>OY743227.1:61406298-62006298 GCA_963555765.1 Orthonevra nobilis | reverse complement strand
TAGTTTGGCATCATTTGTATCTGCCAATGTCATTTGGGAATCACTTTCTTTATTTGTCTCTTTCTACGCAATACAAAATGATTTTTTCATGAAATTCTTCGTCCCTTTCATCGCGAACACTCGATTAGACAAAGTCTACAAGTTAAGTTCCAGAGTTTTTGTAAGTACATTTATATAGAATTCATTCCAGGAAATAAATTATCAAACAGAAAAAAATCTTATTTGCTCACAGGGACTTTGTAAAACATAAAAGTTATCGTTCAAAAGTACATACAACATGCCGAAGAATAAGGGAAAAGGAGGTAAAAATCGTCGTCGTGGAAAGAACGAAAATGAATTCGAGAAACGTGAACTGATTTTCAAAGAAGATCAGCAGGAATATGCTCAAGTCACCAAAATGCTAGGAAATGGTCGACTCGAAGCGATGTGTTTTGATGGTGTAAAACGTCTTTGCCACATTCGAGGAAAACTACGAAAAAAGGTAAATTAATAATGAAGGTGAATAAATATTAATTTTATCTGATGGGCAGACATATTGTGAAAGTTGTAGTAAGATATTGAAAATTAAATATCGTTTTGGAATTGAAAAAAAAATAAAAAATAAATGCCATCATGCGCAGTAAAGGTACGATTTCTATGCACTGCATGAGTGCTGAAAAATACGAATATGCTAAGGCGTACTTTTCATGTCCATGGCATTTCATTGCAATGCATTTGTCCCGGGCTCTGTTTAAATTAAGAGCCTTGGCTTTATTTGTGCTTACTATAAGATATTAAATAAATCACAATATATGATGGATTCAAGTAACTGAACGCATATGTCTTTACGCAATTTGTGCAGTTGTCCAATCGATGATAACTCGAAGCTGAATAACGTGTTTCGAACTTCTGACATTGGGTGGTATAAAAATTTACCTTGCGTTTCCATTAAGCAAGGAGTTGTTCCGTCGTTTTTTTCGGTTTTACCCAATATGTATATAAAAAAGGATTTGAATTTAGCAGTGTAATGAAACACAATAAACAACTTCAAATAACGAAATGGTTATCGTTAAAAGGTTATTGTTACTGAAGTCTCTAAAATTTAACAAAATTAATTATCATTTTGTATTATCTAAGATCCAAAGAAAATATATCCTGAATCTGACATATAAATTGTATTGACGTACAGTTTGTGCGAAACTCAAGGTTTTTATATGTGAGCGCGCTTATCCCTTTACTGGCGAAATGTTCGTGCCTTTGTACTTAAATTCTTTGGCTTTTTCTTCACATGACATTGTTTCATAAACAAAATACAATACCAGCACTTTCTCGCCAATGTTTTTTCCTATTGTTCTTTGGAACTAGAACCATTAATGCATTACCCTCTGTTAAATGTAGTGATTAGCTTATTCATGTTTTATGCAGGTAAATTCTTTTGTTTTTGTAAATACGTTAATTTGCCTTTAAACAAAATTTCAATCTTAAAGCTATCTGATATTGGCTTATGTATTGAAGTTCATTCGGAAATACTTCCTTAATCGAACGATGCATGCCTTGTGAAAACAACGTTTATGCAATCGCTAAGATATGACCATGTCGGTGAATAAACCTTTGGAAGGCGCTTCGGAAGAGTGGATATATACTCATATTTGCATTGTTAAAATAACTCAATTTCTCATCATATAATTTGCACCGATAAATTATCCTTGTCAGAGCAAGTAGTGCTTGTTGAAAAAAAATTGTTTAATTGAAGTATCGGCCATTCTGCACGTCGATTTCATACGGAATATACCTAAAATGTGTTATTAATCTGGTTAAACGGTAAAGCATAAAATCCATAAACCACCGCAGAGTAATGCTTGCTTAACTATGTTCTTCACATGATTGCTTCAAAGTATCCACACTACCGTTGATGCGAAACGATGGGACTCATCGCACGGAGAATTTGTATTTATTTTTTTTCTGAGCTGCTCTATTGATCAACGGTTAATAACTAAAAAATACCGTTCAAGCACTTGGCGCTGATAATTAAGGTCAATTCCTATTAAAAAATAAGGGAAAGTAATTTTTGTAGAGCATATATTAAAAAAAAAAATTACAAAACGGCAAATTCGGAGTGTGTCAAGCAATTGTCGACGAGTATATGAATAAATGTGCCTGCTTAGTTAGGAATTTCTTCAGTAGAACAGTTTATTCATATTCGTAAGTAATGTTTTTTTTTGTGATTTTTCAAACAATAACTTTATCATATTAAACCTTGAACCATCACAAATCACAGTTTAAAAAAAATAACCCATATTTTCTTTTTAGGTTTGGATCAATCAGGGCGACATCATTCTAGTGGGACTTCGTGATTATCAGGACTCAAAAGCAGACGTCATATTGAAGTATACACCAGATGAGGCCAGAAACCTTAAAACATACGGTGAATTCCCTGAATCGGTGCGTATCAATGACACAGTCACATTCGTCGAAGATGGTCTCGACGAGGACATTGAGTTCGGTGATGAGATAAGTTCAGAAGATGACGCAGATTCAGTCGATAACATCTGATCAACAAACTAAATTTTAAGTCAACAAATAATAAACAAAAAAACAGCAAAAAAATCTTGTAAAACCCAAAAAAATAAAACTTATTTTGTTAACTTATATATGTATATTTTAAAACCTTAAACAAAACTCAAACATTGAATTATTTTAGTTCCTCATGTTTTTTTTTTCTATACATCCATTGCATATAGTTGCCCACAACACAATGCTAAACATAGTACATCTCGGAATTTAGATAATTTTATTTTTTTTCTCGGAAATTTGCGCTGTGAATTGCTTTCAATATTTTTCCCCCCTTTGTGTCTTTACATTTGTTAAACATCCTTGTTCGAGTAGGTTACAATAAATTCGTATGAAACAATTCTATTAAATATTATATAAAATAAATAGAAAAAAGTCAAATCCGAGAAAAACCCAAATAAGATGTTTAATTCGAGCAGTATAGATACGTATAGAACACAAAAATTGGTATTTTTTTATGTTACAGGTGGATACCGGGAGAAGGCGGAAAGTGCCAATCTAAGTATTACAGATCAATCTTTTCAATTGAAGTAAAATATCTCGGAAAGTAAAAAGATAATTTACGTTAAAAAAGGCAAGTCGAAAGGGTAAGCACAGAACTGGTTTGAAACTTCGAATAAAGAAGTTTCAAACATTTTATATATAAATTTGTTATTAAATAATGTAAGACTCAAGATATATCTCCTCACAGAAAAGGGTGCTATATGCAGCACTATTTCTTTATTCTAGGATTTCTCTAGGCATGGCACATACATATGCACGAATAAGCCAGACAAAGAAAAATGCTCCACGTTTACTAACGAAAATAACAACTTTCAGATGGGAAATTAAAAAGTTTAAAAAATAAGGATTTAAAACGATCAAAAGATTTAAAGATTATTTGATGCAGCCTTACTTTAGAAATGTGTGAATCTACGATTCTGATATAAAATAACTCTGGTGTTAGTGCTTAGTCCAATTTCCTTACATAATACTTGTCACATCCGTGTGCGTGTTTCGCTATCGCAACTAAATAACAAACAGTTGACACTGATTAAGTCATAGTTGTCAACGTATTCAAGAACTTGCTCTAAAGAAGGGATTGGAAAATATTGAAAAACAAGTAAAGTTGTATCTTATCTTGTATCTGAAATGCGAAATAAACAAGGTCATTCAATGTTTAAAATTTACTTGATTTTTCAACCCTCTGTTTTGAGTGATTTATTGAAATGTTGGGACAATCATAACTAAAACACACATCAAAATCACATGAAATACTTATTTTTATTAATTTATTTTTAGAAAATGAGATTTTTAGTAATTTTTTCCTTTAAATGGACTTCGTTGCGTAGCAAACTTTTCAACATTCAATTCGCACAAATATTTCGTTTTGACATTCATTCCATAAGTTGCAAAATGTTTTCCTTTCGATTCGAGCTGTACCATTGCGTTGGCTGGACGAAATGATTGCATACTTTATATAGTTGTTAAGTGGCACCATGAAACTCAGTGTCAACTGTTATATCGTTGAGTTGCGATTTTATGAAACACTTTCTTTGTATGATGACCCACATTTATTTTTAACTTTATTTATTATTTTAATTTTTTGTTGATGTAACGGCAATAGCAGTACACTTTCTGTGAAAATTGCAAATGTCTCCCTTTAAACATTCATGGTTCAATTTTAAAGAATTTGCGATACGTGATTTTCTTATGAATTCAAGCCTGAAAGAGCCGACAAAGAAAAGTTAGCCTCTTTACTTACTTTTCCTTATTCATCAAAGCAAATTATTATAAAACGGTTATTTTCGCCCCTTTGAAATATGTAGGAACATATTTGAGCAAGGGTTGATAATAAGCCTATGAACACGTAAACCATGCCTCACATTTCGTATAAATCAATTTTGTCCTTACTCCGAACGGAACAGTCTTACAATTAGTTTGAAATTCACTTTCAACGAAATTTATTCGATTTCGAAAATTTTGAATTTTGAGTTTCGAACAGTTAGAAAGGAAGTTCATTCTATAAATCGAAAGTTCATTTATCTTTCGGAAACTAAGCAAATTTGAACTTATATAAAAATAGAAATGTGTGTTTATTTCAAAAAGTCAATCTCGAAACAAAAATTCATTGAAGTTCATTTTATGCAATAATTCGACAATGAGTCTTTTTCGTTCGAATATCAAAATATACAAAGTTTATTCGTATTGATAGATCTATTCTATCCAATTAGGTATTCGGTCGAATCTCAAAATAAGCCAAACTATACGGTGGGGTTGAAAAAAGAATTCACGCTCAGTCTCAAATCTCTCAATTTTGTGTAGATATACTATATCAAATTGCACTGATTTATGAAAATTACTCACATCTTGCACTGTTCAAGCTAAACAAACAAATCATTACTTTAGCTCGTTTCCTTAACAAAAGCCATATCGCCGAAAGTAACCAGTGGAATACATTAATATAGCTGAAAACAATTTTATACCTCTCAATCTACGTTCATAAAACATTTTTTTAAAAAAAACTATTTTTTCAGATAAGTTCTGCCGGGTATTCATAATAATAAAACAATTTCATTTATTTATCCTTTTTTATTTAGCCTTCGAATAGTGAAATGAATTTGCATTATTCCAACACTCAAATCTTATGTTATATTTAATTGTATAATATATTTCCTATAAATTTTCCAATAATTAAGAGTAAGTCCTCTTTTGTTATATTTACACATATGTATTTATATATTCGTTTTATAAAAGGTTTTATTAAATCTCTTGCAAATAATATAATTTTTTGAAAAATTGGTTAAGTTTTCATGGAGAGGAAAAAAATGGAAAGGACAAAAGGAAAATAAATTAATTTATAATCGGGCAATTTAAACAAATCGCTTTATAATAAAATTCTAGCGGTTGCCACTTGTAACCAAATATTAAAATGCTCTCTTCTATTTTTAAAATGTTAATTTCAATGCATGTTTTTAAATATATGTTTATTTTCGGTGTACATAGTTAAAATAATTCAAAGTTCGTTTTACGAACTTCTTCATATATGAATGTTTTTTTCTTTCTAGCCACAGTTGTGATATGTTGAACTTAATACATCAGGAATACTTATGCCTGAATAACAAACACATAAATTAAGAAATAATATAAAGGACTTTTTAAGAGATTAGTTAATGAAATGGAATGATTGAATTTAAAATTTATTTTGTGGGAATGACTTTGGGGAGATTCTACAGAAATTTTATAGATTTGTGAAAGTAAAAAACAATTCATGATTCATTTAACGTTGAGGTCTTCAATGTTTAGTTTTTAGCTTTACCAGCTCTATTTTAAATACCATAACACAAGTACAAGTTTCGAAAAACCACAAACGAAGATTATTTCAATTAATAAAATATTTGTTCGTACCTTGGGGATACGTATTCAGAGGAATCTTAATTGGTGGAGCAATCTTTTGAAGTAATTCGTAATACATGCTTATCATGAAAATCGGCAATGCGTTGATTCTAACGACAACAATGTGTGTATAAGCATAAACCATCGATGACAAAGTAACTCCCCAAGTTTGGATATTTTGGGGCACTTAAAAAGGTTTTTTCAGCTACTTCGTATTTCAAATTGAGGATTTGAGTAATAATTTAATTTGCCGGTAATAATAATCGCGACATAGATGAAAAATTCAGTTATGGGATACTAATTGGTTAATTTTTTGAGTTTTCATATACTAGCCAATTCTTATTGTAAAGCTTCTAAAATTTTATTGGCATACTTAAGATATTGTCGGGATATTGCCGTACAATTCGTCAAGCAAACATGATGAGGGGCAGATGAAGGTAAAGTAATGAAAAGAAAATGGAATTGTAAAATATAACAAATTAAACCGGCGCGCGTTGATCCTCATTATTGATTTTTTCATTTATTCGTTGAATATTTCTTCTTAGGATGATAATATTTGTATGGTAAAATAAGTAATTTTACCCTCCTTAAAAGTATGACGACACTTGGCCCACTACCCTCAACTTTGGGAAATCACGGTGTTAATGAAGTTGTTTAAGCCCAGGTACACAACACCTATTCGCATAAGTTATTACCACGAATTGATATCATGTAACAAAACCTAGACTTCTAGCAGGTTACATTCTCTTATTGTTCTTCAACTGGATACCTTAAGCCGTGACGCGAGTTCAGAATCTTAAATGACTCAGTTTTCCATTTTCACGCGATAGGAAATGAACAGAATCAACTGCCTCTATTTGAGCTGGGCTTCGGATCAATAGATATTGATAGAAGAAACAGTCGTTTTATAAAAAATCCTGCAAAATAAAACAAAGAATCTGAACGCAATGGTCTTAAAACAAAACTGTGTCTCTGTGCAGAATGGACTTAAACAAACTCTTTGATCTTTGGTGTTATCACTGGGCGCTGTCTATTCAATTTTCGATCCTCAAAATGGTAAGAGTTACGATGAACGTTTGAAGAAATTACAAAGGGCCGAACGCTATCGGCACATTAGAAGCTATCCGTGCAAATTTCCTGCTCTTGTCAGTTTCAAAAGTAGTTGTTTTATACGCACATTATAAACTTTGCAAAATATACCAAATGAATTGGCTTAAAGTATCGCAACTTATTTACTAGTCAGCTTTGGAAGTTGTGGTACCATTATAAAGTAAAGTAAGACTATGAGGGTTCGTCACCACCCACATGAACCGAATTTTAAAATTGGTTAAAGGAAATAAGTCTAGTTTAATCTAAGTAGTCGGACTTTTCCTATTGAGTGAATAAGTTTGCAAATTCAATGGGCATTGAGTTCGAGAGATGAATACTAAATTGCTGGATGTTGCATAAAATAAATTAATTCTTTTCCTTCTAAATTTTTTTATACAAAAATGAACTTAAAAAATAAAATAATATGGTATTATATAATAGTTAACATTTTAATAGATAAATGTATAAATATATAGTTCGAATGAGTCCCATTATTGATAAGGTTAGTTTTCCTGTATCTGTGAAGGTTTGCTGTGGGGTTACAAAAAAGTTAATAATTTCCTTGAATTTTAATAAAGTGCAAAAAGCAAATAGCTTACCATTCCCGTTAACACCATGAGAAAACCGGACTTTTATTCTGGAAGCGCTGTGTAAATGAGAAAAACCTGTTATTCTTCGTACCAGACTTACTCCTGCGAAGTGAAAAAAATGAATTTGTGTATGGGTTAGATTCATAAGCAATTAAATATATTACCTTTCAATAACTACAGCTGGCATTTGAACAAGTTGCACGGGAGATTTACCATCTTTGAGAGCTTGCGTTAGATTTAAAATTTGGCCACGCATCACAGACATTTGACGTTCGAATAGTTTCTTATCAAAACCTTTATCTTGCTGTTAAAGATAATATAATGTATGACTTCAATACTATTAGGCATAATTTAAAATTAATTTTAAAAATAAAAATAAAATAAAAAATATTTACTGAAGGCGACCTCATTAATGATGGAAATTTATGATATAAACAATTGAGAAACATGTTGTACCTGAGTTAAGGAATTGATCATATTTATAAACGAATTTAACCGTTTCAGTGTCTTGTGGAGTTCTTGCAAACAGTGTACAATGGGTTTAAAAATTCCCACTTACTGACACTCGGCATAATGTTGTTAAAAACAACCCAAATGAGTTAATCTTGATCAGTGTGCATCTTTTCATTCGCACAGTCCTCTTACAAAAATTTTGCATAAAACTAAAACCTTGGATTTCAAGATAATTCATTGATAAAATAGAAATTAAAAATACGCTTACAGGTGCCGAAAGCACCTCACGTTAAGTTAAATATGTAAAAAATTCTTAACTTAAAATTTATAACAATTATTATAGAAATTTGATCTGCAAAGATTAATTTAGTAAGCGAGTGGTTAATAGTTATCAGTATTCTTAACAAGTTTTACTCTGACAAAAACCTACTAGAATTCGGATAAGCTGTTGTTGTTTTTCTGATATCCTCAAAACGCGTATCAAAACGCGTAGCAAGATCTACTGTTCTTTTAAAGGTAGTTAAAGACCTCGAACAGTTCAAGAGCCTTCCACTTCGCTTATAATGGGCCTCTTATTCGTAAAATCTGTAAGTTATATAATGAATTCGAATGGGTGTAACTTTGTTCTTATCACGCAAACAGTCCCCAAGTCTCCATTGTTGAGTTTTCGTGTGCTCATTCAACTTTCTACTTACCTTAAACAAGTGGTACAAATCAGTACATAAGCCTTCTACGAAATTCATATCCGACAACGATGGTAAAACTAATTTCTTTGTTTCCTCACTAAAAGGCACTTTAGCCTGTGGCAACCACGCCCAATGGTATGGATACGCACGCCAAGAATCGGGATGTTTAAATGGAAAAGCCAACCCATTGTCAATAGCCGCAATCTTTATCTTCGGCATTTGTACCATATTCCACTTCGAGTTGTCGGCATTTATTTTTACATCCGTTTTTTTCTGTCCCATAACCTGCTGTTGACTAGTTCCAGGTTTTGAGTTTTCTCCTTCCCTTGTAAAAAAGCCTGAAGTTGTAGGTGTTCTTTGAGTGTCTGGCGGAGTCTTATTAGGTGTACCTTTAAGTGACCACTTTCTTGGTGTTGTATTAACGACTTTCGGGTGTTCATATTTTATTAACCAGTTATCATTTCCCCGATCTGTGTTTCGTATTATATAGTCTAGTACAACTAATCTCTCGAACTCAAGTTGAAACGCTGTAGCAAGTGATGAAGTGAGCGCTTCATTTTCGAAACGTCTCAGCCAATAATCGGCATCCCTGAAATTTTCTACAAATAATTGAAATGATCCTTTCTGTGGAAGAAAACTCGAATTGATTAATTTATGTTTGTATTTAAGAGATTATTCTTAAATGTTCATACCTTAAGTGGTAAGGTCATGCGATTGAATTTCGCCGATGGGAAGTGTTCTTTTATTTGTTTTTTCAGTTTAGCTTTCCGCCGATCGATGCGGGCATAGTTAAAAGTCTCTGCAACGAATCGAACTACTCGGGTCTTGGGAACGACGTTCAAATTTAATTTTTGGTCCACTAAACTTGCTCCTGCTTCTGATAAGTACCTGTGAGAACGAAATTTTATTTTGTTTTTTTGAAAATCATTTTCTCCAATAAGGGTTTAACTTACCCTTGATTGGGAATCAAACATGCACGCCCGAAACAGCAGGGACAACATAATTTGTGCATCCATTTTGTCCATTTGGGATTCATGCGACCGTATGGTTCCTCATCTTTGGGCTTAAATACTCCCAGAATTTTCTGCATAAGAAAAAAACTTAAAGTTTAGAATGTAACTAAATTGGAATTTCAAAAGCATGCGCAGTTTTCATAAAATGTCCAATTCTCATCCAAAATTCTATCAATAGCCTGCCATGAAAGAATTCCCCGTGTTGGAATTGATGTGTTAATTGATCTGGGCTGATTTTCAAATGATGCTGTCAAACTTATAACTCAAGTAAAAAGCAAATTCAAAGCCGCAAATAATGCTAGTCACTAATTCATTGTTGAAAGGTAGAAGCTTTAAAATTATTCATCTATTATATTTCGATCTGTATCAATATCTCGATATGCAGTTAATCACAAAAGTAATAACACAGCTTATGACCAAAAAAAGCAATCCAAAGTAGATTTCATTATAAAAGTTAAACAAATTTCATATTCTTATTATTGATCTTGATATAAAGAAATATATATTTATTGAAAAAACGAAAGTAAGGGATGCAATCACATTTATCACAAAAGTTAGAAAATCATGTCACAAAAATAAGTACGAGTAAGAGAATTTTTACGGCTATAACAACAGAAATCATCCTGGATGGCATCAAATTAACTAAATTTTGGATGACATCTGAATCAATTTTCGAACATTCTTCCTGCAAGGAAGGAAGGAAGAAGTTTAAGATCTTCTTTTGACCTAATATCATGCTCTCTGATTTTCCACTCCAGATGTTCCACAAATGCTCTAAAGCATTCATGAATGGTGACTGGGGTTGTGTTCGAAGATGTTTCCGACCATTGTAGAGTAAATCGAGTAAAATCGAGCAAAATATGTTTAGGATTATTATCCTTTTGGAAAATAAGTGACCCTAACTACTCTAAGTCTTTTGGTTATCTCGAAACTTAACCACGTCCATCCGAGCTATAAATATTTAATTTGCTTTCACCCATGAAAATATCAATATTCCAGAACGCTAAATCGCATTTAAGATGATTTTTTCAGTAACAGTCTTTTTTTTTTATTGACATTGCTGAGTTTTTTCGGAAACTTGACCGTGATAACCAGCGCTGTATAGTACACGCGCTTTCACTCGATACCTCCTTTTGTATCTTGGGAGCACTTAATTTCGGATATTTCTTTAGTCTGCGACCTTTGGGTCTTATTTTTCGTTTTCCCAGTTTAATATTTTTTTACTATCTTTTGGACAATTAACTGACTTTTACCACTAAACTTTGCGGCTTACGAGATGCTGTTTTTCGTTGTGACATCTTATTATTAAATCTTACATATCTTGGGAAAGTTGACGTGACCGTGGTGTCACGATGAAATAGTTGCCTTGAATAAATGAAAAATTGCCTCAACTAAAGAGAATATTTATAGCCGTAAGTTCAGAACAACAAACCCGAAGCAAAATCGTTAAATTATCGCGTAACGTCTTACTTGTTTAAAATTTCTAATCAGAATGTGGCGCCTTTTGTGATATGATTTCGTCACCAACGATACTTTAATCTATATCCACAAATTCGCAGAAATGCAGCAAGGAACAGTGTGCATTTGATTTCAGAAAATTAGTGCAAATAAGTTATATTTTCTAAAATGCTTCCATATGTTGCGCTTGTGTACTTACTTTTATGATTTAATGTACATGAAAGTCAAGTAAGATCACATTTTTTCTAGGCAAAATATGAATCTGTCCTAAAAAAGCTTTTCGGACCGTTTGGAATCCGCAATCAACTGTTAATTCGATTACCCCTTTATTTAAGTACTAAAGTGGCTCGAGGATATTCACGTTTTTAAATAACGCACATAAAAAATGAAGAAGCATAGCTTGAAAATAATTTCGTCCCGTAACGAAAAACAGCACACTTTTTAACTTACCCCTGCAGGACTTTTTACGAAATAAGAACCGCTACTTCCCTGGTATATTCGTTCCGGTAATATACCCTGTTCAATGGCGGTTTCAGCTAGTGTGACTATATCACTGAATTCTGGATCATCTGAAATAAATCGAATATTAAATTTAAATTAATAACGTAAAGAATACATGGGTATCTATTTACAATCAACAAAATACAAATAGAATACAGAAAACGTTTTATTCTCGACGTACACTTTTTACCACGCGAAAAGAGGGGAACGGTTCCAGTAGATACAAAGTTCTGCTTTGTTTCAGTACGTCTAAATGCTCGACATATCACGTCTTAGACTGTATTTGCATTGCTGAAGGCGTAGCAATTTAGTCATCCCATAATTGTAGATAAAAGCAAAAAATTAAAAGCGACTTATCCTTTGCTGGCTGAGTGTATATTCACTTGTCATAGAAATTAACAGATATCGAAGGTTTAACACCTTAGAACGTGGAGGCCAACGATAGCTAAAAAATATGAAGCCGACAGGTTCACAAAAGTGTAAGGCTTGGCATGCCAAACATAACAGCAGTACAACTTTTCGAAGTGAATAGATTAGTAAGACTTAAGGCACTGGGCCACTTTGATGACAGGAAAAACACAGGGCATATGAAATAGGTATCCAGCAACAGCGAGCCAGCTACACAAAACACTGAGGAAACCAACCAATCAACATAAGGGTTTAACGTTAACCCTTTTCCTTGACAGGGTGTGTGCTGCAGCGTCGGACAAAAAAATCTGTCTAAAAGACAGAAGTCAGTCCGCGAGCTGCTGAATCTGTGGTTCTCGTGAGAAGATATTAGGTCCTGCAGAGTCGTACAGAAGGAAACTTTACAAGTACAAAATATCAATTCTTGGCGTGATGGCTCTTTGGGGAGCCACAAATTTCGTCGTTAACACCTGCGGCAGAACCGTGCAAAGTGTAAAAATTTCTTACACCTGATAAGCAAAGTATTATTTTTTTTTAATTTAAGCATAATAATGCTGCATACTTTGTAAATAAAAATGAGCAAAAGACTGATGACTTATATTTTAATTTTTCTTTGAAATTTTATTAGCACTTAGATTTTTGAGAATCCAGAAGTGACATCAGCAATAATCGGATTTAATGAAGACTTTATGAAAAGATCATGTGTGCAAAAGAATCAGTGAATGCGGACAAATTTGAAAAATATGCAAAGATATCTAACTGCAGAACTTATAGAGGAAAAATATAGGAAAAAAACAATAAAGAGCTGTGCAAACATTTATAAAATATACAAAGACAAGTTTGATTTAATAGGGTCAATAAAAAAACGTGATAAATAATTATGTTTTTTTTTACTTTGGATATTTGATACACTTTTTAGATACAAAATAAACAATAGACATAAGTTTCAACTTCTTTAAAATTAGTCTTCACTTTGTTCATGAGATTACATGTTGAGGTTCGACCTTATATTATGGGGCACCCTGTGATTCTGTAAGTCCAAATTTAATACTTGTATAGAGCCATCGAAATTATCTTTAATTACCAAAATATATTTAAATATCTTAAAGGTTTAACAAGTAATGATTTTAGCAACGAAAAATGTCATTTGGAGCCACTGTGGGCCGCTTCAGCCCTAACTACTCTGACTATGCGATTTGGTATATCAAGGAAGGGCATATAAATTTAAAGCAGGATCGCTCACTGGTGTCACAATGTATTAAGAAAATCCTTGGTAGTCACCTTATCTTAAAAACAATGGGGCTACCATTGTTAAAAATGTAATGTATGCAAAAGTAACATAGCAGGAATAGCAAGCGATATTGCTCTTCGAATCAGAAAAAGGCAAAGTTGGAGCAGAAACATATAAAAGCACTTGCCATCAGAACAAGGTCATCGCGATCCAAACACGACCTTTATGTTGCTGAACACAAAATTCATTGAACGTTGTACGACATCCGCAGACCAGACTTGATTTCCCTAGAGCGCGAACCGGCTGTCTAGGAATATTATATATCACTAATACTGAATTCATTTACAGAAGCAATTTATTAATACATAAAGCGGAATAGACATTGGTTTTATAAGGTTTTTACTTCTAAGGTAAATCAAAACTCATCTGATGAATCATAAACACTCACTTAAGAAGTTCGTCCTCAAAACAGTCAATTTACAAGGACGTTTTTGAAGTATTGTTAACAAATCAATAGGAAAGATACTCATACTAACGAATTTAATATTTTATAATGGAAGTTATATTAACTAATGAAAAAAGAAAAGGCATACATCCAAACTGATATCAAGTCAAGATATAAAAAATGCCAACAAACCTCACCACAATTTCTGAAAATTATTCTGTCAACGGCATTGATTGCCAGGAGATTGCTTTGCTTATAACTACTGCTTAAGTGTATGTCTGCGAACACATATTTAAAGTCGTATAATATCATTAAATTAAATTTAACTGGTGGTGGGAAAAAAAACATCTGTTGCAAATATGGGGTTGGTTAAATTTCCTGTTTTGCTATTAAAAAATCTTTACTGGAGTGAGCTATGGAAAAATGTATGAACAGGAGATGGATAACTTCCACTTACGATAGGTATGAACTTTTGTTAATTTTCTTGATTCGTCTTGCTCTATTACGTGTGCATACAATGGTGTTGTTAGATCCTCGGATCCTTCGATCGAAATCATTCAACAACTGCAGCTGGTGTTCAAAGTTCAAGCTGTGCGTTATTTCTTAAATTTTAAGCCGTGAATGTCCTATAATCTCTTGATGCACTATGATAACCTGAGCACATAATTTGCAGTAGGTGCACATGTATTAAATTTTATTCTGAGGTTATTTAATAATGGTTATAATGCTTTAACCAGTGATAATTTACGAGATTATTGGTAGATACTTGATAGCATTTTGGAAAATAAAAGACAACAGTTAAACTTATTGATAGAGAAAGATGATGATAGTTTCACTGATCCTGTCACCGTGCGTACATTACTGACATATCAGAAAAAAATAAAACTATTTTAGATATTAGCATAATGAACTCTAAGATTGACCTTGTATCGAGTGTATTGTTGCCACATAGTATGCTTCTATTTGGAAGACGTTGTATTTTCTATGTTAAGAAATATATCACAAAATCACGCATATTGTCTATTTTAGACAGAAACAATTATTTTAACAGTGATCAGTTCAAGAAAATGTTTATCAACCGAGGATGCTATCCTAACAGTGTGTACGCAGTTGTATAAACGAATTAACTGTTAGAAACTTACCACGGAACTTTTTGTTGACAGAACTAGAGCGTCTGACCATGTTCTTCTAAAAAAATTATGGGATTCTGCTTTTAGAGGAGTAATTCACGAATGTCTTATTTCTCATCTAAAAGGTAGAAAACAAAAGTTTAATGTAAAAAGGAGTTCCAGTGACTCATATTAAAAAAAAAAATAGTTACCACAGGGTTCAATTTTTGGTCTTGTGCTGTTTTTAATTTGTCTCTTTGAACTTATGAGTGTCGACGGCATTTGTGGACGACATTTTCTTACCAGCTTGGTTCAGGATACGAATATTGAACAAAGAGAAATTTCGGTTTGCGGAACATTAACTGATTATAATCGAAACGACAAAAATTATGTCCTTGAAAATACATACTTATGGAAAATGAAATTTTGTTTAAATTTCACACAGTTATTAAAACTGATTTAACATTGAATCAGTGCATCATAGCTTGAATTGGAGAGATCATTTTCAAATCATTTAACCGCAGATGCAACATAGCTCCAAATAAGTTTTAACATAAATTCATTACGGCCTTTTTTACTCTTAATTGTGGTTTTGTGATTTTTATAAAAAAGTTTATCTGTAATAAGTAACCTACGCATGCAATCATCCTCTATATACTAAAAGATTTGGCTAATACTGTTAATACTTTGTTGAAATAATCAGTTCTTAAGCCCTCGTTTGAATATGCAGCTTGCCAATGTTGCAATATTAAACCTATTTTATTTATCTCTACACTGTTAAAGTGCCTAATGTAAGATAAGTTATTCGTTCTTAAGTAATGTCAAATACTGGTAATTCGCTATCAACTATTACATTCTTGATTCGTAACCAAATTTATCTGCAATCCAAATCATCAATCAATGTCAAACATAAATGTTAGTACAAATATTAATTTAATAAATCAATTTTCGAGTTGCTACATTTAAACTCGGATTCCATTTTATTCATTTGTGTTTTTTTCTATTCAATTAAAGAATTATGATTTTGTGAGCTCCAGTTTATATTTTCTATTTTGAAAAACCGACAGTATTATTATTTGGGTAGTTAATATGTGTGTCTTTCCGTACAAAATTTTAAGGTGCAAACTGCACACTTTTTATATTAGCCTTAAATAATTATGAAAATAAATAAATTTTGCATCAGCAGACGGTTGACGATACTTTGAGTCAGATAAATGCTCACGGACAACTGAAAATAATCTCTAATTTACTATGTTTATTTTTACATATAAATTTATCGTTTTCGGATGCATACTACTCGATACACTTTATGAGGCCTTAACTTGAGTTTATTTCGCTTAGCTCCTCAAGCTTTGGTGAAATTATTGACAAAAGCTAAGAGCTTGAGGCCGGCGCCAGGCTACTCAGAGTATTGTCTTGTTTTGCAGCATGCGCATATGTAAGTATAAGTGTTAACTACGATCGGTTTATTTATTATAATAAGTGTCAGATTTTTTTACGCTTAATGTTTTTTCACCTTTCTTTATGGTGTGATGCCTTCGTCGAAATTCTTTTCCCGTATACATTGGGACACATCTGTCACCTGAGCATTGCATTTTTGGGTACTCTGCACCCCGAATTCGGAGGCGGAGCTGCAGTATACAAATACACACATTCACGTTAATTTTAATCCCTACCTGAAGGGAAAAAGCCTCAAAGCTCGTAAACATAGTTTACCTTATTTTCGAATCCGGTCCAGTTGGATTCTCATAGTAGTCAGCTATAGTCTGGCTAAATGGGTGGCCGCGTTCTTGGTTTTCATTTGCTTCTTCTTCAATTTAAAGTTAAGTGATGGGTCAAAGGTTATGTCCGTTTATTTACGAATTTAAATCTAAACTTAACGCGAAGTATTCCAGCGAAAGCTGAAATGGGAACTAAGTCTGCGATTTGTCGTACAACTACACTTATTTTCCTTTGACGCCAAAACTCAACTTTGAAGGGTTTTGAATCATATATACGGAGATTGCCTAATGCAGGTAAATGTCTTCGTGCGTGCATGTGCTGGTGCAAATTTCAAACCAAATCAACAGCATTTTTATTTTTTGAAATTCTTATAATGCATTCGTATTTTAATGCATTGCGATTGAGATATGATAGCAAACCTAAAAATAATTATAAACAATATTTTTTCTAGGCAAAAAATAAAATACTCCATAATTTGTGCGCCTAAAGTAAGTGAACATTATTATTTTTTAAACACTTACAGTTCAAAGATGCTCAAAAATTTACAGAAATTCTGATTTAGATTCCCGCAGTACGAAGTGGAGCCGAAACGAATTTTGAAAAAAAAAAAAAAACAACAACAATCAATCAATTGTTCGGTGAACACGATTCCTCAAAAACGGACTTACCATCATTGAAATCTTGAACGATTCTTCTTAAAAAGATTGCCTAGTAACTGAATGAAGGTTTTCGGTGACCACAGTTTTTTTTCAAAACGTGGTGTGGTGCAGATTTTACCGAAAAATTTCCTTTTCTCACTTAAAAGTTTAGTTGGTTTGTGTTTAAAACAAAAAAATATTTTCAATCATAAGCTATTGCACATATGTACTTATTAAAAATATTCTTTTTATATATATATATAGTATATCAAATTAAGCCATCATGAATTATACTGAACAACCAAAAAGGCCAAATCGCATTTAAATATGTATGTTTACCGACAGTTTGATGACAGTTGCAAAAAGAGGGATGCCTCGTAAGTTTAAAGAACGAGATATGAAAAATTTATTAGTTTTTAAATTTATAAATTTTATAATTCTTTGCATTTTTCTTAATTTCATTGAAAAGCTCACTAAATTTTACAAATTAGACACCAGTACTACTTTGCATGCACGTTCTTCTTCAATTGGTTTGAAAAACATTAAAGCAGAATTCTGATAGCCGCTCAATTGAATAAAGATATCTAACCGAATTAATCACAAAGCTGAGTTTATCAATGTTTGAAGTTTATAACTGCGTAGAATCTTTCAACATTTCAAACAATACAATTTTGTATATACGTTTTCAATTGACTAACCTTGATACTAAAATGCAAGCCAAAACTTATCTGAAGTTTACGCTTCAGTTAATTAAAAAAGAAACTTGACGTCTTCCCGTCACCATCATACACAAAATTTACCGTGAAGAGCCGTGCACCGAAAAATAGAATAAACCGATGACCCATTATTTCCAAAAGTTGCAAGACCTACAGCGGTCCAGGTACTTGAATCCATATCTTCCTAAACTACATAAATTTTAACTTATAAATTCAAACGATTTTCCGACCGATATGAGTTTATGTTTTGACGCGGTCTATCGTACAATTAAACTAAAACAATCGTACCGATTGGAAGTTAATCGTGGCATATTAGCGTTTCGCTTCCACGTCGTTACACGAAATAGCTATCAGCAGCTCGTTTGTTTATCACGTTTTCACGGATATAAACAATACACATTTTTAAATAGTAGGGCAATTAACGAAAAGCATTTTGGATTATTTTCTTAGATTACTTACATAAATTTTCAACTGGGCAATTGCGGCAGTGGCACCCAAATTTCGTTGCAACAAAACTATCAGCTGAACGTATTAATGTGTCTTGGTTTTGATTAAGTGATACAAATGAAGGTTCAACAGGTTTTGCACAACTTAGTCTGTGACATTTGCACACTTTTGTATTCGGTTTCGCGTCAGAGTCAGTGGAAGAGTCAGAGCTAACTGACATTTGCAATTCAAAATTTTTATAACTGATAGATAAGTGTTTGAGCTCGAAATTGAAATATATTTATATTTTTTAATATTTAGAGAATATGTTTATTTTAAACTAAGTTATAAATCGGTATGAGCAAGTGATGTGGTGCTGACCATCCATGTCTTTTTTCCAGTTGAATACCGATGATTCATAGATGTGACTTCTCTCTAGATTTAAGGACGGTTCGGATTTATTTTTTATTCCTCAATCCGAGGTAACCTATAATAAGGGACTACGTATATACCTGAACTCGCTTCTTCGGAAGGGTATTGTGAAATGGATTGAAATGAAACTGAAAATGCCACTTATATGAAAAGGAGCACACCTTGTTAATGGACAGTATGCGCAGTGTAAATATTTAACAATTCCTAGTGGAGTCCTGAAGATGCTGGAGAGTAGAAATATCATACCTAAAGTTACAAGTCATTATTGTAAATTGTATTGTATTGTTAAATTAAAGATTAAATCGTATTTTTATAAGCAGAATCAACTTTCTATCTCATTATGAACGTACGCTCAACAAATTCACATTGTGCAGAAGTCTACCACTCCCGTGGTCGCTACACAATTCGCCCTGTCTAGTAACGGTGAAAACCTGTGCTTCTTTTTGAACCTAAAACTTATCTAAAGTGTACAGCGACGGGAAATAGACATCAAAGTCTAGGAACTTAATATACTGTGCGGAGCCTTATTTAATTGATTAATCTTCCAACGGTGATAATTTTCAGACTGGGCTGACACATTTGACAATCAATTTTATCTGGTTTTAATTACAGAAAAATAAAACCAAGTGCATGAAATTTTATATTTTTTAGGTCAAATGCAACTTATGTAATGTACAACTTAGATAAAGACCTTAATGTGCAAGTTTTGCTTTTGTTCTTTTCAATACCAGAACTGATGATGCTGACTTAATTCATTCATTGTTCACGACTGATACCGAGTTGCTAAACCAGAGCACCTCAACTGAACTGCATGCGAGATACCCGTTTACCATAAGGCATCTGTTCGCAACACAGAAATTGCTTTTCTATCTAAAATCAGACGTCTGAGCTAGGACCAGTTGAACGCTACTTGTGGAATGAAGCCGCTTTGGCTAATATTGAGCAATGCTCTGAAAATTTGCTTTTCGAAAAGCTTGATTTTTTTAAGTTTTTCTGCTCTTAAAATTATTTTAACAAGTAAAACATCTAACAAAAAAAAATATGCAAAAAAATAAAGCGTTAACACTTAGTGAAAACTTCGTCGAGATCGAATATATTCAATTCCTTCTTTGCATTGCATCAGTACTTCAAGCACTCCCAATTGGGCAATGTTACAAAGAAAATATATGTGGACATTGGCGACAGCTGAGGTTTCTCAAAACAGTAGTAGTCACAAAAGTTGGTCGAATAAGAAATCTACATTATCGGGAAAGCCTTCATATAAAACAATGCATTTCAATTGAAACCAATCAGCTCAAATGGAAAAGAACCAGGTCTGAAAACTCCGGAAAAAGCACCAGCATTCAACTGTGTGCGAGCAGGAAGGTATCCCAACCAGCGATGCACCACCATGTATAGAATAAGGAGAAGCTTGTTTTCCGAAAGTATCCAATTAAATACAAACTAATCTAAAGATTAAACAATTACAAGGAAACATTAAATCTAGTATTTGTTCTATTGTTCAAATTATAAATGTTCTTTTGAGCAAGTATAGTTCTATGTGCCCGGGTAGCTCAGTCGGTAGAGCGTTGGACTTTTAATCCAACGGTCCAGGGTTCAAGTCCCTGCTCGGGCGGCCAGTTTTTTTTTTTTTTTTTATAGGAACATTGCTCTGGAATTTTCACCTGCCACGATAAGATAAATGCGAAAAGGTAAATAGAAAAGATATCATTTGTCAACAAAGTCAACGTCAAGAATGGGTGAACAACGTGTATGAAGAGATATTAATTTGCACATAGGTATTTATATATGTATCTTTTTTATAAATGTACATGAGTATCAATACTTATTATGTATCATACTTGTGGGGAGACATGATTGTAGTTTTCTTTTTCATATGATATTCGTGATTCACACAATAATTCAATGACACTATGATGTATTTCAAAAACATCAATAACAATTACTTCATCTTTAGCCTGTATATGAGGGATTTGAGTCATTGAAATTGATATTTATTTGGCGTTCGTGAATACACGACCACAAAGGCAAAAGTGAGATTACGGAATGAATGCGTTTTAGCAACAATTTGTATGGTTTCATACAACAACTCTTTTAATTCATTTCTTATCTAATTTAAGCAAAATAAATGGCTAAAGAGGTTTTTGTGTATACTTGCCTGCAAATACATTGCCAGTGAAATCGGTGTGATCACCACTGCCGCCAGCGCCACCGCGAGACCCCAAAAGGGGTTGCGATTCGCGATTATCAAAGCCCGTATCCAGATTGATGCCCTCAAAGTCAACGTCAGGTACTAAACCGATATCTTCTTCCGTATTCAATAGGTCGCAACACGAACGTGGAGAACTATTTTGGGTGCAACTGCTTCTGCTACTGGCGGTGCCACTACACGTTGTTGCGCTGCTCCCTTCAACGCCACAGTTACTGTTCGAAGATAATGAGATTATACTGCTACTGCTGTTATCAATAAGATGTGCCGCAACTTTATTCTGGCCAACACCAACGTCAACGACACCAAGAGGTGTCTCGATGCTTAGTAAGTTATCCGCCGCTTGCAATGGATTATGATTATGAAGATGATGTTGGCGATTATTTGATAAATATGATGTGACCTAGAAATAAAAAAAAACTCTTATTAGAAGAGAAATACATCAAAGAAAGGAATTAAAACATGAACTACTTTCAAACACCGTGTGTAAATCTTTCTATGTACACTGATCTTGTCATAATGATGAAATAAGACGAGTAGGAGATGTTCAACCATATCAACTACGGAACGCAAATGATTTCAGAATTCATCAGCTGCTCAGAATACTCTAATATATGAGGGATTCAATTTATTTAACAAGCATCACAACGAAATAAAGGATAAACTAAATTTAAGAACATTTTGAGGAAAGTTTATAGAACATATAAAAGCAAATAATTAAAATCATAGTGAGATTAGACTGAATGTTATAGAAAAATTTAAATATCTATTTAAATAAATATATATATTATTTTTATTGTTACAAAGTATTAAAAATACTTGTAAAGGTTCACTTAATAATAATTAATTTGCACCTTATACCATGGGTAATACGCACTTAACTCGACCGCATTCTCGAGTTCGCTTAAGGTAAATGAAGCAAGAAACTCAGTATAAAACAACTCAGTATACTTCAGTATAATAGATACCGAATAGATTTTTAAAACAAATTAACGTTAAAATAGTTCACAAACTGCAGCTGAAGCAAGTTTGTGAAAAAATTGGGGAGACTGGTTTGCTGATTGGTTACCGATCATATTCTTCCCGTGCGTTTAGCAGAGAATATATTTGGTAATCACTCTGCGTATGAGGGGTTTTTGACACCGTACAGTTGAAAGGACTCCATTACAGATTGGACGGGAATTCTCTTTACTACGCTCACCAGTAGACAATATATTGTGAAGAATGCGACATTTGTGTGGTAAGTTTGAAGACTTTCATCATTTGAACGATGCCGTTCGCTCTTTTTATCGCGAAAAAGCTCAAAGGAATGATACAATTTAATTTAAAAAATGAGTTGTGCACGCCTTCTGCAATTATGACATCGATGCGGCACGACTCGGCATACGTATAAAAAACTTTTGCAGAATCTACAAGGACGAAGAGAAAGTAAACTACGGTCATCGTATAACCTTACCTAAGGCCACAGCTAAGATTCATACCAATATCTGGATGGGACCATAATAACGCGGGATATCACACAGAAGATTAATTGTCAAATTTTCTCTGGTGGGGGTTAAATTATTCATAGCAGTTGCTGTGTCGTCGCCCAATACTTTAATACCATACTTAGAGCTCAAGATAATAAGTATTCAGTGCAAAACTCTAGTCAATTACAACATTTAGATCTTATGCAGCAATGACTCCAAGCATCTCGTAGATTCGGCAACGGACTTCTATAATTTAATTCTTTAATTGCACCTTTTTTAAACTCGCATAAAAAAAATATTTTGCTCCTTCATTTCAAAAATATAATGTGTTGCCAAAAGTTAACCGATTTTATTATGGAAATCTTTTTTTTTATAATTTATTTTATTTTATTATTTATGTCCAGAAAAATTTAAACTATGTTCTAACATGCGATTATTTCCTACAATCTACAATCGGTCACAGAGAAATATGAACAGACAATAAAGCTTTTTTCGTGCGATGTTTCCGATATCAAGCCAATCGGGTCTAATTGCTTATTTTCGAATAGGTCGGCTTCTTCCGTATAAGTCAAGGCTAGTGATATCAAGTTTCACTAAAGAAAAAATGTCACTAAAGAAGCTTGTCATTGCGATTTTCTTCAAGAGATTCGAACGCGTGAATGCATGCGATTTAAGAAGTGTTGAAGGCAGATCTAATTTGATCGATTGGGTGTGGTACGGATAGATGAGTTCAATGTATTAAATTTGAATGGGAACGAAGAACTAATAATCGACATTTTTAAGCAGGAAGATATATATATGATATATGCTCGCAAAGCAAAGTTGGAATTAATCCGAGTAGCATTCTATCCGAACTCGAAAAGTCAAAATTTAATAATAACTGAAAAGTAGACTTAAATATTGACTTGCTACAACACCGAGCAACGCCTCATACCGTTTAAATTTGCATGGTTTTCCTTTTCAAAGTTTTCCAGTGAATTAGCCAGCTGCATTTCATGCGTGCAGCTTTTTCGACGCAACGATTGACTCGCAAGAAATGCCTATCAGTTTACATTTGAATTCAGTTTTGGACCTACGGCAGATGAACTTTTAAAATATATTTTCCATGAATTCTCAGACGCGTCCGCATTATAAAAATGTATCATACCGCTGCTAGGTTGGATAATAAACTTCTTCCAGCTCCAGCTGGAATTAAACTTATAATGAGAAAACTAAGAAAATAATGCCATTTTATGAAAGAACCATCCTCGACGGATGACAGACTATCTTAAATTTCGAATTTGTTATAGTCTTATTTACAAATGGTATGCTTGCACTAAATTAACGAGTGCACCCAACCAAAAAACAAATCCCACGACAGACTACTTGCAAAGAAATGCATTATTTAATGCACAAACTCTTACCTTTGAGTGTTGTGGTTCTTCGCTGAAGGAACTGATTAAATCGTCGTCCAATTGCAGGAGTGGCGGATCGCCTGTAGTCATTAGGCCAGATTTCCAAAAGTTAACAATTTTCAAACTCCCAATCACACTGCACTGGTGTACTGTCGCGCAGCAACAACAAAATCAGCTGCGATTTTACGACTCACACTTCTTATCTTCACAGTGGGTGTTCCAGCTTATGTTAAGGGCTTTTCTCCGATATGCCCTCTGAAATGCGATTCTTTACAATTTGTTAATAAACTACACCCCCTTCTATTGTTTTAAACATTTTATTAAAGTGGAAAAGGTTATCGATTTTGCTAATTATCGCAAGCGAACTTATCATGCCAATCGCTTTGTTATTCTGCTTTGTCCGTGAATCATGTACACTCGCGAGCTAAAAGGGCCTAACTAAGAGCGTTATAGACTTGTTTTTAGGATTCATTACACGTTCGCACTACTTAGGGATATTCTTTTTTAATTTTTTTCACGTGAAAATTATATTAAGAATATGAAACACATTAGTCGCAGAATTGAAAATCTATTTGCTGAATCAATACAACAACAACAATTAATCGCCGTTTGACGTTTTAGTGGCCATGAATTTTTAAGATTCGTTTTTCTTGGTGACACATTTGACATTTGTATGAAACCGTGGTTTTCGAACTTTTGGGTGGCAATAGAATAAGGCGCATTCCAAAAATTAGCTGTAACTAGTTTAACTAGCTAGATATACCTACATTTTTTTTATGCAAATTGTCATCTTACTTACTTTATTGTCACAATGACAACTAAGTTCTTATACACAATGGGAAGTGGCATCGGGACTTCATTTATGAAAAGCAACTTCAATACTTTTATTAGTATAGTAAGCACCTTCATTTAGTCTAGTACAAAGACAAATTTAACAAGGAAACTCAATTATTTAAACTGCTACATGAATCTCGTTGAGCTGAACTATACCCCAGCACAGTGCAAGACTGTGTAAACACTTGAATAAAATCTATCTTTACTTTTAACTTCTCCGTATGTCATTGGAATGTAAGTAAACGATTGTATTATATAGGAATTCTGGACGGAAATGAGACTGAACGTCCAGCATTTAGCCCCGTCGTTAATTGCGCCATTGAACACTTAAATCATAAAAAAGATAATAAGATTTCCAGTAGCTAATTACACTTACACCATTTGAAGACAGTCAGATAGCTCCCATACCTACATTGAGCGAACTTCGTCGTCTTAAATGACTAATAAACAACCGAATTATTATATAAATTGGTGTAACGCACAACCTCTGGAATGAATTCACTGCTAAAAGTGCGTGCGTAATCTGGGCTATATATCACTTCGCATTGTTAACATATACAACAGAATGGAATGACACACGCCAACAGTTGAAAAAAAATTTCGTCAAAGACGATGAAATCTCAACCAAGTATTTTTCCAACGAATATCTCGAAATTACTTTGTTCTCTGTCTCCTCCTCAATTTATATTCAAGTCATCATTCTCAGATTAACGAAAACTTTATTTAACACTAAGAAATTAAGTTGGACCCAGATAGAATTAACTTTGGGAATGCAGGGCAGCTGCTAATGACAGTTGTCATTTTGGCAAACTTTAATGTTTGTACATTTTTTTGTGCGGGATTCAAACCAACTCGAGAAAAAATGAACGATCCAAACAAGAAGATCGATGTAAACCTTTCATCTTTGTTGAGTCTCAAAGCTGAACTGCTTCGCAAGCAGGCTGAAGTCAGTAAAGTCAAGGCAACGCGATCTAGTGAAACTTTTGTCCCCAGCAAAGCAAAGACATACAAGAAGGAAGCAATAACAGATACATCAGATACCAATGGCAAAGAAAAGCAACCCAAAGTCTATGAAATTGAGGATTCTGCTCTTCTGGAAAAATCCCAAAAGGTCTTAGAAGCAAAGTCCAAGTACTACGACAAAATGACTGCAATGGGTGGTCAACTTAACTCTGACGACAACTGCCTTGTGCTCTTCAATCGCAAGAAGCAGGAAAGTCCAAATGTTGTCCCGGTAAGAGAAAACATTTTATCCTCCTCAGAAGAATCTTCTGACTACGAAGAAGATGGTGACATTGGGCCTGTTCATCCAGATGATGAATGGGTAGAGTATACGGATTGTCTTGGCCGAACCCGGAAATGTCTGCGAAAGGATTTGGATTTCATTAAAAAGAAAGACACTGAGTTAGCGGCAAGCATACCAGAACGTCTAGACCAAAGTAAACCGAATTGGATGATAGATGTAAATAATTCAAATACAGAAACGCCACCCGTCGAATCGCTGATTGGTGATGGAATTTCTGTGATGTCCAAACATGATGAGATGCGCAACAATTGGGAGAAAAAGGAAGTAGAAAATTTGTCCAAAGAAAATGTACACTATCAAGATGTGTTCTTCGACGAAGCACGTCAGCATGGTGTAGGTTATTATGCTTTCTCTACAGACGAGGAGGAGCGAGCACGGCAGCAAAAAGAACTAGAGGAAACGCGACAAAAAACACTGAAGGAGCAGGCTCAAAAGGAAGCACAGCGCAGTCAGCGTGAGAAAGTTATCGCTGAAAGGGTGAGAGCCGCGAAGAATAGACAAAGGGCACGCCTGGGTCTGCCACCACTCGAAGACGAACCAGCCCAAGAAAAAGAAAAAGAAGAGGAGACCAAAGAAGAACGAATCCTCCGCAAACGAGAGAAAAAACTAAAACGAAAACAAGAAAAGGCAGAAAAACTTCGGGAAGAAGAGCGAAAAAATCATGTTCGTCCATGGGACAAAGCAAAAAATGTTACCCGCGAGAGCTCTACGAAGTCATTGCAACCCGAGGAGGAACCATGGGAATATAAACCAGAACGCACTCCAATGTCACAGGAAGAGTGGAATGAACGTAAAAGGAATGAGAGAAATCCCGAGTTTGCTCCTCATGAAGAAGAACTAGCAGTGAATCGAAAACGACAAAAAAAGGATACAGACTTTGAAAAATCACCACTGGAAAAAATTGCCAGAACGAGTTTCAGATCGAACGATTTCACATATCCTATGGCTCCTCCACCGCCAGTCTTGACAACGGATGAAACAAGTACATTTATTCCATTCCAGTCGACAAAGAGGTCAAGAGATTTTCAGAGGAAGAATTCTGCAGCCTTTGCTGGTAGTGCAAGTGGAAACCAAGAAACTGAAAGAGGTCGAAGTGTTGAGATACCGCCGCCAACAGATCTAGACCCAGCTTCGTTCAAACAATCAAAGCAAGCAAGGCCGAATCTAGAGAACTCAATAGAAGCTGGGTTAAGATTTTTACGCAACAACTTCGACAAGACCACTTTGTCGACCAAATCAAGCTGGACTGCCAGATCGGATTACTAGTATTTGTTTACGTTTCAATAAAATATATTTAAATCAAACTAGTATTCTTCATTTAAAAATCCTTAATCCTTAAAATCGATTTATGCGAAAGTGGCTGATAGGCCGATAAATTTCTAAAAACTTGTCCTAAAATTAGTTTTTGAGAGCTTGGTAATAATAGTCTGCGAAAAGTAACCATTTGTTTCTATTGCTTATGGCATCACCGTCATGGGAAGGTTTACATTCAATGCAAAGCACGTAAAGTTCGAAAGGACTTTATTTTTATAAAACGATCATTGTTTTAAACTCATTTTTCACAAAAAAAAATTTACTATTAATTAAGTGTTTCACAAAAGCAAAGTTCAAAAGAAGGTCCAGCAAACTGTTGGTCGGATTGTATTCCAATGTAGTGAAATCTTTCTTGGTACATATGTATATCAATTCAATGCCTGGTTGGTATAATATGTACAACCACTGGACATCAACTTTGCGTTCCGGAGATACTTCGAATCCACACCAGGTCTTTCTACGCGACGGGGGAAGGCATCTCGCTAGTGGAAGGGACCTTACCCTTTGTAGGGTATTATCACAGGTGAACCTAACAAACATTTTAAGATGATATATGTAAATTTTGTGTCTATTACGCTAGATAGGATACAGAGAGGCAACTTGGTTAACATTTTATCTATCATAAGCCCTCAAATGATACGCGTACGTTTAAACGAAGTACGAGCACGCTTTGGCAAAAAGTACAATGGTCAATATTAAAATGAGTGCTGATCATAATAATTCCCTTCACCGTGAGCTAAATATTTTCTCAAACTTTTCACTATACGGTTGATCCGATATTCGTTGAGTTTTCAGTTCAAAAATTACGGCTGAAACTATAATTTTCATTTAGTCTATAAAATTTATTTCCGGTCCTCGATAGAAAATATCTAAAATTTTTCTTTTTTACCTTTACTTTACTTGCTGCCAAAATTTATTTATTGCTTCCAGAGATTTGCTTCGTGCTTGTTTACTTCTTTTATTCAAAATCTGAACTATGTGTGACCAGGAGGTAATTTGTGAAGTGCCAGCCGCTCATGTTTGCGATGGTTGCGTCATGCCCGCAAATCCGTGCGCTCGAAGTCCATGCGGAGTCCCAGCTTCATATGAACCGTGTAACCCTGCTGCTGCTTGCAATTGCTCGTGCACAAATGATTGCTGTTATAATCAGCCACCCAGGCAACCAATGTGTAAACCTGAAGTGAGCTACGTTAGACCCACAGCACCAATAGACAGTGGTACAATATACAAACGTTCCTACATTGGAAATGTTGGGTTTACTCGTGCTTTACCAATACGCATTCAAGACAGCATTAAGCCATTCGAGGGTCGAATGGACCCAAACACAATACAGAAGTTATCCTATAAGCCGCACTGTGGTGTCCCTCGTGCAGAACCAATAAGGCCGCGTTCGAATGGTCTTAAATTCGATGGACCCTTGTTTGATCTGACAAGTCAAAAGCATGATTTTGTGGCAAAATGCTATAGTAGGAGGCCACCCTTGAAAGCGCCGGATGGAATTGCGAAACCGTGTGCCCCCCTAGAAAAGTGCACCATTAATAAGTTGTCGTATATGCCATACGACATTTCTAATAACCCCCCGCCTAAGCCCATCTTCCAATTTGGGAACTACATCCGCCCTGATGCTCCCGGTGAGCGTTGCACTGTGCAAAAACTGAGTTACTTACCTGTACCTCTTCCTGCTAAGGAAGATATGCCTTGGGCAAGAAATGTTCGTGTTGTACCACCGCAATGTGGTCCGCTATGCACCACCTACAAACTAAGCTATTTTCCAAATTGTAATATACAAAAAATGCCTATTATAGCCCCAGTATCCGCAATAAAGATATTTGGCTCTGATATGCCCGATAAAAGCACGGTGTATAAGCTGAGTTATTTGCAATCTTCTGGCACCAAACCGGATCCGATAATGCCAAGGCCCGGAATACAGCTCCCAGGCGGTTCTATGGAAAAATGCACTGTTTATAAGGTAAGCCTAAACGATAACTAAATAAAATCCTTTTGTCACCTTTTTATTTTTTGCAGCTGTCCTATTTACCTCAATCGTGTGCCGAGCGCACACAACCAATACGACCAAAACTAAACGTTTGCAAATCTAATGCTCCAATTCAGGGCATTACAACACAAAAACATGACTTTGTTGCAAAGCCTTGCAGCAAACGCGGGCTGATTGTTCCACCAACCTCTATGTGCACACCCAGTTGTCCGATGGAAAAGTGCACCATCAATAAACTATCATTTCTACCTGTAAACAATCCTGAGAGGACAAGTCCTATTATACCGAAGCCTGGCTTGTGTGGCTACGACGCACCCATGTCGAAATTTACCACTCATAAGTTAAGCTACATGCCAGTACCACTGCCACGTAAAGAATGTTATCCATGGGCAAGGCAAGCGTCTATGAGACCAACAGCCCCGATGGAAAAGTGTACTATTCAAAGACTAAGCTATGGACCCCCGGGTGCTTTTATGGGAAAAGGCAATTGCGGTAAGCATGTATACCTTAAAGCTCTGGTTTATTCTTTATACATTTTATTTCAATGATTGACTGTAATAAATGAATGGTGGCGTTGCCAATTCTGTAGCTGCGGGTAGTAGGACATTGTTACCAAGTAAAATATTTGTTTTTCATGCTTCCGTTCAACACTTAAAATTCATAGAGCTTTGTACATAATAAGCAACATTATGACTCCTTGTTATGGCACGAATCTAAACTACATTTGAATAAAAACGGTTAATATTATTGATTCTTAGTTCCACATAACTATCTCAAGGAAAACAAATATATACGCTGCAGAGAAAAAAATCGGTTGCTTCAAATCATATCTTTCATAAAATTGAGCAAGTAATAAAAAGTCCACTTATATTCTTTTTCGTTCCAGGCTGCTGCCGTGCAGAGAAATGTGCACCACAATCGGATTTCCCAAAAGCTGCAGTGTATACATAAAACTTAATCGTATACGATTTTTTTTTTTTTTTTTTTATTAAGAAAATTTTGTCATTAAATTCCGAGCTTAAAAAGAATAATTCGTTTTTATTTTACAAACATTATAGCACATTACCTAAGCCATTTGGATATGAGTTCGTTTTGCCACCTGTTTCCGTCTTTTATCTCGTTGCTTCTTCGTATGCGATGCATCCTTAAACAGCTCTACTCCATCACGATCTTCAATATCATGTCGCAAAAGCTGCAGTCCATAATAGTTCATTCCGACCATGTCACGACACTCAACAGTAAGTTGTTCCAAGGACCGAATTATTGTTCCGATTACCGGAAGCAAAGTTTGATTACTCGTGATCGGTTTCTGATGGATTTTAAAGAGGAACAAAACAACTTTACAAATAATCTCGGTCTGATCCTTACGGCTCTCGGCGAGCTTTGGTATTCTTTCAAGTATTTCACAAACATTTGAAAACGGCAGGAGCACTAGCGCTTCTTCCATGTCTGACCCACGTATTCTTTGCAGAACGGCAAGCAAGAAGTCGTCTGAGTTCTTTGCGTCATAGGCTTTCATAAGCGGGTGCAGCTCTGGTTCATCATCAGATTCGAAGATATTTATTATTTCGAGACACTCGAGAATATTTTCAGCGGCCTTTTCAGAACCGACTGTTTTTCTGGATGGTAACTTTAAACCTGGCAGTAAAGGAATATCATTATCATCTCCCGTTGCCAAAGTGCGATTTTCAATTTCTTCGCGTTCTTCTTCCTGAACATCCTGGAGCACTATTGGCTCCTCAGTGCGTTCGTACAATCGCAGAGTTCGATCAGAGCCAGATGACACCAGGAACCGCCCGTTTGGACTCACTGCTAAACTATATGCCTCTCCAACGTGCCCTGGAAGTGTTATGATTTTATCAAACGAGTCTCCATCCCACTGCTTGATTTTGCCATCTTTGCCGCAGGTAAAGAACATATGAGTCTTGGCAATGAACTGTAACGACATGACAGAATCATCATGCGCAAAAAGCGAGCGATGACAATCCCCAAAATCCATTCCCCAAATCTTCACATTACGATCCGCCGAACCAGTAGCAATAATCGCAGAATCATACGAGATATCCATACAAAGAACGGGTAGTTTGTGGCCGTAAAGAGAGAGATAAAACTTAAATGTATCCAAAAAGAAAATCTTGACAGTGGAGTCCAGCAAGCCGACTGCTAAAAACTTCATATTTGGACTTACTTTGACGCATAGTACTGTCTCTTCCAGCTTAAGAGTGTTCTTGTGCAAGAGCGAAAGTATTTTCGGTCTTGTTATGCTATTTTCTTTGCTTGGGTTGTCAATCAATTCAAATGACCAGGTCTTAACCGTAGTGTCACTGCTTCCCGTAACACATCCATTCAGGTCTGGCATTATACAAATGGACCAAAGTTCGTTCTCATGCGCTTGAATCTCTTCAATCAATTCTCCAGTGCCAACATCGAATATTAACAGTGCACCCGACTTTAATCCGAGCAAAACATACCGGTCACCAGGAGCGAAGCAGGAACTCAGCACATACGATGCAGGGGCTGTTCGCAGGCATCGCATTGACTCTCTGTTCCATAGTTTGATCGATTCACCACTACCCGATGCAACTATCAATGAGTCGGAGCTAAAGCATACAGACCTTACCTCTGATTGGTGGCCACACTGAGTAATGCACCGGAGGAGCTTCTCCTCGGCCTGTTTTTCCTGCGTGTTTAATGAATAAAGCCTCAAGCTGTTATTGCCTAGGTTTACAATTACCCTAAGTTCGCTATTCACACCCATCAGGACATCGATTGATTTAATTTTATTCTTTACCTTTATGCTCGGTAATCTCCGGATTTCATCTGCCAGACTCAGTTCCCTTGACATATCGGTTCCAGCGGTTCCTGATTTTTTCAATCTTTTAGATAAACGGATTTCTGCTTCTGCTCTTGTGCAAATATAAAAATTTTCAACAACATCATTCGTTCCATGGCAGCTTACAACCCTTTCGCTCGGATCAGCTACAAGATTAACAGTCCTTCCTCTACCTGCTCTGCTTATCGCACCACAATTCGTTATAACGATCGGGCTTATAGTGTCTTCATCATCGATGCTAAGATCTTCTATTGCTGCAACCCCATTTTCCAGTGATGAATCGCGTTTCTTCATCCTGTACACATTCATAGTACTCTCGCCAGTGCCTGCGATCAGCAGATCATTGACAATAGCCAATGCCCACACTTCTGTGCGATTGTCAACGATAGTTTTGAAGCATGTTTGTGTCTCCAAGTTCCAAAATTTAATTTGTGTGTCCTTCGAACTCGAAACAACAACGTCATTTCCACCGAGCCGCTCCAAGAAATGTGCATCAGTGATGGGCGCATTATGGCCAATCAAGCGCTGCTTACCAGTCTGGGTAACGATATCGCATACGACGAGGTCAGTGTCCAGACCTCCAGAGATTAAGCGAATACCCATCGAATCATATCGTAACACACTAACAGCAGTTTTATGCAGTGACAAGGAACATACTGAGGATCGTGAGGAAATCTCAAAAATCTCCACCACACCGTCAGCGTAACCAACAGCAATATGAAGACGGTCTGGACTTGCTCGAATGGCAGTGACTTCCTGTTTGTCACGTTTTAATTTCAAAACTTGTTCGCCAAGTCTGAAACGTGAAAATAAGTACTCGAAGAGATTGTAAATGAGTTGTTACGAACCTTAAATCCCAAACCAGAGCATTTTCAGCGCCACCAACAACTACATACCGGCCTTCGATGTTTTGGTAGATCAAGAAGTTTATATTTGGGCGACCACTGGCAATAATATTGAACGTTCCATCGAGTCGATAAGCTAAATACTGCTTGGTAAGACCCATATCTTGCAGCTTAAATCAATTTCTTGCTTTTAGGCAGCAATATGAACGTTTAATTTGTAATGGAGTGCGCCAACTAGAAGTCAAATGTTTATAATCAACACGTGCAGGATGAATTGTCAATGAGAGTAATTAATTCCAGAAGTACAGTACGAATATTTTTTAAAAATTAAAATGGACGTGTTTAGCATGCGAAAATCAAGAAGTTGTGACAAACATTTATAATTTATTTATAAATTCTAGAACTTTTGGAACTTCAAGTCCACAACATACAATTCAGTACATAGTTATTATATAAATTATTGTAATGGTTTTAGCCTTAAAATGATCCTTTAAAATGGGCTGTCATCTTGATTGATTCGAAAAATTGAAATGCACCCCTGGAAACAAAACTAAGAAACTACGTTTTATGTAATCTACTATCTATTAAGATTAAGCGTTGAACTCACTCTTTTAATATTCTTATGTATGAGACCGCTGAACGCTGATCTGTAATAAATGTCACTTCCTCATTGTCGCCTTTAGAATTCTTGTCTTATCGAATATAAGTTCTTTGATTTAAGTTTTAACAAAATTCCTAAATGAATTCCAATCCTATGGAGACCCAGTTAAGAAACGTAGCTATCCTTGAATTTCCTTTAATGGACCTCATTCAAAATTAATGCACTTTTAGTTCAAAGATTTTCTTCTCTTATACAACAAAGTGACTGAGTTGTGCTTCTCCAGCTGTGTGGACAATTTCTTTAACAGAAATCTTGCTAGAAATGAGGTAACGTAATCACACATTATGTTATAAGCTATTATTTTTACAAGTTCAATCACTACAGTCTGAATGCGTGGACAAATGTGTAACAAAATTCGCACGATTTAATCAGTCCATGATGACTGTTTACGTAGAAGTTCAAACCGAAATTAACGAAAGGCGAGTGCAAGAGTTGGAGACATTAACCAAAGAAGCGGAAGCTAAAGCAGCCGCAGCGTCATCTCTAGGCAGTACGAACTCGACTTCAGATGTTACAAGTTCGGCAACAAATTCGATTGTTGAGGGTCAAACGAACGTATCCTAATTAAGCATTTCTATTTTCTAGTTTAGGAATAGTTAAGGACTTTAGACACATAAAAACCTAATTTTAAATGTGTGATATTTGTGTTATTGTGCTGGTAGGGCTTCCAGCTTCGGGTAAGACGACATTTTGCAAAAATTCTCTCAATCCATCGTTAAACTTTAACTGTGTGCACGTGTGTTATGATGAATTGTTTACTTATTTGCCAGGCTCTAGCATATTGAGTTTCAGACAAGAACGACTTCGAGTACTTGAGAAAATTAAACAAACTATAGAACGCATTAAATCAAATGTCCCCGCAAAGCCTTCCGAATCTGCAGACACACTCATTCTGTGCGATGATAATAACTATTACGCAGGAATGCGTTATGAAATTTACAAACTATGTAAAGAATATCACATAGCCTTTGCACAAATTTACTTTCATATAGATTTAGATGTTGCGCTAACTCGAAACCTTAAGCGGGCTACTGGTACTCTGCCAGTTCGTGTAATAGAAAAAATGCATAGCCGTTTAGAAAAACCATCCAAAAAGAATAAATGGGAACGACAGACCTTAATAGTTGATGATGCATTTGATTCAAAGGAATTGCTACCGTTTCTAAGAATGTGCCTAGATAATCCACTAAAACCTGTAATTGTAAATAAAGTATATTTCAAAGAAAATCCCAACATAGTTCATGAAATGGACCTTCTTTTGAGGAAACGTATTAAAGAGGCTTTAAACGGTTCAGAAAGCAATTTGAATGAAAAAGCTCGTGTGTTAAATGAGAAGAGGAAACTTATTTTATTGGAATTAAAAACAAATGGGGCTGGAAAAGATTTGAACAGCGTTCTTGAACAGTTTTCTATAGAATAGATTTATATTTTTTTTGAGTTTGTACAATATGATTTCATGGATTTGGTTGCTCCGAAATAAATGGTAAATTTAAACAAAAATACTTTTTTTTTATTATGATCTTATGAAAATTACACATTAAATGATGTTTGGATTTTTGTCTTATCTGTGCAATTGGAAGTGGTTGCAATAAATAAGAATTCAGTACATATTTTATTTATATTGTGTCGGAGTTCATGTTGACTGTTAGATAAACTGTGTCAAATTGCACCAAATGGCGAATGCATCAGCTTCGGCAGCACCATTCAAATAACAACAGATTTTACCTGTGAATACTATAGCAGAAAAATAAAAAAATGCGATTCTTGAACAAAATAATAGAGCTGTACTCCGATTATCATGGGACTTTACCAGATGAAATCATAGATCAAATATGTATCTATCCAAAGACCACACTTGAAATGAAACTGTTAAGTGCGCATAAGGATTCACCTGATTTTTTAATGAACAAGTGTATGTTCATAATTCATGCAAGATCCTCTCATAAGAAATTATTAAAAGAAACATTCATTCAGGTCAAATATATGTATGTATTTCATATATAATTTCTCCTTAAAAAAAGAAATGTTAAATATTGCATGATTGTATAAGTTATTTTGTTTCAAGTCCTAAAAAAAACTACATATTTGTTAAAAACTTATTCACTATGAAGAAAGAGAAACATTTTCGTTTTTGTTTTACTCTTTAATATAATATATTAAAATTCTGTTCAGTTCATTATTTAACTGTATAAATAAGAAATATATAATATATTCATTATAGTTTATCTGTATTCACGTCTTAACTTTTCTGTTTTTTTGTTTTTGAACATGTTTATTCAAATATAGTATTCACATAACAAAAAGAAAAACAAACAAATTAGTAATCATAAATATTCTTTTGTAAAGAAAATTGCACAAATAATATTTAACAAGAATGCATTAAAAAAGTAAACAAAGGAAAAATCTCCATTTGCAATTCAATATTTTGGGTTTTTTTTTTGTTTTTTAATTTAAAATTAAATTATAACATTGCACCATCAAAAAATGTTTGTGTATGTGGAGTATTTAAATTATATTCCACATTATAGAAAAGTGCTCATAATGTTCGTTAAATTTAAGAAAGTGTTTTAATATAAATAGTGAGTTATTTTTGTATTGTTAGATACTTTAAAAGTTATTAACTAGGCAATGGAATGGTGATGGAAGATAATGTTGATAATTTCTACTCTGTGAATTCTTTTTAACAAACATTTTAGTATTGTACTGTAATTTACTTGTTCTCTATCTGGGATTGGATAATACTTTTTTTCTGATGGTATTGTTGATAAATTAAGTGTAGTAAAATTAAAGGATGGACACTTCAAAATATATATAAACTCTGATGAAATATTGAAATAGACATCTAGGTGCGATTAAAAGAAAATACTTTAGAGTTTAATACGTATTTACATAATCTAAATAGATTCAAACATAAAGGGCTTCCAGCCGAAGAACCAAATCAAAATATTCGCTAAATTCAAGTAATTATCTACTAAAATTATGATATGATTATGCTTCTCTGCTGTATGCAGTTTAATTTCATTTCCGAGATACGGTTTCTATTTTATAGCTGCTTTAATTCAGGTTAAGACGAATAAAGAATTTGTACGCGCGTTATAAGTTGTGTGCGGTGTCAACTTCTATATTTTTTTTTCTCTTAGATATGGCAATGCTAGTTCTCGTCCTTTCTATATAATTGACATGTATCTTTTTTTTGAAATTTCCTGTTTGGCAAATAATTTATAGTATCCTCATTCGGGTATTGTGTGCAATATACATGACTATTTTTTTAATTTGGAGAAGAAGGACACTGAGGGAGAAAGAGAGTGTGCGTTTTTTTTTTATAAATAAATTTAAAGAATAAATTATTCGAATGAAATTTTTTTTTGATTGTGTGCTTATTTTGAAGCACAATCTTTCATTTCCAACTCGGCTACTTTTGCCCTGAGCCGTTCGCTTGTTGTAGTTCCACTTTCCGCTGTTTTTCACGTCGCTGCTTCTGGCGTGTATGTTCGATTTCGAAATCTTGTACTGTGAGATTAAGCCGTTGAATATTGTGCAATATAAAATCTTCTTCAAGAACTTTTTCAGGGGGCGATTTGAGAACCTCAAGTGTTTCGCATAGTCCATTGCATTGTTTTCGGACCTTTTGTCGACCCAGTGTAGCACCGAGCAATACGAGAGCAACTTTAAATATTACACGAATTCCCTCGGCAAGGAAACAATCCCATATACGAAGAAGAGTCTCCCACGGAAGTGTTCGTGTCATAGCGCACAAAAACCAATCAGTCATGTAAAGCAGTGGTTCAACTTTGTGCTTTTGTAGATGACGATAGACAGAAGGAAATGTTTTCTTAAGTAGACCTTCGAGAATTCCAGCGTCATTTTGAAGAACCTCTAGGCCAGTTATGAAATAGTCTTCTAGGTACCTGTTGACAAACAAATGAAGGAAAGTTATGTTTATCTGATTGAAATTAAAAGAAACAAAAAAAACTCATCAAAAGAATCTTCAGTGTAACCCCAATTCCTCTCTATTATTAACCTTCCGATTATTACGAACAAACCTTATGGCGTAAAGTTAAATGCAATCCAATTAAAGCATAGAAAAGACAGAAGATCTCGGCTGGTTTTGATTTCCTCTCTTCATCAGTGACAATAAGTGACCGCATACTCTACATTTTCGGCTATATAATTTGCAGTGAGGGCTGGGATGATATTGATACCTGATATCACCAACACCGATAGATAAATGCGGTGAAGGTGATAAAAGAATAACATTGAGTTGTAAAATGAAAGAAGAGAGTATTCAAACTGCGCCTAGCGATTAAATCATAGAAATGGACCCAGAATTAACAAAACGGAATTAAGATTCAGAGACTTCTTAAATTACAGAAACTGTTTCGAAAGCAAGATGCAGATACAATGATTTTAAGTCCCAATGCACGCTATCTGCAACACCAGATCTAAGATCGGATTTGAAAACATTTGTAAAGATTCGACTATATTCCTTTCGGCTTAATTATACTGAATTACTACTAATTTCTAATGGACCGAAATTAATTTGTATCTGCTACGCAGAAACTCAGAAACAAATCGGTGATTTAAACACAGATTAAAGTTTGTTTAGAATAGAGGGAGGATGAATCTAGTAAGACAGATAGTATACGTGTCATACCGCAACGGCTGTTACAGCCGCCTAACAATTATTGTTAAATTTTGAAAATTATAAATTTTAATTCAATTCAATTCAATATGTGTTACTGCTTCTGTGATCATGAACGGTGTGCACTTCTGTAATGATGATAATGACGAACACAAACACAATTGCTGCGCAGATGGAAAGGTGTACACAGCCAGTTAACTTGACGAGTTGACGATATTTCAAATCTATTTGCTTTTTGGGTCACCTTGATACCCAGTTCAGTTCATTTATTTGTTTATTTGCGACAATTTCTCGCACAAACCTTGGGACCTATAAACCCGATCGGCCGCAGAATTCTTCTTACGGCAGTTGTGTACACGGACGAGTTCCATTCTATCGCGAGGAGAAAATATGGAAAAGTGCAAGTAACATTTTCCCACACTTGAGTTACAGAGGCAAATATTGGGTATCAATTGGAAACAAAACATTTGGGATTAAATTGAAAGTTTTCGCAGCCTTAATAAAGAAAAGTTTCGGTTAAAGCAGGAACACCCACTTTTAGATTCAAATCTTTAGCTGAACAATAGTTAAACATTTCAACTAGATTTTTGGTGTTAATTAACTTGTTGCGATATGAATTTTTGTCATAAAATTATCCAAGCAATTCGGAGGATGAAATTTAAAGCTAAACTTACACATCACATACGCTGACAAACACCCAAAATGCTTCCTCGGCTGGCATGTGCATGAGGAGAAATGCTGCAATCGGCGCTTGTGCCTGACAAAATCCCACTTTAGGATTATAGATGGAATACGCTTTAAGCACATTAAACAATTCAATTTGGCCAATTTTATCCTCGTCTAGGAACATTTCGTGGAAAGGAAATTGTCTGTGTTTGTCTCGTTTTATCTCTTCGATGACTTGTGGATTGCCTGGTTTCTGGAGAAGCTTCTCATAGAGATTTCCGTGTTTTTTTTTCAATAAATAAGCACCTGATAGATAAAACCACGCCTTTGGCCTAACCGATTTAGGTATGCCCTTGCGACATCGTTCTCTTATCTATAAGAATAGCATAAGCAAATATCTTTCAAACAAAAAATTATGAGACTTTTTACCTTTTTGTAGTTTTTGGACATATAAATAGACCAATTCTCGATCATGTGTAACCATTTTTTTTCTCGGGCCAATATCTGTGCTTTCGACAAAGGTTCTTTCGGTTTATCTGTCCTCTGAAAGCCCCCATAGAAACCATTTCGATCTGGGCAACTCGATACCGTTGAGCATAACGATATTGTGTCCGCAGAACGAGGTGATGTCGCCATATGTGTCTAAAATAAAAGAAATATGTTTATTACAGATTCGCCAAATCATTTAATATATTTGCAAAGTTTAAAAGAAACTATAATATATTCCAATCAAAACAAAAAGAAAATCATTTTATAAACTTAACTTTAAATGGAATATAAAAAGTGAAATATATCTCGAACTATTAAAGCGTCCAAAATGTTGAAATCACAGACATTTTCCATCGTAAGTCATTTAAATTTTCCGCCAGCGATATTCGATTTATCCAAAAGATATCTTTGTACTTAGGATCGTATGCTTGTATTTCGTAATAATCACTCAATTAAATAAGTAACCTCCTACGATTACCTTGCAGTAGTGGATGCAGGGAAGACCAGATGAGAAGGTGTGTAGCTATAATGGTGATAGCGGCTACTGGCTATGTCCTGGCATAGAAAGTCTATAATAATTTAATCAAAGGGAAGTGCATCCGAGGAGCGAGGCCTGCTCACGCACTTAATGACTGAAACAAAAGGCATGCTAATTAGCTACTTCAACACATCACAAGATGACACAAAAACTCGAGAGGGAACCAGCCCAGCAGCCAAGCCTGGGGCAGTTCCTCCTAGCGAAATACTCGCTACGAATACAAGTGTCACACGCGGATAGAGCCCGCTGAGGTTTCCACTAAGTGCACTGCGTGATCTCATTACATGTATAAATCGTAAATAAATGAAGATACCTGAAAACAAACTTCCAGCACAGTAGGGAAGCAAAAGCTCACCTCTCAGAAGGAACTCTGAATTTCCTTTTCTATCATAGTATTACGGATTGGGGGCGAAACTATAAGTAAATGAAATTTATTCGAATTGCCACTGTTTGTCACAAAATTAAGACTGATTTATCTTTAATGAAAAAAGGAAAGAGTTTATGTAATAAAAACAAATACACCATGAGCTTTCTCGTTCAAAATCTTGGTTTTTGTCTGTTTTGCCAGAACGAATTAATGTATAAACGGAACGTAGCCCGGTAGTGCGTTTGCTGCTGGGCGTAATTTTCCGGGGATCTTATGTTTATTTGAACATAAAGTTAGAATATTTGACCAACCAACCAACTAAATCCTAAAAGTTTGGATTGTAAAAAGTAAATAAATAAACAACAGGTCATACTTTATTGCGAAAACTTAGTGATATCATGGAAAGTGTTTAGACATTTAGTTAATGTTTTGAAGATGAGATTCGTCTCAACTAAACTAAAAGCTTAAGGAAACCCTAGTCCAACAAATATTGATAAGATCTCCAATATTCTTGCAAAAGTAAATATTATTATGTAGGTAAGGCGTTGTTGAGCCAATAGTCCCTGTAGGTGGCTCTTTTATTGTTAACAGGTAATTTAAATTGCAGACAAAAATCCGTTTATTACAATGGCTTTGTTACATTGTGCGAATGGAGAACAAAACTTTGGCAACAAGAATCTTCAAATCTCAGCTATCAGAATGTAAAGTCAAACACATCTGTTCAAGGATCTAGAAAGCATGGTCGAATTTACTGGAAGCAGCATTCGGAATGTTTGAAAACAGCTTCCTTTCAGGCTAAATGATAATAATTATTATTCATGCAAAATTTCTTATTTCGTGCACTCGATTTTGGGTTTTCGACCCACAACTATTATTAGAGATTTTACGCGTGAAAAACTTATTCCATTTTATAGTTTTCCTGTGACTAAAAAGAGTTTTGCTCAAAATCGTGTAAAGATCTGGCTAAGAGAAATATCTTACCTTATTTTTTTGTTTTAGCTTTATCGATGTAATACCCACAGCCGGATAATAAACCGTATATTCATTGATCGCTGAACAGACATTAATGAAGGAAACAATATATACTTAAAAATATTTGGATATGGATCGATGGATATTCCTCATCGTAGCCCTTAAAATAGTCAGTTGTCCTTCAGCTCTATTTAAGAATTAAAATTTAAATTCTCCAAAACCCAATTGACTTCAAGGCCATAAATCGTAGAATTCGCTCACAGTGACAATATTTTTCAAAATTGGCAAACGACACACCCAAATTTGATGTTGTGATGACTACATTCACTCTCATAGGCGCATCCCATACTCTACACAAAAGGGAAGCGCTTAAGCTAATCAAAAACAAGAAGATACTTTGTACTACGCACGTTTCTTTAGTAATTGCTCATTATGTTCACCAATTCTAAATGCAAATACATTGCGACGCGTGTGGTTCATCCTACAGAATATTTCCAATAACACAAACAATGTCGAATATTACTCATTGCAGAAGTTCGTCAGGTACAAAATATGTTCTATGCGCGATATAAAGTTAGAAGCGTCGTTATCTTAACAGTTGGAATTAAATATATCAAATCCTTTTATCTAATCTCTAAAATAGACACTGTTCACTGTTAACGCATGAGAACATTTGCTACATTCAAACGACAAATATATTCGTCGAATTTTTGTGGGCAGGGGTCTGTAAATAATAATAAGCTCAATTAGCATCGTTCGACTGACGAGTCGCTGTCCAAGTCTAATTAATTATCGGATGGACGATGAGCATATGCAAATTGTATGTGTGATTCCCAGAGTTGCCGAGAATTCCATAGCTTGCACAAAAATTCAAACATAGTCGATTTTGTCCCCATTCCCTCTTCATTTCCTACCGGGCCGTTAAAATAATTAAGACATTGCCTCCGTTTAACATTGAGTTCAAATAATTGCAAGTATAAATGACACGACACTTGAGAGATATTATTAATGTTTATTGTTTTTCGCGTAACACTCTTACTTTCCCGCCAGCCTAGCCCCTCTCCCAAGAAGAGGAAAAATAAAATCTTTGGGGGTGTTAGCGATTTCTAGTTTTGAAAAAGAACTCATAGAAAACGACGTAATTAGAAATTTAATCTTCTTACTACTTACTTTTGAATGTTGTAAATATTATCGAAAGTTTATATACACGTCCAACGAAAGAATGTTAAATGCAGAAGAGAAATGGAAATAAAATAAAAACTGGTTAATTATAACAACATAGTTGAACGTGGATGCTCCAAAAACGAGAACACTTGTGTAGTAAATGTTCTTGTGGTGCTTGACCGTGCGACTTTTTTCAAATTTTCAACTGGGTTTCACCAAATTTGGGGTTTTCGTGATGAATAAATGCACTTTTGGTTTTGGTATTTTGGATTTTTTTTCTATATTTTGGTTGAAAAAGAATTTTTATTATGATACTACACGATTGCACTTGGGAATAGAAACATCTTTGACAACTGGAAGTTTGTGTGGAATGGAATTTATGACTTCTGTGGATATTATTTGTGTTATACAATAATGATGTGTGAACAGAATGTTCTGATCTACTACACTCTTTCTCTTCGAAATATCGAATTGAGATTCAATTCGCATTAACAAATCTTTCATGATCTTTCACGCGGTATAGTTTTACAACATTTTCTCGATTGTGTTTTGTCTATTCTCGATTTGAGTTCCATTGGTTGTCGTCGGTGTCACTTTTTCGCGGTAACTTTAATGACTTTTGATTTTTAATTCACTTTCTTAAAACACCAATCTCACCTTTTACTAGACCTAAATTATGTTGATATTGAGAAATGACAGACATGGCAGTGAAGCATAACAGTGAAGTAATAACAAACAGCTTCATGGATTTGCACCTATGATGGAGAAATAACAGTAAAGCAGTTCGCAGAGACAAGCGCGAAGTGGAAGGACTAATTTGTGTATATTAGCAGAAAAAAGTTAGTCACACAACGCACTCGTCATACATTGAGCAATTGTCAGGTCTTTGTTTTGTCTTTATCGCCATCCACAAGATCAAGCTGACTGCATGTCAGTTCTTCTTCTGACATTATTCCAAAGCTGGCATTCAATACTTTGGGGAACGCAGCTAAGGGTTTTCAAAATAGCTTTAAATGTTGTTTAAGAATTTTAAGCGCCAAAGAGTGAAATTTAATTTTTATATTATTTTAAAATATTCCCGAATAGAAGTCGTTTATGGGATTCACGATGTGCAGCAACTGCTGAATCAGTATTTGCACGCTTGAGGAATGCACAATCAATGTAACCAACTGAATTCTGGAATAAAACCTACGTTTTGTAAATCTGTCAAGAAGGATATATGCTATAATTTAATCATTTCTAAACTTTAAAATCAAACGTTGCACTGTAAGTTTTAATTATTTTATTATTGCAGCTTTGAAAAGCAGTAATATTTTCAAATAGTTGTTTTAATATATATCAAAACTCTCATCTAGTACTTTTCCGTACTGTTATACAAATAAAGCGATCGCGCCTGTGATGCATGCGACAATTAGCTCCTCAGCAACTGATTGAATACACTGCACGTATTTCCCTGCAGCTTTCCGTTGATATCACTCCGCCCGGTGAATATCTTTTTTCTTTTAATCTTTTTTCGAAGGAAAATATCTGCAATTCTGTATTGTATTTACCACCCTCGTTAGTTTTGACTTGTTACATCCCCAAAATGCATTCACTGCTCAGAACACCTTTCAGGATAGGTAAGAATTTTATTTTTAATTAAACATACATGTATGTATAGGATTTGACTTTAATGAACGATTGAACTTTGGATCGTTCGCAAAATTAGCCCAAAATGCGTTGATTATGAAAAGATTCATTGCTTGCCTCTCGGCTCTCCCCGAGACACATCAGATGTTGCAGAAGACAATCCGAGACTTTGCCGACAACGAACTTGCCCCGAATGCGGCCAAATGTGATCGCGAGCATTTGTATCCTGCGGAGCAAATAAAAAAAATGGGTGAACTTGGCCTGATGGCTATTGCTGTGCCAGAAAAATATGGTAATTACAACAGATATACCCTTTGACAGTTCACTTAATATGTTCTTTTTATAGGTGGCACTGGTTTGGACACACTTGCCTATGCTATTGCCATGGAGGAAGTATCCAGGGGATGTGCTTCAGCTGGTGTAATCATGTCAGTGAATAACTCCTTGTACCTGGGTGGCATTATGGCTTTTGGTACCGAACAACAGAAGCAGCAGTTCGTGGTTCCATTTACAAGTGGCGAACGGGTGGGATATTTTGCTCTCTCTGAACCAGGCAATGGCTCTGATGCTGGTGCAGCTTCCACCACAGCTGTTCTCAAAGGTGATCGATATGTGTTGAACGGAACGAAGGCATGGATCACTAATGGGTATGAAGCCGAGTCGGGTGTGCTGCTGGCAACTACTTCGAAAGCATTGAAGCATAAAGGAATTTCTGCGTTTATTGTTCCCAAAGGCTTAAAAGGTTTCACAAGGGGCAAGAAGGAAGACAAGCTGGGGATTCGCGGTTCATCAACATGCCAACTTATCTTCGAAGATTGTGAAATTCCAAAGGAGAACTTACTGGGTGAAGAAGGTTATGGTTTCAAGATTGCCATGAAGACGCTTGACGCTGGACGAATTGGTATTGCCGGTCAAGCGCTTGGCATTGCACAGGCTTCACTGGAGGTGGCTGTAGATTACTCCAATAAACGCACTGCTTTCGGCAAACCAATTTCGAAGCTACAAGCTATTCAGCAGAAGATCGCTGATATGGCTTTAAAGATTGAATCGGCTCGCTTGTTGACGTGGCGTGCAGCTTGGCTTAAGGACAATGGTAAATCGATTACTAAAGAGGCTGCCATGGCCAAATTGGCTGCCTCAGAAGCTGCTACATACTGCTCCCATCAAGCTATTCAAGTACTCGGGGGAATGGGATATGTGACTGATATGACGGCAGAACGTCATTACCGCGATGCTAGAATAACAGAAATCTATGAGGGAACTTCTGAGATTCAGAGGTTAGTCATTGCAGGAGCAGTGCTAAAGGAACTGAGCAATTAAGACTTGAGTATTTTTTATTTTTGTTTTGTTCTTTTGTGGGCGTCAATTTGGCATTTATTTTGTTTATTGTATTTTTTTATATACATATTTTTTGTAAGTACATGGTTTAGAAATTTACATACGATTATGAATGTGATTCGTTTGATTTTTTTGGGAGCTGAACACTTGACATTTGTTATCTCAATTTTTGGCGATACGTAACTTGGCACGCTTATGATTGAGGCTTATCTCGACATAGGGGTTGCCTGATGATGTTTATTTAATTTATTATCTATGAGTTTGTCTTCGTAGTGAGACATAAAAAATCGCTAATGAGGTCAACAGTCACGCTAATTCCAAGGTGCAAGTTGGCTTGTATATCACTTAAATGGAAGTTTGGAAATCGGCGTAATCGTGATATATATTTTCCTTTCTACTTGTGCGAAATGGGGAAAAATTGATATAGAAATCAATAGCTTCGTTATACCTTGGAAATATGAATTCAATTGTTAACGATTATACGGAAAGCAACAAATGCTTCATCTTATTAAAGTTATTTCTAGAAACATCTTTCATGCATATTATAACTGCTACACTAAAGTTAAAAATTATTCTCCACAAGCACTATACTTAAAAAAAAAAAATAATGAACTCGAAAAATGTTGGCCGTAAAAAGAACATTTTGTTTTAATATATTAAGTGCTTCAAAAATTTAACAACACAGGTTGGAATTGTGATTAAAATTCATACAGAAGTATGATATACGACGAAGAGGAAGTAGTATTTCTATATATTTCTATATTCCTATTTTTTTATAGAACTGATGCAATAATAACTTAGTCTGGTTTAACCCATGCGAACGGAAACAACTTGGACTGGATATAACAACTGAGTATAAAGTTTGCTTATCGCATATAAATTGGCAAATTGGTGCAACTTTGACTTAATGGTTTTCGAAAACAAAATACATGATAAATTTACCTAACTGCTTAAGTATAAGCCATGTTTGTATTCAAATTATAGAAGGGTATGTGTTCCCAATATCAATATCTAAATGAATATGTTTCATACGGGACTTCATCGTATCTGTGAAATGATGGTTATTCGAGAAAACAAAGATCGAGAACATCCAGATATCAACTTAAAGGGTTTCGATGCATTTAACAGCTTGCCAGCTTATTTAAAAAATGAAACTAATGTGATGAATTTTAAACGGCACATATTTGAATATTTAAAATCTAGTATTACCCAGAATTATAGAGATAAAATTTGAAGGTAAAATTAGTATTAGTAACTTTAAAAATAATGCTTGTTAACAGCTAAATAAATACCAACTAACTTACAAACAAAAGTTGAACAAATGTAATGTATTCTCTCAAAATTGCGTTAGTTTCTGTCCGGTGCAGATATAAAGAATTACATATATTTTAATTTGTTAGCACACGATTGAAATTTTATAATAGTGCAGATACTTTTGACTCAATAACGCTTCACAGTTAGTTAATGTCTGCTCCAGAACCAGTGGGGAGTTATTTAACCAAATATACTATATTATTTATATTTTAATCAAGATTAATATTATTATCGCTGGTATGTACAAATTTTCTTTTAAATAACTTGAATATGTTAATATTCTGTGATAAGTAAAATGTCGAATCTAAACTTGCTAAAATCCCATGTCAGTTTCTGGATCAGGAATGAAAATTGTTAATAGGGAAACTTGAGACTGCATTACTAGATTATGCAAATATTGAGTAGATACAGGGTGGTGCTTGGGTCTTCGTAACGTTTTATTCTGGAGAAGCAATTTGCTAAAAATATAGACTATTTCACTTGTCTGGTATCTTACGCAAGTTTTGCGGTAAACGCGCGAAACACTGTTTATTGAATCCTCCTATCGCCCCTCTACCACAGATTGGGTCCCAAATATCAACACGACTCGGAACGTCATAAGTGGGAATTGAGAATTGTTTTATACACACCCTGATACCTCCATAAACAACTCAGTTACAAAATTCTGCCAAGTGATGATCTTGTTTTTGTTCCCAGTGTTCAGTTGTAAGTCAATGTGGTCCCGGGTTCAGATCTGGGAAAGATCATCTGGGATTTTTCGCTGGCCTACATCTCCCGAGTGATTGTCGGTTTTCAACAATAAATTGTAGGCCAAGCCGCTGCTGTCTGCGAAAAATTTGAGGCACACCCACAAATGGAAAAGCTAGGCTCCCAAAAAGAGCGTTTGATTGATCACCTGGCGGTAGTTTGTATACGCGGGAAGTTCCAATAACTTTTTGCCTCTATTCTTTGAGCTTGATCGCTCGAGCTAAGAATCATTTTTGAAGCGTCTCTCCAAACGTGGAATTTATATTACAGCTTAGGACGAATATATTCTTTATTGAAGCGCAATCAGAAGGGGTGAATTATGTCGAAGTGGTAAAAGACAGCTAATATTTCGCAGCTTTTTTGGTGACATCGGTTATATGGACGTTCCAACCGAAATTATTTTTCAAATCGTAAATGGACTACACTCCAAACGAATATTAATATTTGCATTTGAAAAGAAATAACCATTTTTCGAACTCCACCCTGTAGTTCACATACTCCCAAACTGTTAGTCATGTCGACTGACATACTCTTTCAATCGAATTGCTCTCATCGGCCTCTCTTTTGCATACTATCCTTATAAACACAAACAAATCACATTCCATTCGGAATCAAAAAACCAAAATAGAATCAAATAAATCCACAGAATTACAACAAATACAAAGCGCTAAAGAAAACCAAATATGCTCCGAAAAGTACCTTTATCTCCCTTCCTCTTCGTTATTACAGGTTTCTTTAAGCTATCGCTCTTTCTCTACACCTTAGTCTGCATCTGAAAAGCTAGTGTCGTTCGTCGCCTCTTCGGATTGTTGTTGTGTAGTCGCCTGTAGTGTTCGCTGTATGGTGTGGTGTGCTATGTTATCGCACTTGTGTAGCCTCCGTCGTCGATTGTCGTCGCTGTCCAATCGAAAGTAGTGACTTTTTCAATACAGAAAAAAAAAACTTAAAAACGACAGTTTCTGTGTAATCCAGTGACTTTTCTTCATTCTTCCCTCCGATTTCTCTTCGTAAAAGAAAAAAAATGAATAAAGCTTTTAACATCGGGCGGCGGGATTAAAAGTATATTGCATTTGGAATTTGCACAAATTTTTACTTTTCCTTTGCATTCATTAAATTATTAATTTGAAAATGATGATGGGTGTGCGGTAGACATAATGTGAAAAAAGAGAAGAAAAAGAAGATCGCCGAAAATAAAACCATTTGTTTTTTTGGTTTTGTTTGCCCAAAGTGATACAGGAAAATAATAATAAAACCTGAAAACGCCGAGAGAAAATATGAAAACTTTCTTAGGGAAGCAAATAACACAAACGGCAGCACCACCTCCTCCGCCATCATCATCATCATCGTCATTGTCGACTTCAAATTTAACACCATCGGCAAATTGAAGACCAAGGCAGCAATCGAAAGGAAAACTCCATGAAATTCATTAGCATCACCAGTGACTTGGTTAGTATCATTTTAAGACACTCTAAATTAATTTATACACTATACTATCTACAACACCCCTTATGATTAAATTTCGTAATCCATTTTAGTTTTTGTGTCTTTTTTTTGTTTATCCCCACTCGAACGAAAGAGGAAAGACATCACGTTTTCGTGTTGGAAAGTTAATCTAATTCGAGTTGACAGGGGACTTGTTAAATTAAAGAAGCAGAAAAAATAAATAAATAACAAATATATATTGGCACCTTCTGTTGCTCTCAATTAGTCTATAAAGTGAAGTAATCGGTATCGATTTGTTGTGCTCCAATTTGATTCAGTAGAGAATTGAGGGACAAAAAAAACATCATGAATAACTACAAGAGTAGAATGGAATCATAATTTCCAATTCGCACATCGCTCGCTTTGTATTGCTATTGTTGTTGTTGGTCTTGTTGATTGTGGTTTGTGTACTTTTGTCTGCAAATGTAGGTTGTAAGGTTCTTCTAGACCTTTTTTTCTTCTGAAATCTCTTCGTACGAAAATAGTTAGACAGGCAAACAATAGTTGGTAGTGTAAATCTTTCGAAAGTTATATTTCGTGCGTGTTTGAAGCTGCAGTCGGACGAAGAGCGCTAGTGCTGAAGTCTGCTGTGTATACCAAAGGTAGTAAAATACCACTCATGCCGTCCGGACCAAGTACCGACCGATTGGAAATATATAGTTTTGTGCATTTATCAGAGGATAAGGGGGGCAGAAATACTCTTAAGAAACCGATTGAATTCTTGATTAGAAGTAGCATATATAAATCGAGCACTGTACCTAGTTAATACGAGGTATTCAAACTCAGTATTTTTAGATTTACGGAAGAAAGTCGGATAAGATCTGTTCGAAATATTTCTGCATCGGAATTTATTGCTATTACAATTTCAAAGGGTACCAGTCATAGGTAACTTTACGAAAATAAAACTACTTTTATTTAATGAATGGAATAAAATATCATTTAAATGTACTCCACGGGAGTTGTTACAGGAATCGATTCTGATAGTTATAATTTTCATCCGGAAAACTTAGCTTTTCATGCCGATCACTGCCGATCATGACTTCCTCAGAAGTTTGAGTAGCTATGAGGCAGTTGTACTCTTTGATGGATTGCCCATTAATCATCAGAGTTAGGATCGTAAAGAAATGACAGATTTTCATTCCCAACCAAGACTCTGAGAATAAGGTCCGGCGCACTAACAGCTGATTCGCGGACAGCCCCGAAAAATCTTATAGACAACTTTTAGGAGACTGATCCCTTTATATATGGCCCATATAAAGGGTTCTCGTTTTTATTTTATTTTTGTTTGATCAAGTGACTCTGCTCACAAACAATGAAATTATTTTTACTGACCCATGAAAAGTTAACATCTTTTAACCTCAAATAAAGTCAAGATGGACAAAAAAACAAACCAATATTCATGATTTGAATGAAGTTCATTGTAAACCATTGAAATCATCGCTGAAAAGTTTTTATTCGTTTTTTTAACTTCACATCATGCCGCCGCAGATCAAACATGCTTTAACGTTGATTGACCTACCACAAAAATGTTATCGTACACAAGTTTAACGGCATGGCGTTGTTGTAGGTGGTTTTCAGAATATAATGTTATTTCTGCACAACTTGGGTGAGCTGACATAACGCGACACTTTTCTACTTAATTTAAAGATGAAAAATCGACTCTCGCGGTCGTCAACTACTTCCGAGTTATCACGGGCATTAAAACAAATCCTTTATGCTATGACGTTAAGTTAGCAGGCAGACAATTTAAGAAATTGACTTACTATGCTTGAATGTAAGAATTTACGGCTTAGTTGAGATCCATTTGATGAAATCCGAAGAGGAGCAAAATAAAAACATTAAATCGTACTGAATTCGCCAGAAAATTGATTCAATTAGTTTTGTGTTTTTATTGTTTGTTGGAAAAATCTTGCGTCAATTTTTTGTTTTTCAAAAATCATATTTATCTTTTTACCTAAAGCTAATTTGCAGCTTCATTTGAATTGAACATCATCATGCAAGGAGTTTTAAAAAGATCGAAACAATTGGAATACATTCGGCGCATGACTAAACTTGTGTGTGGTGTGACTTTCTCGTGATGGAATACAATTCCTTTAATATTTATAATTTGGACGTGATTGGATGATAAATTAATTTCAACTGTTTTACTACCAACACTTTACATCTAAATTGCTTGTTTGATTCATAAATGTGAGCTGAATAATTTTTACATCTGTAAAAACACACGCCAATGAAAGCATTACCCTGTGGCGATGAACGTTTGTTTTCGATCTCATTTCGGACCAAGTTCTTCTGTGGTGAAATGACCATAAATTGTTCGAAGTATCTTTGGTTCACTTGGTTGACCGAAACACAACAAAACTGTTTCTTTGTATTTTATTATGCAATCTCTTGTTTACCGCATTTTCATGAAGTTTAGTTATTTTCTGCATTAAAGTCTTTTAGATGGCTAAAGGCTTCTGCCCCACAATTGAGAATAACATCGCCTATTCCTCATGGATGCGTTTGTTATCAATATAAAGCTATTCTGCCGACTAATATTTACATTAAAACACCCCCAAAAGACCTTTTTATTGATATCCATCAAATATAATATTTAACGTTCATTTGAGTGATAACAGTTAGCTATCTGGCTATCCAAATAAAACCCATTGGCACGATCGGTGGGACTTGGCGGTTCCTTTGAAATTTTCAATCGTGCGAGTACACATCCCTCTTATCGGTCCTTTACTTCACACAGCTGCCTAGATAAGGCAATCCAACACGGTACCTGAAAACTTGAACTAATCAAATATTATTTCTTCTATTTTTAGATACTCACGTAACTAGGGTCAAAGAGCAAATAAAGAACTGATTATTCTAAATATTTACTAAGAATATATTTTGAAAGAAAATTGAGAACGATCATTCAGAGAACGTACAATAACGCGACACCGTGACACTTTTGTGTCCGGTGAATGTGTTTTAACATATCCGCGCCCACAAACATAAGTTAAATACGTATCTTTGATAAGCGTAGTACGCGGTGGGGGGAGAAATTGGGTTGAAATCCAATCATTGCTTGCGGAGGGCTATTGCATTTGCTCCATGAGAAATGTCGCAAGGCGGCTCAGCTGGGAACGGAGGCGTTGAAAGTAGTAGCACACAAGGAGAGTATCGTGAATATCACTGGGCATACTCCGTGATGGATTCTTCAAGGGTGTCGACATGTCTCATATCGATGCTCCTTATTGTGTATGGCAGCTTTCGAAGTTTAAATATTGAACAAGAGGCTCGCGAACGTCAAGAAAAGAAACGAAATGAGTCGATGACAAATTTACTAACTGGCGAACCCATTGAAAATGAACCAAGTAAGTAGTATAATTTAAAAAATAATTATTTTTGTTTCATATCTCGTCTCTTTTAAGGTAAATTCGCGACCTTGGATACGATGCATGCCTTATGCTTGCCGCTCGGAGCATCAGTTTCATTATTAGTGATGTTTTTCTTCTTCGATTCAATGCAGCTGCTGTTTGCCGTGTGTACTGCAAGTGAGTGTTTTACATTTATTAATAAGCTACACTAACCTCAGTGTCCTGATTACCACTACAAATCTATGACAAAAGTTGAAAGTTTGAAGTTGCAGCACCCTTGTTGCGGAAAAAATAACGTCCGTTGTTGTACCAAGTGCATATGCACAGAGTGAGTAGAAAAACTATGAAAGGTTGTGTGAAACTCAAAACAATATATTTGAGCCCAAATATAGAGGTTTGTCCTAGCTTTATTCACACAACTTAAGCTTACCAATCGTGGGATCTTTAAAGAAACAGATAGACATGTACTGCAACTCCTCTGTGATACTGAATAAAATATAAGTATATATATACTTCAATGCTTACTCGAACTAACCAACGCGTTACTGCAGATTTTTGCATTCATCATATTGGTGAATATTAAGGAGATACAGAAAAAAAGCTATGCAGTGTCTAAGGTATTTCTTATTCTAGACTGTAGAGGTATGAGTAAGGCAATAATCCAATGTGGCGAAATTATCAAATTATTCCTATTTTGCTTTGTTTAAAAATCATACTTACCTTCGTCATTTTGCATTTTGTTTTTTCTTTCCAGTTATTGCAACTGTAGCCTTAGCATTTCTTCTTCTACCCATGTGTCAATACATAATTCGTCCCTGCTCAGATGGCAATCGCATATCTTTTGGTATATGTGGTCGTTTTACAGCTGCCGAGCTATTTAGTTTTTCACTTTCAGTGTCAATTGTTTGCATTTGGGTTCTAACCGGACATTGGCTCCTCATGGATGGTAATGTTGTTTTAACTCCATTTAAAGAAATAAAATAAAACTTATTATATTTTTATATACTTTACAGCAATGGGTATGGGCTTGTGCGTTGCATTTATCGCATTTGTTCGACTACCCAGCCTAAAAGTATCTACACTTCTACTCACCGGTCTTCTGATCTACGATGTCTTTTGGGTTTTTTTCTCGTCATATATTTTCAGTACGAATGTTATGGTGAAAGTAGCGACACGACCCGCCGAAAATCCAGTTGGAATTGTAGCGCGCAAATTGAATTTAGGAGGAATCGTCAAGGAGCCACCAAAATTAAATCTTCCCGGGAAACTAGTGTTCCCAAGCATACATAACAGCGGTCATTTCTCGATGCTGGGATTGGGTGATATCGTGATGCCGGGACTACTTTTATGTTTTGTGCTACGCTATGATGCTTATAAAAAATCTCAAGGGGTCACGTCAGATCCAACGTTACCACCGCCAAGAGGAATGGGCTCGAAACTAACATATTTTCATTGTTCCTTACTAGGGTTAGTAAAAACGAACTTATATTTTTTGTGAGATTGGCTCTTAAAAAATAAATAATTTTATTTACAGATATTTTCTTGGACTACTCACAGCAACTGTAAGCTCTGAAGTGTTTAAGGCAGCACAACCTGCTCTATTGTACCTTGTACCATTTACTTTATTGCCCTTGTTGACAATGGCTTATTTAAAGGTCAGTATTTTATTTTGTTTTTTAAGAGTAAAATAAGAATAATAATATTTATTAAAGATTAAATATAAAACAACACACAAGTTTTTTTTTTGCCAACAAATAAATTAAAGAACAAGAATCTAAATCGTAACATAGTTAAAAAATATTAAAAGCTAGCAAATAAATTTTTAGAGACTTTTATTTAGTGGCTTTAGTGGACTTTTCTGTATTTTGCATCTTTTTTTCTTGTTCTTGTTTAATTGCACTTATATGGTACCGAAACGTTCCAAGATATTGCAGTTAACTGTTCATAAATACACTTGCAGAGTGCTGAAACTTGTTAATCGTTTTTCTATAATGAAATTTTTGAAGCATTATTTTTTTTAACAACATAAAATCAAAACGACGAAAACATGTTAAAATATTCGATCATTGAAATTTTTCAATTCAGTTAAGTTACCTGTATATATATGATCAAAACTTATAAAAGATGCATTCTTACATGATAGAACCACCCTGAAAATGTTACAGTTTATTGTCATACTTGCGAAAAAAGTACTTGAATTCAAACATATTATAAATTATTATTATTTAATCACAATTTGAGCCAACACGCAAACACTTTCTGTCGATCTAAAATGGGGATAGTTTTAAACATCAGTAAACGGAATCGTAGTATAAGTAAAGCGTATTTTACGGGAAAAGGAAGTCGTCAGGCCTTCTGCCAATCATGAATAACCAGCAAGTGTGTCAGAAGGAGAAGGGGAGTTGACTAGTTCAGGCAATACCAGTCCCCGGAATAGAACCTGCAGTCTATCCTCTTAAGATATGCTTACACGTCAGTCAGCTACGTACAGCATAAAAAGGTGAGATTGCAGATTGCTTTGTTCAATCCAGAATCGCGAAATCTGGTTTAGAGCGATGAAAATGACTACTGGCAGGGTTCAAAAAATGAGAAAGCTTTGATTACAAGTCGTCAACAAGACGGCGAAATTGCATTGATATGGAACTCCTATTACAGACATGGAACAAAATTGAATCAGCGGATTAGAGCCCCTGAATAAAAAGTTTTTTTTTTTTAAATATATTCCATTACGACATAGAGAAAGATTTATTTTGTCGGACAACTTCAGTGAATAAATAATTGGAATAAAACCATTGCAGAGTCTAATGAATTCGATAAAAAAAAGTTGATCTCAAAATTTCTGGTTTTATTTCCAAAAATACACAACGGCATTATAGTTTTGAGTGTGATTTCGGACTCCTATTGTCATAAGGTGGCTCCTAATATTTCACGGCCAACCTTCTTAACACATCAGATGGATTTGAAGAAATTTTGAGTTGGGTTCACTTTATATGTATAGTATATGCAAGGAAATGGTTCTGCAATGAAACTAACATACACTTGTCCTGAAGTGAAAGGACTTACTACTTACTAATAAGATCGTTGGCCGCGGAAGGTTAGTGGTCCAGAGTACGCTTGTTCCAGTTGCTTATACTTAACATTCCAGTGTCCTCGGCTGTAGCAACCTTAAACTGGGGGTTGAAGATCATTGTTGTGTTTTTTTTTTTGTGACTTTAGTTGCTTCCACCATAGTAGAAACGAATAGTCTCAGTGCATCACTGCTTTGATGCACTGCAAAAAAAGAACACCAAGTGTTTATGTTTGAACCAGATTAAAAATGACTACGTAAAACTTATTTATAATATGTTTTCAATTGTGACAATTTATAATGATAATGGTAAAATGATTGTGTTGTTTTATGATTTTGGAAAGGTTTCAAATTTCAGTATAAGAAGAGACATTCACATTACCGATAAAAAAAAACTATTTAAAAATGATGTTGTTTTGAACATTTTTTAAATAGGCACCCTCATTGCGATTGTCAATTATCAATTTTGTTGATACATTTATCATTGGTATTGCCGTTATCAATAATATTGACTATTGTCAATTCTTCTATCAACTTTAAATTCATGATTGATGGAAGTGCAAAAAATTATTTATTATATTAAAAGGTGAAATTTCCATATTGTCAGGCCTTACAATATCAGTGGTTCTGAAGAAAATGTTTAGCGTTTTACAAGGATTCATTTGTAAAAAGTGTATATAAGTAAGCTATTTCGAAGAAGAGGAACGACGGGAGAAAATAAATATTGTTGGAAAAAGGCAAAACCATCATCACTTTGATTATATTTGTTGAGATTGTATTATATTTTCATATGTTCAGGTGCAAATGAATTTGCGTTTTCATTTTTGCAAATGAAATGTCAGGAACATCCAATAACTAAGACTTTTATCAATTGAGTTACACAATATCAATTTCCATACAGACTGGTAAATTTTGTCAATTAATTGATAATTGACAATCGCAATAAGAACGAGGGTCTCACTTTTAGGATATCTTAATAAGAAATTTTAAAATGTCTCATTTCATGTGAATTAAATATTAATCATTCAAATAAATTGTATTTCAGGGTGATTTACGGCGGATGTGGAGTGAACCATTTATATCGCATCAACCATCAAAACAATTGGAAGTCTGAGTGTTTTTAAATTCATTTTCAAATGTGAATTATTTTATTCCAATAATTTAACTTTTAAGTGTTTCACTGATAGATTTTTTATATGAAAACTGTAATATTATCGATAATGATTATCGTTGCAACTAATCAATAACTAAAAGTACAGTACTTGCTATTTTTGTAGTATTAAACAAAAACTATTTATAAGGTTATTATTTTTTCAAATGTCTCATTCTAAGAAATTTTGTCAAATAGTTGTAATAGGTATTTTTATTATTTTTTCTTAATCTTAATTTAATCAAAATGAAATTATTTCGAACGCTCCTGCCAGTGAACAAACTCAAAAGTATGATACAAACATCCATTGAAATTAAAGTTCTTTTCTATTCGATTTCTTATGCATCCTTGTATATAGTAGTTGTAATATCATTTGAAACTTATTTGTACTTGTAAAAAATAATATAACAAAAATAGAACATCGTAAGAAAGAGAAAATCGAAAATGCATACATAAGTGTTGGTGTAGAAGATGAATTAAAATAGAAAAATAAATAATAATTTTATGGGAAAATCTAAATAGCAAATTATCAAAGGGAGACGTTTTAAAAATGAGAGCAAAAAATTAAAGAATTTCTAAAAGCGAATAATGAATTGAAGCGAAGAAAGAAAAAAATAACTGATGGCAAATCATTTTTAAACCAATTTTCTTTTTAATAAATTCAATTTAGCAGTTTTTAAAATGAATATATGAAAAACTTAGGTGTACACCACTAAACGTCGCAAATCAATTTGTTTAATTTCAATATAGGATAGCAAAAAAAAGCAATTGAATTTGATATTGCAGCTTTGACTTTTTTAATTTTTTAATCGTTGAAATATAAATTTCTTTAATTAAGACACTTGATTTCACTTATTTTAACAGTTTAATATTGGTGTTAAGTTCTAATTTACTACCCTTTTTAATTAAATTCGTAATCAAATTTAAAAAAAAAAGCCTTTTTCATAGCCCAATGGAAAACTAATAATGCTGTTAGCCAGGAAAAGAAAATTATATTCTTGTGTCAAAGCGTTATGAACACAACAGGGAAAAAAGATCTTTCGGAATCGGAATAAAACAAAAAGTACAACATTTTTATAGATAGTTCAACACAAAAAAGCAATAGGCGTTGAGAAGAAGGGGCTAGCTGCGAGTTTCGCAATCACTTTAACAATTTTCGTACAAATTCTTTGCACAAAATCTCCTTCGAAAGCCACGGACCAGCTTCATCGTTTGTGAAGATATACATAATACTTTGCACGAGTGACGGGTTTTCGACCCACAATAAATTGCAAATTTTGAACGACCAAATAAGCTTTATAATTGCAATTGTATTCTTCCCTATCACGAGGGTAAGGACTATGAACAAAATTAAAGATTCTTTCCCCAACTAAGGCAAGGAAATTTCACACCAATTTTGTTTACATAACAACAAAAAGAATTGTCATGTGAAAGGCTTATTTTTTCAGGAAGCTTTTCAATAAAACCCTACTTAGACATTTTAATGCACATACACTGCGTTATATTTTCTTTAATACAAATTGAATGGTTTTTAAGTATTTTGCCATGATGTTAATTATTAAATAGTTTCAACTCTTTATTTTTATTGTATCGCTCAAAAGTTCTACCATGACAAAAAAAAACTCAAATCAGTGTTCTTCTCGCCGGGCGCACAATTGTGATTCAAACTTCGCATAAAAACCAAGATAAATTTATTAAAGTACATGCAAATTAAATTAATTATGTGTGCAACTGCATCAAACAATAACTAACACATGTAAAACACTCTAAGCAGAAATTAATTTTATTTAATTTGTTTATTTGAACACTTTTATTGTTTAAGCTTTAAAAAAATATTACGTCAATATATTTTCTCTCTACTTATCAAAATCAATTAAGTATATTTCCGTCCCAACTGATATAAGGTTTTAATTTTAATTTTCTCATTAAAGGAATATTTTTTTGAATTTAATTATTGTTCTTAGTTTAAATGGAAAAACAAAATAGATTTTTTAGGGTGCAGTAATAAAGAATTTAACAAATTAGTTTGTTTTATTAATAGAATTAGAAACTTTTCAATTATTAAAGAATAGTGGCGAGAGATAGGACAGTTATTGAAGAAGACTGCTCGGAAAGTTGTTTATTTTTTTCGCTAAATGAGAAATTTCAATTAAAAGAAATAAAAACTTAAGCCTTTTAAATAATCTTCAAAAACTGGAACACAAAAAGTCTTTCGGTTTGTGAGCTTATCAAGTTTTTTTTTGGCTTATTGAATATAAATAAGAGGGAACAAAATACGAACTGAAAACAACCGGTTTGCTTTTTGAATTAGATATGGCCTGAGCTGCAGAAAAATCTTCCTATTTATATTTTCGTTACAGAGGTGATGAATAATTGTAAAGCAGATTTCGTTCGGTTAAAATGCAGCTACACTACAATGTTCGCCTGTACAATGACGTAAACATATTCTTTCCATTACATTCCACACCATAAGAGAGTTCCCTTTGCGGCGAATGTTAATCACGCTTTCTGTATCCGATATTTACGACAAACACTGATCAGAAAACAGCATCTTACTCCTTAAAAGTCAATTTTATTTCTTAAAAAATCGCTCAATGAGGGAAAAGCGAAGAGTTTAATCTTTTCATTAGTTAATTCATAAACAGCTGAACCAGAGAAATTAACTTTACACATCTAATTGGGAAGAGACATTTGATTAACTTTCCCTTTTTGTAACAGTTTTTTTGCACATGAAGTAAATTATTGGATCCGGCCAGCCATCTGTTATTGTTGCTATTTCAATTTAATTTCAACAATTAGGAGATAGATTGTCTGTTTTTTTATTTTTTTCTCTCATATCGAATAGAAGAAGTTTGAAAAACTGCTGTCGAAGCAAATATTTTGCGGCATTCCGCTAATATTATTTGGAGTCCTTTCTTTCCTATCAGTCAATCAATCAAACAAGGATCTCAAACTAAGTTATATCTGCTCTTTTTTTTAACGGCTTCCTATCATCCGCGATTTATTAAGTGCTTAAGTTGTAAATCAATTTTCCCTGAAATGGGCTTTGCTCGCTTTGTAGTAGATGATTAGGTGGTGAATAAGGAAATTCATTGGTCTATTCCACTGTGTGATAATGTTGTTCATTGTTGATTTGCCGCGCCGGAAGACACACCAGTGACCGGTTCGTGATTCATAAGTATCATTCTCCAAATGAACTTTACCTATTATATGCTCTGAATAATTTTTATATAGCTTCGAATATAGAGTGCTTCTTAATCGGGTTAATATCTGGTAAAGTGAAGCAAACTTTGCGAAATCCGAATCAAACTTCAAATTTTAGTCAGAGCACGTAAGGACAAAACGACCAATTTATTGCAAAATTTACAATATTCTAATTTGGCAAGAAGCCTTTTATACAGATAACCTGTTCATAAATAATGTTGTGAGCCTCAATAACCGTTTTCCCAATTAAAATTATAGCGTACACTGCAGAATTTTTGAAGGAAATTTCTATAGATCATTTATAGCTATGTTTTTACACTTAAAGCACAACGTAATTCCAAATTTTTAGCTTTTATTTTATCAATGGATAATACAAGTCAACATCGAATACGAAAGACCAGCATTCATTCAGGAAGATAAGATCCAAGCATATTTCTCGAATCAGTTCAAAATCATCTCTCTAAATAACACTGCATTAACAAACTACACACATCCCTATTGTGTTCATATTAAATATAATCTTCATTCCCCCTCGGATATTGTATAAAGAACCAAAACTAAAACACCGTATCTCATTTTAAATAAAACGTAAAAACCACTAGTTTAACCTTTATTTTATTTTCTGTCAACAAGAAAAAAAAAGCTCTCATGAATTATGTAAAAATATTTTCAAGACAAATCTATTCAAGATGCGCAAGATTTATATGAATGAAACAAATATGATGTAAAAAATAAACAATAATAATAAACTTACAAAAATTATTTCAAGTTACATACATTGTTATGTGTTGATATATACATACATATATACTTAGCATGTATATCTGTATGTTTATTCTAATGCATACATATGCATAATTTAAAAAAATTATAGTATGGGTTACAAATTCGTATATTTACTAAATTCAAAAACATTAAACTATATTATAAAAAAGACTTAAGTGATTTTGTATTGCAAGTATTTTTATTACTATTATTATTGAAAAAAACAGTTAAATAAATGAAAATGACAAAAAAAAATGTAAACAAAACAAAACCAAACAGAATTTTAATACAGATAGATGAAGTAACAAAAACGAAAAAGAAAATTATAACAGAATATTTACTCTAGTTGAAATAAAGAAAATTTTTATTTAAAAAAAAATAAACTGTGTTCTTTTTAAATATTTATAAATTAAATAACATTTCCAGGAAATGTATCTTCTGAAAAGTCAGTTTGTGATGTAACAAAAATAATTTTCATTCATTGTAAAGATCAAATATCCTCGTATTGATTGCAGGATCATAAAAATTATGTTGAGAAATCTTAATGACTTCGTAAGTAGGTGTTTCAATACCTTGGTAAGACGATAACGCCTCTTGACAGTCCGCAGATGCTCTACATACTCTGCAGACCAAAAGGTTTAAATCGTTTTTACGGCTCAAAGGATAAACAAATTGTAGTATGGTGGTCAAATGATGACTTTGATAAGTCTGTTCTGCTTAAACAAAATTCCTTCGTAAAATATCCGTAGATCATAAGAGAACCGCCTCATTGCTTGGCGGAAGCGCCCACAATGTCTAATAACATCATTTGTTCATTTGTTTAGCAGAGGCCAATGATAACAGCCTGGCTAATTGCAACATTTGCACGATTTTATGTAAATTAAACTTGGAGGAGGTGATGTTTCTTCATATTCAGTCGTCGCTTAATATCAAATTGTGATCAGAGTATGATTTTTCAATTACTAAGATGATCCGTAAGACCAAAACAAAACCAGCAAGATGTGAAGCTCCGTACACACTTGAAGGTTTGTTAATATTAATTCGTTTGTACGCAGTGCCATATAACTTAATTACTTACTTACTTAATGAGCTCGCGACCCGTGAAGAGTCTCTGCTCTGGCATCCGCGCTCCTCAAAACGGAGGTTCGGATTTCCGTGTCGTCTCGAACCTTGGGGCTTTGATTCAAAGATACTCTTTGCTGGACTATTCGTCACATTACACATTTTCAATAATTTCAAATTTCACAAATGCCTAAACCCTTCTTTTTGGTAAATATTGAACTGCGATTTTTACATTTTCTTTTTGTGATGTAAAATTTACGGATTTCGGATTTCAACCTTTCCCATTCATTTCATTCTACGTCAAACCCATAGGCGTTGATTCCTCTTGTCATATCAAAATATGCGGTAAAAAAAACAGCCATATCTTTTGACTGCGTCGATATGGACGCTTGATCTTTTAATGGTCCTTTTGAAGAGCGTAACCTTAAAAAGGGGACAAAGAGTTGGAATCAATCCTTGCACGGAAATTAATACAAGAAGGCGTCTTGACAGCACAAGATAGAATGTTGTAAACGAGGAGGTCCATGCAGCGCTATTGGACATGTCAAGTGGTACTCTAAAAATAAATTAATATTCATGACCATGCAAAAAGGGCGGTTCTATGAATCATTTGGAAACAATTGCGACATGTAAATATTATATACTTTGTATATTATTATTATATACTATTACAGCTATTTCGGGGTCGTATTACTCTTCGACTTTAGTCGATTTTCAGTCATTGCAAAATTCAAACCCAGCGAACATACCCGACATTTGTTAATGACAGTGACAGCTGCCAACGTCTTGGCCATTCGATTTTTGTTTCTAATTGCTATTACAGAACTCGTATCTAATTGTGAATTACTCGATTTAGTAACACACTTAAAAATATGGAAAAGAAACCAATGTAAGTGACCTTTGTGTTCTTTGTATATTGAAAATGAACTATTTTTCGTTAAATTAAGCAAATTAACCAATCGCTGCCAATTCGAATATTTGGTAGAATCTATGGAAAAGAATTTAGAAGTGGCAATGGGTGTCCGTCGGCTGTATAGAAAGACAGATAACAAGGAGTTTTGGAATGACTTGGCAGTGAAATTGAATGAACTGGGACCACCAACCCGTGATGGTGCGGGTTGGCTAAAGGTGACATAGTCAAATCTGTTTGTTATTAATATATAAATATAATTTTTTCTTTTCAATTCGCTCAGGTGTGGACAGACCAAAAATATTTGACAAAGCAAAAGGTACAACATAAGAATAATAGATCGAAATTTCCTAGGTCTGCTAGGAAAAGACCTGTATTTTTAAATAACTTAGAGCGTAGTATTGTTCGTATTTTGCGTTTGGAAGCTGATCCGAAACCAGTCGGAATATCTTTCAAAATGAACAAGCTTTCGCCAGACGTGGAAGTCGTAAATGTTCCTGAGGAAAGTGACATAAATATTTCCGATGATTCGCAGCATGAAACTCCCGACCAAACTGTAAATGTACAAAGCTTGCTTCCGAAAATAGATCACAATAAAGAGGGATTCAATAAAAACGAAACTACTCTGCTAGAAAATACGCGAACAATAATAACCCCGCTTTCCAAACGCGCTGCAGAAAACAACACGAATAAAAATGAGGACAGAATGCGGTTAATAAGAAAACAAACAGAAATTCAAGCTGGAATATTAAGAGCGCAACAGGAGACCAACAGTTACTTAAACAGGTATATTCAAATCAAAGAAGAAAAACTCCAAATGTACAGGGAAGAACTAGCTGAAAAGAGAGCTTTTCGAAATCGTATCTTGGAATTAAAAGGTGCAAAATTCGACCAATTATTTGAAACAACTGAAATTAAAATGGAGCCTTTCGAGGAGGTAGACGTCTAATTATAACCATGTACATTTCCAAATATATATTTTTTAAGGCCACACAAACTATTAATTGCCGTATGTAAGTGGTGTCGACTTTTTCCAGAATAATTATTTTACTACTTTCAGTAAGACCTTGGTGGGGTTGATTCTTCTTATGTAAAAGTATTTTTTTATTATCATTTATATTGTGTTGGATTTTACTTTAAAGGATTATTTTTTTTCCGAATTTAGTTAGTAAGTTTAGTGTGATCCGCACGCGAACCTTAAATAATGTAGGTAATTTAGGTTCAAACGACCAAGGAGATGACAATATTTATTTTTGTGATGATGGAGATCTACAAAAAGCCAGGGTGTTGAGATTGACGTATCTCGACGAGCATAAGAAAAACCTTGTCGACTTCGACAAATGTCCTTTTTTCATATGGAAGGTAGATCCTTAAGCGATATTCTAATCGCCTTTGAATTAATATATCAAGGTAAAGGGAGACTGCTTTTGTCATATGTATTTCAACTTACATGTATAACATATGTCGTCATTAACTTAATTTATTTTGTATCTATTCCAGAGAAAATCATTATCTCATAATTTTTTCCTTGTCTATTTATAATTTTTGTTTGTTTTTGTCACAAAGCCGATTACGCTCTTACTCGTACATCCACATGTAAAAGAAACTTTGTTAAATACTTAATGTTCGAAAGAGATGTAAAAATTATTATTATTATTAATTCTTTATTAATAAGTAATTAAATTAACTTAGTAATATAAAGGAATAGCACTAGCTACCAGGGCTATCGGCTAGTTCTTAATAGCTTATATATTTTTGTTAATTTTTAGAATTCTTAATATTTTATATACATTTCTTATATTAGTTTCAGTAGGCGTTTTTAGTAAGTCTGCTAGTGGAATGGCGGAGAAGCTTTTTACTGCGTCGTTTATCTTCTGGCAATCAAGTAAGTGTTTGGTGGAGAGGATGATGTTGCTATTGCAAAGATGGCATGTTGGAGGGTCGCTTTTGGATAGTAGATGGCTGTGTGTAAGGTTGGTGTGGCCCATGCGAAGACGTAAAAAACATTTTATCATTATTGTTGAGCAATTTGTAGGATATGATGCTAACTCAGCTTGAGGGTTAATTTTTGAGTAGTGGTGGGTGTGCTCGGTCCAGGTATCTCGTCTTTTATTATTCCATAATGTTTTAATTTTATTCTGTAGGTCCTTTTTGTTGTGTGTGTAGAAGGTGACAAGCGGTTCTTTTGTCGCAGCTTTAGCAGCCTTATCAGCTTGTTCATTTCCTGGGATTCCGGCGTGTCCAGGGACCCACATAATTTTGAGCCTGCTATTGTTTGTGATAAGATTGTCTCTGATGTAAAAATATTTTATTGTTTTGAACAATATATTGATTTTACGATTTCATTGCGAGTCGAAATCGCTGGTTCATTTTGCTTATCAGTTGCATATGGATCACATGTTTCTTGTTCTTCGATATAGTCGACATCCTGTTCGATTTTATAGTGGACGCACATATTGTGAAGGCTGCAGCACGTATTTATAATCTGCGCAACTTTTTCTGGATTATAGTGTAGTTCTCTTGCTGGCAACAAACATTTAAATCTGTTCTTTAAAAGACCAATTGCTTTTCGAATGATTTTGTGAGTTTTGAAATGGGCTTTATTGAACACTGCTTTTTGGTTACTTTGCTCAGATGCAGTGGCGGGAAATGGGGTTATTAAGTAGGGTTCCAGCGGAAACGACATATCGCCTAAAAACAACAATATTTGTAAAGTAAACCATGATGATGACGTGAACACACCTAAAAGCCAATGGTTCGTTTCTCCTTCGTCGTATATTTGTTGCAATATTTTTTTAATCCTGCTTTTGGACCACATATAGGAATTTCGACAGGATCCAGGGTGATCCGCATCGACATGACGAATTCGCATCTTGTGGTCACATACCTTAAAAATTTAAAGAAGATTCTTATACGTGCAGCGTGAATATGTTCTTCACATTTGACCTTACTAGCAAGGCATTAACACTGTGATGTCCTTTTCTGTTTAAATAGCGATGTGGCGTACCTTTCACGGGACGAAGTATTCGAATTTGTATGCCGTGTATGATCCCAATGACTCCGGGAAATCCCGCTTCTTCACAGAAGCCGAACTTGGTCTCTTCCTTTTCTTGGGCCGTCATCGGAAAAGTGGTCCATTTGGGGCAAACGTGTCGCTCAAAAATGGTGAGCATTTCCTTTAAAATGTTTGAAAATGTTGGCTGAGATATGCCCAGGTTGTGATCTTTTGCAATATCCGTCTGGTAGAACCCGCCATCAGCCAAAAAACGCATGAACGCAGCTAGTTTTATTATAGCTGGTACTGCACTTGCACGCTTGCGTTTACTCATAATCGGAACAACTTCATTCAGTAAATAAATGAATGCTTCTTTAGAAAGCCGATATGATTCGATAAAGCTACAAAAGGGTAATTATTAAGAGAAACCAACAATAATGCTTGCTTGCTTGTACGTAGAATTTGGCAAATCTAAAGGATTTGAGTGATCTCGAATGAATTTTCGAACTACTGCTATATTGTCCACCTCCAGTATCTCCTCGTCTGCATCATCATCACTAAAAAACAAGTCTATTGTATTCATTTAAATTAATAAAGTTTAAATTGCTGCAAAACTGCACTCGTTATTTGATATTTTTGTTTGTTTACTGCAGTACATGGATTTGTAAAAGCGGCTCTTATTCACCTATTAAATGTCAAACGCTGTGGTGGGATTTGCTGCTAATAAAATAAAGCTTTAAATAAGCTCTGTTCGGGTGTCGAGTTCAATTGCATCTGTTCAGATTCAATAATATGTCTTGAACAACAATCTGATTGAAAATTGAGTTGGTATTTTTTTTTCTATTTAATTTGAGTCAAGAATAAAGTATTTACTACAAACAAAAAATAAATTAATATTCTTTTTGAGTGCCTTCTGATTGTTCGTTTGATTTTTTTTTCTTTTTCTATTCGGTAAGATCAAATTATTTAACATAACCGTCATGAACTTTGGTTGTCAAAAGAGAGGTGTAAATATTCGTAAATTCAAGGCATAAATTGTAAGGGTAATTGGAATTCGATTTGGAATTGGTGTAAGCAATGCGCCCTCTTCAGTTGAGCTCTGAAGAGATCGAAAGCAGTCGAGAAACGAAGATAAGAGATCATGGATAGCCGCCAACCTGTCCATTTCGTTTTAATCGCATACTGTTTTTAATTTAGTCAATCTTATAAAATTTACTCTTGGATACATGAACATATTACGGCTCACTGTTCTTTCTACTTTTACTACGTTTTTATGACCGAATTAAGAGATCGGGTGCGAATGGGTTTTAGATTCAGTACAGGCTTCGCTGTGCAGAATGGAAGGATCATAAGATCAAAAGAGAATTCAAATTGACATCTTTTTTTATCTATGATTTTTGAGAGTTTTTTTGGGTCCAAATATTTCTCCTGTTACGATTAAGATTTATTTTTATTTAGTCTAATATTTACAATTTTGACTTAAAACTAGACTTATAACTACAATTTTATATATTGTTGGCTCAACAATAAGGGCCCAACGTATTTCGTTTGTGATTTTATACAATACTAAATTTTCTTTACAAAATTTGTGGACATGAAATGCTTAATCTATAACTGATTTTATATACAATTTTCCAAACATTATGAAAATTGACTCTGAGGGAGTTGTTTTAAGGACGAAAAATAATTAACATATTATACAGGGTATTAACCTCTGTAGTAGTTTCTGTTGGCTTTCGTGTAGAACGAGGTCCAGTCGATTATCTCTTGAAGGTGTTCATCGATGATTGTCCGTGTGCTGAGGTACCTGTGGGCTGGCTCAACTTCTTGTCTGCTGATGTTCCTGATTTCTTCGTTAGGGTGGCTTCCTAACCCTTCGATGATTTTTCTTGACAGCTGCAGCATGTAATCCTTGATTGGTGTGATCCCTGCGCTTTCGTACAACGTTGAGTTGCTGACGTATTTCAGCGTGCTGCGATTTCTCCACAGTCCAGTGCATGATCTGAGGATTTTCCTTTCCAAGATCTCAATTTTCTTCATTGCAGTTGGCGACACCGTGAACCAAATTGGGAAGGCGTAAGTAATTACTGGTCTTATAAGTTGCTTATAGACCAGTAATTTGGTGTTTTTATGCAGACCACTCCTCCTTTTTAGGAGAGGGTGTACAAGATGAAGGGCGAAATTGGCTTTCTGAATAGCTTTTTCAGCGTGTTGCCGGAACTGGAATCGCTCGCTGAAGGTTATCCCCAGGTACTTCGTTTGGAGCTGTGGAGCAATCTCCTTACCATCTGGCATCGTTATCCTCGTTTCGTGGCATCTCGTCGCGAAAGCTTTCCTGCTTCTTGTTGCTGTGGTTGGTGGTCGGAAGCAAATGAGCTCTCTTGCTGCTGTTGATCTTCAGTCCCCATTTTTGGTAGTAGTCCCATAGCTTCGCTAGGTGTTGTTCTACCCTAACGGCTGCTATTTCCGGGGCTAAAGACGAAGCGTATGTGATGGAGTCATCTGCGTAGAGGAGTGTCTTTGTTCGGGCGTCGTTGGCTGGCTGGTCCGCTGTTAAGATGTTGAAAAGGATGGGAGAGACCTTTCCTCCTTGTTGAACTCCTCCGAGAAGTCTTCTTAAAGTTGATAGATGATCCTGTATTTGGACGAAAAAGAATCTTTCTGTTAGTGAATTGAACAGGATTTTTACCAGATGTTGAGGAAATCCCATTGTCTTCATTTTATAGATGAGGCCCTTAATCCAGACGCTGTCAAATGCCTTTTCAATGTCCAGCAGGCAAGCCACTACGATTTCCTTCTTATTCAGACTTCTGGTGACATCATGGTGCAGCTTCAGCAGTGGATGGATGGTTGAATGCTTCGCCCGGAAACCATATTGATGGTTTGGGAGAATTCCCTTCTCCGAGCAAATTGCCATGATTTGGCGCAGCAATACTGACTCCAGCACCTTCCCAACACAGCAGAGAAGCGCTATCGGCCTATACCCGTCAATGCTGGATCTATTTGTTTTTTTTGGGACTGGAACAACTTTAGCTTTTTTCCAGGAGTTGGGAAAATAGCTATTGTTGATACAGTTATTGAAGATCACAGTTAGAAGTAGTATAGCAACATTTGGCAACTTTTTTAGTAAAAAGTTGGAAATGCGGTCTGGACCAGTGGACTTTTTTGAGTTTCCACTCAAAATTAGGTCCTCTACTTCTTCGGCATTTGTGAAAACGCCAATACCTGGGGCTGGGTTTGTTGCGGGATTTTCTCTGCTGAAGTTCGTCACAGTGCTGGTGTCAAGTTGAATTCCGTTGATCACATCGTCAACTTCTTCCAAAAACTCTGGTAGGTGCATTGGTGGCCTCTCGGTGAAATTCCTTTCGAAGTGCGCGGCGAAGGCTTCAGCCTTATCTGCTGGCGTTGTAACCACTCCTTGTCCGCTGTTCAAGCTTGCTGGAATCGTGTTGGATTTGCCAACTATCGCATTGATTTGTTTGAATGTGTCCGGTCCAGGCTTGATTTTCTCCAGACGTCTTGTGAATTGCTCCTCAGTGTGGTGTTTCACGGCTCTTCGGAACATCACGTTGATGCAGTTCAGTTCCGCTTGTACGCTCCTGTACTCATCGTTGACCGTGTTCCATGTTCTGTGCAAAATCCTTTGAAGCTTCTTCCGGAGACGCTGTCGGTGAGCGTAGATGGCTTGGATGTTGAGTGGCAAGTGGGCACATCGATCCTTGCTGCTCTTCGGTTTTTTTGGGCATCGATAGCATTAAGGACCACATCCTTTAGTTCTTGTATCGTGCTGTCAATTTCGGCGTTGGTGAGATTCCTTTCCTGTGGCAGTATGTTGATGTTGCTCTCGACGTCGTAAGCAAATTTCCTCCAGTCCACTTTTTTGTGATCCAGGTACGTGTCTGGTGTACGATGAATGGTCATGATTGGCATACTCGGTTTGACCCTCAGCTCAACTGCCAGATGATCCGAGTCACTTAGGTGGGCTTCGCAGGTGAAATTCCGGAACTCTGGAAGTATATTTATGAAGTTTGATGTAACTAGGAAAAAGTCAAGCGATGAGGGAGTCCTCGGGAACGTCTTTTGTGGTTGCGAAGCTACTACCCATGATTGAACATGGGCGTTTTCGTCCAACCATTCGACAATTACGCATCCTTGGGGTGAGCAATTGTCGTCATGCCAGAGTGTATGTCTGGCGTTGAAATCCCCGCCAATTACACTGTAAGTGTACAGGTTGGAGATGTTGTTGATGATGCTGAGGTCTTTCTTGATGTTTTCCTTACTTGCATTACAGTGGTTGTATAATGCAAGCACAAGAAGAGTTTCTCCATCGTTGCATCTGATTACGGCTGCTGTGACTTCCATGCAGCTTAGTCCTTGTATTTCCAGCTTCGTAGAATTTAGGTTATCCCTAATGAAAAGGGCTGTGCCTCTTCTTCCGTCATTTTTGTCCTCCCGATAAATGTTGTATCCATCCTTCTGGTACCGATTCCTGGGATATTTCTCCTGTTTTTGTTCTTTTCGCTTTAAATATAACCTCGAAATGAGGGGAAATCCCTCCCTGTCCATTTCAAACTCAATCTCTCATCCTGCGGGGTGTTTATGACAGGCAACAGATACAGATACACCATTCAAAAAATACATTTGGTATAAGTCTTCCTTACTACATCAACACTCTCCTTAAAAATAAAAGTTTAAGCTCCCATAAAAAGTTACAAACATATGTTTCTAATCATAGATCTGTGAATTTTCGTTTCGAGCTGTTCGACTCATGTGCATTGAACAAACTCAAAGTAAATTCTAATTTGTTTTTGTTGGAAGAGCTTTTATATCTTCGGCTTATAGTTCACTGCCTCTTCGTGCAATGCGTAACTACTGTATACAAAAATTCGCATGACACACTCGTGCCTTAAACTAACGAGTAAGGAAAATAACAAGTTATGCTGACGCATGACGGCGCTTTTGCACATGAAACAATCTGGAATTCGTAACTGTTTTCTATGTTTCTAAAAGCTTAATTTTTAGATGGGTAGAGGTCGTCCTCTTGAGCTGGCTCACTACTTTTGACGCCGTGTTCGAGTGAAGCGATCTAGCCCAATCGATTTGTGGTAGCAGCCATACGGGGGAGGTGCTCCAATGTTTTTCCATGCCATAACGTTATGGTCATAATGAAAATAAGTTAACTATAGTCTATTAACGGGACCAGCGTTGCCAAATTAGTGCCCAAAATGTCATTTTAGTGCTCGGGCGTTATTTTAGTGCTTCATTAAATCTGTTTTTTAACGCTGAAACCTAACATTAAACTTAAAACTACCTTCAACTACAACTACCTAAAAATTATTAACATTCTACCCGATTGAGCCAGCAGTATTTGCTGGGATTTAGCCTTTCTTTCAGGTACGCTTATACAGTAATTCCACCCAGGAGCTCTACAGGACAATTCTAGCACCATGGTATATAGTGGGAACATTGCTCGAGACTGACAAGCAGCCATGTGCGTCTAAATCCAAAAATGCCTGAGGTGCTATGTGTTAGGATACAACAATACCGATATTAGTTCGTTCTCAATTACATTTGCTGATCGCGCAAAATGATTCCTCAGAAAGCCCACGATAACGTTGTCAATCCTAGACACTCCGGCAGCATCCACTAGTCTTTTATTTTTTGCTCATGCCGAAAGTTGGAATAAGCGCTTTTGTAAATCGTGTTCAAGCTCCCAAGCACTTTCTTTCGAAAACTCTATATTATGTTCCACCATACTGGGCTCGCATAGGTCAGAATTGGATGCACAAAGGCTTGGTAACACATATTTATGACTGGCACTGAATAAATGTTTGGTTTTTTTTTTGTGGGACACTGGAAAAATAATTTTGTTGGTGCCCATCAAAATAAACGCTGAAAATATTAGGAACTGTGTTTTTGCTCAGAAAAAACTTGGCAACACTGAACGGGACGGGTTTCCAAGATGGGAAATTCACTAGAAATTTATATTTTTTTGTATGTGTAAAATTGTGTTTCTCTTACTTCAAAGCTTTAACTGCGCGAAATAACAATATATCTAGTGTTTAATTTCTCATTACATGAGATGAAACATGTGCTTATTTCCTGTACTCAACATTATTGTAGTGCATTTCATTTGGAAAGAATTCAAGTTGGTGGTAAATTGAACAGCATGAAGGTGATCCGCTGCGCGGGAAGAGGGATTTCAACTCTCTTTCCGTAGTCAGACAAAGCTCAGAAAAACAAGTTTCCTCTCAAAAATGTTTAAATGTTTTATGTAATAGGACTACCGGGTGAAAATGTCGTTATTGCAGACAACTTCAATTTTTTTTTAGGAAGTTTTAATATGCTTCTTGCATTTAAAGAAAAAAGCAACCGAAGAGCATCAATCGCTTACCGAAGCTTACCCGGGCTATACTATAGACGTTAGAATGTGTCAGTGGTGGTTTAAGCAGTTCAAAAATGGTGATTTCGAGACCGAAGACAAAGAACGCCCCGGCCAGGTGAAAAAGTTTGAAGACCATGAATTGGAGGCATTGCTCGATTAAGGTCCGTCACAAACGCAAGAAGAACTTGCAAAATCACCTGTCGTCGCTCAGCAAACCATTTCCGATCGTTTGAAAACAATGGGAATGATCCGAAAGGTAGGACATTGGGTGCCGTATGAATTGAAGCCACGAGACGTCGAACGCCGATTTTACATGTCTGGAATGCTGCTTGAACGCCACAAAAAGAAGTCTTTTTTGCATCGAATCGTCACTGGTGATGAAAAATGGGTACATTACTATAATCCAAAACGTCGGGCAACGTATGGATACCCCGGACATGCCTCAAAATCGACGGCCGTTCAGAATATTCATGGCCTGAAGGTTATGCTGTGCATTTGGTGGGACCAGAAGGGTGTTGTGTATTATGAGCTGCTAAAACCGAATGAAACAGGCGAGGTCTACAGACGACAATTTATGCGTTTGAGCCGATCACTGAAGGAAAAATGGCTGGAAACGGTCGCAAGACACGATAAAGTTATTTTGCAACATGACAATGCTCGGCCACATGTTACAATTGTCGTCAAAACTTACCTTGAAACGCTCAAATGGGATGTCCTACCTCACCCGCCGTATAGTCCAGACCTTGCGTCATCCGATTACTATCTCTTCCGATCGACGCAACATGGCCTGGCTGACCAGCACTTCCGTCATTTCGATGATGTCAAAAAATGGATCGATTCGTGGATTGCGGCCAAACCGGTCGAATTTTTCAGAACGGGTATCCATGAATTGCCAGAAAAATGGGAAAAATGTGTGGCTAGCGATGGGCAATACTTTGAATATCGAATTTATATCTATTTTGCCTCAATAAAGCATTGATTTTTGAAAAAAAATACATTTTCAACCGGTAGTCCTATTAAAAAAAATTGCGAATATCCCATATTGGAAACCTGAGCCATGTAAACTTAGGGTTCGTATAAGAAAATGTGAAATTGCGCAAAATCCAGAAAAGAAAACATGGCCGCTATATAGATAATCTAACACGGATTGAGGATCTCCTTAGTCGGACCCGCACTGACATCACGAGAATAATAGCGGTCATCACAGGGCACTGGCCGATAGGAGACCACGCAATCAGACTTAACATCCCAGACAACACACAATGTCGCAGTTGTAACGACACTTCAGAAAAGGAGACACTTACTCATTTTCTGTGCAGCTGCTCAGCGCTGGCTAGAATCAGACAGCGAACATTAGGCAGCGCCTTTTTCGAGTCCCTCGATGATATATCCAATAAAACCATAAAGCAACTAATAAACTTTCTTAATGCAAAACGATGGTTGTAAGAAAGCATTTATAAATTACTCAGTTATAAACTAAAAAGAGCTGTGGTATGAAAACAGCACATAGTGCTTATTGGGTTCTCCTTATACCGCCATATACACATAAGAAAATGTATTTCTTTTTTTCACTATTATTATTAATTATCTTCACAATCACAATGCTCTTAATTTAATGAATTGTTAACAACTTGTTATGTTAAGTAGAAAGCCCTTTCACTTTGCACCAAACACTTCGGTTGCTGGTCGAAACACAGCTTACTTCTTCTGAGAGCTTTCCAGTGTAGCTCCACCGTTCAAGGATCTCCTGGGCATGGGCTGTGATTACCAAAAAAAGTCACGGCACACATAACAGCAAGGTTAGCAAAATTTAAAACTGGTCGCGTTCAGTATTGATTAATTTTTTTCATTTAAAAAAATAGTGTTGCAATATAAGATCTTCAAATATAGAAACACTCATAACACATGCATATCACTGTAAGAGCAATGCAATTCTGGTAGTAACATTAAGGTCATAATAAATTATTATAGAACATTGTTGCATGTTAACTTTTAACTATTTTTTATGCTTAATTCATCTATATCTATTTTTTCGTATTGAAAGGAGGAAATGATTTGTGATACACAGAAAGAGGCTTTCTCTCTCAGAATGACAGGACAATTCTCAGTAACCATTTCCATTACTTTAGCGACATTAAGTTCTGTTAATGACTAACCTGAGTACGTTGAATCTTCCCCACATCTCGACCGACTTTAAAAGCGTTTAAAATGATTGATTCTCGGTCCTTTCTTAACCGAATGGTATAATGTTATGCTTTGCTTTTTTTCCTGCACCCAGAAGCAAAATTTATAAGGAACCGTGCTGAAACTATATTCATAGTAGAGATTGCAAAAAAAAGTGCAGGAGTATTTAAGCACGCATGATGATTTCAATACATTCACCCATATCTCGTCAATTTCGTTAATAGTTTAAGATGCAGAGTAACATTTTTTTTAATTAGCAGATCAACAAAAGCGATAGAAACTTGGTGTTTAGTGATAGATGTGCTAGACTGCAGAAAAATACTACCTTTTGGAAGGAGTGACAACACTTACTTGTACATGTACGCAGCATTGCAAGAAAACAATTGATTAATCTCATAAGTTCTCTTAATAAATCTAGACATTTACTCACACTTTATTTGGCGAATATAACTTTTAACAAAATAAGAAGTAAATAACTCTACTTCTCTGTAATATAAAGGCTTGAGTCAGTGACTCAAAACTGGCATTTTGATCACTCCTATATTTGATTGTTGAGCATATTTTGTTTTTAAGTTTAAATAATTCTTTTGATATGAGGGTGTAGGCCACATTTTTTTTTTACTTTTTTTCGACTCAAACTTTTTTCTCTTTCAAATTTATTTATAAAACGACTTCCTTACGGATGTCGTAGTTGTTATAATTAACTAATTCATTTTCAGTTGGTGATAAGCTGTCTCTTGAACAGGCGGTTCCAGTTATTCTTTTATAAAACCTTCTATCAACGGGGAGGACGCAACATTTTCGTTCATTGAAATGTCCGTGTGCTGGACAGTTCTATAGTGTTTCTTAAGTTGTTTAATTGATTCATTTAACTTTGACAGAGACGGTAAAAGGCTAATAAAAAAGACATGTGAGATTTATGTTGTTCTTGGAAGGCTTCAGCAGAGTTTTCAAACGTTTCAAGTAATTCTTTGGAAAATTTATATATATTTGCTTCTTCGTCAAAACTTTTAATTGTGTCGGTGGCATTTTCGTACGAGTACATTGGCCCGGATATAGACACTTCAGGGATTCTGCTCCATTTGTTTTGTCCATTAAAATTTTTATTTATGTTAGGCTTTTCATAGATTTTTTTTTCATAAATATAAGTTTGTCATAGTAAATATATTTGCGAGGCATTTTTTTCAAATCTATGGTGATCAAAAGACTTTGTTTCTTTTCTTTTTTATGCCATTGCAGCCAGTTATCACGCATGTTATACCATATTGAAATAATGTTTTTTTCTGAAAAAAAAAATATATATATAAATGTACATAAAAAATAGGGAACCATTTAAAAAAAAAACAGAACAGAAAAAAGCAACCCTTTATCATTATCATTTTTAATTTAATATATGTACTTTATGAAAATAAAAATTAATATGGTTTTCTATAAGGCTAAAAATAATATTTTTTTTCCACAGATCAGACTTATTTATTTTCTTTTTATCTAAATTAGTTATTTTCATCAGTTTCAGCTTAAAGTTTCCATAACTCAAGGGAAAAACCCAATCATTATCACTATGTGCGTAGCGAGGTTAGGAATATGGTATGTAGATATGTTCTATTCCCTTAAATTCGTAAATTTAACAGGAGTAGAAACAGTTGTACTCTTCGTTCAACGGTTGGATTCATATATAACGGTTAGATGTCCATATAAAGTGTGTAGGGTTTTTCCAAAAATAGAAGAAAAATGGAAGATTTTCGATTTTCAAAGTTTCATACATACATTTAAAAATCATGGTTGTGTTTAAAACAACCATTTTTCTGATTTGATAAATCTACCTGATCGTTGTTTTTTTTTTTTGCTTATGTAGGATTGCTCAGACATATTAACACCCCATGCCAAAAAAAATGCTGCAATGTGAAAATTCCTAATTTTTTACAGAGCAGATATGGACTTATTCTCGCTCTTCACTCAGAAAATCTTTCAAATAAGGAGAACCAAAGACAGTGTGATAGACAAGAAAGTAAGCTCTTTGTGAAGAACGGAGGCATGGTTTTGGAGCGCATGACTACAAAAATCCAGCTAAATGCAGACACTTATCTCTACGCTACTGAAGAATAACAGATGGATGTGGGCAAAAGGGCACCTGTAACGAATTATCAAAGATTGGAGAAGTAAAATATATTTAGATGAATCCAAGTATAATTTAAGTGGAACTGGTGGAACGCAGAAAGTGCAAAGAAGAGGTAAGCAACTGTATTCAGACGTATGCTTGTTTCTTCGCAAATGCTTGTCTCATCGTCTAGTCAAGTACTAATTGTTTTTTTTAGCCCCAGTGTATTAACTTGGAACCATGGATGTAAAACTTTTTAATTAAAAAATAATTATATAAATTTGCTTATAAATATATAATATTAAATTCATTTTACCAAAAACATATAAAAGGAAATAAATATTGTTGCCCCTTAACCGCGTCTGTTTTAATCTTGAAGTATTAAATAATGGTATTCGGACATTCAATCAAACGACGAAAAAAAGCAATATTCAACACCTGAACCTGCAACACTGCGGAAGTTCAGTTTGGAGTTTACATTGTGATCTCCTTCTTTGCGTAACCCTTTTTTATTTTACACAAACCAGCCATTTGAGCCACTTGATCGGACTGTATTTTAAAAATTTTGCTGCAGGCGATTTTTGACAAACGATTCTTACTACAGCAGCCGATAAAATCGACGCTAGCCTTTTTTAGTATTTCCGCCTGCCAAGATTTTCTCCACTCAACTTTTGGTGATGGAAAGTACCAGTTGATGTTTTTCCGGACTGGTTTCTTTCTCGCCGAATTTCTGCCACATGTGAATTACGATTGGTTAAGTGATGATGATTTGGGTTTTCGTAATTCAAAAACCAATTGAAGGACAAGTACATTCGTCCAAAACAGTTGATTGTGTGACTTATTTAGACGAAACAACCAACAATATAGTCGAGTTCCTGAATTGGGATTAAAGATTAGATCTGTAACCATCGTGCTTCGTTGCCAAAATTGAGCAATATAACAAAATTTTTCGTCAAGCAACTCAAGAATAATGTCATGCAGGCAAAATACTAAAATCCAAATGCACTGGTGAGGGAGCTATCATTCAGAGAAGTCTACTGATTCCAACTAATTTTCCCTTCAAGTTTAAACAATTTCAATTTCCGATTCGCTATGCAAGCAATAAGCCCAAATTCCGATCTTTGGGTGTATGGGATTAGTCTCGAATTCACACGCTTCTCGCATGGCCAATTAAAAGTGGCACCAGAAGAAAAGAAAGAACGTTGTCTACCACGAATCATTGAATTGACCTGATATGAAATTTCGTCCCTACATTCCGTGTAAATAAACGATATTGAATCCCTTCGAACTTGCAAAGTGTTTCATTCCATCAGTAATTGAAATTCGACTTGTGTGGTCTTTTATCGATCATAAAAATTTTATTTCGGGTGAAATTGTGAATGCTCGAAATTATTTCAATCAAAAAATAGTTCGCCGGGTCTACTAGTATATATAAATCTTTACATTACATTAAATACCGAGAATTAATTATAACAACAATTGATGGAGTAATTATATAACATAATTATCTATGTCAAGATTAGACATAACGGACACATCTATTCTTAATAAATGCCACAGTTTGGTAGCACTGCGTTCATGCTTCACTTTTGAAGGAAAAAGTATGAAAATCTGAAACGGCGTTGAATCGAAAAGGACGGTTCCCTGTCGAAGAAGTGTTTTAAGTTAAATTTACTCATTTTAATAGTTGAGTGCAGTGAAATAAACAAAAAAGAACTTTGGGACAATTATCTCGAAATGTTGCAGTAAAAAAACCACCCCAAAGATCACCAGCAGTGCGACGAAATAAAAATTTTCTTCACTAAAACGTTGGCTGGAAGAAAAATGGGGTGTGCGCATGGCTACGGCCGCAACAGCATCTAACAAGAAAAAAATGTGTTCATTCTCGTGAAACTGCATCATTCCTTGCGTAAAGCCCTTGCAGAGTTTCGATAAATTAAAAAAAAAACAATAATTTGTTGACATCAAATGTAAGTTAATCAATATTCGTATATCGGATCGGCAATAATTAGGACTCTACCCGCATGAAGTTAAACATTTTAGAAACTTGATCGCAGTGTGAAAAATATTCCTTTTCGGTGCGTGTGTTTGTGGTTGTACAAATTCAACAGTGGGTCAAAGACATAATGGTACTGCATGGTGATGCAATGCGCATATTGGGACCGGAAAACATTGTCATCTGTTATGTTTACTTAAACGCAATTGACCAAAAATAGATGACGCTTTCATATTCGGAGCTAAAAGAGGCAGCCTTAAAAATATGCCACTACAGACAGACAGTGTCTAGGGGAAGCAACAATTCATTTTCCAAAACAAAACCTTCCACGAGGGTAGCGGGTAGGTGTAAATTTTCAGAGACATGATGAGCAGTGGTGTATGATTTTTATTTACTCACATAAATCCAGAACTAGACGTGAGTAGTAAATCTTGCAACATAATTTCGCATTCAGCAGGAAGTCTTACAACAAACAAAACGGTGTGCGTCGGTGTGCAGTCACTGTGCAATATCGAAAGGTTCTGTTATTTTTTAGAATGCACCCCAGCTTTATCATGCCCAAAATTTGGAGAACAAATGTATTGCAATGTCCATGAAAACGGATACTTAGCTGACGATCAAAGTTTCTCGTAGCACCGATTTTAAAGTATCAGTTCAAGGAGCTTTCCATTTCAATTTATCATCTTACGATAGTCCTAGCTACTTAGCTCATACGCAAAAAATGAACTGAATAAATAAAAATGTGTAAATTTAATGTGTTCATCCTCGAAATGTCGCTATTGTGATGCTTTCTTTGCGTAAAACAAGCACAGTACAGGGCCAACTCACACAGCAAAATCTTTAAATGAAAAGTAATAATTCCCGTATACAACAAGGAAGTTTATTTTCGAGATATGACTGCTACACATGCCGGTGCTCACACAATAAGCTTCAACTTTTTCAAAGGGTCAAGCTTGAGAGATCCCAAGCAAGTAAATACAGAATTTATTTGTTTTCGATGTCGTTGCTTATTCTTTAAATAAGTACTAACATTTGCTCCTTAAAGAAATAAGTTTGAAAAAAACACCGATGAACATTGATTTCTGCGATCCCAGATGAATTTGATACTGTTTTCCAAATCAAGTCGACATATTTAAGCAATTGATAAAACCACGCAACATGTTTTTTCTCGCAGGAAATCATCATGGATTAAGAGTATGTATTTTCCCACAGATTTCTAGTGGTCAATATCTCAAAAAGATCCTATTTTTTTCGACGAATGCCGACTAGTTCGTGTTTTTTTTTACATAAAATAAATCAATTGTAAGGTGTTTTGTGTATTTCGCATATTTCGCTTTTTGACGAACACGTCGAACCAAAATGAGCTTCGTCACTGAAGATGATTTTGCGATGAAATCATTTTGGTGCATCTTCCCCAGAGTCCAATCGGAGCTTCGTGCACTTTACCATGATGAATATGTTGAGTTAACTGAATAAATTGAAAATGACAGTTTGCGTTCACAAATTAAATTCAAAGTTGTGAAGTCCCTATTTGAAAACCCTTAATATGCGATTAAGCGTTAATGAAGGCAAAAATATTATTTGTTGATTGTAAAACAATACCCAAAAACAAGAGCGGTGATATCTTTTACTCAGTATTTGATTTGTTTGTCGATTAAAAAACATACTACAGTATGTGGCTACACTGTGATGCTACATCTAAGGAGCTGAGGAGTAGGAGTGATACACTGTCATAAGCGACAAATCTTTTAACCCACCGTTTTTTATTTATTTTGTAATATGATCGCTCGCAAGAAATTGTTTTCATCCGTGTTCAAATTTAGCGAAAATTTAAAAATTTAGAAAAAAAATGTTGAAAGTATTTTCTGAGACATTGTACAACGTTCCTCTTTGTAGCCTTTCTTTGTTGACAAGAAAAAAAAAACGTTAATATATAATCTGAGTGTATGTGGTGCATGATGTTTTGATTTACTTTTATCAGCTCCTACTGATTAAGTGCATATTGTTTGTTATTTTGCTTTAGAAATCCAGTATATTCTCCCGAGAATACGAAGAGGAAAAGTGAGTAGTTGAGAACTACTGAAATTTGTTATGGCTGTTGCATCGCCAAATGATGGAGAATCAATATATCACAATAATCAGCAAACGCTACAGCAACAACAGCATAATATTGAACAACAGGACTTCTCTGCTATGGGCGAACCTACCAAATCAACTGTAAATAGTTCCAGAAATAATATAACTACTAACGCAGAGGTAGGAATCGGCAGCTTTAATAATAGTAATAATACAACGGGTTCCAGAGGAGGAAACGAAAGAGTTAATACAAATAGTGCTGGATTAGTCGGCAACTATATGGGACCAACAAGCGGTGATAGTACCAACAGTACAGCAACACTGCAAGCTAGCATTGCCACAGCTGGCGGTGTTGTTGGCAGTGGGCTCGGTGGAAGTTCCTATCAAATCGGAACAGGATGGGAGGAATTCTGTGAACGGCATGCCAGGGCTGCAGCAACAGATTTTGCAAAATCCTGTATAAACTATATAAACACAAATCTTATTGATGATGCTAGAATTATTTCGCATCGGAATTTCATGCAAAAATATCTGGATTCGTTTGGAGAGTGCTTCGAAGTGGAATTCACTCGAAGGAGAAATAATTTAAAGGTAAGTTTCGCACATTTAATTTTGGTATAAGGTTTAATTATGTTATGCCTTTTTTAAATTAACATTAATTAAAGAGTCTTGCGGAGATCGCATTGAGTTTTGCACAGATAAAGAATGAATTGATAAGCTGGTCCTAAGAATTTCTTATCAACAAAAAATATTATTAAAAAAATATAATTCTGTTACGAAATAAAAAAATAACTCCAAGACATTGACTTGTTTCAGATAGTAGTGAGAAACACAGGCCTTTAGGAGGGAATTTTAAATTTGTTTTGTGTGTTTAAAGAAGGAAGCCATATATAAATTGTAAAGTAAGACAAACTGAGCTGATAATGAAAAAAAAAGCATCAAGAAAACAATACAAATATGCATTTGCTTCTTTATATTTTTATTCTAATTAAGGAGAAAAAACTTCTTGTAAAAAATCCTGATTTAGTTTATGAGAACACCGATTCAAAGTTTTTGAAAAGCGCTTGTGAAAAAACCTAATTTTTCAGTCAGATCCTTCGTCCGAGTGAAAACGTTTCGTCACTTTTGTTTTACACTGTTTATATAATTCTGTTAGCGTTTTTATATCAAAATGGATACCAACACTTTATTGACAGTGGCGGCCTTTTTTGTCGTCCAGAAAAAAAAGGGATTCTTGATTTGGTTACATCATTAATTGAAAATTTGGCCGAATGCTCTTCTTTCTGCTTTTCTGCTGCAATTTTTTACGACAGTGAAAAAATATACTGATCCTTAGTTGTCAACAATAATTTCTGTGCCATCCTTAAACAAAATTATTTCTATCTATAAATTATTATTTATTATTTCACACAAGATTAAGCAGTGATATACTTAAGAAGTTTTCACAAGACATCACCGATTTTAAAAAATAGGGCATAAAGAGTTATTAGACCAATCATTGGGGATGTCTTCATCCACCCATACTTGATTGATGATTTGGTGCAAGCACTTACCAGAACAACTCCACCGTGTTCGTATTACAAGGCTTATAGACCGCCAATGCCCGTTGGCTTGTTCTTCAACTTATTCTTTCACTTCAAAACTTGAAGGGAGTAATTTTCTTTTTGATCTTACCTTGATAACACATCTTGGATATAAATGTAGAAACTACTTCAATACATAAGTCCAGCTTCTCTCGGAAACCATTATCTATTCCGGGGAAAAATAAATATATTAAACTGAATTGAACTGCTATTAACTATTATTATGGGTTTGCATGTTTTTAGGCTGGGAATGGAACCGCAGTAGTTCCAGAAGAAAGTGAACTTTCCGAGGAGCAGGAGTCTCCCAAGATTTTCAATAAGACATTTTTCCGCCGGCTATCATTCAAAGGTTTACGCAAGGGCAAGGTAAGAATTTCATAATATAAATGAACAGTGGCGTCCTAACGCAATTGACATCTAGAATTTTCTTTTCTTACAGGCCCTCTTTCATAAAAACTCGGATAATTTGGATGCAACAACAAGTAGTAGCAGTCGAACTAATAAAACAAAACTAGCAAAAATCGTTGTCGAGTGCAGAAAAGACGGCTTAGTGAACTATTTAACGCCCGAAAGTCTTGATCAACCGTCAGGTGCACAAAAATGGGAAAAATGCAGGCTGGCGTTAGTGAAGGCAGTAGGTGGATACATGTTAGAGTTTTATTCGCCGCCAAGATCACAAAAGGTGAGGGAATTTATTCAATATAATGTTTTACGAATCAACAATTTCTTATCTTTTTTATTTTAAATGCCAGTCCACCTTTGATTAGTTCCTTATAAATGTCTTTTTAATAGTACGGCTGTTAAATTTTGGCTCTGTAAAAAATCAAGCCAAAGAATATTTTGTCGGAGCTATCATTCACTAAATTATTCAAAAACTTGATAAAAAATTTCATCAGAATAATGACCTTTTTGTATGCAGAGGTGTGACTTGTATTTGCCTTTTTTTCTTGATCTTCGTTGTTTGAGATGTTTTGATTTGGAAACTTTTGGTTTATCTGTTAATTATTCCGGCTTGGCCTTAAATCATTGGAATGCTTCGTGGCTTTGGAAAACTTCTTCACTACATCCGTTTGATAAGGGCGGTTAAAAACTCATAAGGCTAACCCTAAAATTGTTCCACTTGGGGCTGTATCAATGAAAAATAAATTTGCTAATGATGACTATACGCGGATTAGACTTCAATTAAGAAGTACAGCTAATGCAAGCGAATCAATGACAGTTCTCTGGAATGTGCATGTTTTTGCAGTTAAAAAACTAAGCCATCGATTGCAGTTGATTATACAGCAGCACTCAAGCAGTTTAAGAAGCCATTTGGCTCAAATCAAAGCCACAACCGGTATGATAAATTTAGAGTCAAATTCATATTCCTTTATTTACATATGTTAAGAGGATAAGTTATTATTTTCTCTCCAAAGGAAGAAAGATTTATTTTTTTTCCGATGAAACTAAAATAGTCACCATTTTTTTTATTCGAAAAAGAAAACAAAAAAGCACTCCAGATTTTGATCATTTAACTTTCGGAACAATGTCTTGCGACTTTTTTCCGAGATTTCATGAACATGCACAATTATGTATAGAAAAAAAGAATCGAGGATTGAATTTCTGAGCAAAACCAACCAGCCAATGTACTACTCTTACTTATGTTGTGTACATTAGTAAATAAACAAAATTTTAATTACATTTACTTCTTAGAATCTCACATTGAAAACTCGTTTATTTTTCAACAGTTATAAATATTTTTTTATGTTTTATTTCTAGCCACGCAGTGGTGTGTTTTGTTTCCTAATATCCGAGGCTCGTGAGACAACAGCATTAGAAATGCCTGATCACGAAAATACGTTTGTTCTCAAGGCCGATAATAATATGGAATATGTTATCGAAGCCTTCGACACGGATGATATGCGGAGTTGGCTGGCGACTATTCGATATTGTATGCGTAGTCCTCCAACACAACAACCTACACTTGATATGTCCTCCGATTCTGGAATAACCTCCGGAGTGCAAAACTCACCCAATGTTAACTCAACAAGTTCCAACAATCCTACAGCAAGTCAACAAATATCATCGTCAACATTCTCAGGTGGAAATCCATCATCAGCACCAATTAATATCAATGTTCCAACAACATCTACCACTAGTGAAACTTTGAATACTGTCAGTGAAGGTGGTGGAGGAAGTCCTGTACCTGAAATTCCACCTCGTCGTGGTGAACAACGATTATCCGCATCGAGTAACTTTGAACTGACCGAAGGCGATCTCGAAGGAACTGAGCTTAATGTAGCCGATTTAACAGCAGAAATGCGCCAGTATCCATGGTTCCATGGTACTTTACCACGATCGGAGGCCGCTCGCATGGTATTGCATTCAGAGGCCGCCGGACACGGATTCTTTCTAGTGCGCCAAAGTGAGACCCGTAAGGGTGAGTTTGTACTCACCTTTAATTTTCAAGGAAGGGCCAAGCACTTACGTATGACCCTTGCTGAATCGGGCCAATGCCGTGTGCAACATCTGTGGTTTCCATCGATACAAGAAATGCTTGAACATTTCCGACACAATCCGATTCCATTAGAATCGGGCGGTACATCCGATGTTACATTAACTGATTGGGTGTATAACCGAGGAGTGCCATACGGTGGGGAGGCGTTTGTTTCCGATGCTGGAGTAAGCATCCATCCACAGCAGCAACAGCAGCAGCTACACCAACAGCAACAGCAACATCCATCCCCCAGACATGTGAGATAGCCAAAATTTTGGAGTCAATTCAGTGTCAGTGATGCTTTTATTGTTTTTATTTTCTTATTATTTTATTATAATTTTTATTTTGGAAAATGGCAAGAAAAATTTTCAACATTTGGCTCGAATTGTCTAAAGTTGAGTTGCTAGGTTTATTTTAAGGAATTTTCTTACACATATCAAGATTCTTTTCTTTAATTTAACTCAAAGTCTTACTTTTATTTTGTTTGCTGAAAAAGACGGCCTTTTGCCTGTCGACGTCGACTTAAAGGAGTGTGAGCACTGTGTTTGAATTGTATTTTATTGATCACTTGGATCCCTTGGTTTCTAGCCGCCCTACTGAAGTAAAAACAAAACACATAATTCAATCAGACCTCTTACGCAATCTTTCATCACCTTTTTCCAAATCTAAGCATAAAGAGACAGATTAATGTTCTTTAATTTGATTTAAACAATTAAGGGACGGATGAGATCGTCCATTTCAAATAATTATGAAATTAACATCGGTAGCCAGGAGAAACGTTTTGACCTATTAAATCGGCCTGTCGAGCTAAATAATGAAATATTTCAATGCCCTAGAAACAAGATCAACGTTAAGGAGTTTAAGAATTTAGTATAAGAGAAAATACTGTCGGCTATGTGATATCTATATATGTTGACAGAAATGCCATCAATGCTCAGATTTAATATGGATAGAATCCGTGGGTCTCAAATTCTGCCACACAAACTAAAGACTGTAATAACAGTCCATCCGGTGACTGCTGTTGAGTACAACAAATCTGTAAGCAGATGAGCCATGCATTCTAACCGTTTGTAATAATACCAATGAAGACTCTCCATATAAAAATTAATGTGAAAATAAGAGTCAGTTCTAATAGATGATGGAGTCAATAAACTCCATGCGTTAGAGCCAGGGATCTTAAAAAACCCACGTCTAAGGCAACTAATTGCTTTCACACAACGAAACAACAAACAACGCCGCCCATAAGTTTGCGGATAAACCGTTTTTGTCCACTGTTAGAAATTTATAAATAAAGTAGAATAATTAAAAAAAATTCGAAATATTTTTAGCTGATCATAATGAGGTTGGTTGCACATTTGCCCGGGGATTTTTTTCCTCCGCGAGTGCTTGATCGATAAAATCGTCAATCTGATCTTCTGTGGTAGATCCCTCTAATTGTCTTGAGAAGAACATTGCGAACTATCATAATTAATTTATATTCCTGGACCGGTGCAAAGTACCACAAGTACGAATTGGGGTTTTCAATGAAAAAGATCTTTTTTCTTCAAAACCCAGATCTTTATTCAATACTCATTGAGGTGTTCATTAGCCATAGATAATATTGATGAAGCTTTGACGGCAGTGTTTGTTTCGAATAATCGCGACTTGCGGTCTAACTCAACGACAAAGTCTAAGTTCTACAAAAAGTAGACATCTTATGAGAATACAGACTTTAAATTATATTGAATATTTTTTTCTATTATATGCATTTTTTTATTATTTCTCTATTTAGTATATTTATTGTTTAAAAAGAAAATTAAAAAATCTAAATTTTCAACAAAAACTTTGTTCCCAAAAAACAAATACTCATTGTTCCTATTTGATATTTAACAGGATCAAGAAGTCATCACTATGAATGGAAGTGTTCGTCTAAAAACATGTGATATTGAACTGCCATTGGCTCATCATATGCCGAATAATAATAATAATAATAATCACAATAATAATAGGAATTCACCCAACATCCAAATGCATGTAAATGCAATGCCTTCAATGGCAACTCCATTGCATCCTCACCATATAACAAGTAACCATCAAGTTTCACATCATCAGCAACATCATCATCAACAGCTACAGCAACAACAGCAGCACCAACAACAACTATCCCATCACATACCAATAACACCCTCAGCTCCACCATCTCATCAGCAACAACAACAACAACACCATCATCAACAGCCACAATTTTCCCAAAACCAGTCCTCAAGTGGTGCAACAAATGAAAATGAAATCGGACGAGCAGTCGACAACCAATACAGTTTTGTATAAAACGAAATGCAATACCATCCGCAAGTCCAAGTAAAACAACAAAAGGAAAAGACAATGAAACAGGTAATAGATTTAATTTTATTTAGAAAAACCGAAAAACAAACATAATAATGAAGACAAGTGCCATTCGATAGATAGTGTAGATGTTAAAAAGTGAAACAAATTAAGTGTAATCCATTTCCTTAAATAATGAACTTCATAACTATCTTTACTATCCACAATAAGAAAAACAAGAAAGAGAATTCAAAGAACTAAGTTCAAATTCAGAAAGAAAGCTACAGAAAAAAGATATACTGATTGGAATCATATGTTTCGAATAGCTTTTCCAAATTCCAATTAGCTAAAACAAATTTAAATCAAATGCGATAAAAGTTCAATATATATTTAGTCTCCGAAAGTATTTGTTTTGCAGAAATATTACAAGCAGGGACATAACAGTTATAACCTTTTTCACGAAAAGGTTATGCTTTAACCGGTATCCATAACTAATTGTATATCTCTCTTGAAGTAACCATTATTGTTCAACTAATTTTTTTTTTTGGTTACCAGTAACCATTATCAATAACCAAATATTATTTTGGTTGCCGATAACCATTATCGGTAACTTTAATCTTTTTTGGTAACCAATAACCGTTATCGATAACTTAAATTTTTTTTGGTTACCGATAACTTTTATCCATAACCAAAATGTTTTTTAGGTTACCGAGCTCCCATTTCGGAACGAGTTGGTCGATTTTAGTGATCGAGGTGTCTACGGAGAGCTAAAAACGTGATTTAGACGCTAATAATACAAGAAAACTAAAATTCTAATTGAAAAGTAAAAAATATTGAGATATTGTGAAAACTCCGCGTTTTTTAGGTTACCGAGCTCCCATTTCGGAACGAGTTGGTCCATTTTAGTGATCGAGGTGTCTACGGAGAGCTAAGAAGTGATTTAGATGCTTAAAATAAAAGAGAAATAAAATTCTAATTGAAAAGTATATAATATTGAGATATTGTGAAAACTCCGTGTTCTCAGAAGAGAAAGAATGCTGTAAAATCTGGAATCCCATTACAAAAGTAGAAAATTGTCGGTTGCTTATAACTCAATTGGTTATTCTGAAAAAAAAACCCTTAGACCCAAATGCGTACCAATAGAAAAAAAACTGGCGTCAAAAATAAAGGTTATCCACAACTGAAAACAAATTGTTATTCATAATGGTGATTTATAACCAAAAGAAAATTATAAAAGAAAATTATAATAAAAGTTTAAATTGACTGTATTTTATCTAGCCTAATTTAACCTACTTAGTTAGTTAGTTAGTTTACAAATGCTAGAAAGATCCTGTTATTATTGAGTGACGTACAGTACAAACGAGATTATTCGCTTTGATTGTGAATAATACACTCGATTTTTCTTAATATGTATTTATAGCCGATTTCTATTCTTCTTGCTTAACCAAAACGCATACCTGCCACTGAAATCGCTACTGGTATGCTTTATTTTTTATATTTTGTTTTTTTTATTTTTTATAATTTTTATTTTTTTTCTGCGTTGTGGGCTCCCTAGCAGACGCGTCCTCATGTGGTGGATAGAAGAAGCCTCGGGACGGTGTGTTTGAATGAAGTTTCGGTCAAATTACTCGTTGTCCCGCGGTGAATGTGGTTATAGCAGTGATGACGACAAAATTCCATTGTGAAAGCCCATCGCGAACCGGCTTATAGATTTTATGGAATGGAAACCAATAAAGAAAAAAATAAAATTGAGTAACATAAACAGGTGTACGCAAATTGTATTCATTATTAACTTAACTTTTAACTTTATTTCGGATTTGTTACGCATTTGGGTATAAGGAGTTGTTAATTCAAATTTTGTTTGGATTTCCAGATTTTACAGCATTCTTTCTCTTCTGAGAACACGGAGTTTTCACAATATCTCAATATTATATACTTTTCAATTAGAATTTTATTTCTCTTTTATTTTAAGCATCTAAATCACGTTTTTAGCTCTCCGTAGACACCTCGATCACTAAATTCGACCAACTCGTTCCGAAATGGGAGCTCGGTAACCTAAAAAACGCGGAGTTTTCACAATATCTCAATATTTTTTACTTTTAAATTAGAATTTTAGTTTTCTTGTACTTTTAGCGTCTAAATCACGTTTTTAGCTCTCCGTAGACACCTCGATCACTAAAATCGACCAACTCGTTCCGAAATGGGAGCTCGGTTTTGGTTATTGATATTGGTTATCAGTAACCTAAAAAAAGTTTTGATTATGGATAAAAGTTATCGGTAACCAAAAAAAATTTTGGTTATTGATAATGGTTATTCGTAACCAAAACAAATATAAGTCGAGCGTAATGGCTATTAACGACCTTTACTATTAACTCTTAATTTTAGAGCAACCTTTTCAGGAGTATGAAAAAAAATAATGGTTATTTTGGGTCCCTGATTACAAGAAGTTATTGCATCATGTCTGTATATTTTAATAATTATTTTCTTACATTTAAATGAACTACATTCTCTATAGAATCTAGTTTAAAACGAATATTATTTTTTAAATCTGCAGTTAAAATTAAATAAATTGCTTACGCTGCTAATTTTTTCCCTCGATTGGCGGATACATCACAAAATTTATGAGTTATTGCGACCATTATATAGTATATGCCTACATACTCATCATTATTTCCATATTCGTTTGTAAATTGCTTTTGCACCCGGTGTGAAGAAAATCTGACTTTGCTTTACAGAATATATTTTTACAAAAACGAGCGGACCTTAGGGAATATGTCTTTCAGATACCGAATAAAATAATTCAGAAAAGCTTGCATAGTTTCTTTTGAAAATAACTTCAATTCAAGAACGATATAATTCTGGTCGAGGGGAAGAACTTGTGAAGCTAAAATATGCTTGGGAACATTTTGAATTTTCTTTAGATCTAAAAAATTAAGCATTGAAGGAAAACCAATTTTGTTTGCGCAAAAACTAACTTTTATGTTGTCGCATACATATAAAATTTTTATTTGGAAAATTAAGATACAATGTTTAAAAAATCAACAAAGTGTATTTCAGTACATGAACTCCTTAGCAAATATGGCTCTTTCGAAAAAGGAAACATTTCCAAAATCTTGTGGTTCAGTTGTTCAATTTCTGGACAAAACATCTGAAAAACTTTGGTTCAACCCTCATTTTGTGTGCGATGTTACGCAAGTACAAAATGTTTAAAGCTAGTCTTTAGCTTGAACAGACTGACTGGAAGTATATTTTGGAGGTGTTGATCGGTATTTGTTATGCATTATATCAATGCAATCATTGCATGTATAAATGGTTGAACCTGTGTTTTGTATTTATGAATTAAAAAAAAAACCTAAACTTTTAAGCAAAAGCTGGTCATTCTTGTGTTTTTTATCCGGAGCCTCTTGCCCCGACTTTCCTTTAATTTCTTTTGTGGCTTTGACAAATTGTTTCCTTTAGGATTCCTTCATAGAAAAGTACTTGTTATATTTATCGGCTTTATTTAAAATGATCGGTTTTCTTTTATTAAATCTATTATCTTCTCAACCTGAATACCATTAAAATTTATTCATTTCGAAGCCAAAAAAATAAAATTTCAAAATAACGAACTTCACTGTACGGAAAAGGAAAAAACGTCACGCCGTCTCGCCGCTGGATTTTTTCGATTATCCGAAAAACCCGCGTTGCGAGGCTACGAGGTTTGTTCGTGGAGAAGTTGTTGTTAAAGAACAACGCGTTATTTGCACATTTGTATGCGCGACTACTTTTATATGCTCTATTTATTACACGATTTCCCTTTCAAATCCGCCTCTCTATTTTTTTGTTTGTGGAGTAGGATGAAATTAAGTAGGATACAAACAATAAATAGTCTAATCCTATTAGTTTTAAGATTCAGGACACTTACTTTCGAATACAAAGTATATATGAACTCGCAAAAAAAGTGTACAAAACGCAATTGTTTTGTCGTTTATTAAAACAAGATTGTATTATTGTAAATATGAATAAAACCAAGAAGCGGAGGATATGAAATCTAACGACTCTCTTACTGAATTATGTGTTCAAATATAGTTGAACCTTGGTTCGAATTAATTAAGTTTATTGTCTAAATTCGTATTCCCAGAAGTATTCTGTTTTTTATAAACGAAAAAATTTTATGATTTTCTCACTAATTGACGTTTGTGATTTGTGATTTATGACTATTTTCCAATCAAAACTATGTTCAACTTTTACTGTTTTATTCTTACAAACATTTAAACAAAGTAAAAGGCTGTTCTTAACCTTATAGCCACCTTAAAAAAAATTAAAAAAATGTTTTTTTTTTATGTAAAATGGCCTCGTAAACACGAAAATGATATTTTTATTACGAGTAAACTATAATAATAGTTAGCGATTTTGATTTTTTTTGCGAGGAAATTTATTTACAAAGACGTCTAAACAGAACGCATTTTCGAGCTATTATTCAATTTCTTTTTAATTTCCTCTTTGTTACATCATACAGTGGCAGACATTCGTATGAACGCACCATATATTTTTACCTTATTTCTAAAACAAAAAACATTACACAACTTTTACAAAAGACAAATTGTGCTATTACACATTTTTTTTCTAAATTCATTAATGTTAAAAATTTCTTTATTTTCTTTAACAAAAAGGCAAAAAAGTAGTAAATAACGTAAGACATTCGTATGAGGGCACTTAAAATAACCAAGCAAATCGTGTTAATAATTTCGAAATTTTGACTTTTTTCTAAATTTAGTATTTTGTGCGGCCTCCTTTATTTTTTATTACAGCGAAAACTCGACTCGGCATTGACTTCGATAAATTCTTGAGAAATTCAAGAATAATTTCGGACCAACATAAACGGATGGCTGTTTTCAGGTCATTTACATTGGCTTACTGTCGTCCATTCGCGTATACTTGGCCTGCAAGAATACCCCAGAGATTCTCTATAGGATTGCAGTCAGGACTGCAAGCTGACCAGTCAAGTAAGCGTATGTTTTTGCTCGCCAACCAGGCTTTCGTCAGTGCCGACACATGGACAGATGCATTGTCCTGTTGAAATATGGTATCCTCTTCATCGTGGTTGATCTGTGTACATCTGTGAATTCATTCGTGTCGTTATAAAACATATGGGAAGCTTTCCGTGATAAGAGAATGCACCCCATACCATAACGCTACCGCCACCGAAATTGCGTTTCGATCTAACAACGTCGCACTTTTTTAAATCATGCCAGTAGCAACTGTAACAATCGGGGCCATCTAAATTTAACTTTTTCTCATCAGAAAAAATTACATTCTGCCACTCCCTTGTCCAAGACTTATGTTTTCTTGCAAAGGCCAGTCTTTTCTCTTTGTGGGCTGCAGTTATACTTTAAGTGGTTTTCCCTTAAGTTTGGTCCATTTTACGTCTGTGAAAGTGTTCAGAACACGTGAAATGTGACGAGGTGTAACAGGGAGTTTCAGTTTATCTTTAATTTGTCGTGAAGATAACCGATTTTACGTTGCTTCATGGCGAATTTGACCTTTCTGCCGTAAAGATAACTTTTTGTTTCCCTTTGTTGGAGCTTTGACGCCATATGTTTCGCCTTTCTTAAAAAAATTTCGTACGACACTTTCAGACCGACCGATTCTACGTGCAATTTCCCTCTTGGAGTAGCCCTCATCTTTCAAAAGTTTTATCGATATCTGTTCTGTATCGCTTAACCGCTTTCCAGAAGGCATTGCTGCAAAAATAACACTAACAATAATTTGTTTACAAAAGATTTGCACACAAACCTTTCAAAAGACAGTTTAATTCTACTTTAAGTTAAAAATTTGTACAAAAAGCTTCCAATTTTACATCCAAATCACTACTTTCATGCGATGCGCTCATACGAATGTCACAGCTAATAATGGGTTCTCATCAGATATTTTTTCTATTTCTTTCAACATGGTACCGTTAGGTAAATAATTTTTCGTATCGTACATTGCTCACAAGTAACAGTTGCAGCAATAAGGAATAAAATGTTTACATTTAACCATACTCCAGTGCGGACTGAGATTTATGTGAAAAGTTAAAGTGCGTTCATACGAATGTCTACCACTGTATACTTGATTTTAAATTCGTAAAATGTGATAAACATCTTATGGAAATAAAGAAATAGAGGATATAAAAACAGCAACAATAATTTTCAAAAATTACCGCAAATTTGTAATTATCTAGAAATATGCAATACAAAATTATGTGTGCTAGAGTTTAAGCAATCCAAAAAAACAATATTTATATATATGATGTTACAAGGTGGAAATTAAAAGTAAATTGTTATTTATCTGTGAATTATACCTCAAAAGACGTCTTATGAGATTCTAAATGTTTATAACTTTGTAAATAAGTTTCCTCGCAAAAAAATTCAAAATCGCAAAAATCATTTTCGTGTTTTGGAGGCCATTTTACATATAATATTTTTTTTTTACTTTTTTTAAGGTGACCATAATGTAAAGCGACCTCAAGTAAAATATTTCACTATGTTTACACTCACCGTGATGCAAAAAAAAAAAACAACATGCAAACAAGAATTGAATATATAAATTTTAAATAAAAATGGGAATGTTCATTTAACAAAAATCATATTAAATACACGCAGAAAATATATTTTTTATTTCATATAACTTATTGTAAATAAACCCTTCAGATACTAACTAAAATAATCAAAATCAATTTTTGAACACGAAAACAAGTTGTTCAATGTATATTGTTAGCAAAAAAACGAAACGAAAATGAAATAATTGTGTATGTAACCAGTGCAAACTTCGGAATTGAATGAAAAATAATTCAGTCACAAAAATACTGAACTATCTTATTATAAAATAAAACCAACTGTTGTTTGATTGAATGCTTAAAAAAGTAAAAATTATAAGGGTGAAACCATTAACCATATTTTGTTGCTTTAAAACGAAACAAAATAATTAATATATATATATATATATATATATACATATGTATTTGTATATAAAAAAAGAAAACAAACAATTTTAATTAAAAAAGTAACATATATACATGTATATATATATATTCCTGTATGAACTGTGTATATATTTATATATGCATATAAATATTGAATTTTGTTTGTGATATGTAATACCCTTTATATTGAAACAATTAAATGTTTTAATATTTTTCTACGAAAGCGTTATTTAAAGAAAAAATATATTTTTTTAATCTCAATATTATTATTTTTTGATTATTGCTTCATGTAATTATGTCCTTTTCTATTTTTATGTTAAGGTTTTTCATTACATACTATGTATATTTTGTTTTAGTGTTTATGGTAGATATTCAAAGTTTATAAAAAATATATATTATAAAATTCAAAAGAAATGAAATAAATATGCATAATTGTAAAAAAAATGGAATCAAATGTTGGTTGTTTTTTGTTTTTGTTCCAACAAACTTATGTTGAAACCTTGATGGCTTTTACGTACAGTATGTTTTGCAAAATGCAAATGAGTTCAAAAGAGAGGGAATGTAAAACAGCCATAACATAGCCCGGACAAGCACGGGTAGGATTTCCGTTGCATGTTTTTGACGTTTCCTTACCTGATTCATTATTTTTCGAATTTGCTTTACTTATACTTCTCTCTTAGGACTTGCACTGCCTACGTGCCAAAAAAATGGACGTTAATTTTGAATTTGGCGTAAAACTTAGTAAATAAATAAAATTGATAGTTAAAGCAAACACTGAGAATTTCAGAAAGATAGTTTATCATTCTCTTTTAGTGCATTTGTTGTGAAATTGAATGATCTCTGGACATGTCGATGTTTCCTGTATGGTTTTATCCTTAATCTTTTTTTTATCATCATTATTAATATATAAATTTTCATCAACAAGTTCTTCCTTTGCGAACAGTTTCGTGTAACAATGAATGCAACACGGAATGTCATTTCAAAAGAAAATTACCGAGAACTGCGTAGCGTAACTATGCTTTGCGTAGCGATCTTGCCGAAACAGTTAAAAAAATTTACTGGCAAATACTTTCACCATTTTTCGTGGACTAGAATTTTAAAATGGACTTAGAAAGGTTGATTGCGCGAAAATCCACCGAAAATCATCTTCAAAAAAGACTTTCTGCCTGAGCATGAATGCCTCATTTCCAAATCATACCGCTTTTGACGTAAATTCCCATTTTGCAATCGTCGCTATACCAGAATGAACCCCTTCGGGCGGTGCGTTTAGTTACATAATTTGTTTCTGGTGCTGATACTCATGAGCCACACATGCCAAATTTATGGTACAAACAGGAACGGATTAAATCCTGATTCCCATTTTGCTGCACAAAACAATATAGCAGCGGTTGCAAAAAGCATTCCCGCTGCTAATAAATCTTCGCTATAACTCATTTTGTATTTTTTAAATAACAACAGTAAACTAACAGGACAGCACAGACATCAATCAATCATCAGGACAAACAACCCTTTGCCACTATGGAATACAGGAAGAAATTACGGTCCAAGTTGTTATAAGGCCTAAACTCAATGATAATACGTGGGGCTTTATTTCAGCGGTTGATGGGTCGAGGCAACCGAAATACTAATCGTAATTGAATTTCAGACAAAATAAGCAAAAAGCTTTCAAAGCGTTTGTGCATATAAGTAAAACTAAACTAAATAGGACAAAAGCTAAAATCTATGTTACACGTGAATTAGACGATAGACCGTATAATTTGAAGGCTATTTGTAAAATTTACATACGTTCCAAACAGGAATAGAACCCACATGTCTTGGCCTGATCGACGGAGTTCAGAAGCGAGCGGTAAAACTCATAGGAGAATAGAGCATCAAATGATTCACTTCATCCCTGATGTAACCTCACACGCCTTTCGCTGATCCATCGCTTCATTTGTAAGAATAAACATCATTTGACGTTAAGAAGGTAGCAATCGTTGAACGTCTTGCACTTTATAAGGAAATATCGTCAGGACTATTTTAAGTATGAGACGTCTTCTTATTCTGTGAATTGATATTATTCTCCAGCACCATCTTACGATCAAGTAGACGTAGTTTGCACGAGACGCTCAACCAAACGCTTCTTAATTGATTGCGCACATGGCGCCCTGGACGACAGACAAAAAAAAAAAGCGTTGACTGCGTTAAAATTACAGACAGCGTCAACTTATTCTCTGCCTTATATGACGAATTGAAGCCGGCTTCAATCCGGATTGAATGAATGCTTTATAAACGCCGATCGGATTCAAACCAAATCTGATCAAAATATGGGCCCATCTTTTGAAAGCATTTGGAGCAAGAGAAAATATGATGTCACGTTTACCCCCAAATTAAATGGGGTTTGACAGATTTCCTTGCGTAACTATAAAATCATTACTAATTTTCCCCGAAGCGACTATTGAGTTTGAGAGAAGGGGAGATTCTGCGTCATTTTGTGTTTACATTTTAAGCTTGCAGATCAAAAATAGGAGAAATAAGAGAGTAGAAATATTAAGATGCATGAAGAAATAAAATTTAAACCAAAAATAATAGAGGAAAAGCATAGTTTGCAGCTCTGAGAGAAAGGAAGTGTCAATTTGAATCCACTTTCCAAGTATCAATCCGTTACAGCATAAGCCAGGATAGAAACTAAATCAGATCATATAAAGGTAGAAAATGTGAAATTAAAGCACAATAACACTTTTTATAATAATTTTTCTTATGGATGTTAACTGCTCCGTTCGGTGTTGAGGATGAGTTAGCTCACAACAAGTTTTCAAAATGAAAAGAATAATTGGAGCTGTAGCGTTCCTTGGCAATGAAGATAATAGAATAATAAAAAACCCACTCACACATGACGTAATTCGAAAGGCGAACTGAGAAACACTTGGTTCCCTCGTGTTCTTCTATTTCTTGACAGTTTTCATGTGTTGATAAGCTTGTCACTTCAAGTTTGATGTTTACTTTTTTGAGGGATTTATTCGAAAAGCCGCTGCTTGCTTTAATGTAATCTTTCCTTCATAAATGTGTTGCCGTACTACTTATTAGTACAGCAAAAAAACAAGGGCGTGCTCTTTCACAATGATAAATTATTTCCATATAACTTGTTTCTGTTAGAAAACGCGGTATTTTATTGATAACTAAAAACCAAAAATGGACGCAGAACCCACTAAAAGCATTGAAGTTGATTCGAAAGTTGGCTTCATACCTTCGCTAATAGTTGGTGGATCTCGAAACAATATTTTGTAATTAAATAATAGATCTCTTTTCAAGGCAGGTGCAGTTGCTGGAGCTTTTGTTGATGTCGCTCTGTTCCCCATCGATACAATCAAAACGCGATTGCAGAGTCAAAGCGGATTTTGGAGGTCTGGTGGTTTTCGTTCAATTTACAAAGGACTTGCACCTGCAGCAGCTGGCAGTGCACCGACAGCGGCTTTATTCTTCTGTACTTACGAAGGGTGCAAAAATTATTTAAATGCCGCGACGGGTCAAAAAAATTCACCCTACATTCATATGGTGTCGGCATCGGCAGCTGAAGTTGTATGTTTATGTAACCAGCTAAGGGTTCTGTAAACTTATCAATTAAAAAATTATTTAGGTGGCATGTATTATCCGTGTACCTGTGGAGATAGCCAAACAACGTCGACAAACACTTGGTAATCGGGGGAACAAATCCGCTATCGAAATTCTGTGGGCAGCTTACAAAACCGAAGGATTGCGACGAGGAATCTACCGTGGATTCGGAACAACAATTTGTCGCGAAATACCTTTCTCTTTCATTCAGTTCCCCCTGTGGGAATTTCTAAAGCTGCATTGGACAGATGTCACTGGCTTTCCATTGACGGCATTTTCTGGAGCTGTTTGTGGGGCAATAGCTGGTGGTATATCTGCTGCAATTACAACGCCATTAGATTTGGCCAAAACCCGAACTATGCTAGCAGACGAAGAAAGTTCTCGCGGCCTTGGAATGAGAAGTATTCTAAGATCTATTTATAAGGAAAAGGGAATAAGAGGGTAAGTTAACATTTATTATTTCTTCGAGTTAAACTTTAAATTTATAATCGGGTGTAAGTGGGTAAAGTATGAAACTTGCACTTGTAAGGGGTTGATTGCCGGAAATAGGAAATAGAGGCCTAAGCCATTGTCAAAACTTGTAAATCTTTCAAACCCTTATAGCACATTTTCTTCCTTCCTGTAAATTAAAACACACAGCTAGAGCAGTATAGCGCCTTAAGCATCAATAGAAACATCCTGCATACATACATCATCTCAGGCCAGCGACAAATTGAGGGTCTTAGCCTGAGCTCAGGCTGCCTTCCATCCTTGACGGACCCGGGCGCACTGCTTTCAGTTACCAATACCAAGTCGTCTTGAATCCGCGATTACTTGGTTCTCGAACCAGGAGGCTCGGATAGCTGGAGCGTTGGTGTTTATCCGCTTGATGTGGCCGAGCCATGAAGTCGACGGATTTTTGCTGACAATGTTACAACGGTAGAAAATCACCAAACATAATAAGTCCCACTCTGAAATAGCCAAGAAAGTATCTCTTTCTTTTTCTACTGAACAGAGTCTGTGGCTATACAAATGGAACAAAAAAATTAATTGGAGTATGCCGCCCGACGAGGACGCTCATCAAAGATAAACAAGAGAAAACTGAAGACTTGTCCGGCATACTGGCAAAATCCAGTCACAAGTACGTGAAAATTTGCAGATGAGTTGAACAATTTGAACATTATACAAGTGCAGTTCAAGACTTGACGTCGTGCTGCCGTAGAAGCTCAACTTTCTTTCCGAACACCAAGAAAAGTCTGCTTATATCTGCAAAGAATAAGAATGGTTGAATTGAGTTTTCAACAGAAAATGCATAGTTTTGGAACAATGTATAACATTTTTTATTGTTGCAGTTTTTGCAAAACTTTAATTAATAGACATGCATAGTAACCATTGATTTTCTTTTTTCAGATTATTTTCCGGAATCGTCCCTAGAGTTTTATGCATCACAATGGGAGGAGCAATTTTCTTCGGTTTCTACGATTTGACATCAAGCTTACTTACGACCCACAATGATTATAGCTAGGAAAGTAAATCCAGAAATAAATTTTCTCGTAGTAAAATCATGTTTTGATCTAAGCTTGTCAAAATGAAAATCTTGAATTCTCTATTATTGTGTAAAACATAACTTTACACCTTAAGAAAACTAAAGATCATGTCCTAGGTAAGTGTACATCACTCTTTTTTAAAACAAGAAATTTCTTTACGAATTTGTTTAGAGTTGTGGACTATGTGAGTGGTTTCTTATGACATGATTAATTCACTGAGTTTTCATCAATACTGCCTGGTCTTGGACTTTTTTGCCGGCTCAGGTCAGATAATCTGATACACATATGTATATGCATTATGTGTATATACTGATGATTAAGTTCACTTCAGTTTATATTCCTTTTACAGCTCCAATAAAAAAGAAGTTCCGTTTACATACATACATATCTTCTCAGAATACGCATAGATTTATAAACTTCCTGTTAAAATTGTATTATTTCTATTTCCAAAGAAAAACTTAAACTCTTCCGGGTCTTAAATACCCCTTTAACATATTAAGAACTATTTTGTTTTAAGAATTAAAGTAAAATTTAAAGAAATATTCTTAAAAAAATCCTTAATTCATAATGCTTAGTCCAGTGTGAAGTACACTAAACGTACCGTACGTTAAAGTTCGTAACTCTAAAAGAGAGAATTATGTAAGTGTATCTAGTACAGTACAGTAAGTACGACCCTGTTAAGACGATAACTTCTGAGTGCGTAGTGAGCAGTCATCATCTCATCTCACAACCAAACGAATAATGATGCTCATTCGCGAACCACACTACTCCAACATCGAAAATTAATGATAAAATGGAATAGAAACGGAACATTTCGGGTGTGGAACGTGACTGTCCACCCCGATTTTTCACCATCAAACTATCGTTTTGGGGCACTCAAAAGTAATCGTCTAAACAGACTCTTAGTGCCTCGCCACACGAGCATGGCATAGAATGTCGGCTGAAACAGGTAGCTTTCTAGTAAGTTGGAACGAGAAAGGTTGAAAATCCAAAAATCCACCGAATGTTATCTTCAGACGATGACTTTCTGCCTGGGCATGAATGTTTTGTTTCCAAACCATACCTCTTCCTCTTCGGGTGAACGCAACATGTTACATGAATTTTTCTTGGTGCTCGAACTCATGAACAAATAATATCCATTAATATTTTTCTTCCGTTAATTGTTGTTTGCTTTCCGCGGTTGCAAGAAGCATTCCTCCCGCTGCTAATAAAAAAGTTTTCGTTTCAGATTGCACTGTTCTTCTATCCGTCAAAATTAAACTGATTCCAATTACACCTAGTCTCTGTGTGCAGCCACTACGTTCATGGGCATGCGCTTCTGCTCCATGCCAGTGTGGCCGGGGCTTAAAAATAAATACGTAGCTTTGTCATACTTGCGAGTGGTACATGTCAAATATTGTTTATTTTATATTCTTTGCCGCCATTTCTTTGACAGATGAATCTCTTAATCGTTTGAAATAAGATGAAATTTTTTTCTATCCTGAAAAGAAAATATGTGTTTGTTTTTTCAAGAAAATGTTATGTGTCTTGGAATTCTAAACGATAAATTATAATAACAAGATCGTAAACCACACGGCAGTGTTTCTGTAATGTCCGAATCCGAATCTCAGATGTCAATGCGTATCAAAATGAGGGAAAATAATTTCCAAACAATTGTGAGTATAAAATACTTTTTAGAAGAAATATTACAAGTTAAAGAAAAAATATAAATAGCTTTAATGATACTAAAATGCAAGCAAGAGACACTTAAAAATACTTCAGGAATGTTTCTAAACTTTCTTCTTTTTGTTGGGCCGCTTCAAGAAGTATTTCTGAAATGTTTCTTTCCTTCTTCGTTATCCATTTTATCTATCAAGTTGTATACTTAAATCTTTAAAATTAATAAGAGTCATCGTGCTTCCGTAATAAAAAAATCTAAGACAAGTACACAGAAAAATCTTTGAAAGTAGAAATAAAACTGGAGATTCATAATTTTAAGAAGATCTAAAAATCTGTTGTTTATGTGGATATACTCAATTCGAGAGTATATCTACATAAACTTGTGAGTTTCATAGCTACAGCAATTGCTAAGTGCTAAACAGGTAGATTTTTAGTGAGTTTGTGAGTTGAAAAGATAAAGGTTTATTCCACGGAAAATCCACCGAAAGTCCTCCTTAAAAGATCTATTGAATATGATCAATGGAAAAGTTTCATGATGTTGCAAATACTACATTAAACGTAAAAGTATCAAAATAAAGATCAAAACTAATAAAAAACTGAATTTATCTTTACATCTTTAAGTCAAACACATTTTGCTTATTTTCAAATCATGTACACGAAAAAATATTTTATTTGGGTTTTTAATTGCCGGGGAACTAAGCTATATTTGCAGGCTAATTTTTTTAACCTCAGCCATTGTCTATTAAAAAAATATCATCAAAAACCCGACGCGAATGGCGAAAGTGACTACACACCTTTATACGAGCCGTGTCGCTTAATGATTGAAATTATTCTTGCAAGCGCAACTTTCAAGTTAGAGATATATCATATATTTATATATATTTTCATGACAATTTCTACTAAGGTGTAAAAATTCCTTTGACTTCTGTTTAAAAAAAAATGTCTTGTACTGAATGAAAAGTTCTGCACAGCAGTTGTACGTCCGGCGCTCACATATTGTACATATATATATGTATATGTATTTCGTTGCCGTGGCTATGATGTAGGCCCGTCTGCTCCTGATTGCAAAGACCGGGTTCAAATCCGGGTAAGAAAATTTTACATTGTTTTACGGCTTCACCTCTCGTGAGTGATTGACAATCAATCCCATTAGTACAAACTGTTGAGAGAATATTTCTGTGGTCGAACGTATTTGCCTGCCTATTCTTTATAACACAACCCTCAAACTGACTGGTTGTTAAACTAAGGTCAGTTATCTCTAGATCACACACTTCTGTTTTATAAGATATTATGTTATTCCTATGAAATCTTATAAATACATGGTCAAGGCAAGAAGATACGTTGTACGTTGAACAATATAATCTTGGTCAAATAAGGACTTCAAGAATCTTAGAAAAATTTAAATCACAAGCGCTGTTGATGTTTTCTTTTTCCAAGGATTGATCATCAGTAACAGTAAATGTTGCAATGAAAAAACTTCTGAGGCCGTTCCAAGTCGCAATATAATGTAAGGTTTAATAATTTCGATAAGTTCGGCGATTATTTAAGCTCTTATAAAATACAATATAATATTTGAGGATTAAGTTCCATTTATCTATAAGCTAAAGTCAGTATGGCACCAGGGCTTTCTGAGTAAAATGTGACGATAGCTTTATACTGCTATACATTGAAGTATCATTTACACTGGAGACATGACTATACTATTTAATAAAGCTTTCAACACTTTATTGACGTGTCGTATTTCGAACGAAACAATATTTTCACATTTAATATTAGAATATTGACGATGAAAATGAATGAGAACCTTATATATAAAATGATTTCCTTAGAGATCGATTTTTGAAACGTTTTCACTGGCAATCTTGAAAGAGTTTGCACTGTTCACGTTATGCTTGCTATATTTTTATTGTTTTTAATTAGTAATATACATTTTCGTTATTTCTTACAGAAAACTGTCCACCGACACCATCCAAAGATTAAACAACCAGAGATGGGTATGCCTATACTCAGAAGTGGTATTTGAGCTTAATCGTAGTTAAGAGAATGGAAATTCATATTTCTTGTCGCTGTGTTTCTACGAATAAGGAAATTTTAAACCCCTGTCATGAAGTTGGGAAACGAAAAACATCCTTCAATATTGTTGCATTACTTCCCCTGCCACTGCGAGTGGATCTTATTGCACAATAGTTAGTTTGGCGTCATGTAATTCACAAACGTTTTGAAGATAATATTCCTACGAAATTCGTAAGTCAAAGCAAAGAAAAAACAACTAAAATTCTTGTTTTTAAAACATTTTTTTCATTAGCAGAGTTTTCATAATTTCAATTGGAATCACTGAAATTAAGATCTTAATGACACTAGTCTTTGAAAAACATCAAAACATCAGGAGACAAGCAGATTGGCAAACCTCAAATCACGTCAGGAAAATCCGACAACAATGAAAGCGAAATTCATCTTTATCATCATGAAGCATCTATTATCAACCAAAATTAGTCTGCACACCAAATAGTTAGTTTAAATTGTAGGGTAAGTGAACTTGTTTTTTTAGTAATACTTGCCAAGGAAGGTGTTTTGTTGCAAATGTAGTCTTAACATCGCTAAGAATAAATTAATTGATTTAAATGAACAAAAAAAATAAGTTACACGTGAATCCTTCAGATAAAGTAACAAAGAAGTCATCAACGAGAGTATAAAAGCAAAAGCTGCCTATTCGGTGCAGAAAACTTTTTTAAAATTCTATTTTTTCCCCAACCGAGATTATGATATAAAATTATTTTTTTTGTATTAAGACGATCTAATCCATCACATTAAGAGTGGATGAATATAGGGGGACCTCCCATATATTTCTTAATGTGTCTTGAACTTCCGCGTTGAAAAGAATGCTTCTTAATTAGTACCTTAATTTAAAAGCATCCTTTTTAAACGCGAAGAAATAAAATCGTGTCAATATATAAAAATAGGGTAACGTAAAACGTATAACAAATTTCTTGACTCCTTTTTCGCCCTTGTCGTCAAGATCAGTTCTAGCAATCGAATAGGAATTTAGTAAGTTGAAGTTTTGGTACAATTTGTTTAAATCACTTTTGAAAGTTTCACACCCAACAGGCAAAATTAAGGCAAAACTTTTTCTCTGACGTTTCATTCGCTTCTCGTTGTTGTTATTGGAATTAATTTTGAATTAAAAAGTTCCGTGGAAACATTGGTCATATGTCATATAGAAACCGTGAAACTTCCATTAGTCGAATTTCAAGGGACCAGAGAAGAAGCTCGAATTACAGAAAATACACAAATGTACGGGAATAAAATTTGTTTGTATTTTTTTTTTGGTTTTGCACGACCACTTCTTCTTTTCTACAAAATCCTCCACAAAATATAAAGACTTGATATTGTCAAGAAGATCACATCTGTACTCCACAAAAGCACTTATTTTTTCAATGGAAGATGAAAGTTGCTGAAATGTCGGTAATGTATGTGATGCTGGATCTTCGTCCTCATCCTCCTCTGAATCTACAAAATCAAAATAAATTTTTTTTAATAATTTTAAAGTTTTGCGACTGATTAACTTTACTCCGGGCATACTATTTTCTACAATGCTTTCTTAGATATCTAATCACAACAATGAAATAAAAATTGTCCTATGTACCTTGGCCATCTTGACATTACGATCTAATTCAAAGTTTTTGGCAAAATGGATGAACTTCTTGATGTTCGTGAAAGAGTTTCTCTACATTGCCTGCTTTACCATAGGAATTCCCATTGACAGCTTCGAAGACCAATAATCCTCAACAGAAGGCAAGGTGTGGTAGCCCGATAACAGTAAAATTCCCAAGAATCTCTTCAATAATACCATATCCAATTATTCTGAGCTGCGAATCAGTTGGTCTCAGTAATAATGTGATTCAACACCTCCCTATCGTAAAACTTTGAAAACAACTGAATTGGCAAAAGATCCTTTAGTTCTCCGCACATCAGGCGATAAATCGTAATGCAACTGCTTCTTTCCTTTGTTCCTAGACCATTTTGGAGTTCCAAATGAAGTCAATGGTTTGTAGCTGACTCTCAGTTTCTTTCGATGTGGGGTAGTCGATATAGCATACAATTCAAAAGTTGACGGCACAGTTTCAACAATACATTTGAAACATGAATATGAACGAAAACAATAACTCAATTTGAAAATTGTGTGTGAAACAAAAAAAAAAAAATTAGTCCAATATTCCCTGTAGTGCTTCTAGTATAGGGTCGATTCTTACAGAAGCAGAATTTGACGGACGAATTTTCTCATCATTTAAAATTAGAGGCAATGTTTTATTTGATACATTTGAGCTCTGTGATGTTATCGTCTCATTTTAATTGTCGGTCAAGTCCATTTAATCGTCGGCCAGGGAACTTGAGCTGCTAAAAGAAGCGGAAGTTGATGCTGATGAAGTTGAAGAATGTCTCCACATGGAAACATTCTGCAGCAGTCTCCTTTCATTCTCCTTCGCTTCTTGTATTAACACCATTATTTTCATCTGAACCTCATCCATGGTTCTCTCTAATTTTAACGTTTTAAGCTGAGAGCGCAAATATTGGCAGAAGATTGGAAGTGCTCTTTTTTTTGAGGAAATGGTTTCCATAAGTTGGACAGTTCTATTTGCCATTGTATGAAAGCTTTGAAGCTCAGAATCCAATTTCGCCTTTTTTGCCTAAAAATAAGTAGAAAAAAGAAATGTGAAAATACTTACTCTTCCCTGATTCACTAGTTGTGAGGTAACAGGTGTATCTGTATCTATTTCGCCTTCAATTATCTTAAAATATTTCAAAATTTTCCTTGAATTCGAATGTTTCATAAAACGTAGTACTTACCTGGGGAATATTTGAAGCTGAGGAAATCCTAATTTCTCAAAACCACGTACGTTCTCTTCAACTAGTTGCTCTGTAAGTGGATATGCATTCAAATAATTTGGACGTAGAACCGTCCATACTTTCTCGCATGTTTTAACGATCTTGCAACTGTTGATTTTCCAACACCAAAACGATTTGCAAGTGCATACAAAGCAATCGCAATTCTCTTACGCAGGGGGATACATTGTCTGTAGTTTGTATTTTTCTTTCCAATTAATTTGAACTCGCAGCACAACAAATTAAAAACTTCTGGAGACATTCGCAAGTTTTCTTTGAAAAATTCGTCTGTGTTTTCCGCAAGGTCTTCTTCCCAGAAAGAGCTTGAACGTATCTACAAAAGAAAAGTCTTTCTGGAAAAGCAATTAATTGGCAAAATATGGACTTTCCTTCGTTCATATTTTTCTTTTCCTTGAATTTGGCCGCAGAATTGTTTTTCTTTTTAATAGCGTACACAGATTTACGATTTTTATGTTGCGCAATATTCGGCTGGTAGAACTTTGCATTTTTAACATATTAAGTGTGTTAAGCAACAAACTAAAAATTGGTATAAATGCTTCACTCATTTTATGCTTAATGGGGGTACACACATTCGAGCAACTTTAAACCGAGGTAAACCGGTTTCACTATTTCCTCTAAGAACACACCCGATATGAATTTTTCGGTAGAAAAACTGTATACATGAACCTCTTTCATATGTATTAGTATTTCTGTATTTTTGACATTTGACTTGACAGTCAAATGAACTAGCCCGAAGATTATGAAGAGGAGATTATGCTGGATTAAACCATGGCGAGCAAAACGCCAACGGTGTGGCAATATACAAGCGCTTCTCAACGAGTTCAATCTTTCTAAAGACGTAAAAAGCTATAAGTCATACATTTTGAGGGACGAATTGTGTTTAGGAGAACTTTTGTCATACATTGAAAAGGACGTAATTCGGCAAGATACAATTTTGAGAGCATGTGTTCCTGCTAAAGAGAGATTGGCATCTACCGTTAGATTTTTGGCGACGGGTGAGAACTTCAAGGAGTTTAATGAAAACACAAAGTTGTCGGCTTCATTTTTAAGAAGAAACATCCTTGAAGTCTGCGCATCAATTTATAAGAATATGAAAGGTATGATTTTGTAAAGTTGCAAAGAAATAGACTAAATTGCAGTCATTCATTTTAATTTCCCAATTCGAAGGAAAAATTGCTAGAGGCAGCCGAAGGGTTTGAAAGTCTTTGGCAGTTCCCTAATTGTATTGGTGCACTAGATGGGAAGCACATTGCGTTTAGTCCAACAAAGGAAGAAGAACCTTTTTTTCATAATTACAAGGGCTTTAGTAGCATTGTGCTATTAGCAATGTGCGATGCTAATTGCAAATTCTAATAATAGATAATAGATAAGTGATGGTGGAGTGCTTATGCGTTCCGATTTGATGGTTGTTCTTAACCGAGGAGAAACAGTGTTTCCAAAACCCGATTTTATTGGCAATAATAGAAAAGTGCCTTATGTCATCCTTGCGGACAACGCGTTCCCTAATATGGAAAATTTAATGACACCTTACTCCAGAAACATAACGCAAAAAGAAATAATAAATTTCAATGCTCGATTGAGCAGAGGTCGTCAGAACATCGAACGGGCTTTCGGAGTTTTGGCAAACAGGTTTCAAATCCTTCAAACAAAAATAAAACTTAACGTGGAAAAAAACAGTTAAAATTGTGCAGTATTGTTGTGTGCTACACAATTTTCTTATCCATAAAAGCCCTTGGTAACGACAAATTATAAACGATATAACCATTTCGAATTTATTAAGAGGAAAACACCAACGATGAATCAAAAAAACTCAATCAAAGAGAAATCGAAAACATCCGAAAAACATTTGTTAACTATTTTGCTAATGAAGGAAATTTTAGAAAATAGATTCAAGTTTGTTATTTATTCATTTTTATTTTAGCACTTACTTTGAATCTTACATGGACTTACATGAACTGAAAGAAACATTATTATTTATTTAACTTAACCTAATAAAAGATACATTTGAAACATGAATATGAACCAACAAATTGAGTTATAATATGAAAAATATGTGTGAAACAAAAAAAAAAAAATTAGTCCAATATTCCCTGTAGTGCTTCTAGTATAGGGTCGATTCTTACAGAAGCAGAATTTGACGGACGAATTTGCTCATCATTTAAAATTTCAGGCAATGTTTTATTTGATACATTTGAGCTCTGTGATGTTATCGTCTCATTTAAATTGTCGGTCGAGTCCATTAAATCGTCGGCCAGGGAACTTGAGCTGCTAAAAGAAGCGGAAGTTGATGCTGATGAAGATGAAGAATGTCTCCACATGGAAACATTCTGCAGCAGTCTCCTTTCCTTCTCCTTCGCTTCTTGTATTAACACAATTATTTTCATCTGAACCTCATCCATGGTTCTCTCTAATTTTAACGTTTTAAGCTGAGAGCACAAATATTGACAGAAGATTGGAAGAGCTCTTTTTTTTAAGGAAATGGTTTCCATAAGTTGGACAATTCTATTTGCCATAGTATGAAAACTTTGAAGCTCAGAATCCAATTTCGCCTTTTTCGCCTAAAAATAAGTAGAAAAAAGAAATATGAAAATACTTACTCTTCCCTGATTCACTAGTTGTGAGGTAACAGGTGTATCTGTATCTATTTCGCCTTCAATTATCTGAAAATATTTAAAAATTTTCCTTGGATTCGAATGTTTCATAAACCGTAGTACTTACCTCGGGAATATTTGAAGAACCACCGTACTCATCATTTGCGTGTAATAAGAAGGACAACTCATTAAACACCACAGTGTGGGTTTGTAAATGGCGGATGTGCCTGCACACTTTTTTTTTGTGCTGTTTATCAGTCTTTTTCTTTCACTGGCTAGTTGCTGAGTCAACGTTTCTCGTTCACATTTGATTTTATGTCTTTTAATGACTCAACAATAGCCTGGATTGCTTTTTTTTTTTTTGTTAGTTTTTAAATGATCAGGGTGCAGCGCTTTGTATAAAATGGAATGCTTTTTATATTCCGCAATTAGAAATTGCGTCTCCGTTCTAGTCCACGAACTCGAATTTTCCACTTCACAAAAATTAAAGCACTGCACCTTATCCGATGTTCACTTCTTAAGTGTCGAATTGCGTTTGAATCACAAAATGAGATAAAAGATACGCAGCCCTCAAAAAGGAAAAAGTTGTGTGTATTAGTGCGTTTATTTGTCTTCTCGATCTACCACTCAAAAGTAGGTACAAGAATTTATGCCGTCAAACACTGGACATTTGACTTCCCTTTTCCACAAAACCGGTTAAATTCGGCATTAAGTATCTAGTGTATGTACCCTCATTGAGCAGACTCTCCATGTGCGCGAAGTTCGCGCCACGATGCGGACGGCTTTCTGTCGGCGGAGGGCCCTCCAACAAATAAATACCAAGTATTCCTTTTCTCTTTTGGTCTTTATTCTGTCAAGGCTGACATAAGAAGAAGCGACACTCTCGGGAAACGTGCCCGACGAGCCGGCCATTCTCTCTAGTACGATCTTATATCTCATTTTGTTTTTCTTAACTTACTAACATATGGCACTGTCTTTTATAAGGGCACATATACATTCACAGTTTTATTCCATTACAAAATGCTATTTTTTTTTTTCATTTATTAGAAAGTAAATATTGTTTGCTTCCATTAATTTGATTTTCTTCTCTTCAATTAAAATTTTTGTTCCTCGAATCGAATTTTTTCCCTCGATTTCTTCAAAAATAATCAAGGCGTCGTCGGTGACCTTGCCTAATACCCGTTTCACAATGCAGCGCGATAGCGAGGCGAGAAATCCCTGTCGTCATAAAATCGTACAAATCAAAAGCCATCTATGCGTCAAAGTGAAAAATCAACATTTGTTTTCCTTTTTGACTACGATATCAGATGTTTATCATTTTGGCGTTATCAAACATTGTGAGGTCATTTGGAAATACGTATCTTACCATTGAAGACAAACGCTTGTCAATCATTTTCAATAAAGAAGAAAACAATTTATGTTTATCTTCGAGGCTATCTATAACAAAATTTAAACAGCTGCAGCTGACGTGTTTGTTTTACAGTTAAATTGGCTTTATTAACAATGCTTCCAAAATAAAAAAAAAAAATGTCTCGCTATCGTCACGTAGGGTAGAATCGCCTGCCCTTAGTTCATTCAAGACTTCGTCTAAAAAATCCTTTGGGTCGTCTTCTCGACCACTGTTCTTCCGCTGCCTTTTGGACGACGACACTCGTGAAGGACTTATAATTATGATACACTCCACATATTCGCGTGCTTTCGTACAAAAATTCATAGATGAGAGAATTTACAAAAGTGGGGGTCAAATTCTCTCAGAAAGGAAAAAAAAAAAATCCAAAAAAACAAACGCCGAGGAGCAAAACAAAATGTCCATATAAGGACATAAATTCAGTGGCGTGGGTTGACGTCTAAAAAAAACATTGGTTTGGGCGTTTCTTATCTATGGTGTGTGGAGTCATGTGTTAACTTATAGATGTATATATTGGATTGACTGGACAAATAATTAAAACACGTCTTCGTTCTTTGGCGGTCACTCGTTGAATGCCTTCTTTCTTTTTTTCATCACTGGCCAATGCCAGCTACCCACCAACTGGCTAATGCCAGCTACCCACCAACTGGCTAATGCCAGCTAGGTACCTAACTGGCAGTCTCTCTTTATACAGCAAATTTCATTTTGATTCTTTACTCTCTTTCGTAAGTGTTGCCACAATTCGGCCGCCCTGTTAAATCAGTTTCCGAATTTATCCAAGGTTTGATATTCGCCACTTCCCATATACCCTCGTACGGAACCTGACTAAGTTGAAAACCTTCAACGTCTCTCAGCAAATATCTATCATTTGATAAAACCTTTGCTACTCTATATGGTCCCTTAAACTTTGGCGCTACCTTCTTACAAGCTCCAGGAGTACTTCTTCGTACTTCTTATCTTCTCTCATCCGATCTTTAAGATTTTTATTATATTCCTGTCCTTTGACTTTCTTTCGTTCCGCTCTCTTTCTCTCTCATTTGTTTCAGTTGCTATCATTATGTCGTCTAAAAAGATGTTTATCTTACCCGTTTTTATTAAATCATCATAAACTCTATTTATGTTCCGAATAGGCGCGGTGGCCTCCAAAATTAACAAAATTAACAAACCCCAATTTATAATATTTAGTTCAATTGTGGGTGGGCTTATTAATCTATAAAAATTAAGTACAATTAAATGTAAAATGAATAGCAACAAACTTACATTTTGATTCCTGAATGGCGGCCTCACGAGAATGGAATGAAATACGCCGGCTTTTTGATAGCAAACAAAAGGGTTAGTTCCAAAAACTTCAAACACCACATGTGTCACAAATAAGTGAGGTTGGTTTGGATTCCATACAAATGGTGTGTTCAGTGACTTTCATCCATTCTCGCTCAGCTAATCGCTCTCAGAATTTATACATATTTCAATTCAATTTCAATTCAATACAATTCAATAAAATTCAAAGGAGTAATAGTTATGGAAAGTTATTAAAATTCTAGTGACAAAGATTAAGCGTAGGTTACAGTGGTGTGAAAAATAATAAGGACAGCCACATCCATATTTAAAAAAAATAGATTAAAATAGTTAAATGTCGATTTTTGACATTGGTTTTTATTTTTTTTTATAGACACTTGTCTTAGTTATATACAAATAATAAAAGAAGAATCCAACTCGCAGAATACAAAAAGAAAAAAATATAAATGTATCATCTTCCCTTATATTGCCTGTGAAAAAAAATAAGGACACCTTCACAATAAGCGCAGGATTACCTTCGAACTTGTTGTAAACTAGAAAAAAATTATACTAAAGTTTAATTAACGTAATGTTTAATCATATACCTATATCAGTACTTTGTTGAATAACCCTTATTTTTAATTACAGCCAAGCAACGCCGCGGCATCGAGTCCACTAACTTTTGGCAAGTACTTGGGGGTATTCCCTCCCACGCTGCTTTTACAAATGACCACAACTGATCCTTGTTCGAGCAGTTTTGATTACTAATTGCGACTTTAACCTCACGCCACAAGTTCTCTATCGGGTTCAAGTCTGGTGATTGAGAAGGCCAACTCAAAACATTAATGTTATTTTCCTCGAACCATTTTTTCGCCCGTTTTGATGAGTGTTTCGGATCATTGTCCTGCTGAAACACCCATCGAAGAGGCATATTGTCGCTAGCATAGGGAAGCATTATATTATTTAATATATTGACGTAGGACAATGACGTCATGATTTCCTCAATTCTGTAAATGGGACCTACCCCCTGGTAAGAGAATGATCCCCAAACCATGATGCTTCCCCCACCATGTTTAACGGTTTTTATTGTGTATTTATTACAATATGCCGTATTGGGGGGTCTCCGCACAAGATGGCTGCATCTATCGGAATTGAATATATTCACCTTGGTCTCATCCGACCAAAGGATATTCCGCCATTTGCTTTCCGGCCACCATTGTCTTACAAACTTATGTCTGGATTTGGTGTGCATGCAAAATATATGCTTGCTACAAGCTACATTTTATATTCCGGGAAACAAAGCTTATGATCCCGTTAGATTTATTTCTTTTACTCGTTGTGTGCATAACTGAGGAGCTTTTGAAACAGTAAGTTGAAACTGTCCTTATTATTTTTCACATCAGTGTATTTGCTAACAATTTACGAATCGCTGAAATTCTGAAGGTGTATTTTTCAACCCGAAAGGCATCTTTATATATTCGTACTGACCCATCGGTGTAACAAAGGAAGTATATTTGATTGACTCCTCACTCATGTGTATATGATGAAATACACTTTTCAAATCTAGTAAAGAAAATACATATATTCTTATTTGCTAATCTATCAAGTTAGTCGCTGTCTATGAGTGGTAACGGATAATTATCTTTCAGTGTGACTTTATTCAGAATGCGATAAATCAAGCAAAGCCTAATGTTGTCACCTGTCTTTTTTCTAACCAATACGATAGGGGATGCGCATTCTGATTTACTAGGTCTAATCACTCCTTTTCACAACATCTCATCCAAAATCGGCTTAACTAAATATGATAACCGTCGCGGGGAACAGTGGAAGGGCTTATCATCATTTAAAATCAATCGCATTTGACACCCAATTTCAGGTTTTTCAGGACGTTCACAATACAAATATTTCCTTTAAAATATTTCATAAATTAAATTTTTGTCTTTACTTTCCTTTAAAATATTTCATAAATTAATTTTTTGTCTTTAAAACTGATATTTTGATTATGAATTATGCATGTTATCATTAATTTCAATATTCATTAGACTCATACATTCGGTTGTAAATTCATTACACAAATTTGATTTATCTAATTTTACTTTAACAACTTAACTGTCCAATGAGCCACATATTTCTTTATACATGTGGGATTTACTTGTTTATTAAATATTCACTGAGTGATAAAATGAAACACAAAATACTTTAAAATAGTTTTATTCTTTAAATCTTACTAGCTGCGCACTGCGACTGCTCGTATTGAACGTTTGCTGACGATTCAACGACTGAGTCGTCTGTTAGTTTCGTATGTCCTCTTGTGTTCCTTTTGTCTTTGTCTCGCGTGCATTGTATGGTGTGTTAGTCTGTTCGTTCTCGTGCCGTTGTCTGCTCATACTCTATCATTAGGGTTGCCAGATGCGCAATCCCACATTCGGCTATCCTGACGGCTCATTCGCCTCGAATGAAGGGTTCCACTTTTTCATATTTTCGGCTATGGTATTTGTCTTCCCTGGACCCTCGTGATCGCCGACTTTGCTAACTTCAGGTGTTGATTTGACTTTAGAACGCCGCCATACATATGCGTCGTGGGCGGTTCCTCCGTATTGTGCATTAGCACTTAAAATTAAAAAATCAGCGCTACATACGATTTGAACATTCATCGAATGTCCGCCTTTCCGACAGTAAAATACATGCTTCTGATGAAATTATGCCCACTATCCGTCTGTCAATATCGGGAAGTTCCTTAATTGGAAGGATTCCGTCGACTCCGCTTCTGCGCCGCTGCTCCTTGATGGTGCTGTCACGACTTCGCACACTTATTCTATATTTAAGAATATTAGTTTCAAAATAAAATAAATTTTTACAATACGTACGTCAAATCTTTCCAATATTTCCTCCACTTCGGCCCATCCTTCACTGTCCCACCTAAGCTATTCAGCTTGATGCTTAGGGATTTCCATTCATTATCTCGGGAATGGGCAACATCGGCTGTTGTAAATCTGTAATTTTCATTATTTCAAAATAAATATTTACAAACGATAATAAGGTAACTTACTTGTCATTTGCCAAATTCGGATTCGCTTCCAAATAATCTATTAGATACTCCTTTTGTATTTCGGATGCCTTTTGTCCACGTTTATTTTTGTTCTCCATAACAATTGTTTGCTCTTTCACAGCTTTTCACAGAATGAGTTGGCTGTGAAAAAATTTTTTTCATGTGAAGAAATTTTGACGTTTGATTTCTCTTTTTCACACATCGAGAATCGCATTAAGCGTGAAGACGTGAAAAAATTTATCACTTCACAACTTCACAGAACGAGAATCGACCCCCTGGTCACTCGTCGTCTTCTTGGAATTCACTTCTTCCTTCACACTTTGTTGTTGTACCCTTCGTACTCGACAATATCTCTGTTGTTTCAGATCTCGATCCGTTGGAGCAAACAACGACGATACGGTTGATTTACAACTCGAGTTAAGCGCACATCTGCAGACGGATTTAAAGATGTCGCGATTTGTTTTTGCACCACGCCACACTAACGGGGTTGAAATCACGCGATATCGCCTTCACGCTTTTGCCCTTTAAAATTTTTTCACTCAGACCACAGCACACATGCTTCCCTTGGTTCAATTTTGACCACTTTAAATTTATTTTCTCTAATATTTTTTCAATGCGTGTTGCGCACGTGCCTTCTATTGTTCAGTTTCACTATCACTTTCAATAAAGTTAATTTTTTTTTCATTCCTTTAATTAGGAATAATTTTTTTTATTTTCCTTTAATGAGGAATAATGGTTTTAATCCCGGTTGAGCCCCCAATTTGTGGGATTTACTTGTTTATTAAATATTCACTGAGTGATAAAATGAAACAAAAAATACTTTTAACCTTCCGATCACAACACATTTAAAATATACATACATAAACCACAACAGGGGTGACCGAACACCCCAAACAGGAATAAATTAAAAAAAAATACTTTAAAGGACAACATAAATATTTTATTCAAACATAACAATTCATAAACTTTCTCAAAAACAGAAAAAAACTTAATTCATAAAAAACTAAATATATTTATAAAAAAAAAATAAACTTAAATACAATTAACACAAATCTCTTTCCTGTGTTCAGGGCATACAGGACATTGGCATTTAAGACACGCAATCTTGCTTTTGCGGTCTTGTTTTCTTGGACAAATTGCACACCGCGATTGCTTCTGCTGTTTCGGAGGGGGCTCACCTTCATTGGACTCCTTGGGGTGTCCTAAAACCCCCTTTATTCCTTCGGCTAAATCTCGAGGCAAATTTTTTTCTAGACGTCGCTTCATATGAGGTTTGGCCAGTTCTAATCCTAATTCCTTGAGATATATTCGTCTGTACTTATTCGGTGGCTGATTAGGGCGTTTGCATGATAGAAAAAGTATCATAGAGTTGATTCCGGCTTGATCAAGCATACCATACAAAAATCTTAAGGGCCATCGTCGGGTACCTCGAGTTACAGTGTAGGCGTGCATTAATTTATAGAAGGTGTCGACACCTCCATTTGTTGTGTTATAATCATGTATAATTTCTGGTTTTCCAGTCCCTTTATTTATTTCCGGCTTATAGTGCATGGTTGACAGCAAAATTACAGATTTATTCTTTTTGGGGGTAAAGGAGACCAATGTCTTATTACCATCAAAGGCAAACTGAGATGAGAGTGGTTGCTTCTGTTTATTTGGCAAAAAGGATGGTGGAATCTCCCTTTTGTTCTTACGAACGGTTCCAATTGTTGTTAGCTGGTAGTCTTTCAATATCTCTTCTGCTAAGGGCACAGACGTGAACCAGTTATCATGCGTTATGTTGCGCCAGGAACCTCGAATACTCTCTGCGAGAGATTTAACGTACTCATATGCACTCTTTGTCTTATTTCCTTCTTTTCCAATGTAAGGAATAGCGTCAATCATGTAATATGTAATTGAATCACACATTGTTACTATCTTCAACCCGTATTTATCTGGCTTTGACGCGATATATACTTTAAAAGGGCATTTTCCACGAAAACTCAAGAGTGTTTCATCGATAGTTACGAAAAATCGGGGTTCGTAAGATTCTCGGCAGTTCTTTATAAAATTTGACCATATCATCCGAACGGGTGCCATCTTGTCATTTCTATCTCTGAGATCCTTATCATCAAAACGAAGACAAATTAAAAGGAAATCAAACCGGTTTCGAGACATTATATATTTATAGATGCTGGCAGAAAATGAAGACCACATATCCGAAGAACTTTTCCTGTTGTCTTTATTTATACCGGAGAGAAATAATAATCCAAGTAGAGCCTCTAACTCGATAATATCAATATGTTGAACATAACGTTGGTCATGAAAATTCGGTGCACGCCGTTGTATTTCTTTATTTGTGCATGTTTCGATTATTTTCATAATTGTCTCATCAAATAACAGACGGAACGAATCTACTTCTACATCTACTTTCGACGCAACAGTCTTACCTGGATTTTTAAGCTTCACAATATTTCTTTGCGGGGCTCTGCTGCTTGAAGATGGGCATTTACACCACAAATGACCATTTTTGCCTTTTAAAATCTTCTTTGATGTTTCTGACAGTGGTTCTTCTTCATCCGATGAGGCTCCACTGATAACATCATCCATTTCAGAATCTACTGAATGATGATCTTCAAATTTTGAGCCTTCGTCTTCGGAACCTGAGTCCATTTCATTGTCTTCACATTCCAAAGCATTTCTTAAGTAATTTTCGATAACCTGTTGACTGGTGGATGCCATTTTATTTACCTAAATAATAAAGAAAAAAAAAGTTCCTAAAAATTTTCACATACGTGGAACACAACATGGGGGGCTACACAACCCCAATGCATACCTTTTGCCCTCGCACTCAAAAAATATAACCTTTCGCGAGGACTACTCATCAGCAACTGACACACGAGATATTAAACGACAAATACATAGAACGGCAGAAAGGGGAATAAAGCAGAACTAAAATTACAGTTAAAATAAAAATGCCTGGGGTGGTATAGCACCCCTGTTGTGATCGGAAGGTTAATTCTTTTTCTTTCTTCAAAACTTCTAGCTCTCGTTTGAGAAGTTCCAACTCTCGTTCTTCTGGTCTCTCGTTTGTGTTAATTTTGTCGGCTTCATGAACTTCCACAACCGCCTCTATGTCATCGTTGGCTTCCATTATCCGTCTCGTCTTCGTTCTTCACGTCCTTGTTGATGTCGTCATCGTCATCTTCTTCTATGGATAGAAAAGTACCGAGCTCGTTTACTGGTATCGCCATCAGTCGCAACAACAACTCTTTTTTGTTGCCTGTTGATTTAATCCCTAATTTTTGCAGCCAAATGAACACTTTTGGATTTCGGTATCCATTGTCGAATTTTAGTATTTTTAAATCATATATTTATTATTAACTTATCAGTACGAATATAATGAGGAGGTCTATTACTAAACTACCTCGTAGCTGGGTAGTTTCTATTCACTCAGACAAAAAAAAAACTTTGTACAGTCGCGTGAGTATTGAAACGGAACAAGACTAGACGCTGGAGAATTCTATCATGGACAGGAGGACATTGGATTCAAGTCTAAGGGCTTCTTCTTAACCCTGGAAAGGTAGACTTCACCAATATTCTCTTAAAGGTAGACATGCGTAAAATTTACGCATAATTGGAAATTTGACCATCTCTGTGTAAATATAATAAATACAATACTGGTTTTCATCATTTATTGTAATCTTTAAAATAGGCAATTGTAAAAAAAAATAAAAAAGTATTTATCTGCTTTTATTAAATAAAGTAAGACTTGAAGTATTCAGTAAAGTATACATTTCGCAAAATGTTCATGGAAAAAGTGTCATCGAAAATTAATTAAGCTTTTTTGCTCATGCTTAAGTGACAAGTGTCACATATTTTGATCTGGTGTTCCCCACATACGTGGGTCTTGCAAATCTTGCACACCGTAGTTGTATGTCTTCGTTTTTTGTATGAACAAAACGAGCAGTACTTCCTTGTTGCCTTTGTTGGTTGCGCTTCGGATCCAGAAGCAGCAGTTTGTGGCATTTCCGATTTTTCGTCTTCAATTCCTAGACCCTCACCTATTGTTCTTTTCAACGATAGTCTCAACGTAGGCAGTTCAAGCCTAGTGCGCTGAAAAGGTTCTGTTAGCTCTTTCTGTAATTTTAAAAAAAACATTTGTCTTGACAGCGGTTTGCCAGCTCCACCATTTTTTTAGAAATTATGCGCATAGATTACATACGAGTTCACGGAAGCAATATTAATTAGGTTGTAAAAAATACACAGAGGCCATCTTCGAGTTTTTCTGTTTGCACTAAGACTTTTGCACATTTGGTCGAGTGTGTCTACAGATCCTTTTGTACTATTGTAGTTGAGTATAATTTCTGGTTTTCTTGATTCTTGGTTTACAGAGTCATCGGTATGCATAGTTGAAATTAGAGTTACCAGTTTATTAGGTCTCGATTTATATGACACAGCAGTCATGTCTCCACTAAACAGAAAAAAAGAAGAGTCCACTTTTCTTTGTTGATACTTTATATCTACAAACTCCGGTGGAAGTTATCTTTTATTTTTTCTAATGGTCCCGACAGTTGTCAGCTTGAAATTTCGAAGAAGCTCTTCGGCTAGAGGTACGCTCGTAAACCAGTTGTCTGTGGTGATATTCCGATTTGTTTCTTTCACTGGAAGTGATAGAGTTTTTACGAAATACGATCCAGCACCTGCTTTTTTTGGTACTGTACCTTTACCAAGGTAAGGAACAGCATTTATTAAGTAATTAGTTGCGTTGTCACACATGGCCACCAACTTGATCCCGTACTTATCGGGTTTTGATGGCAAAAACATCTTGAATGGACAACGGCCTCTGAAACCCTCTAACTGCTCATCTATTGTCAGATATGAGCTTGGTCTATAGTGCTTTTTACAGCTATCTATAATCAAAAATTTCTGAAATGTGGGAAAACTTATTCAACTTTCTTCTTTCTTCCCTGGTATTCTTGTCATCAAACCTCATACATGTAAGTAAAAATTTAAATCTTCGCTCTGACATTGTTGCCTTATATCCCGTACCGCTGTAAGTTAAAAAGAATTTCGGTACCTAAGTTATTGCTTTTAGTGGCCGCTGCTAAAATAAGCAAACCCAAAAGAGCATCAAGCTCTGTCCTTGTCAAATCATTCAGCGATGTATCATTTTTTCGTTTGTACATTTCTCTTTGTCCCTTGATCTCGTTATTGGTCCATTGTAGAATCAAGTTTAAAATTTCTTCAGAAAAATAGAGTTTGAAGCAACTGAGAGGCGTAAGAGTGGTCAATGCCTCAGCGTTCGGACCAGGACGAATGTGCACAATATCCCTTTTAGGAGTTTTACTAACTGTAGAAACTTTAGAAGTTTTTTATGTATAACCATTTTTTCCCATTATTTCTGGCATCGGACATTTGAGAATAAGATCGTCATCTGTTGCGACATCCCCCGCCAACCTTTGTTCATTTTTCTGACTGTTTTTCTTAATATTTTTACTGACTGAATGTACTTGCCGTATTGAAGTCAGCATCCGCTCCTCAATAACTTCATTTTCCACAATCTCGTCAGTCTCATCATCTTCATTTGGTCGAAAAGTAGGGTCGTCTGCCTCATCATCACTCGAAAAATCGTCAATGACATTGTCTTCGGTCTCGGATGCATCTTCTTCCAATATTTTTAGCACCTCCTCGTCAGTATGAATTCTTTCTAAAACAAAATTATTCAAACGATCAATTAAGGTAGACATGCGACGAATTTACGTACACAAATATACTTATAAAGGTAGACATGCGAAATTTTTACTCACCAAGTTGAGGCACGTTAACAATGACAAGTGGAGTTCACCTGGTATCGAATACAACACAGCACAATCTGATCGACAACAAGTCAGTCTGGGAATAGATGTAGGCTCCACCCCTTGCGCTGATCACGTACGCCTTAACACGCATTTAAATTATATGTATGCGTTATTTTTACGCAGTCTACCTTTCAAGGGTTAAATTTTGGAAGAGCGTTAATATTTATATATAAAAAATCATCTGAGTCATATATTTAAAACCTGAAGTTGATGATAAATCATTCAGGGAGTTTCCTTCTCTTGAAGTGCCTTCAACAGTTTGGCTGCCCAGAACGTACTCCGGGCGAGTTCCTCTTTTTTCGCCCAAAAATTTATCCAACTCACTTCAGAAAAAGAAAATAATGATTGGTTAATTATATATAATGTTATTTAACAGATATAATTCAAACATTACCTCTTGTATAGGCAAGTTTTCCTGTTTCTCCCTGTCTAACCTTGGAGTTCTAAATTTCCCTTACACTTGTGCCACGGTTAATTTGTAGCCCTCTTCGGTCAGTTGCTGCTGCATTCTGAGGCCTCACTCTGTATTGCTACTCTAAAGTCAAGTAAATGCGAAAGTGATTTGCGATTCGACTCCCAACCTGTACTCTGTAAGAAAATAGAATCGAATGCCTCTGTAGCCAACTTTTCTTTCAAACTTTGCGTATATCGTTCGAGTCTCGCATGTCAAATGTCAACAAAGAATTCTGTTAAAATTATTTTTCTGGTTTATATTGTTTGTATTTTATTGAATTTGGTGAAAGAGGTAATAAATTAATAAAATAAAATAATGGACAGTGTTGCACTTTGGTTTGATGTAGAAGATACAATGGAAGAACGCATTGAAAGAAGATATATTAGAGATAAATACAATCAGGGCTGCTCTAGAATCCGAATTGGTTCGGAAACGGAATTGATTCCGACGGTTGGTGTTCTGAATTTCGAAATGCGGATTTCAATTCCGATTCCACGCTGTTCTTAATTCCGAATAAATTCGAACGGATTTGATTCGGAAATTTGGTGTTCTGGATTCCGAATCTCGGAAATTTTTCTCGGATTCAATCCCTGTTGATCGGATTGAATTTGTTAGTGATTTGTGGTAAAAAAAAATCGAAAAACTGATTTATCCGATTTGAAAGGAAAATGTAAGCAATTAAAAATTTCGTCGCGTAAATATTTTGTAAAAAAAGTGATCAGGTTCAGTTTCATTTTGCTGAACTCTGCCTTCACATTCATGTTCTATATTATAGTGATGACAAATGTTATGAAGTGAACAACAAACATTGATAATTTGTACACATTTCTTTGGATGATATTGTAGAGTTCCAGACAGGCATCTAAAACGTTGTGCATCTCCCAAGAGCAACGTTCGAGTCCATTCCCACCGATCGCTGAAAACCTCCCTCAGCAAGAAATCGCAAAGTAGCAGTCAATTGAAGTATCGGCGGAATGGATGACCGCTGAACTAGTGGTTCAACCTTCCTTAAAATCATTTTAAATGCATCCTTGTTTAGGCGGAACTGTGCAATAAAACTGCAAACAAAGTTTTAAACTTTTCGAAAAAACAAATGTGCACTACTTACGCAGAATCTCGTAATTGTAAAGGATTACTGTGGTCTCGCAAAATCTTTCGCTTTACTTTTTCATTTTGTTGAGGCTCGCTGCTAGATAGCTTAAAAATAACTTATTTATTTTAACCTTAGGATAGCAACACACTTTTCCCATACGCGAATAGCAACAGGGGTGAGCTGGCACCCCAATGCATTCAACTAAAATAAATATTAAGAAATAAACTCAAAATGCTACTTTTATTTTTAAAAACGTTTTATTAAATTCATTAGAAAAATTAATTAAAATCAATTTTTGGGAAAATTAAAGAAAAAGTATATTTTTTGTTAATTAAAAACAGTTTTTGCAAATTTCACTGCGGTGTTCTGGACACGTTGGCAACCCGCATTTTGCGCAAGTTGTCTTAACTTTTCTGTCGCGGTTTCTTGGACAGATGGCACATCTTAACTGCTTCTTTAATTTTAAAGGCGGTTCTTGAATTTCTGGCTCCTGGATGTCTCCCAGAATGGCTCGAATACTATCACCCAACTCTCTAGGTAAATTTGTTTGCAATCGGCGCCTCATATGTGGTTCAGCAAGTTGTAATGCTAACTGTCGCAAAAAATATTTACGAAAATGTTTTGCTGGCTTATTGGGGTGCTTAGCATCAATAAACAGGATCATAGAATTAATCCCAGCTTGGTCTATCATACCATAAAAATACCGGAGTGGCCAACGTCTTGTACCTCTGCTGACACTATAACTGTGCATCATTTTGTCAAACGTGTCAACACCGCCTTTAGTTGCATTATAATCATGAATGATTATTGGTTTTTTAGTTTCATTATTGATTTCTTTTTTATAATGCATAGTAGATAATAATATAACAGACTTATTGGGGTTCGGAGTGAAAGATACAAGTGTCTTTTGTTGATCAAATGCAAATTGAGAAGACAATGCCTTCTTGCTTTTCATAGGTAGAAAAGATTTAGGTATTTCACGTTTATTTTTACGAAGTGTACCAATAGTTGTTAATTTGTAGTCGTTCAACATAGTTTCAGCAAGCGGAATTGATGTAAACCAATTGTCATAAGTAATATTACGACCAGAACCTCGAATGGATTCAGCAAGTTTTTTGACGTAGTCTGCAGCCGTTTTGCACTCTGTTCCTTTACCAATGTATGGGATTGCATCTACCATATAAAAGTTCATAGCATCACACATAGTCACTATTTTGAGTCCATATTTATCTGGCTTTGAAGCTATATATACGCGAAAAGGGCACTTTCCACGAAACGCCAACAATTGTTCGTCAATTGTCAAGTAAAATCGGGGTTGATAAGACTCTCTGCAGCTTTTTATAAATGTGGGCCATACTTCTCGAACAGGAGCAAATTTGTCTTCTCTGTCCCTGTTGTCTTTGTCATCGAGTCTCAAACAAACCAGTAAAAATCGAAAACGGTTCAATGACATAATACATTTGTATATAGATGCACTGAAAGGCGACCACATTTCTTGACTGTTTTTCCGATTGTCTTTATTTATTGCGGAAAAAAATAAAAGTCCAATCAAGGCTTCAATTTCAGTGGGGTCAGTCTTATGTATATAACGCTGCTCTTTATACAATGGTGCACGGCGGTCTATTTCTTGATTCGTATATAACGTTATCAATTCAATTGGCTTACCAAATAAAATTATGAACGCATCCCTCTCACAATTGATACTCTGAGCATACGCTGTTTAGTGACGATATTTCGTCGTGGTGTCCTACTTCTTGGCGGTGGTACTGAAGACCAAACGTGTCCATTTTTTCCTCTCAACACATTTCCCTGCAATTGCGCTAACGGAATATCTTCGTCGTCATCAGAACAATTACAAATGATGTCATCTTGCAGCGAATGCTCAAAGACGTTATCCTCCGTTTCCGAGAATTCCACATCGGACACACTGTTGTCATCATCAGAATTATTTCCGCAAACCTCTTGCACATACTTTTCCAAGGTTTCAATTGATCGAAAAGCCATTTTGACCGAAAAAATAAGAAGTTCGAAATAAAACCTAAAAAAAAAATAGTAACATAAATAGCAACTGGGATGACGTGTCACCCCAGCCATGCCTGTAAAAAGAAAAGTACGACCTACCGCAGCAAGGTGTGACCCAGAACTAAAAGCTCAGCTGTCGATTTGAAAATAGCAAAAAAAAGAGAGCGATTGTATAGCGAGAATGTGTGAAATGGAGAACTTTTTGTTTCGTTGGGGTGCTGTGTCACCCCTGTTGCTATCCTAAGGTTAACTTAAAAATAACAGAGTTTCACGAAATCCAAATAAATTTATTTTTCGGCACAACAAGAAACAGCTGATTCGAATTTAGCTGTCAATCGGATTCGAAATCAATTCCGTAGAAGCAATTCCACTCGGATTTTAGAACACCAACTCAAATCCGATTCGGATTTCAATTCCAATTCCGAAGCATTTCCGAAGTGGATTCTAGAACATGCCAGAATATAATGGAACTTAGCGACCAAAGGTAGGAATATTTTTGGAAGTTTTAAAATTAAAGCAAGCCAAAATTTTGTTTCTCTTTAAGTTCGTAACTTCTACGTTTGTATTTTAAAATATTCGCCAAATTTTCATTTATTTCCATTAACATCTTATAAGAATTACTCTGATACTTTACCTGTTTGTCCACTTGTTTTTCCAGAAGAAACCTTCGGTTTTGAGGGGGTAAGACGTGGTGATGGTGAAGGGAAAGGCATGACATGAAGACATGAAGGTGTTTCATTTTCATAAGCTTCACACTCAGACTGATTTTTAGTGGTTGAGATGATTGTTTCGGCACATGATGCGCCTTCCAACCCGAAGCTGAGAGTGCCATTCATCCCATCTTCTGCTACATTTACAGTGGTGTTCAAAATAATAGTAGCGCGCCTTGTTATATTGGGTTTTCAAGATTTGTCGATTGACAACAACTTATTTTTGAATTTCATCTACATACAAAGTTTTTATTCTTATACATAGATATAAAAGGTGTATTTTAACAAAAAAAATTCATTCTTAATTGACAATATTTATAGCTTAGAAATTAAAAATATAAAGCAACAAAAAACTACTAACTTAATTTTCCTGTTCAAAATAATAGTAGTGTTGACTGAAACTAAAAAAAAAAGAAAAAAATTGTTAGACATCAAACAAAAAATGGGTCTTAAACAAAAGATAACCTTAATACTTGGTCGTAAACCCCTTATTCTCAATGACTGATTTGCACCGACGTGGCATGGAGTCTACCAAATCCTGGCATCTCTTGGTAGTAATATTCTGCCATGCGCTTTGAACTACTTGCCAAAGTTCTTTATTATTGGTTGGCTTTGCGTTCGCCACTGCTTTCTTTAAGTCACACCACAAGTTTTCTATGGGGTTAAGGTCTGGTGACTGTGCGGGCCACACCATAACATTAACCCCATGGACGCGAAACCATTCCTTGGCTTTTTTGCTGGTATGTTTCGGGTCATTATCTTGCTGAAAGACCCAGATTAAAGGCATTTCGTATTCTGCGTAAGGCAACATTCAACATCATTGGGGCTGTGCATCCTATGATTTCTTGAATTTCTTTATATGTTTTTCCATCTGCTCTTAATTTTAAAATTAATTTTCTCTCCTGCTCTGTGCAATGCTTTTGGCGACCAACTGTTTAATCAAAAGCTCAAGATTTTACTATAATATAAATTATAATTATTCATTTGTTCTTACTTTTTTGTTTCTACCTTTAAATTTAATTTTTTATCAAATTTTAAGTCAGTTAATTAGCACACTTCTATTTTTTTGAACAGCTGTATTAGCACTTCGCCAAACCTTTAACGACTGATTGATACTACAACCGACATGCTGTGGAAAATATGATCAGTATTTGTTTTGTCAATTACCGTTACACGTTTCTGCAGGCTGCATTCAGGAAAAATATAATAAAATTTGCTAGCAATTGCTTGGGATATGCAAATTAAAAGTGCACTACTATTATTTTGAACACAGCTGTACAGTGGCGAGCAAAACTGGTCGGATGTTTGTCAAACCTAAGTTCATATTGCTGTTAAACTTGTAAAAATTACTCAATTTGCTTCCGGTTTTTTTTTTTTAACACGTTCGCGGACATATGATTTTCAGTGGGGAATGCTAGAATGACACACGCATATCTCCGACATTTTTAGAGATATTTTATCCGGGATTGGACCAAAATGATGAAAATCGATATAGAATGCGATTGTGATAGTTTTTACTCACTCTTCAATTTGACGGCTATTGCCGCAGCAGCCCAGCTATAGCGTTAAAGTTTGTCAATGGGACAGCGCGGCATAACCCGACATGTCGGCTATAGCCGTCATGACCCATCGAAGAAAAAACTTATGCAAATTGACAAGACGGCATATCCAGCTATAAGGAAGTTGTGAAATACATAAAAAAAAAACTTGATTTAGACATAAATTAATATATTATTTTAAGAAAAACAGAACGCAAACAAAACGTTGGAAACAATTCAATTTACCGAATTCAATAAACAAAAAAAAAAAAATACATTCAGGTATGAAAATGAATACAAAAAAAGGAAAAAATATTTGCATCACTTTGTTTTGTAACTTGAGAAACCTTATGTATTCAAGAAGTGTGGTAGTCTTCGAAGCATTTACCAGGACAAAGAGCAACATTGTCAGGACAGTTTTTGCACCTATATGAGGTTTCCTTCCTTATCTTTGACTTGTTACATTGCTTGCATCTCTTATAAACAACTTTCCTCTTTCGATTCGTTTCAAATGGAATTCTTTCAATGAAGTGTGCACGAGAACTATCAATTGAACCGCCTTTTGAAGTTGATGGTCGATTTGGTGAAGAAACGGATGATCTATTTCCTCCATGATCATGACCCGGCACCAACAGTGATCTTCCAATCATTATGCTATCTGGCAGGTGTATTAGAGATTTGATGAGACTATTTCTAAATTTAATAAATTCCAATTTCGTATCATCAGTTTTTATTTTGTATATGTAAAATGAATTCCAGACCGCAACATCTAGCATATGGAACATCACTTTCTTATACCAGCGAATAGTTTTTCTTGGTGAGGAATAGTACGATATCATTTGATCCGCTCTATCTATCCCAGACATGTAGCGATTATAAACATCAATTTCCTTGGGCTTTTCCTTAGAATGTCCATATCGGTTGGAAGTTGTGATAATTACAGAATGGTTCGCAGTTGTAATACAAAGCACGTCACGTTTGTCGCGCCATTTCGATACATATACCTGACCTTGACGTAGCCACACATGTTCTCCTCGTGTAAGTTTCTTAGTCGTTACTTTACTAGGGTTTCCTTTCCGATTGGTGCGTAACGTTCCGGTAGTATGTGTCTTTTGAGTCAACAGAGTTTTGGAGAGACCAACACTATTGTAGAAATTATCCATAATAAGATGATGGCCTCTGTAGAGGTATGGAGACATAAGGCGAGTAACTATATCACCAACTTTTGAAGATTTGTTATTGATTGCTTTCCCTTGGTAGATTTCGACATTTAAAACGTACCCGTCACTCGTTGTAAGTTCGTAAAGCTTTATCCCATATCTTGCTCTCTTTCCTTTAATATACTGCCTGAAACTAAGTCGTCCTCTGAACAAAAGAAGAGATTCATCCAGCGCAATATGTTCCTTAGGATAGTAGGCTTTTTGAAAACTTTCCAAGAAAAGCTTCATCAACGGTTGGATTTTCTTCAATTTAGTTTCATCACCTTCCTCAGTAGAGCAGCTGAAGCATCTTAATAGTTGTTCAAATCGCCGGCCGGTCATTGTATACCGAAATATTGGATGATAATATAATGGGTCATTAGAAAAGAGATCACGAATCTTTGGCGGTTTGACTTGGGCTTGAAGCAAGCAAAGCCCAAGGAACTTAAACATCTCTTCGGAATGCGTTGGCTTGAAAACAGCAAAACGTGCATGTCTGGTTTTACGACCATAGCTTGAGCAGAGTTTTTCTCCATAAGCATTTGTCGAACTCACAATTTTGTCAACTATGTTCGATCCAAATATTTGGTGGAAAACGTCAAGGGGAGTACATTTTTCGTCCAAGTTTATCTGCACTCCACTAATCCCTGCATCGAAATTGAACTGAGGTATTTCCTTGGTATTTTCAAACCATTCCCCATCTAATTCGGTTTCTGAAGCACTTCCCGATTCTTCGTCTTCCGAGTCTAAGTCAGAAAAGCTATCGCTATCTGATCCTTCAGGACAGTCTTGAATGATTTCATCGCCAGGTTCTGCCTCGGTGTTGTGCTGGTCATCTCCAATAACTTGGTCATCGCGTGTTACTTGCAGGCTTGCCTCTGGTGAAGTCTCTGGAGAGTCTTCTAATTGATCATCCTGTTCCGGTTGATAATCAGGATCGTCGCCGAATGTCCCATCATCGCTAAACGGATCATGTTCAGATTCCTCATTGGAATCATCCGAAATTTCATTAAATAGCTTCAAAATTTTCTCCTTTTCTTTACTGTAACGGTCCATATTCAAGCTATGTACATATATGTGTTAAAGTTAATTTGTGTATTTATTTTATTATACATATTAATTCGATGAGATGAGCATCATTTACCTTATTTTGCACTATTTCTATAAGAGCGCTCAAATGCGACCGTTGTCTGGGGACACTCTAAACTAAATGCACTGAAAACTGACGGCATATCCCGGCTTGATCGTGCGAAATGCAACAAGTTTGTGCAAGTTTTGTAAAAAGATAAAAATGATTCCGCAGGTCACAGTGAAGTGAAAATTGGACTCCGGTAGGACAAATAATGCTGGAGTATGGACATATAATGTATTTCTAGTCGGGGTATCCCGTCTTGTCATAACGGATCTAAAATTCTTTGACGGCATATGCCGTCGTGACCCGTTTCTTTCCTTCACCATTGACGGCATATGCCGTCTTGTCCGCGAACGTGTTAAAACACTTTTCACCCTTTTTGGCATACTTTCCACTAATTTTTCATGTTGTGTTTGGTATATTGGCCCAGGCAACTTGGACACGATCCCATAGCTCGTTCAAATTATTCGGAGGCGAATCGTGCTGACACAATGTTCTTTTAACAATTGCCCACAAATTCTCAATTGGATTGAGATCTGGGCTTTGTGCAGCCCATTTTAATGTTTTAAATGGTTGGTTTTCAAGCCACTCTCTCACTATTTTTGAGGTATGCTTGGGGTCTCCATCTTGTTGGAATACAATTTCCTCAACTGGATACGCACACTGGTCAACAAAGTCAGGCAAATATGTTTGCAAAATATTAAGGTAGTCTTCCTTTTTCATTATTCCTTCTATTTTATGGATAGGACCGACGTGCCACCAAGTGAAACACGCCCACGCCATTATACTACCACCGCCATGTTTCATAGTTTGTTTGACTTGGTGTTGCTGAAGATGCTCACCTGGTCGGTGCCAATAGTAAGACTTACCATCCAATAAAATACGATTGATCTTTGTTTCATCAGACCATATTATACGTTTCCAGTCTTCAACAGACCAGTTTTTATGTTCTTTACAAAACTGTAATCGAGCTGCTATGTTTTTTTTGGAAAGAGCAGGTTTTTCCTGCTTCACTGACGCGATTAACCCTATTCTTTTCAATGCTCTTCTGGCTGTCCATTCGCTTGTTGGTTTGTTAATGGCCAGTGTAGCTTCTTTAGGTGTTAGCTTGGAGCTTTTACGAAGCAACCGTTCCATTTCACGAGCGTCGCCATCCGTCAGAATTCTTGGTCGTCCTCCAAAATCACCCGGAGACTCCAAATTATTTCTTTTTCGTACTGCTATCACTGTTGATTTTCCAACGCCAGTCTTTTCAGCAATTTTTCTTGTACTTTCCTTCTTTTGCAGTAGTACAACAATTCGGTTTTCTAAATCTTTAGTAATTTTCCTCATTTTGCACTAATTGAACAACAATTTCACAGTTTTTGGGTGTAACAATGTTAATTCTTCACCGTATTACTTTGTAATGATGAAATAATTAAAGAAACGCAATAAGCGCTTGACAACCTTCATAAAGATAACGGTAAAATAATGTTTTTTGCATGCTGAGTCTTGCGTGCAAAACTGGACGCATTGACTTTTTTGTTTTCTTCTAAGAAATTTCTGTTTTTATGTTTGTTTTATTACATTTTATGTTATTCAGTGATGAGAGTAATAAATAAAGAATTAATAATTGAAAACCGGAAGCAAATTGAGTAATTTTTACAAGTTTAACAGCAATATGAACTTAGGTTTGACAAACATCCGACCAGTTTTGCTCGCCACTGTATATCTATAGCAATGATAGTTTTGTGTTTCTAAGTGATTGAAATTCGATGGTAATTCTTCTCTTACAATATCATCTGCATTAAAGGGACCCGTAATTTTTCGGGTTAGGAAATTATGAAGAACACAACAAGCCTTAATTATTTTGTCACAATGATCCGAACGAACTTCAATAGGCTTGTGAAAAATTCGGAAACGGTTTGCAATACGGCCAAATGCCATTTCTACACACATTCTAGTACGGCACAATCTATAATTAAATACTTTTTGTTCTGCTGTTAAAAATAAATTTCTATTGAATGGTTTCATTAAAAACTAGTTAGGCTAAACGCATCATCATCAACAAAAAAATATGGGATGCTTCCTATTCTTTCGGTCAAAGGGAAATGGACCCGGAATATTTAAAGTTTTTTCCTCCAGATATTTAAACAGTTCACTTTGCCGGAAAATTGTGCTATCTGAAGCTTTGCCATTTGCTCCAACATTTATATAAATAAATATGCTAAACCTACTACTTTATGTACATTTTGAGAAAAATTGCAATCCCATTTACCGCAGAAAGCAATTCTTCGAATTTCACTATGGACATTCGGCTAAAGTTCCCATATTCTTTTTCGTCCCAAAGCAAGTCTTTTAATAAATTTGCCTCTAGGTCAAATTCTTGTCTTCTCAGCAGAAATGGATTTACCCATTTTACGCTTTTTTCCTGTCTTTCCAAATTCTCAATGTCTTCTAAATATTTTATTAATTTGTTAGCACGGATACCACGCAAATGTTTCCTACTTGACGACATTCGGACAATTGACAACTGAAATTGCCGGCAATGAAATGCCCACGAATTAGTTTTTGACGTTTCAATTGCCGCAGATATTGCCTGTGGAGATGCAGTGCTAGCGAACTCCAACCTCTTTTTTTTGTTTGCCTTACTAATGTATGGCTTTTGCCTTGCAATCCGTGCATTATATCCAGCGCGATAAAGAGCTCTTCGTATGGTTTTCGTGTGTATCTGTTTTAACTAGCTCGGATGACGTAATCTTGGGCTGTTTTTTTTTAATTGTCCTTAGGATTTGCACCTCTTCTCTAGAAGTTAGTTTCCGTGGCCGACCAGTACGTTTGGAGCTCTCACAATTAGTATTGTTCTTAACACGTTGAACGCCATGACACTCATATGTGAGTGTCACCATTGCCTCCGCTGGTACTTGAAACCCACATGTGAGTGTCGTCCTAGTGCAAAACTGGAACATGACACTCATATATGGGCGACGCGACTTACTTCCATTTAGGTACATGAAATTCATTTATGAGTATCAATTCAATGCATTTCTTATAGGGAGTGGATAGTCGTGGAACGTACGAGCAATTCAGTACCCTTGGTTCTGAAATCGGATGTTATGGTCCGGGATGGTGGGAAAATTAAAAAAATGGATTTTATTACAGAATTTTTTTTCTTTATTGTATTTGTAAAATTAAATTAAATTAAATTCATTGAAAAAATTAAAAAAATTAAATTAAATTCATTGTGAAAATGAAAAAGAGAATTCAGAAGAATATTTTGAAGTAGATATTTTCAGTTATTATGTGTGAGATGCATTGAAGCATTCTAAGCATAAAAATTTTTCACATAATTCACACTTTGTGGGAACTTTTTTAGCATGTGCTTGACAATACTTTCTATCATGCTGTTGACGCATTTGCTCGTAACATCTAGTGCAGGCCCGGCGGACTTTTGACACTGGTCCTTGTTGTCTCACCAGTCTGTGATCAGTAGGGAGACGAGGAGGCGGTATTTGTACTGGTGGGAAGAGGAGTCCCATAGCTATAGCTCCTTTGAAGTCCGTTATGCTCATTTTTGGGTTCAATTTGTTGTACAAAACTAATGCGTTTACAGTGCATGACCCCAGCAACATTTCTAGTGCAACACGTCTGTACCACTTGATTGTACGACGCAGGAAAGACGAGTAAGACGTCATTTGGTCAGACAAGTCAATGTAAGTCTTACATTGATTGTAAGCCACAACAATCTCTGGTTTTTCTATCTCTCCCCCTCTCTGTACAACATTGACCATATTGTCGGTATGGCATGTACTCAACATAAGCACATCTCTTTGGTCTCTCCACTTACACATTGTGATACCATTGCTACTTTGCTGTGCTATTTTTTCACCTTTCTTGAGCTTTGCATTGATGACATCAGGTGCACTGTGCTTCCTATTAGAGCGAACTGTCCCTACCAGGTGGGTTTGTTTTTCCATGAGTGTAGTTGCCAACTGAACACTAGTGTACCAGTTATCTGTAAACAAACATCTTCCCTGGTTCAACAAAGGCTCAGACAATTCCAGTACCACAGTTTCAGAAACTGATGACAACCGTTCAATATCTTTTCCAGTATAAACTTTTAGATTATACAGATAGCCTCCTTCCACACAGAGCTTGAACTCTTTTACTCCGTACTTATGACGCTTGTTTGGAATATATTGCCGAAAAGACAGTCGACCTCGCCAGGGTATGTTACTTTCGTCTATACAAAAGTTTTTCCCTGGTGTGTAGGTTTCTTGAAATTTTCTTACTAGAGTTTTGAATAAGTTAGAAACTTTGAAGAGTCTATCATTTGAGTCGCGGTCTTCGTCATTATTGAAATGCAGTGCTCTCGTAATAATCTCGAAACGATTCCGGGACATTATTGAAGATATTTCATTTTTGTACAGAGGAGACTTGCTCCAGTATTGATTTATTTTTGGGTATCTGGATAATCCCATCCACATAAGAAAACCAAAGAATTTCTTTATCTCTGCAACGTTCGTATCGGTCCACTTCTTCATTCTTTGGCTCTCTTGATTACTGTTTATGAGTTTTCGAACATATCTGTTTGTTTCTTCTACAATCAAGTGCAATACACTGTTATCCACAAAATGCAAATAGTATTCAAGAGGAGTTTTTCCGGAAAGAGCATCTGCAACATGCGGAGCTATCCCCTCTGGCTTCGATGGATTATAAGGGATATGCGGCGGTTCTTTTACTGTTCCCCATGTGATATTATCTGCTGTACGATGACATTCGATGATTGGCCTCCGTTGTGTTGGTTCATTTTCTCTAGAAGTTGATGGCATTCCAGCAGTTGAAGAGGATATTTGCTTATTTTCTCTGTCATCATTCGAGTCGGAAGAGGAGGATTGCATCGAATCAGTATGATTTTCGTACTGAACATAATCAGGGTCAGCGTCTGAACCATCAAAATCCAAACTATTTTCACTAGATTCACCAAGAAGGTGAAAAATGTCCTCGCTTGAAAATGTTTTGGATGTTGTTGAACTTCTTTTTCTAGACATTTTAGAGTCTCTAATATTTTTTGTTAGATAGATCTGAAACACCAAAAATACAAAATATACAATGTAAGAACTCACAAGTTATAGTAAATATTACATTATTATTATTTAGTATACTTTTTATCAGAGCACAGGATAAAACAAAGTGACACTCATATGTGGGTGACATGTACCAGACAGCTTTTTCAATTGACGTACATGTTGCCCATATGTGACTGTCACAGAAAAAATGCAATTTCAAGAAAACTACTTCTTCAAAGTTGAAATAAATGAGCGTTTTTAAAAAAATAAACCTAGATGCACCAAAAATTAAAAAAAAAAAAAAATTGGAACCAGCACAAAAATTTCAGTTTTGCCCGTGGTACCAGCCAGCAAACTAGAAAAAAACGCTTGGCGTTCAACGTGTTAAAGCGCTTTACAACACTGAAAATTGTGAATCGACTTCTTCCTACGATTTTACCGATTTCCGTAAACGATTTATTTTCTTTGTGTAGTTTTAAGATAATTCTTCTTTCTTCTACGCTTGTTTCTTTTTGCCTGCGACCCATGATTACGTTTTTTTTAATTATTAACACTCGGTTACCTTACAAATGAATGGAACCTTCAAACACTGTTTATTTCCGTTCATCTAATAATATCGGATTGCAATTCCTCAAATGACATATTTTTTGTTTTTCTTTTTACTTTATTTTATTGGATTTGTTGTATATATTTAGAATGTACAGAAGAAAAGGAAAAAAATTATGACTTACGTAGTCTTGTCTTACAGATGGCTTCAATGCTATTAATTGCTCTGGACCTCGATTGCTGCTCCTGGAATATGTATAGCTTTTAATATGGTTGCACGACGCGGAATAATAAATTATTATCGTTTTTTTTTTTCACCGCGATCAATATATGCACTTGCACTGTCAACACTTTTTTTTTAATGTTCCTTAAATGTTCTTTAAATGTTCTTTAAATATTTTACGCACTCAACTTTATCCGGTTCGTTTAGGACCAAAATGTTTTTTCTTATAACTTGTGTGAACTTAGGAAGCTTGTTACTTATCACATCCTCCACGCTTCGAAATGCTTCTTTAGACAACCGAAAATATTTCATAAATCTAGAACAAAAACATCTACATATGTTACTCAGCTTGGTTAAAGTGGACTGTAATTTTAATAAACAATGAAACGCTTGGTTTGGGAAAGGATCAAAAACACTTCTTTATTCTTTCGAAGTTGAAACACAACTGACTCTTTCGGTGTGCTGTTGCACAGCATGCAGGATGTTCGCTGCAAGGGTTGATTCTTCGATATTCTGCAGAATATCGAACATTCTGCCCTCTTTGAAGCTGCAGGCTTAAAATGCTGATGCACATGACTCCATTTAAATTGGTATTTGTTGTATGAACGTTTTTATTGGGGTTTTCATCTGAATAGCATTCGCTCGTGGAGACTGGGAAAACCATGGACGCCCCTACACTTGTCCATGGAAAACCAGCTCGATTCAGGTATCATGCTTGTAGCTGCTTGTCGACAGGAACCTCTTCGTCGACCAGTAGTGTACAGCCTTGAGTGCACCTGCCATTTACGCATATCTCATCGTGCGGTTGTAGACCAGTCTCCATTGGTATGAGGCATAATTTAATATATTTATAATATAATATAATATTGATTCTGTGCATGTGTGGGTTATAATACAGCACATCTAGTTTCCAGTAATGCTCAATAGGAGGTTTTGGATTGAGACCCATGTACATTATTACACCAAAAAAAATCTTCATCTCCTCACTAGTTACGTCTTTCCACCTTTTCATCCTGCTAAATTGAGCTGTACGTATCTGCTTCAATAAATGAGCATAATTATTGGTATGAATTAGCATATCGTCATCAAGGTATCGGGGACAAAATATTCATATATTTTTGTCAACGAAACCTGTCCATCATCAAGTATTGCGTCCATGTTTTGTACCACTTGACTGCCTGTGAAGGTTTCCCTGCCTATCGGTAAAACATGGGATTTCCATTCTGATTCAGGCTCAGGTTCAAATGACGATCCTGGGGTTGGCGGTTGTGGTGATACTGCACTTGAAGTACTCGCTGTGAAATTCGCAATTACCTCTGTATCCTCACTGTCTTCATCGGCTTCGTCGGGCTGGTATTCTTCATCACTGCCTCCACTGAATGGGTCTTTGTCGGTATCAGAATTTTCTAAATAAGCCACTTATTTTCCCGCCATTTCAGTAAATAACTAATGAAAACAAAATTACGAGTATAACCTCAAATAGCAATGCACTTATTCTAGAGCAGTGACAGTTCGTAATTTGTGCACATATGACTCATAGAACGTGGGAAACGTCCATGAGTCATATATGAGGTAAATAAAATAAAATAAAAAAAAACACCAATTATTTTTATGAATTATATTTACATACGAGAATGTGAATGTTATTAACCTATCAAAAAAGAAAACACGATGAACTTGGGGTAGTTGTAAATTGTATTGTATAGGGACAGTTAAGTTGTTAAGATTAGCTTTTTTAAAAAGCTTTTCTTAAAGATTGACATTGTTCTTTGAAAAATAAACTATTTCGTCAAATACCGCGGGTATGTATTTTTCTCGTATAAGGGAGACGGGACTGCCAGTGTCAATTAAATTTTCTAAACAAATAGTATACGAATAACTATAATTTTTTATAATAATTTGGTAATTTCTTACATATTCATTATTGTCGTCTTCCACCTGATGAACGAGCCTCAATCGTAACGCCTTTCGGTCCGGACATACAGCTACTAGGTGTCCCTGCTTGCCGTGTACATGCCATGCACCCAGCTCTCTTTTCGGTTTTCGGCATACATTCGCCATGTGCCCCAATGAATTACAATTGAAACACCTCACTCTCGTTTGTGGTGCTGTGTTCTCGCTCGTTCGTGTATTTTTCGATGGTCCTTGTGTCGCTTTTCTTTTTTGTATTTTCTCGAAGGCACGTAGTACTTGCGTGCGGCTGGTGTAGCAGTTTATAAGTGCTTGCAAGTGAAGATTTTCGTCTGTGATGACTTCGATGATGTATTCGGTTAGCTCTTCTTCATCCAATTCAAGGCCGTGATTATTTTTCAAGGTGAGGATTATTTTTTCATTGCAATAATCCGTGAAGCTCTCGTTGGTGTTCTACTTCCTTGCCTCGAACCATCTTCTTATTGTCAGTTTGTCCTCACTCCTACCATAAAGTTCATTCATCTGTTTTTTTTTAACTCGTTTGTAGAGTAAGTGTCCCAAATATGGCCCACCCTTAACATTTTGGTAAGGGTGGTCCATAATTAATACAGCTATCTATGAAGAGCAAATCTATCAGAGCAGACCTATCTGCTTTCCACCTTTCATAGCTAAGACTTTTGGCATTTTTGCTGGGACAACCGAAAGTTTCTTCGTCACTTCGACAATATATATGTTGTTTGGAGAAAAGTTGTACGTTTCTTCTTCCAGAAGGTCGAAGAAAATAGCGACGTTTTCCTAAATCCTTTTGCTCGAGCTATAGATGTTCCAGTCAGTTGACGGAATGACAGTGATGAATGGCCTTTTAGGAATAGCCGAAGCCAAACTCGACCTGCAGCTTCTTGTTGCAATGAAAAAGGGTTCGGTATATTGTTTTTAATAGATAGTTGTTATGCTAATGAACATACAGTGATGTGCAAAATAATAGGGACAGCCGTTGCCATATTTGAAAACACGAAAAAACTACGAATCTATTGGTTTTCATGAAACATTTTAATCTTATTTGAGTTGATTTGAATGTGAATCGTATAAAAATAAACAGTTTGAAATGAAATTCACACATAAAATAGGAAAAAAAAACAAAAGTTTGAAAGTTAGCTTAAACTGCCTGTGAAAAAAAATAGGGACAGCTGTCAATTCTTAAATATATTTACTCCGAACGAAAACTAAAACAAAAAAAAACGAATGTTATAATATAATAAATGAATTATTTTATCAAATACCTACTTCAATATTTCGTTGAATAGCCCTTGTTCTTTATGACAGCCAAGCAACGTCGCGGCATCGAATCAACCAGGTTCTGGCAAGCCCTAGGTGGAATAGCTTCCCATGCAGCCTTAACGGATGTCCACAAATCATTACTGTTCGACGCTTTAACTCCTCTTAACGCCACTTTAACCTCTCGCCACAGGTTTTCGATTGGATTTAAGTCTGGCGATTGAGAAGGCCAGCTTAAAACATTGAGGTTGTTTTGACGAAACCATTCTTTTGCACGCTTCGATGAGTGTTTAGGATCATTATCCTGTTGGAACACCCACCGAAGAGGCATATTGTCCTCCGCATAGGGTAGCATGGTGTTTCTTAATATGTCCACGTAGGACACTGCCGTCATATTTTCCTCAATCCTATGAACAGGACCTACACCCTGGTAGGAAAAACATCCCCATACCATGATGCAGCCCCCTCCATGTTTCACCGTCTTGATGGTGTATTTATTGCAGTATGCCGTATTGGGTGGTCTCCGCACTTGTGAACTGCAGCGATCTGAGTTAAATAAATTAACTTTCGTCTCATCAGACCAAAGGATATTGCGCCATTTGGATTCAGGCCAACTGGAATGTTCCTCTGCAAAAAGCAACCTTTTAGCAACATTCTTCTTCGACAGCAGCGGTACTTTCCTCGCACTTCTTGCTTTAAGATTATTTGCTATAAGCATCCTGCGTATAGTAGAGGTGTTGACGTCCAGGCTAAACTCTTTTTTCAATGCGCTGGATGAAGCAAAAGGTTCATTCTTTGTATAGCGCAATATCCTTTTTTTGAGAGAGGCAGATATTTTAGGCCTTCGCCCACGAGTTTCTGCTTTCGATTGAAACTTTAAGGCGTTTTCTACCTTTGTCTTGGAACACCCAACAATTCCTGCAATCTCCCGGTATGACTTACCCTTATTTTGGAGATCCTTGATCTGCTTCCTCTCCTCAGCGCTACAATGTTTTCCTCGACCCATTTTTTATCACTAATTTCTATTAAAATCATAAGTTTTATTATGTTCCGTAAAAATGATCTCTAATCTTACCTATTAGATTCAAAAAAGTAAAACTAAAAACAATTAATTACTAAATGTAGGCGTTGCTCTTTAGGTGTCCCTATTATTTTGCACAGCCGAAACTGACCGCACTTCACAAACTAACGACAAAAAATGTAATGCATGATGAATATTTGGGTATAGGGAACTGTACTTTGTTTTACAAACAGCAAAGCTTAAGATCCCGTTAGTTTTATTTATTTCGCTCAACGTTGAGAGAAATTGGAAGCTTTTGAAACATTGACGTGGCAGTGCCCCTATTATTTTGCACATCACTGTAAATGAAAACAGTGATATCAATGTGCAACAACTTCGGTGCGATCTCTACATTAATGCCTTAGTTACATTCTATTGTGTGAACATTTTTGTCCACACTAAAATGATTTGTTTTTGGGTATTTTGTTACTTTTTAAAAATAACAAATATTTTTATTTTTGTGTTTCTATTGTATTAAAAAGCTTTATAAAAAACAATTTAGAACAAGAATGAATTAAAATGGTTTCATAGTTTTTGTTCAAAGAGTTGTTTTATTTTTATAATGGCATTTTGTGAAAACTTTTGTCCATCACAGTATATTTATTTTTGATTTTCTTTATTCCCGCTGTCGTTAGCCGGGCTGCACATTCTATCGAAGTTATTGGTTAATGGATCATCAAAAATCGAACGACAGGCTTTTTCAATATTCACCCGACTTTATACCTTGACAAAACAACGTTGAAATTTTTTCATTTCTTGTGCTAGCATTCAAAAATTCAAGAACCGGATATTATTGAAGCGATTATTCTTGGAGCATGGCAAATGTGCAATCTTGCTGTTTTTTTTTTATTTCTATGTCGGGTTGTATGTAACTCTCGTGAGCACTCTTTTCAACGAAAAATTATGAAATTTCAGCGCACTCGCACAGAGTTTCGTAATTTGTCGTAATTGGTATTCGAACGGACCTTATAAACTTAAGTTGTTTCGAGCCTTTTGACTGCACCGGTAAGTGTGGAGTACTCAATCATTCGGTCGTGTATTAGTTAGCAGTATGCTGATGTGTTTCCAAGAATATTTTATAAACATCTCATACGCATACCGATTACGATCGACCTTAACCCTATAACCGGACAATTTTTTTTTCGACGAAAAAATTCTAACTGGCTAATTTATTGTATGCTAGAAAGCCGAATTTGAGGTCAGATTTTCAAAAAAATCGATAGCTTACCTTCATGCGCCGAAAAGGACTACTAGGCGGACTGGCCTAGGAACGGGTACTTCAAAAACAAAAATACATGGAAAGCTTTTAAATCTTTTTATTGTTATAAGCGTTTACGCAAAATAAACACTTTTATTACGGTGTAAGGAATAGCTGGAAGCATTTATTTTTTGCCGATAAACACAAATTGAGATTGCACTTAGTGCAAAACATTTGCGTTTCTGACTGACAGCCAGGCATTTTACACATTCTTTTCGTGCTCCAATCCAAAATATCAGGCATATGACCAATACCATCGTAACGAATATCAGCAGGTGGAGCGTAAGCTTTTTTGTTCGTCTTCGATTGTGTACTTGGGGAACTATTAGTTGGTCGTCCAACTGTTTTTTAAGATTTTTCTGGGTGTTGCAAAGCACGTCAGCTACTTCAACGCGAAAATCAGGCACCTTCAAATGTGTTCTGTATTCTTGATCCTTTGCATGATTTCGACGATAAAGCAAATACGAGTTCACCATAGCCAAATCCACGAAATGATAAAACATACGCAATGTCCACTTCTTCGTTTTCAAGCGAATATGATAATGGCCAAATAAACCGTCCATGAGATCAACACCTCCCATGTGGTGATTGTATTCTCTTATGATGTTGGGGCAGTCGATTTTGTTTGGTGGATCATCAACAGCAGAGGCTCTAAATGGCTTTACATCTGCGTATGTCGAAGCTAAGCGCACAGCCTCCGTATCCTTCCACAATACCGTTGAAATATCTATTCCGAAAGCAGTTCCCACAAACTCTTCCGAATAGCCTCTATCTTTTTTGGTTACATCTTTATCGTTAGATAACTAACAATTCGGAACTCGATTGGCACGAATTGTCCCAAGCGAATGAATTCCAAGCAAGTACACCAATACTGGGAGCGACGTATAAAAGTTATCAAAATATAGGATGTGATTTTTGAATTCAGGAATCGTCTGCGATAAGCGAACAACGACATTTGATGTCGCACCCAAATTTGGTGTATTTTCCAACACATCATTGTCACCTGCACCTCTATATACTTCGAATTTGTACGAAAATCCATGGGAGGCACATAAAACAAACAATTTCATACCATATAGCCGCAAAGCAGAAATCATTTTCGTAGAACACATTTGCTCATCAATGCATAATCGTACAGTTTTCGGTACAGAATCAAAGCGCTCATTGAAATGATTAATAAGGGGTCTTATTGTGTACAGCTGGTCGTACCATTCTTCACCTTTATTTTTCATAAAAGAAATGTCGTTAAAATGAAGGTTTTTGCGGTTCTCAAAAAATTGTTTCGATGTCATCGTAGTTTTAATTGTTTCGAATGCATGTTTCGACCAATAGCTTTCTCTATTTGGATATCGGAAGACGGACATATACAGCAATATACCAATATAATGCTTCAGCTCGGTGGATCTAACATTCAAAGTGCTTGCGATGTCTTGTTGTAGGGCGTACTTAATACTCTCGTTGGCAATTTGATCAAATAACTCCTCGGCAAAAAAGTACGTGAAGCATTGATATGGTGTTATGGAGCTAGTGGATGGCGCTGCGAAATAAAAAGCACTTTATTTTGTTCTTGTTAGAGAATATATATGTAAATCTCACTTGTAACAGTTTGTTCGTGGTTTAGATTCGAACTTGTAGCTTATGAGAGAAAATCGCTGGTAGATGCATTTTCTAATTGCTGAATGTAATTAACCATTTTAGCAAAATCTCCATCGGATATTACAAGCTCATCAACTTCACTCTCATCTTCGCTCAATTCGTCCTTAGAACTATCGCCGTCGTCGTCTCTCAAAGATTCCATCATATCAGCAATTCCCTCGTCGGTCAGCATCGACAATTTGAAGCTTTTAAAAGAATCCATTTTCATAAATAATGTTGGTTTTCTAATGTGGAAAATTGCAATGCAAAAGCAGGAACATCGACATGAACTCGGAAGGGGAGTATTATTAATCAGCCCTATTGCGAAGATCAACTATCAATTGATAGTTGATACTTGTCAATCAATTTCTTATAATGGTATTGCGAGGATCAATCATCAACAGAGTGTTGATCCATTGTGAACGTGCATCAATTATCAATTTTCGGTTGACATATCGGTATTATGAACGTCAATTGTGAACAATTTTATTGTTACTGGTCAATTCTTTTGTCAATCGCGATTTCGGTGTTGATAAAGGAGATAACTATATGGAAATGTAAGTATTTTTAAAATTTTTGAAGATCAACATTTTTACTTGTTTTTGTTTTTTTAAAGGACGAAAATAGTTAGTAACAAAAGACAACTCAGTAGATTGGTTGAGTTGTTGGAGCAGAGTCCTGATATCGCTAAAGGATTTTGTTCCAAAACTGGTGCGCAGGCGAAATGGGAACAGTTTGCGACAGAGTTAAATAGCTTAGGGCCACCGGAACGAGATTGGCAAAAATGGCAAAGAGTAAGTTGTACGCATTTACAAGAAGCTTATGTTCAATTTTAAACTCTGCATTTGTTTTGTTGGGAATCCCAAGGACAAAAAGACAAAACCAGTCCGAATTCAATGAGGTATATTTCAAGAAGAAGGAATAGTTTTATAAAGTACAATGTTAGAGCTTAGAGTATAAAAGTAAAATATAAAAGATAAGTTATTCACCATAGAGTGTTATACTTGTAATTAGGAATTGCCAGTAATACATTTCAACACAACCCCTCAATTCTAATTTACAATAAACCAAGTTTAGCTACAAATTGCATATGTTTAATTTTCTTTAGATTTTTGGTCAAAATATCAGCAACCAATTCATCCGTAGGGATATATGCTAATGCGAGCTCTTTTCTCACAAAAACATCTCGAACAAAATGCACCTTTATGTCGATATGTTTACTCCTTGCGTGAAAAACCGGATTTCTAACCAACTGTTGAGCACTTAAGTTATCGCCATATAATACTGTTGGTTTCGTGACTAAACTGCTAAATCCAATTTCACCAATGAGATTACGCAGAAACACAACTTCCTTCGATGCTGAACAAAGCGCCATATATTCCGCTTCCGTACTACTAAGGGCTACTGTGGGTTGCTTCTTAGATTCCCAGGATACCGGACTGCCAGCCAGGAAGAAAACATGACCCGTGAAAGATTTTCTGTCATCGCTGTCACCACCCCAATCAGCGTCAGTATAGCCAATCAAGTCCTGCCCAGTTTTTCTGTAAGTAAGCTGATAATGAACAGTATTAGAGAGGTATCTTAATAAGTGTTTCGCTGCAGCAAGATGTTCACTGTGTGGATTCATATTATATTGAGACAATTTTATAACCGAGTGAGATATATCGGGGCGTGACGTAATACTTATGAAATTTAATGATCCAATTAAAGATTGGTATAGTGTTTTGTCAACCTTGAAACAGTTTTTGCATCCGTCGCACTACTTCAATATCGTGCCAGGATCTATTGGTGTGCTCACTTTCCTGGATATGGGAGTTCATCAACCTTCGGTGTATCTGTGGTTGAAGGCTTGATATCTGGAGCAGCTCTTCGAATAGGAGGATTACGTGCTCTTTGCGCCTTCCGGTCGGGCTTGCGGCCTTGAGTTGCTCTGTTCCAAGCTTCCTCACTGGCCTCATGGTTATTAACCTGGCTCGCCCAGTTTGAGTCACCATATTGTGAGTCATGTTGCCGGGTATTAAAGTTTGACATTCTCTGAACATCACGTGGTCTCGGCCTACGTGGTATTGGTTGTTGTTGGGTTTGTGCGGGTGTTCCACGCTGTTGATTTCTGAAATTCGACGCCATTTAAGCTTTATTTCAACTAATTATTTATTTTGTCATTAAACGACCTGTTCACAAACTCCGTCCCATTATCGCTTCTAAGCGTCTTGATTCGTTTCGAAGAATACGTCTCAACCATGGCCTTAAACTTTTTGAACATTTCTAGCGCTTCACTCTTTGCCTTTAAAAAATAAACAAAAAATTTCCTCGAAAAATCATCAACAAATAGCAGAAAATATTTTGCTCCGCCAATGGACGTACTCCTCATAGTACTCTGTGTGTATTAAATCTAAAATACCTTCGCTTCTGTTTTGTTCACACGCATATGGCAGTGAGCATAATTTTGCTTTCATGCAAACTCCACATTGAATATCAAAATTATCTATTTTTCCTTTTAGTTTTAGACCACTCACCAATTCGTTTTTTATCATGTTGCTTAAACACTTCCCATTAAGATGCCCATACCTTTCGTGCCATAAAAAAAGTCGCTAGAGAGTAAAATTATTGAAAGAAGTTCATCTTGAAGCTCAATACTTATCTTAATAATTTTTCATCAATCGTCGAGAAATTAAAAGAGATAAGTATTGAGCTTCAAGATGAACTTCTTTCAATAATTTTACTCTCTAGCCTCCCCACTAGCTACGAAAATTTTGTTCTTGCAATAGAAGCGCGAGACACTTTACCAACGTATGCTAACCTAAAGATAAAGCTTCTTGAAGAAGGACAAAGAAGAGAGGGGGTTGAATCAAATGATCCCGCACCAGAACAGGCATTCTATGTACGAAATCGAAAGCTAAGACAATCCCCGCAGCAAATTCAGCAACAACAACAACAACGTGGCAGAGCCGATCAACACAATTTCAAAGGAACCTGTTTTAATTGTAATCGCAGTGGAAGCGTGCTGGGCCCATAAACTTTGTTGGGAATCCCAAGGACAAAAAGACAAAACCAGTCCGAATTCAATGAGGTATATTTCAAGAAGAAGGAATAGTTTTATAAAGTACAATGTTAGAGCTTAGAGTATAAAAGTAAAATATAAAAGATAAGTTATTCACCATAGAGTGTTATACTTGTAATTAGGAATTGCCAGTAATACATTTCAACATGTTTGGGTATGGATCGACCTAAAATGCAAAATAAAAAAGAAGAAAATGGAAAACAAAATAGAATTATCTGCAACTGGTGGTGGTCCAAACCGATGTCATCAGTTTAATGATATGGAACAGGCTGTGATTCGACTTCTCGAATTAAACACTTGCGTAGATCCTCCTGGTAATGAATTCGGGTTAAACGAACCAGACACAGCACTAATGCCAAGCTCCAGTCAGCGAAGTATTATTAACGATTGCACCCAAAATGCAGAGAAACCAACAGCTCTAAGAAAAACAAAAGTAACATCGCGAGTTGAAGAATTACAACAGAATCGTATGTCATTATTGGATGAGCAAACTTCTGCTCAAAAGCAGTTTTACGACAACATGAAAAATGTTATGACTGAAATAAAAAGAAGTATGAAAAACATAGAATACTATACGGAAAAAAAATTTCAACAAGACCATGAGTACAACACAGAAATCCTAAAACTAAAAACAGAGAAATTAAAACTTTACAAACAAAATAAGGAAAATAAGGACAACCACAGAAAAGCTAAATTAAAAGTTAAAATAGAAACATTAGAGCTTAAAAAGCAGATGCAACATTTAAGAAATCTTTAGAGTATAGAGGCGTAGTTAATTATTTATTTTTTTATGTTGAGACTGAACTCAAATCTTTTTCATTTTTTTATATTCCTTTTGTTGAAACTGAATTAAACTTTTATTTTTTCGTTAACTTAAATGTTATTTTATTGTTTTTCACTTAAACTATTTACATAAAACGTAAGATCGCATCTCTAATCCGTCTACCTTCATCAACGTTATCATCGGTTACGATATCTTCAACGGTGTCATCATTAATTTCCTCCTCAATGGTATTAATTTCTGGATTTTCAACGGCGTATTTAATACAAATGTTATGTAATGCCGCACATACATTTATAATTTGTGTTGCCTTTTCAGGAGTGTAATGCAATTCTCTGGCTGTTAGCAAACACCTGAATCTGCTTTTCAGCACACCAAATGTTCTTTCCACAATATTTCTTCCTTGTGCATGCCTTTTATTAAATCGTGATTGTGGAGATCCTGCTTCAGCATTCCGGTAAGGAGTTAGCAGATATGGAGCTAAGGGATAACCACCATCTCCTATTATGAACATATTTGTTTAAATTGCGAAAATAAAATTAAATCAAAAATTTACCAAGAAGTCGCAAATCGTTACGCCCGTTTCGAAGGTCTTCTACAAATTTGGCTTTCAATGATGACATATTCCATATGCTGGCGTCATGAGAAGCTCCAGGGTGTTTTGCACAAATGTATTTAATATACATCAAATGATCGCACATCTGAAAGTACATATTTAGTTCACTTTCTCTAATGTAAAATGTTTCAAAGTACTTACTACCATAGCATTAAGACTATAAAAGCCCTTTCTATTATAATAAAGGTGACGAATCTCTTTTTTGGGACCGATAATTTTAATGTGTGTCCCATCCAAGCATCCTATAACGTTTGGAATGCCACATTTCTGGAAAAAATATATTTTTGCCAAACGTTCTTCTTCCTCCGTGTAAACGGATTTAATCCATTTCGGACATATGTTGTTTTCTATCGCGTTTAATACCTCACTCAATATTAAAGAGACTGTGGGCTGCGCAAGACCAAGGTTGAAGTCGTTCCCTACACTCAGTTGATAGCTTCCATGCGCGCAAAATCTGAGCAGCGCTGCAAGTTTAAGAATGCTCGGCACTGCTCTTTGACTTCTGCTCGGCTTTAGTTTGGGTCCAATGTCTTCGAGCAAGTCAACGAAAGCAGCTTTTGATAGCCGAAAATTTTCTACAAAGCTGAAATGGAGCTGAGAGTAATCAACACATTTATACTTTGAATAAGAAATCAATTACCTCCGATTTTCCAGCTCTAAAGGATTAGATTTATCTCGCAAACTTCTTCGTATACTAACTAATTCACCGTGTTCTCTCTCGGCTTGGTCATCATCAAAATATAGCTCTACGGATGACATGCTTTCAAAAAAAAAAAAATTACACTCCTAAATTTGTAACACTCGTAGCTCGACTCGTTAATGTTTATTTAAATTGCTTGAAATTCAAATCAAACCAAAACTATTTTAGAACTGTCAAAGTTTAATTCACATTCACAATAACAGTTTTTTCTGCTTAATGTTCACAATAGCGTCTACTTTTGTCAATTGTATTTCATAATACCAACATCAATTTTAATTGATAAATTTGTCAATCGTCAATCGGTTGATAGTTGATCTTCGCAATAGGGTTGAATGTTATCACTTATTTTGGAAAAATAACCATTAAATAAATTAGCTATTTCTGAATGGCCAGTAACTTAAGTACTCCCATTTTTTATAGAAATGTCAACCTTTGGCTTATTTTTGTTTAAGATCTGGTTAATGACTTCCCATTCCTTTTTAGGGTTACCAAAATTATCCGAAAGTCTTCTACTTTACAGGAAGTTATCAGCCTCAGATAAATTAGAAAAAAGATCAATATTAAAATCACCTAAAAGAATTTGATTTTTACAGTTTTGACTCCAATATACTCCAATACATTCAACTTAAACTCCAAGAGGTTCACCGTGACCGTAAGAGGATCAGTGTTTAATTGTTGTCGTTTTAGAATCTCTTCAAAAAGCATATCAAGAGTTATAGTCCGGTTTGCAGCAACAAAATCTTTTAGAGGAGCAGAATTAACAGCTAGGTTCGAAAAAGCAGCGTCAGCAGCAGCAGAGCAGGAAGCAATAGAAGTGGTTAGATCAGAGTGGCTTTTTTGTGAATTAATAAGAGTAGGTGGTAAAGAGGGAGTGGATTCAATAGGCAATTTCGTTTGCCAGAAAAGATCTCCGTCGCTGACCACAACAAATTTCGCATTTGTGGCCCAGCTTACTCTTTTCGTAATACTCAATGTCTCTCTTCTCCATTTCGCGCACTTTGCATTAAAATATTCACTGCAACTTTTGCATTGTATTTTAATGTCTTTTGTTCTGTCTATTTTTGTTTTGCACAAAATACACATCATTTTAATTTTTATTTTACTTTGCTTTAGGAAGTTAAACACTATAAGTTAAAATTTAGTAAGCAAATAATAGTTCACATTGAATTAAAAAGGTTTAAGTGTTAATTGAAAATACTTTGAAGTAATTCCCAAACGATTGAGACCCCATCAACACTCGCGAGAGAACATTACAAAGTTCATTTTATTTCACGCTTTAACAGTCAAGTTCGCTTTTAAGCAGGGTGCGGTTTGCAGCTGGTAAGCGGTTGAATTAACTCGAAGTTCTAAATTAATTTAACAGATTCTATTCTACAATAATATATCTACTTCCCGATAATTTTTTATCATGGAAAACACTTTTTTTTATACTTAGTAAGTTCACTAATGCGCGCCAATTTTTCGCAGAGAATAACCGTTACGGTACACTGATGTCAATCACAGATGTAAATATTACATAGGCGCATAGAGCAAATATTTTACGATTCAAAAGAAATAATATTTGTTAAAAAAAAAATTGCAGTACAGTTTTTTTTGCGATTTACCTTGACCCCGCCTATAGGCGGGATTTCCGGTTAGAGGGTTAAGATTAACCCTAGAACACTAAGCTTTTTTTTTTGTCCTTAGACACTAACCCTCGCCTGTGAGGCTACTTTGAAGAAAACGCGCGATAAATCATAAAAAACCAATTTTCACAATTTGAAAGTATTTAGGCGTCCTTTTTAGACTTTCCACTAAACAGAAAAAAACATCTTCTTAACTTAATTTAAAATTTTATTCACAGAAACTTAATAATAAAAAAATTTATTTTGCACCTTTTAAGTAGGCGACGGACTTTACAAAAAAATAAATAAAAGAAAAAAAAAAAAAAGTATTTCACAAGCTTAAAAAAAAAATAAAATGCTATTCAGTACTCAAAAAAAATTAACTTAAATAAAAAAATTGTGCCTTCGATATAAAAATAAAAATCAGCTTTTTTTGTGACTTATTTTTTATCGCATCCGAAACAATTTGATGATCTGTGCTCCAGACAGTAGGTGCTGCCGCATTTTGCGCACTTGTTAACGCTCATGCGGCGTTTTTTGGTAGGACAAAAGCTGCAGACTGACCTTTTCCCTTTTTTTATTAGGGGTTCGTCAGGCCCAGGCGAAGAACTTCCGGCAGCACGAGTGTTCACATTCAGCACTTGATGGAGAGCTTCACGAATTCGTTTGTTCATTGTTGGCCTTTCTGTTAGTCGAATTGTCTGCCAATTCTCACACAAGTCATTACTCAAGCTTTTGAGAAAGTTGCGCCTACTCATTGGCTTGATTTTACAAGCAAGACTGTTGGAAACATGTAAAATATAGCTGTTCAAAGCCGCCATATTCAGCATCCCGTAAAATACACACAGTGGCCAACGCCTTGTTTTACGACTTGTACTTAAATGGCCACACATTTGATCATATGTATCCACGGCACCTTTTGTCGCATTGTATGCCTCTATTACAGTAGGTTTTTTTGATACCTGATCAATAGCTGGCTTATTGTGCATAGTTGAAAGTAGAAGGACGGTCTTTTGAGGCTTAGGTTTGAAGCTCACAAGGGTAAGTTTATCATGAAAGCCAAACATGGATGTTCCAACGCGACGAGATGTGTTGTGCTTAAACTCTTCGGGTATTTCCTTTTTATTGTTCTTGATTGTCCCAAGAAGAGTTAGTTTGTATGGTTCAGCAAGCAATTCTTCAGCTAAAGGTACCGATGTTAACCAATTGTCTGTTGTAAGATTGCGTTTGGTTCCATGTACAGTTCTTGTAAGAAGCTTGCAATAATAACTGCCAAGAGAAGCGTCAGTAGCAGACCTATCATTGTTTTTTCCTAGATATGGGCAGGCATCAAACATATATTTCGTGTTGACATCACATGCTAAAACAATTTTTATTCCATATCTAGCTGGTTTATTTGGTATATACATTCTGAAGGGACAGCGCCCTCTGAATGCAAGAAGTTGTTCGTCTATCGTAAGATATGATCCTGGTTTGTATAGATCGCGACATTGTTGGAAAAATGTTTCCCAAATATTTCTTATTGGAGCAAATTTATCGTCCTTTCTTCTAAGCTCTCGGCTGCTACGATCATCAAAACGAAGACATCGAATGAGAAAATCAAAGCGTTCTTGACTCATTGTTGCAAGGTATTTAGATCCGCAAAGTGAAGGATCAAAGAGTTCCTTGCTTGGCAGGTGATTATTTTTCATTGCACCGCTTAAAATCAAAAGGCCAAGAAGTGCATAAAGCTCTTCCTTTCTAGCAGCGGATACAGTAGCGACATGTACTTTATATTTACTTGATTTGCTTTCAATGTCTTGATTAGTGTAAGAAAGTATTTCACTGATCATACCTGGCGTAAAAAATTTCTCAAATAACTCTAATGGCTTTGTAGTTTTTTTGGCACGTTGCGTTGGTCCTGGCATTATGTGAACAATATTCCTCTCAGCTGTTCTGCTTTTTCGGGATGAAGCTGGTTGCGAAGACCAAACGTCATTGTTTTTGCCTCGCATGACGGGTTTCGAGGGCAAAATGATGTGACTTTCTTGCTCTGGAAGTTCTGCATTTGGTGAAACTGCTGCTGGAATTATTCGCTGCGAAGTTATTGCGTTTGATGTCGATGGCAAGTTAGCATCATCTTGCTCATCTACCGCTATGTAAAACAATTCCTCATCAGAATCAGCAAGATATGCGGGGTCAGCTAGACTATCATCTGAATCAAGGTTCTCAATTTCCAAATTATCCTGAGCTTCGCTCTCGTCGTCGGACGGTTGCTCCAACCACCTTGTAATTTTTTTTTCTTGGTAATCCATCTTAAATATAAACCCAATTTTCTCCATGTAAGTTACGCAAATATCCAAAAATTCTATGAAAACTAAGAACTAAATGTGAAAAAAAAATTACATTTGTCACTAAGGCTCGCCTCTCAGGCGACGCGTACCGCTGTATTTCTGCAACGCAAATCTAAAATTGGAATATACGACCACTACCTACGACGTCTCATAGTGAAATGAGTTGGCAAAGAGCTGCAACCCGATGTGAGTGGGAAAAGTACAGTTAAATGCAAAAAACAAATTTTGAGCGGCCTCACAGGCGAGGGTTAGTGTTCTAGGGTTAAGATCATAATACTGATATGTGTCAGAATTAAGATACACTTTAATATTTGTTAACTCAAAATGTTGTTATCCAGATGAAGATTTGAAACCAAAAAAAATGTGGTCTTTCTTTCAATGGTGAAAGTTTATGCGACACACTTTTACACATTACTAGATATTATAATCCATCTAACACACTTCAAATTTCCATAGTCCATACTTTCCATACTATCCATCAAATGAGCGCTATCTAAATGATTTTTTTTCCGGAACCACATATATTAGTCCATTATGCAGCGTTATGTTAAGTCGGGTAGAAAGGTTAGATAAAAACCACTTTCACTTTCTTGAGAGCCAAGTAGTGTACTGTTCAAGTAAATCGGGACTGAACCCAGTTTTTCTCTGTCTGGTGCTGATAATAGACACGTTGAGATAATAACCTCCTTAAAAATATTTATGCGACGAATGACTGTCCACTCCACTGTAAAATAGCAAGAATATCTCATTGTTAGAGAGGTGGGACGCACAAGGTTTGACCAGTGCAAGAACATTATTCACTCAGTTTCCGGTTTCAGGTAAGGAACAACTTCCTTACCACAGTATACAGTATAGCCTTTTCGAAAGATTTGACTGTACTTTGCTTTTTCGAACTTTAAAATTTTAAATTTGCCACCAACCATGTGTTCTGGTATTATATGAGGCATTCCAATATGCTGCCGTATATTCCTAGAACTATGTTGAGTGGCTTTGAATGCAGATGAAAGCAATGTATTGAACCATTTATGATTTTTCTGCCTCTTTGATAGACTACTTCAAAAAAACTCTTTTTTTCACTTGGCACGATACTTTTCTTTTCCAGCTTTGTAAAATGTTGAAAGAAAGAAAAGCGATTTTCTTTAAAATTCCTTTCTTTTTTTATTTAAATAACCAATGCAACCTGCACATAAAAAGTTTTAAGAAAGAAAGAAAAGAAAATTTAAAAGTTGTACAAAAAAATTAATTTTCGTAACCAAACAAATTCTTAACACAGCGCTGCATATTTATATTTCTTCTTTTCAAAATTTTCATCACAAAAAATATCTGTAACACAGCATAAGGACTGTCTAATTTTATAGAGTTTTTTTTCTTATCACCGTAAAAAAAATATCACAGCGTTTAAAGAGACGAAAACATGACAAAAAATAATGAAACAATTGAATTTTTTTTCATAATAAAATTAATAAATATATGAAGCTATAAAATCTTTTAAAAAATATAAAAATTGATTCATCATTAGTCAGATTTTTTAATTGTTTATTTAGATCTTTTATTTTACTAACCAATTAAATTTTGCTTCATGTTCTGAATCTGTGATATTTTAATCAACCATTTCTTATAATTCCTATTTTTTGAACAATAATATTTCGACATTGCGTTAGTTAAAATATTTCATAGTGAACAAGGATTTTGTTAACATGTTTTATTTATTTTTTTTATGTCCTGATTATATTTCTTCCGTTGCTTCATTACTGCGACGATTGCCTTGAAGGCTAATTATTTTAATATTAGAACAGTTGCGGCATATTCGCACTTTTTAAATAAACATCTATTAAAACAAATTAACTTGGCAAGTTATTACCTTAGATAAGTTCACTTTATTTAACCCTCCATGTTATAACCAGAAATAAATTATTTTGAAGACTTTAAACAAAATTTAAATGCTGATTGGTTGTAGAATTAATCTTTTTATATATAACATCATAGTTATAATATTTCTTTTTCTCAATTGAAATTATTTGACTAATTTAACAGCATTCAAAAATATTTTCGAAATTTGTAATTTTCGATCGAGTAGTTTCATTACTTTAAAAAAATGTAAAAAATATGGATTTAAAATAATAATTCTTGTGGTGATGTTGACCTTAACTCTTATCTTGTTATTTAATGCATTATTAATTCAAAATTAAAAAAAAATCTTTAAATAAGTTTATATGTATTTATTTTTATTGTTATATACCTGCAGGTAAATAATAAAATCGACTCCATGCATTTTTATTGTTTTAAGTCATAATAAAGTGAACAAACAAATTTATTTGATTGGAGAGTTTCTTTGAAAGCAGAGTTTGCGAATTTGACATATTTCAGCGACTGAAGAATAAACCTATAACGTTCTGGAACATAGAGAAGTATGCATATTTTTTTTCTTTCAGAAAAAAACTTGGTTGGTATTTTGTTTTTATTTTTTTGTTGCTATATTTGATCAACTAAATTCTTGTAGCCGGTACTTAATACAAACAAAACTTAACACTTACTACTGTGTCCAAAAAATAAGGTGACATTGTATTTATTTTGAAAATTCTTTATTTATTCTTCCAAATCAATTTCATCCCCTTCAAAGTAATCCCCTCCCGATGCAATGCACTTATGCCAACGGATTTTCTAATCTTTGAAACACTGGTTGTAGTCACTTTACGGGATGGCCTTCAGTTCCGTCTTCGCTGCGGCTTGAATCTCCTCTATCGTATCAAAACGGTGTCCCCGGGGCGGTCTTTTGAGCTTGTTGAACAGCCAGAAGTCGCACGGCGCCAGATCAGGTGAATACGGTGGTTGCGGAACGATATGGGTTGAGTTTTTGGCGAAATGATCACGAATTACGAGTGCGGTATGGGATGGTGCAATATCGAGGTGTAAAAACCAAGAATTGTCTTTCCACAATTCCGGCCTTTTTAGGCGGATAGCGTTACGCAAACGACGCATAACGTTTAAATAATATTCCTTGTTGACTGTTTGGCCGGTTGGAAGGAATTCATAAAGCACAACACCACGATAATCGAAGAAAACAGTCAACATGACCTTGATTTTTGGGCGACTTTGGCGCGGTTTTTTCGGTCTCGGCTCGCCTTTGGCACGATATTCGCTCGATTGATCGGTTGTTTCGGGATCGTTAGCATAGATCCAAGTCTCATCGCCAGTTATAATGCGTTTCATGACATCCTGGAAGTCGGAAAGCATTGTTTCACACACTTCAACGCCAAAAAATTCAATGTTTTCGGTACCAGTCGAGATTTGACGCGCTTGAGGCCCAAAGCATCCTTCAAAATGGTATTGACTGAGCCTTTCGATAAGCCAACTTCATCAGCAAGGTCTCTAATCGTTAATCGATGGTTTTTCAACACCAAATCTTTGATTTGTTGGACGTGAGCTTCATCGGTTGAGGTTGATGGTCGCCCAGAACGCTCTTCGTCTTCGACGCGTTCACGGCCGGCTTGGAAATCACTATACCACTTGTAAAAATTTTTTTTAGACATAGACTCATCATCAAAGGCTTTCTGCACCATCCTCAACGTATCCGCAGCAGAAAATTGATTCCGCAAACAAAATTTAATGCAAATTCTTTGCTCAATAAATTTCGACATCGCAAAAAACGAAAAACTCACTTTTAGCAGCTCACAAAACGACGCGTATCTCAAACACTATGAATATATTTTGACATGAAATTTCACATAGATGTCACTGACAGTACTACCAACCTAAAAAGAAAGAAAAATTTCCAAATCCTTCGACGCGCGCAGTTTAAATTCATATGACACCTTATTTTTTGGACACAGTAGTATAACTAAGGATTTGGAAAATTGAGAATGTGAGAGAAAAGTGCATTTTTGAGATTGTATCGGTTGAAGTGGAGATTAAAAATGTCCTGCGTGGCATTGGCCTTCCGCAACATTCTGGACATGGGTTCATACGAACCGTAGTTGGTGCGGTGTGGGTTTTAACGAAAAAGTGGGACAGATCTCAGGTTTCGGGGGTTGTTGTTTGTAGAGATCGATCGGAGCAGCGTACAACAGTCGATGATACCGGTTAAGAGTTGAATGAGAAGAATATCTGCGATGTCATGGCGATGCGCAAGGGACTGCAGGTTGATAAGTTGCAAGCGCTGGGTATATGGTGGGAGATTCAAGCTGTCTACTCAAGGGGGACTACAAGTGCGAAGCGGAGAAACCGGCGTTTTACAGCTTCAATTCGCCGGATATGGGTTTCATAATAAGGGGACCAGAATTGGGAAGGATATTCGAGGAGGCTAATGATGGAATCCATATGCGTGCGAGAGTTGAGTTCCCTATCATAGACACTAGCGAAATCGCGGAGAGAAGAGACTAATAGAACGGGTTGATTGAAGGTGAAGTAGGTTCTGGAGGGCTGTGGTAAACGCTTATGGTTGTATGCAATGGCTTGGCATTTGCTAATGTGTGAACGCCTGAGAAGCCTTTTACAACGCTTGAATCGGTGAACACTTGTGAGGTTTTCGGCGCGGCAAATCCGATGTGACTTCGGTTTGTGCAAACAAATATTCAAAACTCGTGACACCGAAGGTCAAAAATCACGCTCTATAAAATACCCGTACAAAGGGTGCTGCAAAAGCAATCTCATGTTAATATGTCATCATTTTTGCAAACGTCGTCAATTGTTCAGGAGCAATAATGTCTCACATTCCCATGTCAAACCACAAACATTGCAATACACTCAAGACTAAAATGGATATAGTTAGGCACAGCTTTAGTTCAGCTCCAGATCCTCCAAGTGCGAAATTAAACTCAATAGAATTTTTTTAATGTATGCATGTCCATGTTATGTTTCAATCACCTAAATCGAATATATTTGTTGCTTTTCCCTTGTTTGCTTAAACATAAGATTCATCATAAAATGTGTTCAAAGGGAATTATATACCTAAAGATCCCAGCAATTTACATGGTTTTAAATTCAGTTTGTCACGAAGACTGGAAGAGTGCAATTAATAAGTCTATCGAAATAAGTTTTATTATTTTTTTTTTTTATAGAAGCCTGACCCCATTCTTAACAAAATCACGTTTAAGAGATGATCAAACGTTTGGAAAGACCGACAATTTTTACTCGAATCCATAACAGGTCATAGCAAGCTTCTTACGGAAGAAAAATCATACTTGCATAAGCCATGTGCAGCTTTGCAGCAAAGGATTGAAAGTTTATCGCATAGGAGTAACGTCGAAGTTAAGTTTTTGTCGAGAAAGCTATCAGGGACGTCCTCTTCGAGGCTAATGTAGGAGCTCTTCGTAAGGATTTTGCTAAATTTATTTAAAGCTATTTTCGTGATTAATTTTCTACATTTTGCATTCAAGTCATATAGTTTGAAAGTCTCCAGGCATATTAACAGTTTTGGTGAGCCTGAAAGGCAGTGACATCTGTCAACAAAATTTTTTTACATACGTACAGTTGAAGCTGAAAATTCGCCCTTTTTTGTGGGGTAGAATAACACAATTACTAGTTGTAAAGCAAAGCACCCCATTGTGATAAAGCGTTTCGGTGGTTCAACGATAATTAACTTACTTTCGGGTTGACTTGTGCCTCAACCAACATGATTTCTAAGCACAAGGTTTTTTGACTAGTTTCATTCCGTCGGTCTTTCCTCACATTGTTGCCCTTTGGTATATTAAAGGTTCATTTCACGCGAGCTAACAGTGTCGTCAATCTCATTCAGAGTGGCCCAAAAACACTCGTGTTTTTTAAAACTTTTAAACGAAACGGTATTATTTCATGCCTTTTCTTTTTTAATCCTTATTTTGCGATAACCATAAAATTCGGAAGATGATGTCGATTAAATTGGCACCGCCATTTGAAATCTTTTTACTGATTTTTTAATCGTTTTGGAGGAAAATTCGGGCGATAAGTTCTCACACTCTTGTCGGATATGTGAGCTTTGTGAGCATCTAGAACCTGTGGCTGGTTCTCTTAGGCCACTGACTTGAAAAAAGCACCGAACAAAGAAGTCGGATTTGGCGATTCTTTGGCAACACATCCTGCAAAATGTTCATCTTCGCGTGAGTTGTGTGTGAGGTTGCACCTCGTCGTAGGTTATCAACTTAAGGCCCTTAAATCTCATTGAGGTAACCGCTTTATCCGCGGTGCCCTAAAAAAAAAACACCTTATAGCACCTCCGGCGTAAATGGCGCCTTTGAGTGGTTTCAATGGTGAATAAGACGTCGATTCTCAAAGTCCGTGCAGGGCATCCGTTCATATGGAAATGTGCTCACCGGGCATATACCTTCATTCAAGACTTCAAACACCTTTAAGAAAACTTCGTTGAAAATGGCTTAGTTAATTTATTAAAAAAATCAATTCCTTCAATATGGATTAATTTTTTGAGTTCTTAAATTAGTAGTAACGACTTTGAGGACATTTATTTCGAACCCCAAATACGACAGTCTTGTCTCTCAATAAGCATTGCAAACAGAAATGTCTATCATCGCTCGGAATTTATTTTTTGGTCTGCCAATTGGCTGCTGATGGTTCCTACAGTTAAATGAGAGAGAGAGAGAGAGAAAAAATATAAAAAAGACATTCCTTACTCCGTCAATGTAAGTAACATCTTTCTTCACCGAGCTTTTGATAACAAAAAGGAAACTGTACACTTAAAAGGGTGTGCCAGGCTCCCGGCGGGAATACTGGGTTGACATCTGTGGTTCGTCCATATGATATCCTTTTCGCCATTTCGCTAAGTTTACTCAATAAAAAGCTCCCTGAAATTAAATGTTGCAGCAACATTTGGACCTGAACGAAGCTGGAAGATTCAACAGCACTGTCATACAAATACAAAGCAAATACCATGTAGACAGTTTATGACAGTATTGAAGAAATGTACGTTCTTTAGGCTATGTTCTTCACAGCCGATTTCAAAACCAGTACGCCGAGGCATGCGCACTTATTTCAACAATTGTCGTTTGATTTTGAAATTAATTTGAACGTTTCCGTTATAAAAATTTAAAGTTTTTGAATTTGTCATGATTTTCGAAATTCAAAATCATGCAATATCTAAACGTTAAGGGATTCCCAGAGCCTGAAATAATAATTTATGAAAACGAGTGAAATATCTTTTTCGTCGTAGAATCAACTTCATACTTGCACCAATTTGGCAGACAATCTTGTTATTCTAGTGATCCACTTGATAACAGTTCCCAATAATATTGGTGTGCGGTTACTTCATGTAAAGTCTACATTACATTGTTGGAGAACCTTTTGAGACCTCTCTGTCAAATTTGTTCCAAAGGTCTTGGTCTTGGCGAGATCAAATCATAATTTTAATTGTTTGACTGTTTTGATCATGAAGAATTTTTACTTTTCTTCTACAGACTGCTGAACGTAAGCTGTCATTTTTGTCCAAAACTTTATATTTCGACTCGTTTATCCAAAGTAAAATGGTGCTCCAACTTTTGTGCTTTTTTTTCTGAATCCAGTCGTTTGACTTTGAGATTTGAAGAAAGGTCGTCCTACTTTCCTGCGATAGCTGTAGCTGGGTGCGTTAAACTCTCTGCACAGACTTCTGGAATTGTAAGCCATCTTGTGTTTGGATGCTAAATTTTAGCATTTCGCTTCTCATCGATTCCCATTTCGACATTTCAAATATATGTGCCAGTGGTGGTATATGCTGAAACTCGTGAAATACTTCGTTTCTGAACTCCGCATACCACTGGAACCTTTGATCAGCCGATGTAGACGAATAGCCTTATTCATGACATTCAGTCAAACCTTAGGCAGTGCTTGGCACGAAATATTGATCAAATCTCAACAGAGTGCAAAATAATTTATGACATCTTGGAAGCATAGCTTCTTGGCAGAGCACTGGCAATTTCAATGTTCATCGATCGGCTAGAGATGGAAGACGAGGTGAACTGAAAGGACCTTTCGTTAACCAATAAATGAATAAAAGGACTATTCGTGGCCTTCAATTTTGTGAACGGCAAGAGATATTTAATTGTTTTCTACTGAAGAGTTGTAGAACTCCAAAAGTTCCATAAAAAAGGCATGTTGAGATTAGTATACACACAGTTCAAATATGTCTAAAAAATATGTTCAAGATAACTTTCAATATGTCGATATTGCTTATCGTCGATGCAGACTAAAATTACCTTCTAAGCAACATCGTTTTGCCAAGTACAGGATTTGCCAACAACGCCTTGATTTTTTTTTTTTTAAATAAAACGCAAACCATTTTAGATTTTTCAAAAACTTTTTTATCGTCTTGAAGTACACTCAAAACATTTATGAATGGAACTCGATTCGTTCATATGGGCACCGCGTGCACATTTGCAACGGTCGATTCATTGGGCCCAATTTTCGATGACTCGGCCATACATTTCGATGACTTGGCCACACATTTCGGCCGAAACGGTCGCTATTTCGCGTTCAATGTTTGCTCTGAGCACTTCCAACGTCGTCCGGCTTGTTGGCATAAACCAATGACTTTACGTAGCCCCAGAGAAAATAATCTAGAGGCGTTAAATCGCAACGAACGAGGCGACCAATCGACTGACCCATTTCTTGAGATAACACGCTCATCAAACTTCAAATCTTCAAGTTTAAAGTCGTCAACTCCCAATTGGAAAACCCGATGGAACGCTTTAATGTCATTGGGTCGCGAAGATAATTTTTGCGTTTTAGAACTTTTCTTCGTACATAATATCTACGCGGAAGAAGTCTTAGACGTCGGCTAGTGAAGGAAAAGATAGATGTTTTAATAAGCAAAAACATGTTTAAAAACTACATTCATTCACTACGAAGTCCGAGCCATCAACAAGTATCTCTGTCTGGAAAAAAAGACAACCAAAGTCTATGCGAGTTACGTTATCAATAAATTCCCACGGTGTTCCACGGTTAAATGCTGACATAGCTGTCTGCAGCGGAAGCACTCCAGACATCAGTCCAACCGGATCCAATGCAGTATTTGAGATTATAAAGCCATGCGTTAAAGCTTGACACAGAATGTTAACAACCAAAAAAAAAAGAAACGAGTTGTCATTTCAAGATGGAATCAGGAGACTGCGGGAATCTTTCAAGGAAAAGAGGCGGGCCGCATTTCAAGCTGGAGTGCTGTTTCACTTTGACAACGCATCACAAGACAAAGCGATGGCTACCAATCGAAAAGTGGGCTTCGAATTGCTCGGTCACCCACTATTTTCTCCAGATCTTGCCTCAATATTCTTCCGCTTAGCCGAAGACCAACATCTTCGAACTGCAACTGCTTATAGTGTATCAAATTTTCGTTAAAGATTACGAACTTCCTAATTGATTCTGGCGAAACGTTTTTAAGCCCTCACAGTTTATGGTTTTGCCTTTATTAATAGTTTTGCAATTGAAATTCAAAATATTTAAGCCGTGCAACGATTCATATTGTTCCCTTACCTTCTTTTATTCAGGATTTTGCTTTGATTCCACACTACACTCTGGCTTGTTGGGAAACAAATGGAACAACTCCGAAAGGAAATTCTTCTCGGCATGCCTTAATTTCAGAATTTCGTTACTTATTTGAAAAGTTTGCGCTGGCGAAAACTCGCCATTCCTCTAAGTTCAGAACAAATTTGCAAACAAAATTAATTTGAAAAGAATCCTCAAGTTCGACTCGTATTGTATACTTTGGATACTCCTATGCACATGGCACGGTGGTCCACATTATTTCAAACTTTCCCTCTGAAGGCGCACTTGAGTATCGGTCTCTTTTCAAATGTTGTTCTTTCAATTCACGTTTCGAATAATATTCTCCTAACAGAGGTAGACAGAAAGTACCTTAAGAAAGTTTTTTTTTCCTTTTTATTTTTATTTAGTTTCAGTTGGGCAGTTGAAGGTCCTTCAACGAAAATTATCCTTTTTAAGAAAGTTTTGAAGCCTTATAGTGACCTAATGGACTTATCACTGAATGGGTCAGTCATATGAGGTATTCGAGGAAAAATTAGTATTTCGATTTCTCGGATATGTGTGGATATCCTCGAAAACGCAAAAACGATACTTACAAGTAAAGGGTTCGCCATCTAACGTTTTTTTTCAACTAGTGCTTATTTCGTGAATGGTAAGACTTAGCTCATGTCTGATTTGACAGATAATTAGTTTTATCCTTCCGCTGAATGAATATGGTTGTTTATACGCTTGAACAACGATGGGAAATATTGCGACATTACTTTGAAAATCACGGTAATGTTGCAGTATGTGTGCGAAAACAGCTTACGGATTTTGGAAGATGCGAAGCACCGTCAGCTCCGTATGTTCGTTATCTTGTGTAAAAAGTGAAAGAAACTGGCATCCTCATCGATAAACCAAAGCGTGAAAAGCCAAAAACAGTGCGTATTCCCGAGAATATTGCTGCTGTGGCAGAAAGTGTGCGTGAAGCGCCATCAACATCAATTCACCGTCGTTCTCAACAATTGAACTTTCGGAGACATCATTGAGACGAATTTTGCATAAAGATCTTGGTATGACGCCATACAAAGTCCAATTGGTTCAGAAGTTGAAGCCAACTGACCATCCAATGCGTTTTCGCTTCGCTAAGTGGGCCTGCGATCGACTTACAGAAGATGCCGATTTTGCCAAAAAAAAAAAATCATCTTTTCAGATGAAGCTCATTTTGATCTTGGCGGGTATGTAAACAAGCAAAATTGTCACATTTGGGGCACAGAAAACCCGAACGCATACATTGAAAAGCCGATGCACCCAAAACGAGTCACTGTTTGGTGCGGATTTTGGTCCAGAGGCATAATTGGGCCATTTTTCTTCGAAAATGAGCAAGGAGTGGCCGTTACAGTCAATGGCGATCGTTATCGGGCCATGTTGAACGAATTTTTATTCACAAAAATTGAAGAGGAGGATATTGGCAACATGTGGTTTCAATAGGACGGCGCCACGTGCCACACAGCCGAAGCTACACTCGATGTCGATTTGATGTCGTTTAGCCACCTCGGAGCTGCGATTTGACACCGTTGGACTATTATTTGTGGGGTGCTCTCAAAGATAAGTGTTACGCCGACAAGCCAGAGACAATTGACGCTCTAAAGCACAATATTCGTGAAGCCATTGGTGAAATACAGCTGCACACAATCGATAATGTGCTTAAAAAATTGGACCGATCGTGTAGGCTACTGCATGGCCAGCCGAGGCAGCCATTTGTATGAAATTATTTTCCATTATTAACCGGAAGGATTGTACTTTCAAATAAAAAAAGTAATTTGAGAAAATATTCAGCACTTTTTTCTTTTATAGCATTTTCAAAAATAAAAGTTATTTGGCGGACCCTTTACAACTCAATAGTTTAACGTCTTCGTTGTGTGTAAAATAACAAAGGGGGAGATCTTTTGTGTGTTGGAATAAAATGCAAAAATAGAAGAAACCGTCAGAATGAATAATCCAAAATTTACATTGACACTGAAGGGGAATTCGTAGATGTATAAATAAATTGCTGTTTACTCTGGAATGCCTCGCATTCCCAAAAAAGATCTGATATTCGCGAAACCTTCATATTGAGTTACACCACGGTAAGCAGATGCAACAATGAAATCGATCTTCATTGTAATCTTATTAAAATTAGATCAAATACGAAACGATTCTTCTATTCGATCGTGCTCTAATTGAGTAATGGAGTGTTGCAAAAAGGGATGGCCGGATGCAAAAAGTCGATGCATGAGCAAAACCTTATTTTAAGTTAAGCAACCAGATCCAAGTGATCGAGAGAATTCTTCGATGTCAAATACGATTCTAATACCCAGACATTTGCTCCCGCGTAAAAAGCAACTGATGTGATAAAAAACTAGTAGTGACCGACCGAAGATTCGGTTTGGTTTCGGCCAGTTTCGGGCAAAAAATTGGTTTCGGCCACAGTCTCGGTTTCGGCAAAAAACCGGCCGAAACCCAGTCTTCATGCAGTGTAGCGCGTGGTTCGGCTAAGGGTTAGGTTAGGTTAAGAAACAGTCGTTTCCACAAGGCACAAAGCGTTTTGGCCCATTGTTATACAACGAAGGTTATGTGGATTAATGTATTTAACTTTGTATGGAGGAAATGGGTTTTGAGAGGAATTTCTTTTGGGTGGTGAAGAAGGCAAAATGGAGGGAACTAGTTTGTGTTTCTTTAATGATCAGGGCGAGGTCTTTTGGGTTTGCTTAAATAAGTTGGTGCAAAGCTATGAGGAAATGGGAACATATGAAGATTTCTATGTCTTGATATTGCTATGACCGAGCATTCGGTGAGGTGATGAGTGACATTCTCCTTATGCAGTTTCTGTAGAAATAATTTGACTGCACGCATGTCTGTCATTAAGACAGTGTCCCATGAGAACAGATATGAACATACCCAAGGAGTTGCGACTAAAGTTGTGTAGCCCTCTGGCATTCTGTTTGTTAAGGTTTTAGGTTTGTCTGGTGATGGTGCGAAATTGTTGATGTATTTATTTTTAATTGGAAAATTTCACTATCTCTTTGAGTGATACCCGGCGTTCCTTGACAAGCTTAGATGTAGTGCCAAGCCTAGGGCACTTTGGCTGCCGGCGAAAATGAATATTTCCTTTTCAGAAATGCTATTATACTATACAGCAGCCACTTTGCGGTCGTGGTAGATCGTAAAAAGAGAGTTCTATACGAAGATTACTAGCAAAGATAAACTTCCACTTTTCGTTCCAGTTTTGAGTCATCGGTTGATGTCGTGATGGAGACGGTGGATAGCGACAAAGCCTGTATCCCACAGCTCACGATGCAATAAAGAAAAAAACTTGGTGAGACGACAGCTCTTTTTAAAACCAGGGCGTGTTTTGTTTTCCGTAAATGACGGAGGTTAGACCAACAGTTTATAGCTGACTCCAAAAAACCCTAGCTTTCTTATCCTGACAGCTGTACCCATCGGAGGATTGTCAGTCAGCCGCGAGGTGTTATGCCGAGGCTAGATGGTTTTACCTGGAATTGAGCCTGTGTCCTCACGTTCAACAGCTGTCGCACTTTCGACTAAGCCAGGGGCATTCACCAGGGTAAACGATTTTCGAAGTTGGAGTAGAATTTTGTTGTTGAGACCTTATAGTCTATAGCTATTGGGGAGGGGATATTTTCTCCAAAGATTGTGGAGTGACCAAAATCAACTCTGGTGCATAATTAGATTGCATTAAGTCTTACCAACACAAACTTCGTTCATTGTTTGACTAGCACGTTCAACTTCGTGCGAGTTTTTGATCCGAGAGTGAGTTGCGAACGAGTGGGTGAGCTTTTCGAACGAGATAACTTTCTGTGTGTGTTAAAATACACTAAATTGATACAATACAAATTCAAACATGTCTAAATAAGTTTCGGTTTCGGCTGAAAATCCTGTTTCGGTCTTGGGTCTTTATGACTGTAGGGACTCTTTTAGTGCTTACTAGCTTGCTACACTCTTCAGAAAAAATGTCACTCCACTTTTGCCATAACACATTCTTGAATGATTCTTTTGATGAAGTTAAGTGTTTCTGAATCCTACCCATAGATTCGATACCTGCGCAATTCCACTCAAGTAGGTCTATACTATTCTCCTCAAGCCTCATCTCATAGTTAGGACTGATTTGTGGCAGGATGCTTTGTCTTGTTGAAATTTGTCATTTTGCATTTCAGTGTCTCCGAAAATGTTGGAAGAAGAAAGTTGAAGTACGTTTTCCAACACATTTATGTACTTGCGAAAGGCCATCCGACCATCACACGTATTCATTTCACCCACTCCGCTGGCAGCCATTCATCACCAGATCAGTATACTGCCTCCACCGAACTTAATAATAGGTATCACGCACTCTGGATTGTACTATACTTTTTTCCAAGCCTTAGTCTGACAAAATTTACACTTGTGGTGCCAAATATCTGAACATTTATAGAAAAGAAAGGTATCTAGAAATGATAAATTCGTCTTAAGAACATCAAAATTATTTAAACGAATCAATTTAAAAGCGATTCGTAAATAAGAACTACGGCTTCTTCCTCGCTTTGCATCCTTGAAAACTTCTTCGCAATTTCAGTCATTTTCTCGCCTTCCTTACATAAGAGCTGTATTTAAATACGTTTAGCCAGACTACGTTCTGTTTTTTTTGACATTTTAGAAGAAAAATTACGACTACGAACAGTAGAAGGCCACTTGGTCATGCCTCTTTCGAACGATGATCGCATATTGATCCTCCATCGGAAAAAGTGCATTTCAATAAGAGCGCTACGCTTTTAAATAAAACAAAAATGGTTTTGGATATCAATGAAGTTCGACGCCATTATGTTTGCAACTCGATTTCTTTTGCATGACCACCACGAGCGCTTGCAGAAGTCCAGACGCTGAACCCAATTTTCGACGGTTTTAAATCGACCGATACTGCTGCAATTTCACGTTCGATATTCGTACGAAGTTCATCAATAGTCGCTGGTTTGTTCGCATAGACCATAGACTTGAAATAGTCTAACGGCATCAAATCGCACGACCGAGGCGGCCAAGCGACTGGACTATTTCGTGAGATAACACGTTCTCCAAACTTGGTTTCCAATAAATTGATTGTGACATTCGCTGTGTGCACCGTCCTGTTGGAACCACATGTCCCCCAAGTCCATATTATCCAATTGGGGTAAAAAATATTCGGTTATCATTGAACGGTAGCGATCCCCATTCACAGTAAAGTGCTGGTCTTGATCATCACGGAAGAAGTACGGCCCAATGACGCCGCCGGCCCATAAACCACACCAAACCGTCATTTTTTCGGGATGCAATCATGACTCATGGAGTACGTGGGGATTGCTGCCTGATCAATACCGCATACTTTGTTTATTGACGGAGCCATTCAGCCAGAAATGAGCCTCATCGCTGAAGATGATTTTTCGATGAAAATCCGAATCATTTTCAAGTTGTTGCTCAGTCCAATTCACGAACATTCGACGCTTCTGGTGGTAAAGCGTCTTCAGTTCTTGCGTCAATCTTGCAAGGATGTAGGCCAAGATCTTTTCGCAAAATTCGCCACAACGACAACAGAGATGCCCAACGCATGAGAACGACGTGTGAGAGACACATTTGGGCTTTCTGCAACTGAAGCCTCAGCGGCAGCAATATTCTCGACACTACGGGCACTTCTTTGTCTCACTGGCACGGGAACATTTTTTACTGTGCCTGTGGATTCAAATTTTTCCACTGTTGATCTGCTAGGACGATTATGACGACCATAAATTGGACGTAGCGCTCTTAACGTTGAGGCGACTGACTCCGAATTTCGGTAGTAAATTTTAATATTTTTGACTCGTTGTTGACTCCTATATCCTTCCATCATGAAATGGCAAACCTCACTGAAGAGAAATGTCAAAAGAGCTGCGAAAAATATGGCGTCGTTTGCTTTCCCTGTCGCTCTACTTTTGTAGCGTCCCTGTTGAAAAACCCGTTAAAAGTGCTTTGGTGAACTTTCTTAAAAAATAAAAGTCGTTTACAACCTCATATGATGACGCCAAAAATCACAGAGTTTTTTTTATTTGCTTCCTGTTTGATTTGAATTTAACGACAACGATCTCCAGTCGTGCCAACCCACGGATTCGCATATTTCTTTTGTTTTTAGATGATTCATGCATCGCTACGCTTCCCGGAGATATTGGGTCCTTTAATTGGAATCCAAATGCAAATATTTACAAATTAATTACATTAAGAAAATCAAATAATTGAAATTCGTAGCTTGTAAGCCATCCACAGGGCATACAACCTATCCACTTTTAATAGTATTCGACCAGCAGCACACATGTTAATAATGTTATGGATCCAAGTACATTTAAAATTCCAAGGATATCGAACGCTTAACTCCACACAAACCGCATATAAGTGCCCCCCTTCTCGTGTATCACGTGTGCTCACGTGTGGTCCATCCAAAGGGTACAAACTAAACAGTGGTCCTAGGCAAGGATAACATCAAAATACCCGTTCTTTTTTTCCATTTTCATTGACCCTTTCGTTTACCACATGAACACAAAACGTAAAGCACCCAACAATTTCGCTCGCAGGTGCAAGGCTCTGGCAAAGTTCTTCCAATTTCAATATTGTGGGGTTAATTAGAAAGGATCTACAATCCACTTACTCGTACTCGAGTGGTGCGAGATACGCCAAAAAAAAAAAAACAAAGTTAAGTTGCCGAAAGCAACACAAAACAAGGTACATAGGTAGGTAGTATTACTTTTGATTACGCTTTCAGTTGGTTGGTTCTGTATTAAAATGTTGTGTCTATTGGTTGTATCCTTTAAAATGTGTTTTTATTTATTTGGAAAAAGTTTTCGGTGTATTTTTGATGTGGTTACGCACGACCACTAATGCCATGCACATCGCATACACTCGTAAAAAGGAGCCAAGTTGGAGGATGCCGGATTTCATGGGATGTTACTTTTGTTTGGTTGTTTAGAATGGGATAACAAAAGTTGAGTTGAGTAGAGGATGGGGAACGTTAAGTGGACGAGGACACGCACATTTTGCGGCCAACACATTAAATAAACCATTTTGCATTTTTATTGTTCACTTTGTTGGCAGTTTATGGTCCGTTAAAGTAGGTTGAAGTGAAGTATCTTTCTTTTACTTAACTTTGTCTGTTTGTGGTTTATTTTATTTTTTTTATTAGATATCCGACTTATTTCTTATGTGATAAGTGGGTTTCGGTGTTAAAATTAGCTTCTTTGGTGATATTTATGTTTATTTCGAAGCACCTGAACAAATTATAAATGGAATAGAACAATTTGAAGACATACGAAAGATTAAAATTTTATTTGCAGTGGAGGCGCTCATATAATCAAATTCAGCTCTTTGCTGGAGCAATGTTGCATTGAAGTATACACTGATGGCTCTAAGACCATAGAGGGAACAGGCTCTGGAATCTTCATAACAAACCAAGACTTAAGAGTCTCTTTAAGACTTGTAGCGTATTTCAGGCAGGCAGGTTCTAACAGTATTTATGGCTGCAGAACTACTAGAAATGAAATCGGTATCCGGTCGGGATATCGCTATGTACATCGACAGTCAAGCTGCGCTTAAGGCACTAGGATCGTGTGAAGCGAAATCGGAAATAGTCCGAATGTGAGGCACAACGTTAAAGGCGTTATGCACGCAGAATCAGGTGAAACTAAATATTTTAGGTGCCTGGACACTCCGAAATCGAAGGGAACGAAATAGCGGACGAATTAGCCAGAAATAGAGGTAAGCTAACTCCGGCCAATGAGTGTGCCGTTAATGCAACACTGCTTGATAAGGCAATGAAAAAAATCGACCAAGGTAATCAAACTCAAGGAAAAACAGGGTATCTAAGGCTCTATGGCCTACATTCGACCGCAAAAAGACAAACGAAATTCTTAAACTGAGCAGGAAGCAACTGAGGATAGCGGTGGGTCCCTTAGGGAAATATGCAAGGAGACTGGGTCTCTCCGTCATGGGCGAACGCAGATACTGTGGTGATTTGAGTGTCGAAGAGGATATTATTCCTTTATTATGTGAATGCCAAGGTATAGCTAGAAGCCGTTTGGGCAACTACTAGCTTGAAAACCCTAGAAGAGGTACGACGCATCAACTACAAACAAATTTTGAAGTTTTTTAGGGAAATAAACTGTTTCGATGAAAGTGTTTAGGTTGTTGCTACGCATCAGGGATCGCGATGGGCCCAGTATGGTACCCTGCACAACCTAACCTAACCTAAATATGGCCAAGTTCATTATCTAAGGTTTCTGCTTATCAACCTTCTTCTCCATTCGTTTTTCGTTGCTTGCAGACGGAGAATTTTTCATTCGAAGGTTCCTAAAAATTTTTATGCTGTTGTTTCGACAAACCGAAGAAGCAATAATTGCCTTGTCAAATCAAATCCTGTATTCCTCGATGCTGTTGATTTTTGTATTCTGTTCCAATTGTTGTTCAACAAATCGATTACTTGTCGACAGCATATCTCGTCATTAACTTTCTGGTCTCTCCTTCAATCCGTGAACGCTTCGAAGAAGAAAATATCGTCTGCGTATCCCGACAGCTTAAAAGCCTTGCTATGATGACCCCCGTCTGTCGCAATATTTTTCAAGAATTATGTTGAAGAAATCACATGACAGCACATTTCCTGGCCGGAGTTCGTTGTGCTATAATGTCGGATCACTTTCCTGGTCTCTCCAAGGGCTGTAAATTTGGTTCATTACGTTCATGGCTAGGATCTTATAAGCGACGTTAAGCAGATGTGCCATGATAGGAAACACACAAGAAAAATTTACAATTTTTGTGTCAAATCGTACGATCTCGGTGGCCAGTTCACATCACCCCCATGTGAGATGATTATGCCCTCAAATCGCTCGTGCAGAATTCCCAATGTGGCGCCATCATGTTGAAACCACATGTCGTTCCATATTATCCAATATAGGCCACCGACCTAAAGTGTTCGCCGTTGACGCTGATGGCCTGGCCAACGTCGTTGCTCAAAGAAATATGGTCTGATGACACCACCAGAACAAAATACACACCAAACAGTTACTTTTTCAGAATGCATTGGACGCTCATGGATCTCATGCGGATTTTTTTATCCTCTCAAGATCTACAATTTTGTTTGTTGACGTACCCATTTATCCAGAAATGGGCTCCGTCGGTAAAGAAGATTTTTCGATAAAAATAACTGCTCCAGAGCCCATTCAGCGAGAACACATCGTTGTGTATGTTCGCTTACTCTGAGCTCCTGGCTCATTTGCAGTTTCTTAGGGTATTGGCCCAAGTCATGGCGCAAAATTCGCCAAATTGTGGACTGTCGAAGGCCGAGTTCTTGTAAGCGAAATCGACTGCCCCGAATTCTCCAGCACACGTTCGCGGACAGAGGCGATCTTTTCGGCAGATCTTGCGTTTCGTCGATGTACGTGTATTGGTTGAGCGTTTACTCAATCAGTGCCCTCAAATTTGTCCATAACACTGCAAAGAACGATTTGGGCGACTGTAAAATGGGCGAAGCATGCAGAAGACAGTCCCTTATGGAAGAAGACCCTTTATATAAGTTCAGCTTGCATTCTATCAGAACCCGCAGATTTGCTAAGTTGCAACTTTTTAGGGCCGCACCAATTTCTGATACAATAAATGGAAGAACTTCTTTATAACTACGAATCGACTCCCCGCAGATCGGGGGAAGATTAAGTTAAAAGTTTCTTTGTTTCATTCTTCTTCATTCTTTTATTTTCTCATATTTGTTTTTGTTCCTTTAAAGAAGAAAGATTATCTTGTATCTCGGTACCTTTTGTTGCAAAAAAGGACAGGAACTAGACGAACTGTGACAGCGATAGACAGACAGAAGGATGAACTCGCTCATCAAGCCGTAAGAAGTAAAAAGGACAAATCACTAGACAGACAAAACAAACATTAAATTTTGATGGGCAGACAGACTCGAACTACTTACACATGAACTTCGCGACAGAAGATCTTTTAGACCTGAATAGGACTAGTCGGGAGCCTTTGAAATGCGATGCCAAATCGGTGACAAAACATACACGCAGATAGAGTGAATACGACGAAGAGACACATAGGGCATCGCATTACAGTAAAGACACTACGAAGAGAACTGTTCCGCCTCATTTGAAAAGAGTAGCCTAAGAACCAAAAGGTTTGCATGTTACCTTCCCAAGGGAAGATGAGCTAGCACAGCGGACTTTAAAGATCGCGAATCTTTCAAACAGAACGAAAATACCCGTGCAACCGTATGGATTACTTATGGAATGGGACAAGACAGATACCTATTCCTAGAGGACGATGGCGATGACACGGATGAAGGGAAATTGACCCAAGAAAGTTGCGAATAAAGGATTGAAAAGAAGTTCACATGCAGTTTGGAAGAAGTTGTCACGTTCTTCCAGCAGTATTTGCAGAATGTGCAAAGAAGAACAGACGCCTCAATTTTTGTTTTAATGAACTACTTCTATTCAGTCAAATTTCCTAGTTTCGTTTTGTACACCTCTTGATTGACATAACCCACTAAAAAAAAAAATTCTGATGCAGTCCTCGGGGCCGATGGAAAGTGGAGTTTCGGGATATTAATTTGTCTGGTTATGTGTGACGTTAATCCATTTGGTTGGAACCAAGTGCTGTTGAAACGGATATTTCTTCGGCGTAGTTCTGGGAAAAACAAAATCTCCTTCAACATCTTTGACAGTACCTGCAACACCGTTGTCTTAAAAGAAGTATGGCCCCACAATGCATCTACATGAAACTGTGCACCACACATTGACTCGTTCTGGGCTCAGTTCCATCTCATGGAGTATTTCGGGATTAGATTCACTCCATTTACGGCAATTTCGCTTGCTTACATTGCCGTTTTGATCAAAATAGGCCTCATTAGGCATAAACAAGCAATTCATGAAAGTTTTGTCTTCCTTGGCCATTATCATCATATGATCATCGTCTGCTAACTCCAATTTGCGCTTAGAGGTTTCGAGTCGAAACGCTTGGATTTTGGCTGAATGGACGGTGCTACAGCCGCAATGTGTCTTGAACCCAACGTAGGGATTTCGATGGTACAGTCATCTCGCGATGCTTCCAGATTTACCAGCCCCATATTGGTCCATCTACTCGGAGGATCGCCGCCAAACTCCCGCCTAAGTTCCCTTTGGACGGAAATGAAAGATTGCAAAGCATAGTACCGCTGCACTATCCAAATTCTCTTTTCGGTATCCCAAGCAGTCTAATTAAAAAAAAAAATATAAGCTGTTAACTCATACAAAAAAAAAATTATTACGCTTTGTTTTTGTAGCACGATTCGTGCGCCACACTTGATTTCATAAATCTTATGTCATGGCTCTATTTGGCTCACATCCTACCCTATCTAACTACAACTGCCCCCTGGACACAACGAAGCATCCCTCAGACAATTTCCAGTTACCAAATAAATAACAAAAGGTCAGTTGAAACTAATTGCGACTTATTCGTACATACGTCATAAGGTTAACAAATCCTCTGCCGATTCAATTAAGTTTGTTTCCATGGAATACGAAATAAAATAGACCAGAACCGTTTGCATACACGACATCGCTCCTTCCTTAATGAAGTACCTTTGACAATGGCCGTTGCCTCATCAACTGGAAGTTTTTCGTGCCCTAAGCCCCATTTGGAAAACTTTTTCCATAACAGATTCATAAGAGGTGAAAGTTTTACCATTTTGTCACGTAGGCAGAGCTCTTGTCGACTAAATTAACTTCTTTATTTTATCAGGGCCAACTACTCGTAGTGGCAACTGTTGGACAACAATTGTAAAGTTATTGTTTGCCTTGGCTTTAAATGGCAGCAGTCCAGTTAAACTTGAACTTTGCAGAAGGAAATTTAAGTCTTTAGTATAAATTCGAAAACACGTTTTTTGTTTTTTTTTGTTTTTTGTATGTTCCGACATCCGTATAACATGCTGCAAAGTTTATTCCAGAAGTCTTGTAAACAGCGTTCAAATCTGCTTTAGCTTAAATACAGCAGCTCAACTTAAACCCAAAAAGTAGGCTTATTATGGTTGTACGGAACCCTTCCTCTGCGTATTCGAATCGTACTTGGCCGCTTTTTTATTTATAATTTTTGAGTTGTCGAAACAATGTGAAAGACATTTCAGTTGAAACGCGAAGAAAGCTCTTGAGACTAGTTAACTTATAACCGAACATATTCCTGTCTGCTGTGTTGTAGTTGTTGCCGAAATTGTAGACCTAAGTTTGAGAGCCTCTCACGTGGGAATAAATGATTTAATTCGATTCAATTAATTATATAGTAAAATTTTAAGTACAAGTAAGAGTATAAGTATAGCATAACATAACATTTTGGTTATATAATTAAATTAGTAAAGGAAGGGAGGAGAAAAATAAGTTGATAGAAAGTTCCAGAGCCTGGTAGTAGAAACAAAAAATAATCGCTAGCAATTCAAATGTCTTGTTGTTGGAGTTATAATGCTAAGTGTTCTCGCTGATTGGGCAAAAAGTAGTTTTCCAAAAAGGTTTAATATGGCGATAAGGTTTGGATAATTCCATGTATGAATATGCCTGAAAGCCTCTCCGCGCGAGATTTGATCATATCAACGTTGATGATTTACGTTTCTCATCATCCCATTAAAGGCTTCGAGCAGCTTGTGTTGCGATTGTGAATGGAGATTGCAATAAACAAGAATTGCATGGTCAATAAGCGGCGTGAATAGAGCTTTTATGAGCCTAAGTTTTATGTTTGTTGGCGTGAAGATAGACCAACAAGATCGATTTATTTTAAAACCAAGGTTTGATAATACATAGAATTGAATATGGTGATTTTTGTCGGATTAATTCAGCTGGGTGGCGAAGTTGACAATTGATTCAATTGATAGGTCCCAGGTTCGATTCCTAGATAGTGGTCTAGTTTTTCGAATCTGGTCCAGTCACCATTTGCCATTGGGATCAAGTTAATGGCACTGTCACTGGGTTGGTCGACCAATGGTAGTAGTCTGACTAATGGGTGGCATTGTTGTAGTGGTTGTTGTATCGGCTTAGTTCCGAATTCTTGTTTTCAAAATAGCGGTTTGTGTAGATGGCCCTGCTGTGAAGGTATAACACTGAGAGCGGGGTGTTTAAGCTAAATCTTCCAAACTTTCAAAGTTCATAGATCATAACCAATGTCGAATAAAATCCTGCGAATTAGGTTAAAGTCAATAGGTCGATATCAAAAAAATCTTCTGTCCCGTTTCGGACTCCACCCACGGAAGTGAGTTGAAATCAATTACACCTGAGTTTCTCAAACCACTACACAATCTTTCATTCTTCTCCTAATTCTTCCGCTCGCTCTGTGCTACACGCATTATAAGATCCCCTTGAAGAGCGAGCGAATAATTAAAAATTAATTAAAAAGTCCACTGTGGTAAAATTAGAAGGTTTGAAAAAGAACCAACATGTGGTCCACCCCATAGTTTAATCCTTATATCGTGTCGGAAGTGCGTCAACAGATGGTTCGTAAAAGTAGTGGTTGAGTGCGATCCTAACTAGCACTATGTGCCGTTTTAATGCCACAGCTCTGTTACCCTATTAATGAGGTGTATTTGAAATATCCCTTAATCCAGTCTGAGGTATTTAAGAAAGACATTAGTTGCTTAATGTTCTTAGCCGAAATCTAATCAATTGAATCGAAGAAGGGTCTTCAAAGCGCTCGCTGTCTAGCTCTAGAAGTGTGTTGGGGTTTCCCTCTCAACTGTCTTTTTGCAGCGAATTATGTGGGATGCCTAGCTTAGCGGCATGATCTTCAATCGGCCAGTGTTCTGTGAAGACCGCCAATAGTTTCGCAATATCATGACGGGTTCGCCGAAGGAAATCTTTGTATACTGTTCTTAGATGGGTTCGTACTTTAGTATAGTATTCTTATGAACATATATATAAATACATTCATATACCGAAGTTATTGTCAATCTCAACTTCCCAATGCCATTTAAAGGTATTCTTGCTCCCCTTTTAATGTTAACACCACGCGGACGGAATTGTCAAAGAAGGAACAAAGGATAAAAGCTTCTTTAAGTAGTAATGAGTGGGAAATATTTAGTCAGGAACATAGTTCCACATTCGAATAAGCGGTAAAAATGGTTTATTTCCTTGTCAAACCGATCGATGTGAATATGTTGTAAGAGAGGAATGCACTTGGCTAAGTTTTAAGACCATAAGAATAAGTAGCGGCGGATAAGAGTTTAAAAATGAAAATAATAAAGACAATCATAGAAAAAAAAACGGAACCCTGGAACATCCGACAAAACTTGAAGGGTTGTAAGACTAACCCTTACTATCGCTTTAAAAACAGATGCAGCAAGCGGCTCCACTTGTCGGTGAGATATACCATCAGATCATCAATAGACACTTTTTAAGCTGTTCCTTATGCGTCTTCGTAATTTTTCTAAGACCTCTTCTATTTATTCCTTGCAGAATTAGTTAACAGTAATTTTCATATGACAAACCCATAATTTAAAAACTCAAAAAAATGTCCTGTTCTGGATTCGAAGTGCAAATGATTTCTCCATCCATTTAGAATATCGAGAGATAGAAAATTTTACAGAATATTTGGCTTAAATTTCAAGCCCTGGAATTAGCCTTCAAATTAGCTTGTGTCAAAAATTCCTCTATTTTCATTTGAATGCAATATTTTCGCAATGAAGGAAGTCGGCATTAAAAATCCAAATTTTCCTCTTAACGTTCGGGTTTTAAAAGATTCGCAAGACAGCTTCACTGAACCATAGAAATTATTCATGTTGGGAACAGTGCAAGTGCAAGGGTCAGCCAAGTTCTGGTCGCACATTGAAATGGTCGTTCGTTCGCTTAATTTACACAATGTTCGATCCGGTAAAACCTTTCACAGAAAAGTGAATAAATTCCTCAGTCTTGCCATTGTGGACACAAAGCCTTTCTCTTTCACATTCAAATGCCCAATCTGTAACATTGTTATGCCTGCGGAATTCCGGTTGCTGTTATTCTTTTTTTTGTTGTTGTTTTGCTCTCCTTTTTATTTCTTTTATATGTAAATCCCTTTATTTTCATTCTTCCTGTTCCTTTCGATGAGAAATGATTTATACAAAAATAGGTGAACAATGTGCAGGACTCTTGTTGTCAAGCACAAATAGTTTTGTGGCAAAGAAAAACCAAAAGGAAATGGGAAAATGGGGGCTTTTAGCCTTTCAAAGGTGTCCTTCAGAACGCAGGATGTTGAGATATGATTTCTAGAAAAAATCCATTAATCACTTGAGACTTTGATAGACAGAAATTCTTTTATTTTTTTATGTTTAATAAAGAAATACTTTAAGAGCTTCAACTAAGAAAATTATAAATCTGTCGGTTCCCAAAACTATACTCGTTTTGGTTATTGGAGTAGTTGTCACGAAAATATTCATGTCGTTTGAAAAGGAATGTTAGTCAAGCTGAGCTATTGCCCGTACTGTTTCAACAATTTATCGAAAATCAACTTGCCACGATTGTGTCCTGTAAGAACTCCAATGGAGGACATTTAAATGGTGCTATATTCAGATGATATATGTAATTTCTTTTTCTCTTTTTTCAGTTCCGCCTATGATTCTGATAATTTTATACCCGACCCAAAAGAATTCGCTCACCTAGAGACCTTTTGCTATAGTTCAATGGGTCAACTATCAATAACTGCTAGTGACGTGTAATACCATCTTGCTCGCCTTGGAACTGACACCACCTGCGGACCTGATGGGATACCTCCAATAGTATTGCTGTAGCACTCTTGCAGCTCATTTGGCTTTTTTATTTCAGCCTCTATTAACCAAAAAGTTTTTCCAAAATTTTGGAAAAATGGTTTCATAATCCCGGTGCACAAAAAGGACTTCCGGGGAGATGTTACTAATTACAGGCTAAGCTATTTTGCTCGCCGAAACTTTTTGAGGCTATCATTTTCGACAGCGTTTATTTTAGTTGTAAACCTTTCCTAACTGTTAAACAGCATGGCTTTGTTAAAAACAAATCCACATTAACAAATTTGTTAGAGTTTACTTCATTTACAAATAAAATCCTAGAAGTAGGAAATCAAGTCGACTGCGTGTACACTGATTTCAGTAAGGCCTTTGATAAGTTTTCCCATAAGCTAATTACTTTTAAAATGAAATCCCTTGGTTTCCCTTTATCTTTCGTGGAGTGGATATGCTCGTAGCTTGACGGGAGAACGTATCAAGCTTTGTTTAGGGGATCGACCTCTAAAATAATAAACGCTACCTCAGGTGTGCCTCAAGGTAGCCACCTTGGTCCTCTTTTATTCATTCTAGATATTAACGTTGTTGTTAGTCTGATCAAGAACTCAAATTTTCTTATTTATGCCGACGATATAAAAATATTTAAGTGTGTCCACAATCTATCCGACTGCAGCGCTTTACAGGATGACCTTAATTCTTTTGTAAAATGGTGCTTCAATAATTGCTTATCATTAAACATATCTAAATGTTTTAGCATGTCCTTTTCGAGAAGACTTAATCCTCTCTCCTCTGTGTACACCATAAATAGTTCTACGCTGGCTAAAGTAAAACTGACAAAGGACTAAGGTGTACAATTCGCTCCAAATCTTGACTTCTCAATTCATATTGAGCAAATAGTCAACAAAAGCTACACCCTTCTTGGCTTCATCAAACGGTGCAGTAAAGAATTTTCATGTCGACTACATTTGTAAGGCTGCCCTTAAATGTTCGGGACTTGATCAGTATACCTGTGGTGTTATCAGTACCAACAAAATGGTTAAATTTATGTGCGAGGACTGCACCCTGTATATACGTAATATAGATGACGTACTAAAGGATATGCAACAAAGTGTTAATCAGAACAAAGTTTACTTACGAGAATACAAAGAAGGTTTTAAAGAGGCACTAAAACAAAACGAGAACGAGATAAAAAAACTACTTGAAGCCATAGAAGCAAGGTATATGGAGAGGTTGCAGCAAATGAAAAAATCGCAGGAAAACCAAATTAAAAAAATTGGTTTGGGTGCGAGTAGACCTGCCCATACCATGAACTTCCCATCTCATGATAAAAAAAAAACAGTAAGGTGCTTTTTAATTTGCTCCCAACATCAACTTTAAGATACTCATTTTTTTAGTTCCCCGTAAGTTTATATTTGTTTTTGCATCTTTGAATCATTTAAATATGATTTGCCTCTAAATTATAGATTAAAGGGTATACTTATTATGTACATGCTAACAGAAATACTTATAAATCTGTGAAAGATTAGCGATGTAAAGAATACATTGGTTAAATTGAATTAAAACATATTAGACTACTAAATTAAAAAAATAAATATAAAGATTAAATCTAAATTAAAACAAATTCATGTTAGTATAAGGTATGAGAATATAATAATTCAGTTGAATCATTAGCAAATTTATCTAGTTCAGTTAAAATTCTATAAAATTAAAATCACATTTATTACTTGAAATGGGGATAAGTATGGGAAAGGTAAGCTGCTATGAAGGTAAAGTTGAGTATTCAACAATAATTTTAATACAACATTTCGGTAATTACTTACTTACGAAAGTATTCTTTTAAGTGATCAGGACAACAATTTGGAAACAATCGTGTTTGATTTAGTAAAATTTGTGTAATGTTGTGCACAAGATTGAAAAGTTTGATAGATTAACATATTTCAATTTGGAAATACTTTTTTTCTGATTGAGTTACCTTTCTATGATACTAAAGGAAAATTAGATTTTTAGTTTGACTGCATAAATAATTTAATTTTTACCGTTTTTTTAAACATGTTAGCTGGTTGGTCTTTTTTTGTCATTAATCATTTAATTATTAACTTGTGGTGGCGTTACAGTCCACGTAGGATTGGTATTGTATACTTTTGGCTAAATCTTCTCCTCAACTCACCGTCAATGCAGATGGGACAAAAGATCACACTTTTCTCTCGAAACAACGGGGCCTCCGCTTTTGAAAGTATCCATGCTTCTACACCATATAGTAGAACGGGGATGATATTGGTATCATAGAGCGACACTTCAGTTCTTCGAAAGAGGGCTTAGCTTTAATAGCTAGAGGTATTCTTCGTTTGATCTCAGCGCCGATGTTTTTATCTGTATTTATAGCGGAGTCAAGATAGACAAAGCCGCAGCTACCTCAAAGTTATAGCTGTTTATGGTAACGTTCTGATCAGGGTTTGGTCTTTCTTTATGACAGCATATGTCTCTTTTTGCCTTCTGGCGTTGACAAGGTTCTTTTGCACTATTTCCCCAAGTATGATGTTGAAGAAATCGCATGACAGTGCATCACCTTGTCTAAAATGTTGTTTGACATCAAGTGGGTCGATGACGTCTTTGCCGACCTCAATGAAGCAGCTTGATTTCTCCATCGCCATTCTGCACAAAAGTATGAGCTTGGCAGGGATGCCATGACTTCATAAATCTCGTCTCTGTGGACGAAACAACACCAAAACCAAGCTTGAAATTAATGAAAAGGTGGTGCGTACTGACTTGGCGCTCCTGGGTTTTTTCCAAGATCTGCCGTTATGTTAATATTTGGTTAATGGTGGACTTTTCTGGTCGAAAACCACATTTATACGGACCTATCAGGATGTTGACGAACTGCTTCAGACGTTCACATCATATGGCGGAAAAGATGTTAAAGGCAATTATAAGGAGATTGACACTTCTATAATTGGCTTCCTTCCTTCAGGATTGGGCAACCAATACTGAGATTCCATTCTTCTCGCATGCTTTCTTCTGACCATGTGTTACAGATAAGTTGGTGCATACTCCCAACTAAGTCATCACCGCCGCTTTAAGAAGTTCTGCCTTGCTATCTGTACTTCTTCTAGGTCAGGTAGATGGCATTGTTGGTTCTTCCATGTCCTCAGCATTGACTGCAATTCTACTATGATATTTCCATTTCGAATTTTGCAGGCTTCGGTTTGGGGTGTATAACCTTGAGATAATTGTTTTTGCTGGCTGGCTGTCCATGCCTTGCATTAAACGACTCAATGGAAGCATTTTCGATTGTAATAAAGGACCAACGACCCAAAATCTTAGCCAGTCATCCTTCTCCAACTCAACGTGAAAATAAGATATTTTAAATTTAGAGTTGCGAAAATCGCTTTCATAACAACAACTTTAACATTAGAGCTGAATTTGTATTTGCTTTTGGCAATTGTTTTTCAAATTCTTCAATGAAGTGTTATAAATCAGACAGCCAGAATTGTCAAATATTATATAGCTTAGTTTCAAAAGTATTACATTTTGTACGAACTCTGTTTATAGGTGTTCTTATTTTAAAAGTTTGAGGGCTAACTGCTTATCTCAACTTCATGTATTTTTGGAATTATTTTTAATCAATCGAATTTGTTTGATTGCTTTTCTTTGGAAGATATTAACCACTGCTCGAAATATTAAGGATTAACTTTATGTCTTTTTTGAAAGGGTTCAAAAGTATATAGTTTCAATCTTGAGATTTTTACCAGCTCAGCAAAGGATCTTTTTCTGTCTGGTAAATATATGGCTTAAAGAGGATCACATTCGGTCCAGTTTTCTTTGCAGATTTCGATAGGATTTTCCACGCCGATTCCGATAGATTTTTTTTATCTCTGTGTCATTTTCTGGAAAGACCTCTAGGATTGGGTCCACAACAGTGGAAAACAAACTAAATCGGATGTTATGGCCTTCCTTGCAATATACGGGTAATGCACTTTTATCAATGTATTTTAACTTTGTCATTTAGGTTTCTCTCGATGCTTTTACTTTAATTTCAATTGCCTCATGTAATTTGAGCCATGAGCTTCTTTTTGCTAATATATTATAACGATAAAAAAGCGTCAAGCTACAGCCGAGCAGGTTTTGAACAAAAAAAACTGGTGGCTCCATAATTTTCTAAGGATGTTTTATGTGTCAGTGTTGCAGACGTCACTCTGAGTCTTGAAAAATGGGAAAGACCTACAGGATTCACATTTCTGAAACAATTTTCAAAGAACTTCCGTGGAAATTTGGATCAGGAAATAGAGAAAGGGGCACATCAATGTATGAAATAGCCTCAACTAAAAACAGTTTAAGTCTTTTTGGTAGTCTCTATAGTTAGTAACTTACTTAGTTTAGTCAATTGGCTAAATAAACATAATATTGATGAAACTTTTGGCATTAAAATTGAACAAAAAAAAATTTTATATGAATTTGTCCGGAAACTTATATATTTATGCATATTTTTTTATCTGATAAGGTAGCTATTAGCTATAAATTTAATTAATTTTGAACTTTTTTTATTGGAAAACTAAATTGATTTTAATTGAAGAAGTGAAAATGTCCCTTTTTTTGACAGTTTTTTCGTCATAAAATTCAAACCACCCTGTGAAAATTAACCAAAAGCTTTTCAGGTGATCTTTATGCACACCCGCTTCGAATGAAACCAATTTGGCTTCGATAGCTTGATTTGTTCTCGAGTTAGGCTGTACGAAAGAATCCGCACAAACGTACGTACGTACGTACGTACACACACACACACAGACATCTTTCTAAAAATCATGGAATCCGACTACTGGGACCGCCAAACGTGGAGAAATGTAAGAATTTTGAATTTCGAAAATCGGACCGATTACAAGAACTTCCTGATGGGAAGTTAAAAATGTGTGAATTCTTAGAAAATTATAAGGCTGAAAGTAACAAGGTCTGTTATGAGTTGAAAAATAGCAATGCCAACAATGAAAAAATATGTATGGAAGTAAGAAAAATCTGTGATGAGGTGGCGGTTGTAAAGGCGAAAACTGTCAATACAGGTACGACGTCTAAAAAGGCATACGCGAACCTTAACAAGGTTGGAGCACCAGTGATTCTTAAACCTAAAGAGAGACAAAAATGTACTACGACTAAGGCGGATTTGGAAAAAAATGTGGACCCAGCAGGGCTCAAAATAGTTGGGGTGAAAAATAGACAGAATGGAACGCTTGTCATAGAGAGTGAAAACCAAAAAGAAACGGAAAAAATAAAGAAAGCCTTAGAGGAAAAGTTGAAGGATAAATATGAAGTAAAAATGCCTGAACTTAGAAGCCCGAGAATTTTAATATACAACATGGTAGAAAAATATAGCGAAGATGCCTTAATAGAAAAAATTAAAAAGCAGAATGTGCAATTGGAACACAGAAAACTAAAGGACCGTCTTCTACTTATCCGTTTTGATTCATTACAAAAACGGCTTTATTTGTTTATGTCTACTAACAACTAACACCACGCTAAATGATGATTGTGACAAGATGGGTATTACTCTATGAGTAACACTGTCACTTACAATGCTTGTTTTATAAGCAGTACTGATAGCGTTATATTCCATTACAAAATACACCGGAATATAGAGTTGATGGAAATCTTCATTAAAAATATGATTTATGTAAATTATATTTTTTTTAAATGACTATTGATAATCAAGTTCATCCAGTGAATTTCCTGAGTATTCCTTTTGCCAACTATGAAGATATTCAATCTCAAGATCTCATTTTTCACCCTGGATATTTAAGCAATTTTCTTATTATTCACCAAAATATCAGAAGCATGCGAAAACATTTTGATAACTTTGTAGCCTGATGTAATATTTTTATCTGAAACATGGATTTTTGAAGAAGAAGAATCTCTTTTTGATATTGATGGGCATACATTTATATCGTGCAGTAATAACGAGTATTCATCTGGTGGTGTTGCCGCCTTTATAAAAAAAAACACTCATTTTTGAGCATTCTAAATATAATCTGCAAAGTTGTGATGTTTTAAAGGTTAAGTGTTTGGTAGATGACCGAAAGTTAATATTTTTTTGTATTTATAGATTTCATGAGTCTCCAATTTCTAATGGCGTGTTTTATGATGAGTGAGAAGGCCTTTTGTCTGGTGAGCCGTCAAGTAATTTAATTTTAATAGGTGATATGAATATTGATATTTTGCAAAATTCCACCTCCATTGACAAATACTTATTCTTGCTGTCATCTTTTGGCTTAGAGTCATGTATAAACAAACCTACTCGCATCACAGACTCTACAATTTCCTGCATAGACCATGTATTTGTACGATTTTGTAACTCTCAAAGACTCTCTCTTAGTAGTTCTGTTAATGACTTACACCTTACCGATCATTGTATGACGTGCTTGAGCTTTACAAATGTTTCCAAGGTGAGTCAAAATAATCATTTTTCTGGCTCTCTTTTCCCAAAAACTGACTTCACAGCACTTAACAACTTGCTTCGTTTTGAATGTTGGGAAAAAAACGTTTGATGAAAGTGACCCCTCTAAGGCATATTGTTGCTTTATAACAACTTTAAATCAGCACGTTGAACGTTGCTCTAGTGAAGTGAGAAAAGAAACCAAACTAAAAAAGCTTAAGCCCTGGATAACTGTAAATTTACTAAAAAAAAATTCATACGAAGAACAAGATCTACAAAAGCAAAAAGAAGTTTCCCAATAATATAAGTCTTAATACAGCTTACAAAAAAATATGCAAAGAAATTTCAAGGGATGTTTTGACATGTAAAAACAATTTCTATCTTAACAATTTTAACAAAGTAAAGGGCGATTCCAAAAAAGAATGGAAATTGGTTAATGAAATTTTGCGTAGAACTTATAGCATTGTACAAATCTATATCTTGAAAGAAAACAATCTAGTGATTAGTGATCCTAAAGATCTAGCCGACAGGTTCAACAATTTTTTTTGCCTCTGTAGGCAGTAGAGTAGTGTCAGATAGTAGTGCTGAAGAAACTATATGCACCTGTTTGGCGAGAGATTTGTCGGTCGCTCAAAGTTTCTTTTTTGAACCTCTTACATCATTCGAAATATATAAAATCATAATGTCCCTGAAAAATTCCAATTCTTCCTTATCCGATTCCTTTTCTAATAATTTCGTTAAGAAAATTTCTTTAAACATTTAAGATGTTTTATGCCATCTTTACAACAAGATTGTTGCATTTGGTATTTTTTCTGACGATTTGAAGCTAGCTGAAGTGATACCTTTATTCAAGAAAGGTGATAGAACATGTTTAAATAATAACAGGCCTATTTCTTTACTATCTGTTTTCTCGAAAATTTTTGAAAAATCTATTAAAAATAGAATGGTAAACTTCCTAGAAAAGAACAAATTTTTCAGTAAGTGTCAATTTGGATTTCGATCTGGGTTGTCGACAGAATGTGCACTCTTGAATTTTTGCTCAAATCATATAACGGCTTGAATAATAGGGATTTTACTGCGGCTCTTTTTGTCGACATTACAAAGGCATTTGATACTGTCGACCACAAAATTTTATTGGATAAGTTATACAACTGGAATATGATTTATGTAAAATTTTTATCTGGGTTAATGCTGTAAAAGACCACATTACCGTTTCAGAATAAACTTTTCCATCAGAAACTTAACATAATGAAACCCTTTAAGATGTGATTCTCACACGTAAGACAAGTCTCTACAGCTATGACAGCAAATGTGTTTTCGTAGAACACCACAAAACGAAAACTCTTGAAAGTTTTTGTCCTTTAAACGTCTGCAAAAAAAGTTATTCTATTACCCAAAAGGACTAGGGAACAACAGCTGAAAGTCATCAAACTTCAAGCAAACAATAACAATCAGCACACCTGGTCGAATGTCATTAAAATTAAAAACAAACACCAATTCTTTCTTCTTGGACTCGAATTTGTCCTTTACAGCTTCAATTCAGCCCTTCAACTTTGGAATGTTTTTCTTTGTTGAAAAGAAAAATAAAAAAAAAAATCAAGAACTCAACATAATCAAAAGATTAAGATAAGTTTGAGTTAACCTCCTTGCTGACAAGTCATCGGGAATCACTTCTTTGTTCTCTTTGACAGAGTGAACTGTCTGCGGTTGTCCTGGGCATCTGTGCGGCGATGAGGTATCCTTAGAAAAGGTATTCCAACAATCTTTGTCTTAATTTTTCACTCGACTTGCGTCGAACTTTTATTTTTTGACAGAGTGACATTAAAAAGTTTGCACGTTTGCGCGTTTATCTCTTCAAGTCTTAGTAATTCCGTTTTGTTAAAGGATGTATTTTGAAAATGGTCATGTTGTGGAACAGGGAAATAGTGGACAAAGGAAGAATTGTGGTTGTAAGTGTGTAATAACTTTGTTTGTGTAGCAAGTTTGTTATTGCTAGCTACAATTGCTTAGTTGTTGGTTCCAGGAGAATTTTTATAGCTTTATTGTGACGGAGGAATTGTGAAAATTAGCCAAAGGATGTTGAGCATAATTTGGGTACCAGTTTAACTAAGTTCTTTTTTATTTTGGTGTTTCTAAAGTCTTGGCGCCTTTGTAAAACAAGTCTGTATAACCTTGGCAAAAGGTGATCCTGCTGGTTTTGAGTTGCTTTACGCAAGGATGGCCTCGATATTCCAGTTTAGTGAATGCTTTGAAGCATGAAACGCAAGGTTTTCCTGCCTTTTAATCACTATAGAGTTTCCTGTAAACCGCTTTTAGGTTTCTGTTAATAACTCTCTATTTTATTCTAGCGACTATGATGCATGCTCTTCCTCATGTATGCATGCGAGTCTTCAAAAGAAACAATAAAATGAGATCTAAATAATTGTTGTTGTTGTTTTAATTTGTTCATAAAATTGATATATTAATTTACAGTTGAAAAAAGTAAGAAAAATATCAAAATGGGAACTGCTTTCACATGAAATGGTGTATCGTCGCAATAGATGACGTTCTTCAAATTTTTTGGCGAAGATCACTCGCAGTCTGAGGTTGCTGATTCGGTCTCTTGCTCATTGATGTAGTGAACCTCCAAATTAAACATACTTCATACGGATTTTTATGTTCAATTGTAGTATTTGCCTCTTTATTCACCTATTTATTCTATTAGATCACCACGAGCCCAGAAACGCTGGAAAAGTAGCAAGTATTCCAACCAGGCTTTAATATCGCAAGCCCACGATAAATAACAGGCAGAAATCTGGTTCAAAACCAAAACAGAAAAGTGAAACAAAACCAGACTATATTGCATAAAATCCGACCAGATCACCACGCGCCAAGAAAAGCTGGAAAAGTAGCAAGTATTCCAACCACGCTTTAATATCGCAAGCCCACGATAAATAACAGGCAGAAATCTGGTTCAAAACCAAACAAGAAAAGGTAAATAAAACGAGTCGATATTGCACATAATTCGACCAGTTCACCAGGCGCCCAGAAACGCTGGAAAAGTAGCAAGTATCCCAACCAGGCTTTAATATCGCAAGCCCACGATAAATAACAGGCAGAAAGTGAAACAAAACCAGACTATATTGCATAAAATCCGACCAGATCACCACGCGCCAAGAAAAGCTGGAAAAGTAGCAAGTATTCCAACCACGCTTTAATATCGCAAGCCCACGATAAATAACAGGCAGAAATCTGGTTCAAAACCAAACAAGAAAAGGTAAATAAAACGAGTCGATATTGCACATAATTCGACCAGTTCACCAGGCGCCCAGAAACGCTGGAAAAGTAGCAAGTATCCCAACCAGGCTTTAATATCGCAAGCCCACGATAAATAACAGGCAGAAATCTGGTTCAAAACCAAACAAGAAAAGGTAAATAAAACGAGTCGATATTGCACATAATTCGACCAGTTCACCAGGCGCCCAGAAACGCTGGAAAAGTAGCAAGTATCCCAACCAGGCTTTAATATCGCAAGCCCACGATAAATAACAGGCAGAAATCTGGTTCAAAGCCAAACAAGAAAAGGTAAATAAAACGAGTCGATATTGCACATAATTCGACCAGATCAACAGGCGTACAGAAACGCTGGAAAAGAAGCAAGTATCCCAACCATGATTTAATATCGCTCAGCCACGATAAATAACAGGCAGAAATCTGGTTTAAAACCAAAACAGAAAAGTGAAACAAAACTAGACTTTATTGCATAAAATCCGACCAGATCACCAGGCGCCCAGAAACACTGGAAAAGTAGCAAGTATTCCAACCACGCTTTAATATCGCAAGCCCACGATAAATAACAGGCAGAAATCTGGTTCAAAACCAAACAAGAAAAGGTAAATAAAACGAGTCGATATTGCACATAATTCGACCAGTTCACCAGGCGCCCAGAAACGCTGGAAAAGTAGCAAGTATCCCAACCAGGCTTTAATATCGCAAGCCCACGATAAATAACAGGCAGAAATCTGGTTCAAAGCCAAACAAGAAAAGGTAAATAAAACGAGTCGATATTGCACATAATTCGACCAGATCAACAGGCGTACAGAAACGCTGGAAAAGAAGCAAGTATCCCAACCATGATTTAATATCGCTCAGCCACGATAAATAACAGGCAGAAATCTGGTTTAAAACCAAAACAGAAAAGTGAAACAAAACTAGACTTTATTGCATAAAATCCGACCAGATCACCAGGCGCCCAGAAACACTGGAAAAGTAGCAAGTATTCCAACCACGCTTTAATATCGCAAGCCCTCGATAAATAACAGGCAGAAATCTGGTTCAAAACCAAACAAGAAAAGGTAAATAAAACGAGTCGATATTGCACATAATTCGACCAGATCACCAGACGCCCAGCAACGCTGGAAAAGTAGCAAGTATTCCAACCACGCTTTAATATCGCAAGCCCACGATAAATAACAGGCAGAAATCTGGTTCAAAACCAAACAAGAAAAGGTAAATAAAACGAGTCGATATTGCACATAATTCGACCAGTTCACCAGGCGCCCAGAAACGCTGGAAAAGTAGCAAGTATCCCAACCAGGCTTTAATATCGCAAGCCCACGATAAATAACAGGCAGAAATCTGGTTCAAAGCCAAACAAGAAAAGGTAAATAAAACGAGTCGATATTGCACATAATTCGACCAGATCAACAGGCGTACAGAAACGCTGGAAAAGAAGCAAGTATCCCAACCATGATTTAATATCGCTCAGCCACGATAAATAACAGGCAGAAATATGGTTTAAAACCAAAACAGAAAAGTGAAACAAAACTAGACTTTATTGCATAAAATCCGACCAGATCACCAGGCGCCCAGAAACACTGGAAAAGTAGCAAGTATTCCAACCACGCTTTAATATCGCAAGCCCACGATAAATAACAGGCAGAAATCTGGTTCAAAACCAAACAAGAAAAGGTAAATAAAACGAGTCGATATTGCACATAATTCGACCAGATCACCAGGCGCCCAGCAACGCTGGAAAAGTAGCAAGTATTCCAACCACGCTTTACTATCGCAAGCCCACGATAAATAACAGGCAGAAATCTGGTTCAAAACCAAACAAGAAAAGGTAAATAAAACGAGTCGATATTGCACATAATTCGACCAGATCAACAGGCGCACAGAAACGCTGGAAAAGTAGCAAGTATGACAACCACGCTTTAATATCGCAAGCCCACGATAAATAACAGGCAGAAATCTGGTTTAAAACCAACACAGAAAAGTGAAACAAAACCAGACTATATTGCATTTAATTCGACCAGATTACCAGGCGCCCAGAAACGCTGGAAAAGTAGCAAGTATTCCAACCACGCTTTAATATCGCAAGCCCACGATAAATAACAGGCAGAAATCTGGTTCAAAACCAAACAAGAAAAGGTAAATAAAACGAGTCGATATTGCACATAATTCGACCAGTTCACCAGGCGCCCAGAAACGCTGGAAAAGTAGCAAGTATCCCAACCAGGCTTTAATATCGCAAGCCCACGATAAATAACAGGCAGAAATCTGGTTCAAAACCAAAACAGAAAAGTGAAACAAAACCAGACTATATTGCATAAAATCCGACCAGATCACCACGCGCCAAGAAAAGCTGGAAAAGTAGCAAGTATTCCAACCACGCTTTAATATCGCAAGCCCACGATAAATAACAGGCAGAAATCTGGTTCAAAACCAAACAAGAAAAGGTAAATAAAACGAGTCGATATTGCACATAATTCGACCAGTTCACCAGGCGCCCAGAAACGCTGGAAAAGTAGCAAGTATCCCAACCAGGCTTTAATATCGCAAGCCCACGATAAATAACAGGCAGAAATCTGGTTCAAAGCCAAACAAGAAAAGGTAAATAAAACGAGTCGATATTGCACATAATTCGACCAGATCAACAGGCGTACAGAAACGCTGGAAAAGAAGCAAGTATCCCAACCATGATTTAATATCGCTCAGCCACGATAAATAACAGGCAGAAATCTGGTTTAAAACCAAAACAGAAAAGTGAAACAAAACTAGACTTTATTGCATAAAATCCGACCAGATCACCAGGCGCCCAGAAACACTGGAAAAGTAGCAAGTATTCCAACCACGCTTTAATATCGCAAGCCCACGATAAATAACAGGCAGAAATCTGGTTCAAAACCAAACAAGAAAAGGTAAATAAAACGAGTCGATATTGCACATAATTCGACCAGTTCACCAGGCGCCCAGAAACGCTGGAAAAGTAGCAAGTATCCCAACCAGGCTTTAATATCGCAAGCCCACGATAAATAACAGGCAGAAATCTGGTTCAAAGCCAAACAAGAAAAGGTAAATAAAACGAGTCGATATTGCACATAATTCGACCAGATCAACAGGCGTACAGAAACGCTGGAAAAGAAGCAAGTATCCCAACCATGATTTAATATCGCTCAGCCACGATAAATAACAGGCAGAAAATTGGTTTAAAACCAAAACAGAAAAGTGAAACAAAACAAGACTTTATTGCATAAAATCCGACCAGATCACCAGGCGCCCAGAAACACTGGAAAACTAGCAAGTATTCCAACCACGCTTTAATATCGCAAGCCCTCGATAAATAACAGGCAGAAATCTGGTTCAAAACCAAACAAGAAAAGGTAAATAAAACGAGTCGATATTGCACATAATTCGACCAGATCACCAGACGCCCAGCAACGCTGGAAAAGTAGCAAGTATTCCAACCACGCTTTAATATCGCAAGCCCACGATAAATAACAGGCAGAAATCTGGTTCAAAACCAAACAAGAAAAGGTAAATAAAACGAGTCGATATTGCACATAATTCGACCAGTTCACCAGGCGCCCAGAAACGCTGGAAAAGTAGCAAGTATCCCAACCAGGCTTTAATATCGCAAGCCCACGATAAATAACAGGCAGAAATCTGGTTCAAAGCCAAACAAGAAAAGGTAAATAAAACGAGTCGATATTGCACATAATTCGACCAGATCAACAGGCGTACAGAAACGCTGGAAAAGAAGCAAGTATCCCAACCATGATTTAATATCGCTCAGCCACGATAAATAACAGGCAGAAATATGGTTTAAAACCAAAACAGAAAAGTGAAACAAAACTAGACTTTATTGCATAAAATCCGACCAGATCACCAGGCGCCCAGAAACACTGGAAAATTAGCAAGTATTCCAACCACGCTTTAATATCGCAAGCCCACGATAAATAACAGGCAGAAATCTGGTTCAAAACCAAACAAGAAAAGGTAAATAAAACGAGTCGATATTGCACATAATTCGACCAGATCACCAGGCGCCCAGCAACGCTGGAAAAGTAGCAAGTATTCCAACCACGCTTTAATATCGCAAGCCCACGATAAATAACAGGCAGAAATCTGGTTTAAAACCAACACAGAAAAGTGAAACAAAACCAGACTATATTGCATTTAATTCGACCAGATTACCAGGCGCCCAGAAACGCTGGAAAAGTAGCAAGTATCCCAACCATGATTTAATATCGCTCACCCACGATAAATAACAGGCAGAAATCTGGTTTAAAACCAAAACAGAAAAGTGAAACAAATCTAGACTTTATTGCATAAAATCCGACCAGATCACCAGGCGCCCAGAAACACTGGAAAAGTAGCAAGTATTCCAACCACGCTTTAATATCGCAAGCCCACGATAAATAACAGGCAGAAATCTGGTTCAAAACCAAACAAGAAAAGGTAAATAAAACGAGTCGATATTGCACATAATTCGACCAGATCACCAGACGCCCAGCAACGCTGGAAAAGTAGCAAGTATTCCAACCACGCTTTAATATCGCAAGCCCACGATAAATAACAGGCAGAAATCTGGTTCAAAACCAAACAAGAAAAGGTAAATAAAACGAGTCGATATTGCACATAATTCGACCAGATCAACAGGCGCACAGAAACGCTGGAAAAATAGCAAGTATCCCAACCATGATTTAATATCGCTCACCCACGATAAATAACAGGCAGAAATCTGGTTTAAAACCAAAACAGAAAAGTGAAACAAAACTAGACTTTATTGCATAAAATCCGACCAGATCACCAGGCGCCCAGAAACACTGGAAAAGTAGCAAGTATTCCAACCACGCTTTAATATCGCAAGCCCACGATAAATAACAGGCAGAAATCTGGTTCAAAACCAAACACGAAAAGGTAAATAAAACGAGTCGATATTGCACATAATTCGACCAGATCAACAGGCGCACAGAAACGCTGGAAAAGTAGCAAGTATGACAACCACGCTTTAATATCGCAAGCCCACGATAAATAACAGGCAGAAATCTGGTTTAAAACCAAAACAGAAAAGTGAAACAAAACTAGACTATATTGCATTTAATTCGACCAGATTACCAGGCGCCCAGAAACGCTGGAAAAGTAGCAAGTATCCCAACCACGCTTTAATATCGCAAGCCCACGTTAAATAACAGGCAAAAATCTGGTTTAAAACCAAAACAGAAAAGTGAAACAAAACGCACACCCACGATAAATAACAGGCAGAAATCTGGTTTAAAACCAAAACAGAAAAGTGAAACAAAACTAGACTATATTGCATTTAATTCGACCAGATTACCAGGCGCCCAGAAACGCTGGAAAAGTAGCAAGTATCCCAACCACGCTTTAATATCGCAAGCCCACGATAAATAACAGGCAGAAATCTGGTTCAAAGCCAAACAAGAAAAGGTAAATAAAACGAGTCGATATTGCACATAATTCGACCAGATCAACAGGCGTACAGAAACGCTGGAAAAGAAGCAAGTATCCCAACCATGATTTAATATCGCTCAGCCACGATAAATAACAGGCAGAAAATTGGTTTAAAACCAAAACAGAAAAGTGAAACAAAACAAGACTTTATTGCATAAAATCCGACCAGATCACCAGGCGCCCAGAAACACTGGAAAAGTAGCAAGTATTCCAACCACGCTTTAATATCGCAAGCCCTCGATAAATAACAGGCAGAAATCTGGTTCAAAACCAAACAAGAAAAGGTAAATAAAACGAGTCGATATTGCACATAATTCGACCAGATCACCAGACGCCCAGCAACGCTGGAAAAGTAGCAAGTATTCCAACCACGCTTTAATATCGCAAGCCCACGATAAATAACAGGCAGAAATCTGGTTCAAAACCAAACAAGAAAAGGTAAATAAAACGAGTCGATATTGCACATAATTCGACCAGTTCACCAGGCGCCCAGAAACGCTGGAAAAGTAGCAAGTATCCCAACCATGATTTAATATCGCTCAGCCACGATAAATAACAGGCAGAAATATGGTTTAAAACCAAAACAGAAAAGTGAAACAAAACTAGACTTTATTGCATAAAATCCGACCAGATCACCAGGCGCCCAGAAACACTGGAAAAGTAGCAAGTATTCCAACCACGCTTTAATATCGCAAGCCCACGATAAATAACAGGCAGAAATCTGGTTCAAAACCAAACAAGAAAAGGTAAATAAAACGAGTCGATATTGCACATAATTCGACCAGATCAACAGGCGCACAGAAACGCTGGAAAAGTAGCAAGTATCCCAACCATGATTTAATATCGCTCACCCACGATAAATAACAGGCAGAAATCTGGTTCAAAACCAAACACGAAAAGGTAAATAAAACGAGTCGATATTGCACATAATTCGACCAGATCAACAGGCGCACAGAAACGCTGGAAAAGTAGCAAGTATGACAACCACGCTTTAATATCGCAAGCCCACGATAAATAACAGGCAGAAATCTGGTTTAAGACCAAAACAGAAAAGTGAAACAAAACTAGACTTTATTGCATAAAATTCGACCAGATCATAAGGCGCCCAGAAACACTGGAAAAGTAGCAAGTATTCCAACCACGCTTTAATATCGCAAGCCCACGATAAATAACAGGCAGAAATCTGGTTCAAAACCAAACAAGAAAAGGTAAATAAAACGAGTCGATATTGCACATAATTCGACCAGATCACCAGGCGCCCAGAAACGCTGGAAAAGTAGCAAGTATCCCAACCATGATTTGATATCGCTCACCCACGATAAATAACAGGCAGAAATCTGGTTTAAAACCAAAACAGAAAAGTGAAACAAAACTAGACTTTATTGCATAAAATCCGACCAGATCACCACGCGCCCACAAACGCTGGAAAAGTAGCTTTGTTATTGTGCGTGTTTACTTATTAAATAAATTGACAAAAATTTAATTTATTTTTAAAATTATTTCATATCTTAAGTTTTAGAAAATAAAAAAAGGTAAATACTTGAGGGCAGTAACACAAAATCAAATGGAAATTATAATTCAATTCATCGACGAACATATGTACGTAGATGTCGCACAATTTCAAGCCAAAAAGCTTACATGGAAGATCATCCATAAACAAATTGTTGGCGAATAAAATGTACGGTACTGTACTGGCCGAATAAGTCCATATCTTCTTCGAGAAAGGTTAAGCATCATCAAATCCTAAGCCATTTGTTTTTTTTTTGTTAGGTATGGACCGACTTCAATTATCGCGCTAAAAAGAAGTGCAGCCAGAATCATTTGTCTTTTAAGGAGACAGGAGGTGAACCTTTTGATGAAGTTGCATTTACTGCATTGGAGGAAAAGTCACTTCGTGTTGCAGTTGATGGCAGCAGCTCGAGTTGTTTTTGGCGCTCCCCAAATCACAGAGGAAACCGCAGATGATTTCGAAACTGAGGTACTTGAAATACCGGAGAGTTCTGAGTGAACAACTGAGAACACTGAAGAAGAGCTTGGTAAGAGGTAAGCTGATGAATACTTTTATCCAATTAAAATGACAATTTTAAAATATTTTTCAAAATTTATTTCAGAACATCAGCATATTTAACAACAACTACACCAAAAAGTGCAAGAGGAAAGAAAACTATTAATATTGAAGAAGCAGATCGAAATGGATAGGATGTTCAAGTTTGAAATACACAAAATCTCAAAAGAACGAAATCGGCAGGACAACGTCTTCCAAACGAAAGTAATAGAGGCTTTGAACCGAAGAAACGAAATTACCAAACAACAGCTTCATAAAACAAATAGATTTGATGATTTTTTGTTTTTTAGTTTCTTTGTTTTTGTTTAAGTGACTTTAAATGCAATGAATGCCATTTCCTTTAAAATTTATTAGTTAGACTTTGTCCTTGGAGTGCCATATTTCAGGTGCTTACATTTTATTTATTTTTTTGAAGGAAACGAGTAAAGCTTTTTGAATGCGGTTTTTTCTTGCTTTTGTTCATGATATATAGAACGTTAAAAAATGTTAAAAAAAAAATAAAAAAATTCCGGCTGTTGCAGGTCCGCAAAAACAGGTCTATTATCAATCTGTGACTCATTGGTCATGGAATGACGGATGAGTTTTTCGTTTAGTAAATATTTCGGAAAATGGCGGCAATTAAAAAAAATTGAATTTTCGCGTTTTTTTCGCATAAAAAGATAAATAATAAATGCAAAAATATCAAAATCTATTCCCTGAAGACATATTTTCTGAGTATGCACTCAAAATTTCAGGTGGGTATGTTAATTACAGCAGTCATGAGAATTTCAACCATTTTTAAAACGTGTTTTCGAGGAAAACGCGTTTAAAATTTTGTCATGTGTTTATAATAACCGCTAATCGGCAATGCTCGTATTCTTCTAGTTGCTCATCTTGAACCGCTGACATCTCCCTCTGCTCAATCCAGGCCTTTTTTGCTGCGTTGGTCACCTTCCTCTCCGCGCGCTCGATCCTTGCTCTGTCCCGAGAATGGTCGGAGCGTGAAGTCGATGTCAATTTCAAACGCGTTTGAAATATTGTAAACGTTTGAAATCTGGGAAACGCTTCGACAGATTTATTTCGACTTAAATGTAGATTAAGAATACGTAATAAAAAAAAATAATTTTTTGAAAATCTCAAGGACAAAGTCTCCCTTAATGTTAAATAGATAGGATTTATTTACCTACTGAGATAAAATGTTTAAATAAAGTTTTGTTGATTGAATATTCCATTTAATTTGTTTATGCAATAAATATATGCAGCGAATTTTAAATGTCACCTCGTATTTTTTCGGCATGCTGCCGTGTTGATTGTTGAACTATTATTTCCTAAGTTAGGGTGTTTTTTGATTCCACTTCAACGTCTGTGGTATCCATTTTGTAATACATAAGCACATATTGGAAAGCAGCACAAAGTAAGCGAAAGTAGCAATACTACTTCGTTCATATCTGCATATTTTATATACACCAATGCATCTTTTGATGATGTTTCTTGCTTTCCTTTTTTGGAAGTCATTAGAAGGACGATATGGTGTCAGCAACCAAGGTTCCAAAGGATGTCCAATGTCACCTGCACAAGTTAATTAGAAGTGTTCAGTTTCGACAAATCAACCAAATGCAACATAATCCGATGAAACACTTCTGCCCAATATTTATATTTAATTATTTTATCTGTAGTTACTCTCCATGGGATTTTCGCTGAAAAACGGTAATCAAATAGGTATCATTTTACGTGAAGGTGAAAACGGCAGTTCTCATTTTACGCGATGCAAAACTATTGTCGAGACGAGATCGTTAGACGACTATCGTCTTACGTGATGAGGGCACAGAGTTTTCGAATAAGAAGTATTTTGAATAACGTTGCGAATTTTATTTGTTTGTAGGGTCCCTTACTTAAAGAGTGACAGCGAAACACTATTACTAGGCCTCCACTGTCCGTCTATCCGTCTATTGTGTTTTATTTTCAAAATCATGAGAGATAGACACTTGAAATTTTCACCAAATGCGTACTAGTAAATAATAAAAATAATATAAAGCTAAAAATAAAGAGTGGTTCTCGTACAAAAACTTGTTTCATAAAATCACAATTCAATTTGGCGTCTAAAAGTAGGCAATGATCTCATTTCAACGAGCAGTGGACGATATGTTATGTTTTCACGTGACGCGACACCTTGCAATGGCTTTCTGAACCCTATCCAACACAAAGTAAAAGCTCGAAATCGGTTTACATGTAATTCTATTAAGTGAAATGAAAAAAGGGCATTTGACGCAAGACAACTTTACCCATCGTCAATTGGCTTGCTCGTATTTGTGCGACATTTCTCGAAGTGTGGTCTGTGTCCTGTGAGAGAATGCCAGAGTTTGTTTCCACGACTTATTTTGGGAACCTTCCGCTGAGCCGTGGACACCATTCAATATAAGATTTTAATCTTATTCTGGTGCTCAAGGCGTAGTTGATGGTTCTGTGATACTCTAGATAATATAAAGATTTTTTATAAGACTCGAATCAATTGACAGATGATGCCTTGGAATATTGCGGGGAATGAATATTCCTCCAGTGGATTTTCTGATCTCTAATCTTGTTTTTTTTTTACTTGTTCATTTACATTCTCAAACACGATTAGGACCGGCAACTCGATTTTACTTGTGTGAATTTCTCACTCACTTAAGACACCTGTCATAAATGTATACACCAATGACGTGTCCTTATGAAGTAATAAATTTTGAAAAATAATTTTGCATTGCTTAGAAAGGAAATGTACTCTTATTCCTTATTTTGATTCGAACTTGTGCACAAGATTTCACTTCAATATTTGCAGAAAAGAATCATTGCAGCTATTCTGAAACACGGACACTAAGTTAACAGGCACAGTATCTATAAAATCTTCCATGGAAGCATGTTGAATGTTGTTATAGCTTCCCTTAGTTCGCGTTCAATCTTTGCTGCTACTGAATCAGAACGATTCCTTAAATCTTTTACAGTTTCTTTAAATATATTAAAATGCCCTTCAGCCTTTTCGCAGAAAAATAAATTCAGGCGAATCAGTTCTCCCTATCCAGCGGACGTTGGTCTTCTATTTCAAAGTCAAACCCGAACTAGAGCTCTGAGCCTGGGAAGCCCAGCTTTGGGCAAGAAGTCTTCAACCCTAGGCATGTGAGGGAGTGATCGTTGTGACCGGCGCAAGATGATCGTTTAGCATTATATAGTATAATAGATTTCTGGACTTTCCGAGGTGCCTACATTGGCTCAGACCACTACTTAGTTACAGAAGATGGTATGGTCATATACATGCCCAAATGGTCCTTAAGAAAGGTGACCATCTTGATCGCGAAATACAGAGCTAATTGTTGCAAGGCAATAAGAGTAGACAATTGATTAAATCTTTATTTTTTATCTTTATAAAGGCGAGTCGTTTTAGAGTCATGCAAGGCTTTGGAATCCTTGCGTAACCCGTCACATAATGCAGGGCGACGGTGAAGAGTGCTTGCGCTTCCTAAAGGCCGGCAATAATATCATCGATAAACTCGATGTAAAAAAAAGCCTTCAAACAAGGCGACGCGTTTCATGCGATTTTCTTAACATAATTCAAACTTTCAAAAATCTGTCCAGTTTTTTTGCGAATGCAGACGATATTGACATAATTCGAAGGACACAACGATCAGTAGATGGTGGATTTGTATGTATCGCTATCGAAGCGATCATAACGAAGTATATTGTTTAAAAGAATGGCATACAACATTCACGCATATTTGAAAACCTTAAAATAGAAAGATCTAACATTGAGGTACTCAAGTCTTCTTAGTCTTAATAGAACCCACTCTTTTCAAGCACTGATTTTGATCGGGTCTTACTTCGTGACTCTCTTATCCATGGTCTTACTAAAACTTAGCAGAAGCATAAATGTGCATATTAAATTTTGAAGAGATATTCAAACGAAGAGCTGTACGGGCCGTTCAAATCAAGCCAAAAGGCCCCTTGTGCAATAGCTCAGTTACTGTTGGCTAGGATATGTGGAGCGGAGTGCCATCAACGCAATACCGAACCTTCGGTGGTGCACAGAAGTGTTAAACAACCTCAACTACGATGTCTCGTTAAGAAGACACCTTTTGAGCCAAAGGGAAAAATGAATGAATATATTCCATCATCAGAAAATCTTGACTCGTCTTACAATTCAAAGATGTTTTGCGTCTCTCTCATGATAGTACGTTGAAGTTGAATACTGCAATGCATTAAAATAAATAACAGAAATACACGAAAATATAAAAACACAACTATGTAGATCCAAATTCACAATTTATACAAAAATGTTTGCGGCGAATTTAAGTCCTTGTTTCTAACGAAAGCTGCTCTGCTCTATATTCATATGAATTTCGACTGCGGTCCTCCTTTGGGTATATGCAAATGATTTCATGCAATTGAAGCTGTACGCCACTCTTCGAAATCACAATGTAATTTTCTGGATGGAATCCCGGTCATTGTGTGAATGTCAGCAGCAACGTTCCGACAAGAGGACAGCTGCTAGGGCTCATTTAAACTTTGATGCTAACCGTATCAACCTAACCCAACATACCTTGGGCACCTCTGCATTATTCAAGCATTCGATGTTAATCACGTCGCTGCGGTGGTCATTCGAATTCCACCAAATAATGAAGGCAGCATTGGTAATGCGGTCGCGGAACGAGTCCTTACAAATTATGCCATTTAATTTAGAAATGCAACGTAATTTGAACCAGACACAATATGTACATAGACATGCGAATAAATACCTTCATTGGTATTTTACACAAATGGATTTAGTCCCCAGTAGTCTGCCAAGTGGAATAGTCCAATGGAATGTTGCTATTATTGGTATTTCAGGCAATTAGAATGCCAGACTTATTACCACAATATTAGGTTGCAATTTACCATGCTAATGGATTTATTTATGACTATGAAAATTCGTGGCGAAATGTTGCTATAGAAATCAATGTTATTTTGAAATTATTGTTGAGCTAGCAAAGAGTTTTGGGATCCAGGTCCAAAACGCAGACACAAAAACGGTGACAATTTCAAAATATATAAAATATAAACAATGAAAACCTAAAAAATGCAGGGTTTTCCAAAAAGGACTTGACAATTTTTTTTTTTAAATAAAACGCAAACCTCATCGAACTTAGAAACAATCTAAAAACTCTTCAATTAATCGATTGTAAGGTGTGCTGTGTAGCTTGTGGCATGGCATAATTGGTAATCATGGTGTGATAACGCTGACCATTTACGATCGTTATATTCGACTAAAAAACCGCACCAAACGACGACAATAGCGCACCAACCGGTTATCTTTTGTGGACGAAGTGGTGATTCATGAAGCATAAGTGGATTTTCACCCGATCAATAACGCATTTTGACGAACCCATGGAGCCAAAAATTAGCTTCGTCACTGAAAATGATTTTGCGATGAAATTCATCATCTTGGCGCATCTTCTTCAGTGCCCAATCGGAGAACGTACGTCGCTTCAAATGGTCCATCGGCTTCAATTTTTAAGTCAGCTAGATTTTGTATGGGTGTAAACCAAAAAATCCAAGAAACGCTATAATATGGTCTGAGCGATGTCCAATCCTTGAGAACGCCGTGGAATTGACAGATTTGGATCGTTTGCTTTGCTATCGATACTTCGACCAATCCGTTGTTTCACTGACACGGCAACATCACATAACGAATAAGTAGACTAAAATTTTTGCACTAAGTTTGTTATTGCCCGTCTACTACGGCGAGAATTACGATCGAAAATTGGTGTTAACGCTCTAAAATTTACGGTCACCGACTCTGAATTTCGGTAGAAATATTTTTTAATTTGCAGACGTTTCTCGTTCGTGATGAAAATGTTGCTGAATAAATTGACAATGACAGTTCGATGATTAGTGAATGGGTGCGTTCAAAAATTAAATTCATAATTGTCAAATCCCTATTGGAAAACCTGATACAAAATAAAAAATAATCATTTTTTGCAAAATTTTCGTGGGCTATAGTTCATGATTTTTAGACCCGTTTTTTCAACAAAATACCAAAATCTTATGAAACAATTTTTAAGTGAAAATAGGAACAATCAAAACACACAAATGCGTCTGCCGATGTCGATGGTTTGCAGCTTACTGAGCCAATTACAAACATGCGTATGGCCATTAGTGACCGACCGAACATTCGGTTTCGGCCAAATTCGGCCATAGTTTCGGTTTCGGCAAAAAATTGGCCGAAGCTTCGGCGGCGCCGAAACTCGGTCTTCCACAAGGCACACAGCAATTTCGCACTTTGTGATACCGCGAGGGTTATGTGGATTAAGGTATCTACCTATATTGGGGAGTAAGTGAGTATTGAGTGGTTTTCCTCCCGGACAGTGAAGAAGGAGAAGGTGGAGAGAACTAGTTTGCTTTTCAAATTAACTAAGCGAGTTATTTTGGGTTTGCTTTAGCAAGTTGGGGCCAAGCTGTGAAGAAATGGGAACATAGCTTTCTATGTTTTGATATTTCTATGACCGGACATTCATTGAGGAGATTAAGTAGCTTTCTGGTTCACTGTTTGTTAAGGAGGTTCCAGGTTTGTCTGGTGATGTTGCAAGATGGTTGATGTATTTAATTTTTATGCTTGATTTTACCGCAGCTAATGGTATATCAATTTATTGTGAGGTGCATCTGCGAGGGTGCATTGTACCTTCACAGGCAAGATCATCTGCTCTGCAGTTTCCGTGGATTTCCCTATGTCCAGGAACCCCATAAAGGTGAACCTTAAAAAAGTCCGCTATCTCCAGCTTGGAGCTTGGCTGTCGGTCGAAGTGAATATTTCCAGAAATGTAACTATACAACAGCGATTTCGGGGTCGTGGTAAAACATGGAAGTAGAGTTCGAGACTCAAAAAGATAAACTTCCACTTTTCGTTCCAATTTTAACCCATCGGTTGTTATCGTGATGGAGCCGGCCGATATCGGAACATTTTTTTTTGAGAGAATGTAGTCTATAAATGTTAGCAGGGAAATCTACTCCAAAAATTGAGGACTCATTGAAATCAACTCTGGTGCATGGCGAGATTGCATTGAGTCTTACCAACACAAACTTTGTTGTTTGATCAGCACGGTTAACTTCGCGTGAGTTCTTGGTCCGTGAGCCGTATTTTTATTTTCAATTTGTTTATTTTCTCGTGCTTATATGGCGTGACGTGGCAGGTGACTTCGGAAAAGATGACTTTCTGTACGTGTAAAAATATACTAAATTTATATAATAACAATTAAAATACGTAATCAATTTCAACTTGTCTAAAAAAGGTTCGGTTTCGGTTTCGGCCGAAACTTAGACCGAGGCCGAATGTTCGGTTACGGTTTCGGTTTCGGCTGAAAATCATTTTTCGGTCGGACACTTATGGCCATTTTTTAAGGGTTAAGGGATGTTCTTTTTTTGTTTAATTGACTTCATTTCCACTTCGTGACATTTCGACATTTTCCCACCAAGTTTGATTTTACGTATTCGCCTAGTCGAATGGTAATTTCTGAAGATTGATGATTGAATTCAGATTTGTAGACAATTCTTGTTACCTTTCTGATTGCATGATTTTCGTCTAAGAATAATTGAAGTGTCGGGTATTCCTGTACTTTCCCGAAGGTCCGCGAAAAGTACTGAGCGCTGAGCGGTAACCCTTCATCTGCATAATAAGGAACCACAACTGTGTTGAAATAACTAAATTTTCGGGGATGTCGTATGTATTTTTATGCTTCAATATTAACCGGGATCACTTGCTATTGATTTAATTTTAATTTACATGATTAAACATTTGAAAAAAAAAACTAAGCCGGCAGGAGCAATACGAAAACCTTTAGGTAATTCGCTGTGCTAAGAGCGTTTCAGTTAGTAGAGAGTGCTACTTTAAAAGGGACAATATCGATCTGAACATTTTACTGGAATGACTAACCTGGTTAAATTAAAATACCCTTGTATATTTAAATTATGCGGATCAACAAGGCAATTTTCGAAATAAACGTTTTTGAAAAACAATATGTTGGATCAAAATAAAGGGTTAACGATATATGTACATATACATTCCTATTAAATTACTTTTGTAATGCTTTACATTTCTTTCCTGGCGATTTCGGACTCAATTAAAAGCTATCATAAGATAAGACTTTCCAAGGTCATGTTCGTATTTTCTGTTCAAAATCCTTCACCCTGCTAACAAACACCCGCCTGAGGCTCAAGACAAAATAATTTAAAACTCCCCTGAGCATCCATTAATGAAAACATTTAACAAATGAAATCCTCCTCTTCAATTCACTCAACGCAAAACCGACCGCAATCGTTGTGCCTCACATAACACTGCTCACCAACAAGGTAGTATGTTCAAAGTAGGTACATATCTTGGGGGAAGTATTAGTTATCTGACGCCCAAGGATATGAGTCTTGATAACTTTGAAATTAAATTTAAACTCAACGGGAATCGTTTTGCAGCTTCCTACCAACAGGAACCAAATTACCATTCCACCATCATCGTTGGCTGTAAGGCTAGATCCTTAAATGGGGCCATGTTGGAAGAGCGCTTTGAATGTTTGTGATTATGAAAAAAAAAAACTAAATTATTGCGTTGAAACAACCGACGACGATTAAATTCATTTCCCATGCGATAATATGTAGCCGTTGCCGTTTAGGGGTGAAAGCTATCTGGGGTTGGTCCTCCTGGGCGTCCCCTACCGGAAAGTTATTAGCGTGAACTTATTTCTTTTTGCCGCAAGCAACAACTTCCTTAAAAGGTAATTCCCTTCCCATTCTTCTGTGCAAAGGAATTGATTGAAACAGATAGCACGGAAGTTGGCATCCTGCAAGGGCTGGGCACCGTCTACCATCGAGTTGAGATCTTATCGAAGGATTAGGATTCTTTTGACGATGATGCTTTGAAAGAGATAAGTGGTGCATAAATCTTACTTGGCCTTGTTGGCTAATTTTTGGCCTATCTTTTGTGGCGGGCGTCAAAAAGGAATTCCCAAATAAAGATTTATTGTCCGCATTCCTTTTTAATTCAGGGACGGTCAATGAAGGCAACAATTTGTAAGTGTGAACTTAAGTATCGGAATCATTCCTTTCGGAGCTCTTTGTGAGCATAGCATTCCACTACCTAGTGAAGGGGACATGAGAATTGATAATGAAATTGCTCAACTAAGAGATATTAAGGACAAAAGAAAGTCCTTTCAGGCAATTTATTTTGTATAAGGCAATCTGGCGGTGAATTCAAGTCACCATTCTGTGGTTGGGCATCAGTTTATTCTGATGTTTATTCGACGGAAATGGATGTATTGCAGTGCGAGTCCTTTTTCGACACGGAGATGAGTCTTTCGTGGCTTGTAAATTTTTTTTCTCATCAGATGCTTAGCTTAGTGTGTCGTTTTAATGTCTGCCTATCGGAACACTCGGATGTTCTGATTTCGACATTGAAGCAACCAAAACAAGACAACCTTCTACTAATGTAAGAGGCCAACGCCTCTTAGTTGGAACACATATATAGTATATTTTTCAGGGACACTTTTGTTCATCAGGAACTATGAGTTATCTCCATTCATCCTCCTCGCAGACAGGACTTAAAATCTCTTAAAATGCATGGCGGCGGCCCAATAAAGCAATAAGGACATTTTTCGTATTGACGGAATCAAGAACAAGGATAAGTGTGAATATTTTGGATTCACATTTTTGGCGCAACTCAATAAAATTGTTGTTGAACGAACAGGACAGTAAGGTTTCCAAACCAATGGCCAGCATCGAAAGACTCTTGGGAATATTTTAAATATCCATGAGATCAATATCATAAGAAAACATCAAGGAGTTGGTCGATGGGATTCAAAATTTGACGGCCATATTGGTGCAGGTAGAACTCTAAATATTTTTTTATTATATTGATGAACTTTTTTTTATATCAATAATCATAAACAGTATTTATTATTTTTTGACACTCAAAACACACTCAAAAACTGTAGGTTATCTGGATTTTAAGCTTTTCAAATCAGAACATTTAGTCGATTTTGATAGAAACAAGAACTTTCTGATGGGAAGATAAAAATAAGATTGTTAATATTTTTGAAAGAGTTTTCTAAAATAAAACGTATAAACCACTAAATCTAATTGCTGGAAATATTTTCAGGTGCTCATTAGACTATTCAACCTGTTTAGATGAAATCTAAAAATAATGTAGGACCTCGAAACGTTGCGATATGTCAATATTTTAAATTCCTTAAAATAATTTCAAGTACTTGCAAAATAAGCAAAACTATAAACCAGAATTACACGTGGTGTACTAACCGTGTTTATGGCGGTCGCATATTGCTCGAAAAAATACAAATTCATGTCGAGCTGACGGTATGTCAAGTATCTTTGTCAAAAAAGTTGTTTGTCATCAAATGAATGTATTGTTATTCATTTAAAAGCGATGTATTTTTGTGTTTTTTTTTTTTGAAATGAGCTCAAGAGTTCTAATATTCTGTCTTTGTTTAAAAAGGGTTCTTATAAGGAAATGTGTAATTACAGGCTTATATCACTACTCCCAGTTATGAGCAAAGTCTTACATAAATATTTTTTTTTTAATGCAACACAAATCAACTGTAGACGCAATTTTAAAGTTTTGAAGCTAACTTAAGTTAAAGCTCGATGACAAAAAATTATTGCTGGCTTGTTTATTGATTTCACATAAATCATTTGATCGATCAAAAAATTCTTCTAAACATGCTTGAAAGGACGAAAATTAGTTGCGTCATGCTACGATTGATTTAAGGAGTGATCTCAAAAAAAAAATTCAACCAAATTGTTCCCCAAGGTTGCGTCCTTGGTCCGATTCTCTTCATTGGGCACATAAATTTGCTTTTTTACTTGGTTTCAAAGGGCTCATTTGCTTTTACGGATGACGTAGGTTTTTCATATGGCTCTTAGGCTCGTGTTGACCTGTTATCTGGCATTTTTTGGGACGTTTGTCTTATGAGAATTCGGTTATAAGCTCCAAGACTAAAGTCATGTTTTTTTTAATCGTATGTTCCCAAGTATTCTGCACAAGAGTGTCAAAGGTTCAAACTTGCATGTGACTGCCTGAATTGTTGTTAAAAAAAAGCGAAAACAGCATTTATGTCGCTCAAAAGACTTTTTTACTCCAACAATCTAAGATCCGATGTGAAGGTTATTTGCTACCAAGCCTTTGTGCGTCCAATTCTGACTTATGCGACTCCAGTATAGTGGAACATAAGTCCATCCTATATGGAAAAGTTTAGAATATTTGAACGAAAGTGCCTGCGAGCTTGCACACGGTTGTACAGAAGCGCACATTCCGACTTTCGACATTACGTCTCTAACAAAAGACTATTGGATGTTTCCGGCGTGTCTAGGATTGACAACGTTATCCTGGACCTTGTGAGGAATAATTTTGCGCGGTCGGCGAATGTTACTGAGAATGAGCTCATATCGGGTTTGTTTTATCCTAACCCGGGATATTTTAGAAGTTCATTAGAAAACGGACATTTACCACCTGAAGCATTCCTGTATCTGGACGCACATGGCTACTTATCAATGCTCCTATTATATACCATGCTGCTAGACGAGCAATAGACAAAAGGGTTCACGGTGTGCCAATGCACTCGGGGGATGGATCTGCTGACTGGAGGTACTGCATGAGCGTGCCTGAAAGAGATTTAAGTAATATTAATAGATTCAACAGAGCAAAATATTGGTGGCTTGACTGGGTTGAAGCTAACGCTTAGGTTTAGTTAGGTTAAGCTAGGTTAAATTAGGTTAAGTAAGGTTAAATAAGGTTAGCTTTCTTGTAATAAAATAACAATAAAAGGAGAACGATTTTTTTTAACTCCACTTTTCTTTCTAGAGTTCAAGATTATTATAAATAAAAAAAAATATTATTAATTTAATACTGATTACATACACATAAGGCTTAATTTATTATTTTAATGTGTTGCGAACCGATCATCGGTCTCACACAGTATTTTAATAGTTAGCGAATTAAGTATTTCTCATTTGTATTTTGAAATTTTATAGTGTTAATTGTGGAAAATAAATGAGTTTAAAAAAAAAAATTGTTGTGAAAAATGATTTCTGATCGAAAATGTCAACGAACTCAATTACCTGGTGATTCGAAGCGTTGCTCGCTTTGACATTTTTTTTAAACAACATCTTCTACTACTACTACTCACTCTCTGTTCTACGACTTAAAAAATCTTCCTGTCCGTCATTTGTATTGATTTATGGTTTTGAGGACCTTCTTTATGAATTTTGGTACTCGCAACTTACGGCTAATTCTTGACTATAATTTACGTAGAAACTTCTCATACTCAGTTACTACACTTCACTTCAGCACTGCTTATCGTAATTTGTATTATATTTCATTCATACGTTTGTTCAGTATACTTCCTCAATTATACAGGGTGATCTCTTCGCTAGGCATCTTGCTCAAATATTTGAAAAAATTGGATACTCCATTTGAATTTCGCTGTCAAAGAATCCTTTATTAAACATTAACTTGTGGCTTTATATTAATTTTGTATATTAAAAAATAATAGTATATTTCTTTTAAAGGTCATCCCACCCAAAATTATATTAATTGAAAAGTTAAAATATAGAATGTAAAATGAATTTTTTACTTTAATATTAATTTTGAATTGAATAATTTAATTAGTTGTTATATCGGGTCCGCCAAATAACTTTTTTTTTTGAAAAAAAGAACTGCTGAATATTTTCTCAAATCACTTTTTTTATTTGAAAGTACAATCCTTCCGGTTAATAATGGAAAATAATTTCATTCAAATGGCTGCCTCGGCTGGCCATGCAGTAGCATACACGATCGGTCCAATTTTTAAGCACATTATCGATTGTGTGCAGCTATATTTCACCAATGGCTTCACGAATATTGTCCTTTAAAGCGTCAATTGTCTCTGGCTTGTCGGCGTAACATTTATCTTTGAGGGCACCCCACAAATAATAGTGCAACGGTTTCAAATCGCAGCTCCGAGGTGGCCAAACGACTGCGGCTGATAATGCGATCTTCAAAAACGGGGCGCAGAACATCGAGTATAGCTTCGGCTGTGTGGCACATAGCGCCGTCCTGTTGAAACCAAATGTTGCCAATATCCTCCTCTTCAATTTTTGTGAACAACATGGCCCGATAACGATCGCCATTGACTGTAACGGCCACTCCTTGCTCATTTTCGAAGAAAAATGGCCCAATTATGCCTCTGGACCAAAATCCGCACCAAACATTGACTCGTTTTGGGTGCATCGGCTTTTCAATGTATGCGTGCGGGTTTCTGTGCCCCAAATGCGACAATTTTGCTTGTTTACATACCCGCCAAGATCAAAATGAGATTCATCTGAAGAGATGATTTTTTTGGCAAAATCGGCATCTTCTGTAAGTCGATCGCAGGCCCACTTAGCGAAGCGAAAACGCATTGGATGGTCAGTTGGCTTCAACTCCTGAACCAGTTGGACTTTGTATGGCGTCATACCAAGGTCTTTATGCAAAATTCGTCTGAATGATGTCTCCGAAACGTTTAATTGTTGAGAACGACGGTGAATTGATGTTGATGGCGCTTCACGCACACTTTCTGGCACAGCAGCAATGTTCTCGGGTATACGCACTGTTTTTGGCTTTTCACGCTTTGGTTTATCGATGAAAGAAATAATGGCAAAACAAATTTCAGAATTCGTCGAGGACTCCAGTTCCGAACTGAAGTAGAGTTTGTGCCACAAATTTGGAAAGCAACTGCACAGGTTCGAAATTCCAGCGCGACCAAAAGATAAATCTAGTATTTTTGGACAACAGAGGAGAGTAGTGGGAAGGCGACATCTCTGAGGCGTCATTTATTTTCTTTTTCGGCCTCGAAGTGTGTGAGGAACTCGTCATTCAAATCAATTCCAGAGGGGTGAAAGAAAAGTGGTTGAAGAAATTCGCGTTTTCTCAAAAAGAACTTGGCAAACGATTTAAATATAAAAATCCATCAATCATTTTCAGTTTGACTTGATGTCAAAAAAGCTATAGCGGACCACCACTCACTTCCCGACTATTTCATTAAAAATTGCAACGCACGAAGATTCACTTCAATAAACAAAGTTTTGAAAAACAAACTCCAAGAGTCGATGACAACTGTATACCAGCATGTAGTTAACATGCGGAGTATCTTGCACATGTACAAGCACCATTTAGACAAAAAATACATGCAACTAGATTTCAGTCCGCTACAATATTTCCATGGAAACTTGCGTATTTTTTTTGGACATAATCCAAAGTTATGCACTATCCATATTTTTTGCTTGCCTGAAACCAACATTAAACTTCAATGTGTCATTTTTTTGTGACGTCAGTCCTAGATGTACATATATGCAACAATTTACATGTATATTTTTGTATGCAAAAAAAATATGTTTTTACATTACAACAAATTAATTCAGTCAAGAATACAAGCTTGTACGCAATGAGTTTGAGGGCTGATCTCTGTTTTACCTCTCACATAACACCATAGAACTATATCAATTTCGTTATGTTAGTAACCGACGAAGGCTTTTTGTGTAAATTCCAAGGGTAACCATCCTCTGCTGCTCTGCCGCAATACTTACATCTGCAAAGTAATTTTTCCCCATAAATTCCAATACAATTTTGAATCATTTAGCATGCATTATCGCTAAAGTGCTGCGGTAAGTGTTGAAGTGGTTATAATTTCCCACCACCACCGCCACCTACATATGCACAAAAAGACGGGCACTTACAGAGAAACTCAATAGCCATGTGCGCACAGAACACGTGGCCAGCACGACGAGAAAAACTTCCCAAAACAAAACATTTTTTCCGCTCAAAAGTTTTCCCAGTATATTTTGCTGGTGGAAGTCTCTCTTAAAAAGACCGAACCCTCTCTCAGTAACAGGTGCAGAGACAAAAGTGCAAAAAGCTTTTCCACCGGAAAATGGGAAATTCAACAAGCATCGCTATGCGGTCCAGTGGACGTAAATCTTGAAATCAGTCTCCGATGAATTTTCCCGCGACTTGCACGGTCGGATTGTTTTGTTTCATTGACTGACGCTCGGCAGTGTTAAGTGTGCTCCGACAGCAAAAAAAAAAAAATTGCGTAAAACGTTTAAGCTCGCCTCAGGTAAATGTGATCTGCTCCAGTTAGTCAAGATGTAAAAAAAATAAATAAATATATAACCAAATATTTGAAAAATAAAAATAATGCAATATGGAGGTGCACCTCCTTTTGTGTCCTTAAAAATATAGAATAGTGCGTGTTGCTGTATTTTAACGTGTTCAGCTATTTTCCCAATTAATTTTTCGATTAAGAGTGCATTTGTTTGCGTATTTGTGCTTCTGTCGGCTTTGTGAAAAGGAATTCAAAAAGATTGTTAGTCAGTGCGGCAGTGGCTCTGTCGACGTCGCTTGGAATACTCAATTTAATTGGATTAACAATGCTTCCCGGAACAGCAGCATCCCGCTTTTGAAGGATAACACTAGAATGTAAGTTTAAACAATGTCCACCACTTGGGAGGTGTTTTACACTCTGCTGCACACAATTATTGAAAGCATTTTATTTTTTTTTGTGACTAGCTGCTAACCTTGGTTGATTTAGAGATGCAAGCTTTAATCTACGGTCTTGTTTTTTTTTGTTTCTTAAGATACACGTAAGATACTCTTGAGAAATTCAGTGGCGCTTGGTGGCTTGGCTTTCATTAAAATTAATTGAGTGGTGTAAAGATTTTCAAAGATTCCTTTGATTTTCTTTTCCTTCACTGCAAGAATACGTTTTGGACGTGATGCTTCAGTGGAAGGATGCTGCGTTGATGTACCGAGCTCTTGTGTCTTGGGCGTAGTGAGTCGTTTCTTAGTAAATAATTTTTTTTGGGCTACTGCAGTTTTTGTTCTGCATTATTAAAGTCAGAAATTATGCTGGTTTAAGTTCGACCGATGGAAGTAAATAAAATAGTTATGTAGAAATGAAGAAAGCAAAAGAAATATTTTTGGTACGACTTTTCAAGCCAATGGAGTACAAATAAGCAAGGATTTTGTGTTATGCAACCATTCATCGCGTGATTAATTTCTATGAGTTAACATTGCCATAAAGGTTGAAGAAATTTTACACATTTTGAAAACTTAACATTTCAGCAGTTAGATCTGTTTTAAGAGCACATTTCTGCTGTTTACTTCACAGGAAGCTGCATAATCCCTGATTATACTATGCACTCATCTTTATCTCGTACAATAGAAAAGATTATCGTTCTCATTCAGAAACCCGTTGGTCCAGGTGTTGTTTTCGCCATTCTCGATGTCCTTCCCCGATGACAAAGCCATTGCAGCAGCATTTTTGTTCTTCTCTTTTGGCTTCTTTCCGAGAAGCAAACTATTGTCAAAGTTCCATGGAGAAGCCGATGAAGCGTCAGTTTGAAAAAAATATCAAGCTGGTATTTGCGTCTTTCAGGTGAAAGTCAAATGTTTCCGCTTGGTTTTTCGAGTGCTTCCCCAAAATTTGACATCAAACTCCTTGATCGGAAATAACACATAAGAGAAGGCGAATTTACTCTTCAATAAATCCCAAACTATCTTTGGAACCGTTCAATTCAAATAGTGTCAAACGGGTTTAAGTCTTAAATTTCTTGTTTATATGATGGCGTCCCTTAGGGTTCCGTGTTGTTTCCGCCTCTTTTCTTTTAATGCAGATTTTTGACGAGTACTATGCGTCATTCCCTCACGGGTCTCTGCACGGTTTGCAAAGTTTACTCAACATAAGTGACAAAGACACTTGTTCCACCTCTAGTTTGATAGATAACTCTCTGATATTTAAATTTAGCATAACGCGAACCAATCGAAGAAAAGAAGTTTCTTACTGAATTAGGTCTTGTCCAGGATTTGGTCTTGTCTAGGCTCTCGCAGTTTTGTAAGAACAGTTGTGACTAACTTATTATTTTTTCTATTGCTCACAGAGATTACTCTATCTCTGTCCTTTAATACATCGAACGATGTATAACAATAAATTTTTCTATAAACTTCGCAATGTATTGCCTCCTGATAGGTAAGAGTCCTTAATTATTCGATATCGATTTTCTTACAAAAAAGTTTATTTTAACTTTTTTGTACAGGTCCGAGAAAATGAGGATAAAAAGCGATCACAGTCAATACAGGTTTTGTCCTAATTATGTCTATTTAAGAGCCTCGTCGAATGAGCTTAGGCCAAGTAAAACGTGTTACATCAATATTCGTTAAAAGTCATATTAATGGTCACTAGTTTAGCGTCAAAATGTGTCGTACGCATATCCGGTCCCACCAGTAAAATTTTAGATGTTCATGGAAACTTTTAATGATGTAAAAAGGTTCCTAACTTTTTCTTTAAAAAAGGTGCTCCTTCTTACGCTCATGGCTGCAATTATAAATAAAATAATTTAAAGAACGAATGTTAGTATGATCGCGTTTTCCAGTGGTCTAAGGGTCTTTTTGTTTTTTTTTTGGAATTACTGGTGGTTATGCATGATTCACAATTCTCTTCCAAGAAACGACACAATTTATTTTTTAAATGAAGCAATTCTTTATGGAATCCTCTAACTTTGTCATTCATGATCAAACGCAAAGAAACTTTATTTGTCGTCAGTTGCCATAAATATACTCTTATACTTCTTGTGTTTTGACATGAATTGAGAACCTTGCATGCATAGACGTCAAATGTGAAAATGCTCTGAGGTATTTGAACTTCTTTGATATCAACAGGGAAATACTTTTTTGTTCAAATGCAGCACTGCACTTTGGCTTTTCTGGACAGATAAACATGTATCTACTCGTAAATTGAGAATGGACGTTTGATACTCAAATAATAAAAGTAACGCATTTTTTGAGCCTTGTACTGTAGGCAACCGAAACTTCTCTAAGTGTACATCATCTTTGCTTGAAAACTCTTCGCTGAATCTGGCAATGTACTTTACTTGGAATCAAAGCGGTCAAGCCTATGCCGAAGCTTGTATCGAGTCCGCAGTCGGATTTAAAACAATTGAAAGAATTTTAAGAACCAGAATTTGGGTAAAAAAATCCGAAAAAGACTTTTTTTAAGGGTGTAAGTAAGCCAAACAAAAAACAGTAAAATCTGTCGTGGAACGACATAAGAATCCTTAAATCTTGGCTGGATTAGTTGACCAGCAATTGTAGTCTGACCAAAAGGATGGCATTATTGTAGTGAGTACTAATATCATCATATCTTGTCGTTAAAATAATTCTTTCAGTAAATGAACTTTCATTGACTATTCTGTGAAAGAATCGTGACGTAAGATGAACCAGTCTTCTTAAATACACATTTCTCCTAAAAGAACTATTTCTGAATAAAATACGGTGAATAAAGCGAATGCAAATATTCGACCGATAGAGCAATTGAAATCATAATAAATACTAATTATTTAGTAAGACGCTTGTATTTTTAACAGCTATAAGGGACCACAGTATTTGCTCTTAATTTCAGCTTGATACCTTTTCGCGTTCCTGAGAAATAGGGTAGTGACAGACAGACTTACAACAAACTGATCCTATAAGGGGATCGTTTTTGATTTTGAGGTACGGGACCCTTATAAGACGTCCTTACTTGATGTATATTGGGCCACAATGGTCCATAGATCACGAAAATATTTCCGTGTTGCTTTGGTTAAAAAAATTCCCGCAGATCCATAAAACAAGAAAACTCTTCGTGTTTCAAGTGAGGCTGCTTTCAAAGCCCAAAACATATCTACTATCAAATTGAAGATTTTGTTTGAGTAAATTTAACTTACTTTTTCCTTTTTGAACGTGACCATAAAACAGAAACATGCTTACTTAGAGGAGTATTGAGTTAATCTAAGTAAGCTACAAACTATCAGAAAAAAAAGAATTGTCATACAAAAACAACTTTTGACAAATTCACTTGTCATAAAATCCGACTCGAGCTCAGTCTATTTGAACAAAACAAAATCATTGAATTGAAAAATAAACAAAGCTTTTAACACTATTTCTGGAGCCAAATAAACGTTCTCCGGCGGCAACTAAAATTAAGACTAATAAAATCGAATCAAATGCTGCTGCTGATGTTAAATTTTAAGAATCCTGAATTTTATTAACGAAACATTTGCCCCGCAAATCGAGCAATTGTAAAATCATCTCTCCACTTCTTATCGCATGTTCTGAAATTCATGACTTCTTTGTACAAGACATTGCGGTAATCGCAGGACAACGAAATCACAGATACTCCAAGTCATTTGCCTTGGTATTTAGTCCAATTCTCTTCGAATGGCTGCTATCAATTCATTAAGTGTTCCCGGTTTTCTGTCATAAACTTTATCTTTGACGTATTCCATAAAAAAGAGAATTTTTTTTGGGGGGTGGGGGCGAATTTACATCCTATCGATTTGTTTTGGGGAATTTTCATCTCATGGAACGATGGTTAAGGAGAATTGCACCATTTGGTTGAATATAAAATGTTTTCCCTTTCGTTGAGGAAAAGTATAACAAAATCTTAGAAGCCTAGCAGCTGCAGATGGTTTCGTATTAATTGGTCAATTAATTCAAATGGAGTATCATCGTTTCTTTAGCAAAAGTATTTGCAAAGTTTAATTTCATCTGCACACTTTATTTAACGTGGTTCGCACTTCATTTGGGCTACTCTTGTAAGGGTCGTGAATTATTGAATTTGAATGTCTTTGGAGTTTTGCAGCGATTTTTGGATTCATTCTTTAGTCCTTCCACATGCTAAATATGAAAATCGTTCAAGTTAATAGTAAAACAAGACTTTGTTGGTTAAAAAATTATTCTGGCAGTAGACAAAACTGTTCTTCTAACGTTCCAAGGATGCTTTTCTCCCCGCCCGATTTCATTTTTATATATCCTTGCACTGAAACGAGATATTTTGAATTTTTTCTTAATGAGTGTAAATTTGGACCTCAACGTTTGGCATTTGTTGCATTTGGACTCTTCTTACCGCACTTTTCAATCATTTGCCTGATATTCTTTCTGAGAGCTGTGGCTAGTTCTTACAGACCCTCATTTTGAATACCACAAAGGAAGTAGTCTGCCGGCGAATTCAAAGAGCCAAAACGAGACATTAAGCGATCCGGAAATGCATCCTTAAATATGTGCGGTTGCGGTGCCAACTCAACAATCCATATTATTGGTCAATATAATAAGGTTAATGAGATAATCTTCGAAACTGTTCATCCAATTTCAAAAATCCCTTCACCAATATTTACAATAGACCTTCGGAATGAATAAAAGCGTTTAAATAAACAGCCATTGCACGTCGATCGAATGCGTTTTTTGCTTAACTGCCTTTACGGAATAAGATGTTTAATGAATTTTTAGAAAAATAGAAAAATTTTAGAACTCGTATGTTAAGTTAATGAACAAATTTTAAATATATGAATAAAAAATATATTAAAAATTAATTTCAATCCGTCAGCGGTTATTTAAGTGCAAAATTGTAAATTCGCATCGAATTAATTTTGATGAGGAAATTGCCTTGAACACACATTGTTTGGAAAATAAATATGCTTTGCTGTCAGCGGGCGGCGATTCTTCAATTTTTCTACTTCAAAATCTGCGCAGATTAAGTCGCGGGTGAATGCTAGTGCTTTATAAAGTTGAAAGACCTAAGCTGCTTAAAATTATGAAACCCTTTCTAACAAAAAGAAAGTTCAGGGTTAAGGTAAATTATGTCTAGTCGAACATGAGAAATATGTGGTATGCCACAGGGTTCACCACTCTCAGTGATTATATTTATTATTGCTTATAATCTATTAAGTGAAATAATTAAAACACAGGCAAACTAAAACAGATTTGGATGGTCACAAATAATTTTTGAGATACTCATAGAGATTAACGTATGGTCTAAGATCTCTGGATCTTCTTCGTTATCTGTTCTAACCTCATCCCAATAACTTTCCAAAGCATGAGTTTAAATAATGTTAAATATCTTTATATCCTTGGAATCATATTTGATAGTCAATTTTGTTCTAAGAGCCTACGCATAGCTCTTAAAAAATATTTACTACCAATTTAAATTTGTTTTAGCATTTTTCGTCGATATAACAAATCCATCATCTTGTCAAAGATTGAATACTGTTAAATAATCTACTGGGAATATTAAATGGGCTCTTTTCAGACAATTGAACCCCAATACCAATCTGATACCACTGCTTTCTATTGAAGCTAGATTAAAAAGTTGACAAGGCGTTACAAAATCTCCGATCAAACGACGCCAAAAGAACATTATCTGAAAGAAAAAATCCAATCATTCATCTACAATTTTCCATGCTCTAAGCTTAAATATCGGTACGGTCAGCAACATAACCGCGTGTCTCCTGCATTCATTATCTTTCAAAGGCGTCCACAAATAATTAAGTCACATATAAATATGCAATCTGGAAACTCGTTTTCACCGACTAATCTAAGCCTGAGTTGTTCACAACAACTGTACGATTATAAAGAAAGGTCTCATTCCCGATGCATCTTCGATTTTAAGTGCTAAAGCTTCAGCCAATCAAAAATTGGTGATGCCTGCAATCCTTGCAAAAATTGCATAAAGTGCAGCAAATTTTTGAGACTGGGTTATGGGTTGATAATCGAACATACATATTCCCATGTTCACCCTTTATGTTAAGCGGAGAACATCAGTCGAATTGTGTCGAATTACTCCCAAAAAAATTCCAGTTGACTTAAGAATTGACAACGTGTTTCGTTTTGACTTCCTTTTAGCTCAAAATATACAACAATTTTTGCTCAAAAAAATCATCTCATCATTTTCATCATCATTGCCGAAAAATGAACACGTAGTCATAGAGAAGACAATGCATCATGACTGTATGACTGTTTGTTGTGATCTTGGAGTGATGACATTATTGGCACTGTTTTCTTCCAAGACGATCGACGAACTATAAGAAGATGAGGCTACGTATTTTTTGTATACTTTGTCCATTAGCTATGTATTCAGTCGCTTGGTAATGTTGCCTAGACGCCACGAACCTGTGGCGTTTGCGTTTGAATGAAATAATATTGAAATATTCCCTGAAATGCATGCTTTCCAGCCTTTTTACAAAGAATCCAACTTATGGCCCACCCTATTCTTGGCTTAAGCGAGACTTATCACTATTTCTGCGCAGTCTTAGCTTAAAAAATTTCAAAGACTATACAGGTTGAACCTTAAAGGTGCAATGAGAGCAGCAGCAGCACTTGGAGCGCTTAGTTTTGAAAGAAGTTATGGTTAGAGCCTGTCTACGCATCAGTGAGGATTAAATAAATTCTAAACCAATTTATTCCAAATGTCAAAAAATGTCAAGTTCTCTTTCTAAGACCGACTATGTTAAAATAATAGCCGCAGTTCATGCAAAGAGTTCGGCATCAGGGAATACTTTAAGAATAAAAAAAATAAATATATAATGACATCCTTTGCATTCCTTTGTTTAGTCTGAGAGTGTCACTTACTTCTTACACTATTGGCCACATCAAAGAGAATTCGCCTCATTTGGGTAACAGGCTAAGAGGTGTTTCTTTCATTTGTAAAAATGTCTCAAGTGGAACACATCGTACATTCCGATGTCATTATTTCTATACGAAAATCTTAATCATTGGAATGGAAATGAACATCGTTTGGTGTTGATTTTTTTTCAATGCCTTCCAGAAACAAAGCGAATAGATTCCACAAAGTCATCCATTAGATGACTACTAAGGTGTGAAAATTACATTTTGAAATGCCGTCAAGTGCAAGTGTCTCAATATTCCTTCTTGTTTCGCCGGAGCGAAATTTTCTTCAAAAGTATGAATTCTGTAAACTTAAACGTTTTCATTTGAATGAAACAAAACTGCGAGAATTGGTTAGCTGTTATCTTTATCCTAAAAATTATACTTTTGTGGAAAAATTTATGAATTTTTTGAGGTAGGATTACCCTGTTAGCTCCTTGTGAAACACTCTGGTGTTATCATCAGTTTGATGGTAAACAGTCAATTCGTAATATCACCGAACGATGATCATGTCGATTTGCTGTTTCAGAGTTGATCTGCTCAGTGAAGTGACCATCATTATCATGCGATAACATAACACTTGAAAAAAGACTTTCGGGACAAAGGGTAAGGAAGGCAATATTTAGAGGTTAACTAAGATATCGAAAGACTTGAAGAAGTTGCCCGAGATACAGGATCCTTCCTTTCAATATTTCACAAATTAAAGTTACAGTTCTTCTTAACAAAAGTCAAACCTCTGATGACTCCGCAATCGCATTTTCGAAACCAAACTTCAGTGCAATGCCAGTTTCTTGATATGTACTAGACGCGACTCCAGGTATTCATTTTCAAAAGATATCGCTCGGTTATTTATTTATACAAAATCGCTCTCCCCCAAGCCCTTCTCCGAACACACCTTTTCAACATGAGTATCAAAACGGACGAAAACACTGGCCTACATTTGCCATATTGCAGCCAGCGGAACCTTACCTAATCTATAATCGGTGATTTTTTGAAAAACTCTTTTTCTATTCAAAATTCATTATTCAAAAAAAGATTCTAAGCTCAGAAGCAACAACCTTTACTACAGATGCTATTATGGTTGCATTGTGTGTCACTTGCAACCGCATGAACGTCTCCTCATAAAAATTCTTTAATAAAAAGGATAATCAAACCTTTAAATGCACATCCGAAAGACGATTTTTTTAAACTACTTGTGAAGTCGCTTAAGGATTTTTTGCTTCCATTTTAAATTTTTGGCACAGGACATAGCATAATGTCACTGCGCAAACGATTTACAAATCACACAAATAAACAAATATGCAATTTAAAACCTTAAAAATAAATTCAGTACGCCACTGGAAAGCAGTGTAGAACATGAAAAAATTAATTTGAATGCTTTTCTTTTTTTAATACCAATGCTAGAATTCTGTGAATTGAGGCATGTTCGTATATTTAAAAAGACAGCATTTTCGAATGTGAGAGTAAATCCTAAGAAGGCCTGCGAGTAGACACGCAGCTTCAACTAACGCTTTTAGGGTATTGATTTCCAGCAAGTTCTTCTTCAGCAGTCCACTGCAAAAACTTTAACTTCCTAGAAATTAAGATTTATAGGGAAAGAGAATTTAAGGAATATTTGCGTGAAATGGAGGAAAGTCATCACCTTACTGCGGTCTTCACCCTTGAGCTGCGGCAGAGAAAGAAAGCGTTTGAAGCAGACCCGAAGAAAAGGATGGTTGTTCAAACAATTCGATTCCCGTGGGGCGAGCGTTGTTTTGGAGAAACAACACTCCAACTCTTTGTTTTGCTCACCTCTTTTTTCGATAGCCTTACAAAGACTTCTTATTTAGTGTGCGAAGTAAGAACCTGTCATATTGACTTAATTTTTCAGGAAACCTACCATACTAAAATACAGCCTCCATAACCTTTTGCATCGAACTTGCGACTTTGAGTTTCTAAGGTGTCATCGAAGACGGTCTTTGTAAGGTATTTTAATGCTGTTTCAATTTCTCAAAGTAATTTATCGTCTCAAATTGTCTCTATATTAATCTTTTGTCCCTTAACTTGGGTCTTCCGCTTCTTTTCGGGATCTTACGAGTCAATCGTTTTCTAAGACGATAGCTTGTTACTAAAAGCACTTGAAACAGTACCAAAAATAAAGCCATGCTGTTCACGAATTGATAAAAAGATTGGTACGAGTTTCCTCATGTTCGTTTTTGAAGGTGTGAACCATATGAGAAATTCAAATGTACTTACAGGTCTGATGATCTGCCGTACAACACGAAAAGCATCCTGGAAGGAAGAAAAATATAGGTTGTAAGTGCCGCTTGAAACTCCAAACTTGTTAATGGCATAAGTCTTTGAACCTTGACAGTATTGAAAGTTTTTTAATGACCAGGTGACTGTTAAGCGCTTTAATCATTGGTTTCGCGAAATATAGAATTTTGGTTACGCAAAATGTTCATTCTGCAAACCTTTTTTTGGAATTCAAACAGCTTCAGCTAGTTTCGATTAAGTGGGGAACAAACTGTTGTTGCCGGAAGCGTTAAAGTGTATTATAAGGGGTACTCATCACAGAGCTTTCAACGTTAGAATCATCATTCATACATTTATGCGCAAAACCAGCACTCCCAGTGTATTGGCAGTTAAATTTCATTTTCGTTTTTTTTTTTATTATACAACCTGTGTTATTTTTCAATTATCTAATAGATGAAGCGCCGGCACTTGCAACATGCCATCAAGATTGTAGATTCACTTTGTTGTGTAAACAGCAAGGCAAGATGAAACTATTGAAAAATTAAAACAACTTATTTATCTTTTAAAGTGGAGAACGATGCTTCAACTTATGTTTCGAGTGCACGATATACGCGAACAGTTGACTCGGATAAAATTAATTATTCGCTCTTACCCATCGTGCAAACATCTATCAAAATTCATCATGGACTAAGAACTAAACTTTAAAATCGAAATTGGAATGCATTCTTGCAGACACTGAACTGACATATAAGAAAAAATATAAGAAAAATTTAAAGTTCGTGCAGTGGTTTGAAACTAAAGTGTATTTCGGTTTCGACACGTCATGAGTGGACTCCGAAAAATGAAGGTGAATTTTATTCCGATTTTGTTTGCATTCGTTCAATTCGCAGTATTTTATACGTCGTGAGTTGAAATGTAGTTCCTGTAAGACAAACTTAAGAGTTCCAACATGGGACCTATCAATTGATTGAAGCGAGAGGCAGGCGCTTGACTGCGGCATCCATGTATTTAAAAGCACAAATTTAACAGTCTCTAAATTTTTGCTCCGAGCTGTGCTCAATTGCTTAATGTAGCCAACGAAATGGTAGCCATTTTGGCAAGCTTAAGGAATAACGAAATTATTACAAGGTAGGCCAAAATGTATCACCAGTTCAGTATGCAACTACGAACCTGTTAACTTTTTTAAAAGACACAGAACACACATCGAGAAGGAGAAGGTGACAAAAATAAAACGTGACAGCGCTGAATGGCACGTGGACTGAATCGCTTCAAGAATCTTATCATCTGGGTGGTGCAGTTATTTTAATGGTTGCATTTAATTTGGAGTAGCCAATTAGTCAAAGATTTACATAAAGTTATTATAGAAGACTTGACATTGTTGTCTAGTCTTCGAACCCATTCTATTCAACAATTGCTGTTGGGAATCATATAACGTCAGCACCACATTTATTGTGATTTAGAGTCGTTAAACTGATTGCAGATAATGGCGAAAAAATAACTGCGAATCGAACGAATGTAAGGAAATACCGCAGCCCATATGAATACCACCTAAGAGAAAAATGGAAACCAAAATAAAAAAAAAAAAATGAGCCACAAAGCGTCAATCTCAATCAAGTCAGTTCGTTTTACTGGCTTTGTGCATGTGCATTTAAGGGTAGTGACAGCCCTATAACAAAAGATTCCTGGTCTACAAAACATATTCCCTATCCCACTTAAGGAAGACATAATCTTGATTAAATAATTTCGATTGAATAATAATACTACTGGAAATTGCGGTATTATCCAAGCTCTGTTGCATCATTCCTAAAAAACGATCACTCTCTGTAACAAGCGGCCCGGATTGCTGGCATGTGTCCTTAGCTGAAGAGTGGTGAAAATTGTGTTTACAAATATAGGGGAGCCTACTCATCATTATGCCTTTGAGTACTTGAAGTGCACGGTAGACGTTTTATGGATGTGAACCTTTGCAATGACTTCTACTGCGGTTTAACTTAAGAACTTTGACCTCGAATACCTTTGCGATTTTGGGGCCATTTTTTATGGGATTATGCTTGTAAACCGTGCGGCCTGATTTTTTTTTTTAAATCGCGGAAAAGGACGCAGATCCGCAGACACAGAAGCTTGCGAATTCTCAAGGATTTTTTTGGTAGCAGTAGCTATGGTGACAACAGCAGGAACGGCGTTGGAAGCTGTGATGAAGTGTTGATTACTCTGCGTATCCCTAACTAAAACTGATCCATAATTATGGCCTCCATACAATAACAAAAGGGTTCCAATTGAGGTCAATCAAGTCCTGTTCTACGAAGCCTGAAGGGTTTTTGAGGAGATAAATGAGACTTTTTATTTGAATGATTCTCTGCATGGACCGAAGACTATCGCAAGTCGATTTATTATAAACGGATTCGTCAAAGTCATTGAGGAAGTTTGCCAGAACTTTAAAGAAGTCCGCAATGGATTACTGTACTGCGTGTGCATTCTTCACCAGAACAAATATACGTATATGTACTTATGAGTTGCATCTCAGAGTCACTTCAACTGTGCATGTTTTCCATTGCTCCTTTTTCTTAGAATACTTAAATCTGAACACGGCAGCGATGAAAGTGTAATGAGCTTATTCTTGGATACACTACAAAAAAAAAATCTTTCAGTATAGTTCAAAAGTATACTTTTTCTTAGGATTATGTTTTGCATCTTTTAACGCTGTTCTTGCATCGTTTTTCTTTTGCAATGCTTTTCACGGGTGTTAGATTTTGCGATATCTGCTCGCATTTCTGGATTTCTAAAAGAACGACATAAAGCTTGAGTTTTCACCCTGTATTTGTGCAGTTTCATGTTTCTTTCTTAAGTAATTGGCTTATTGAATTACCCTCTTTTAGTTAATCCATGTGCGAGTCAAAGGGATACCGGGAAATTACATCGTGTTCTCTGTAAATTTGGTGAATGCATAGATGATATAATCCTTGCCGTTGTTGGGTCATTCGGGTAGTTAGTTTTGTCCTTAACAATATCTGAACACCAGTACCAACATGCGACTGTAAATGGATAAATCAGTATACTTTTAGATAATATATTCATCCACAAAGAAAGTTTGTCAACAAAAGTCCTTTAAAATAGCATCTTTCTGGAGCACCATTAAACCGCAGATTTCAATAGCGAGTTTGAAGATAATTCATAACGAACTTCACATGAACAAAATGTTCGAGTACTGGGTACTCAGAATATAAGCCACCTAACAAAAAAAAAGAACCTTATTTACATTTAATGAGGAGTTACTGGCGACTATTAAGCTTACGCGAAGAATTTCGAAGCTTTGTACGCATTAATATTGAGACGAAACCTATGACCTGAAAATGGCAGTCTTCAATTTCCTTGAAAAGGGAATCTCCCTGAAAAGTTCTTATATTTCAGACCGAATCAGGAGATTGCGATTGCTTTCAAGGAAAAAAATCAAGACCGACTTGATAACGCATCATAGCCAATGTTGCTATGACATAACTTCTATTAGAGATTCGAATTTCGGATAGCTCGAACATTTGCCCCCATTTTCCAGATCTATGAATCAGTCTTATTTAGTGGAGCTAAAAAAGATGTTAAAGATATTGTTGGACGTTAGATACACAATTGAGTTTCCAAAATTAAGTGCATCGAATTCATCGGTTTTTTCTTAAGAACAAGAGAGCGGTGTCAAGTAACTTACCAGCATTTCTGTGTGTGCAAAGCATACTTGAGACCGTCGAATGCTTCATGGAATCAACGGCACAAAAAGGCAGTTTCTCGTTCATTGAAGAAGATGTTCGTCAAAAACTGTCATAAGTTTTAAAAAGTCCAACTTATCAATCCGATTACGTTGATTCCATGTCTCAGCGAAATGCTGGCAAAGCACCTATGGACCTTTATTAAGAAAGTCATACTTTCGGCCATTCAGAGCTTTTCAGGTTAAACGCAATTCAAAAACTGATTAGAAAGAATGGATTGTAGTAAAATGGGTTAGCCTTAAAGATGGACAAACACTGTTTTTCAATCACTCACGAAGAGACAAAAAGAAAAAAAAATTTACTGTCATAGTTTTGCAGAGGAAAACGATCATCGGATTCTGGATTGTCAGCGGCGGAATTCTCATCAATGTCTTGGAAACATCACTGTATCATTAAATAAAAAACTTATCTAACACTCTTTCAGCCTTAGCGAGGGATGATCCAAAAGTTAAAGAAATCGGTTTATTCCAGTTCGCAAAAAAATTGTGCTGTCATAAAGTACCTCTGTTAAAAAAAAACATGTCTAGCTCCATATTCCACGGTTGCAATCTGAGCCAAGGAGTTTAAGCTGGGAAGAACATCCACTGAAGATGAACACCGCGAAGGACGTCCTTACACGTCCCTCACGAAGCAGTCATCTGACCATCAGCCACATAGCACAGGGATCTCGTATCGCAGTGTTCAAGGAATCCTAGTCAACGAATAATATACAACGGCGTTAGGTGCCGGGAATGTTAATAGACGCGCTAAAGAAAAACATTTCGAGGGTGAATCTCGACAAGTTCCAGGATCAGAACAAGAAATTCGAAATGTCGAGTTCGCCAGGGTTATGGCATCAGCTTTTTTTTGGGACGGTGAAGGAATAATTCTTGTGGAATATTTGGAAAAGGGAGCTACTTTTCCAGACTCTTGCTATACACACCAAATAAGAATTGTGCGGCAAGCTTTTAAAGGAAAAAGACTCAACAAACTACAAGACAATGCACCGGCTCACAAGACTGCAATTGCGAGAGCTGCAATTCAAGGAACAGTATTCGAACTTCTTGAATACCGATATTATTCGATATATCTAGCTCCTTGTGACTTCTATCTCTTTCCCCGGCTCAAGGAATACCAAGAATTTTGAAGATGATAGTGTTGGCCGCTGTTAAGGCGTTTTGGGAGAGTCAAGAAGAATAATTTTCTTCTAAGGGTATCCTGGGCTTTGAAAAAAGATATAGTAGTAGTAATTCATTTATTAGTATAAAAAATACTTTACAAAAAATGTTTAAAATTTAGTATAATAGCCTATTAATATTATTATTGAATAATTCAGTCTTATATTTTATATTTACAGTTAAATTCAAATATTTCGTTTAACAAAATTAATACATTTGATTTTGAATAATCTAAAATTACTTTCATTTTTTATTTCAATTGGTAAGTTATTGAATAAAATCACTCCCTTGTACATAAGCGTGTTTCCTGCGGCTGTTGATGCCTGACGATTGACTCTGAAGTCGTTGATGTTACGCAACTGGTATGGCTGTGCTTCTCCCACCCGTCTCATTCCACTTGTAAAGTAGCTTGGTACGCTGCCCTGCTTCATCTTATACACAGCAAACAGTGTGTTGAGTTCTAACCTTTCTCTTACACTTAACCATTTGAGCGCGTCTAGCATGTGTCTTATCGGTGTGAATCTGTTGCATTTTAGAATACTCCTCATAGCTTTGTTCTGCAGTTTTTGGAGTCTCTCAACCTGGCTCTGATTAGAATAGAATAGTTGAGCAATAATCGAAATGCGGCTTTATAATAGCATTATATACTATTATCGCTGTAATTCAATCCATTTTTCTCCGTATCCTTTAAAAAAAACCAATCTTTTTACATATGTAGTCGACGTGTTCTGAGAACTTCATATTTTTGTCCATAATTACTCCCAGGTACTTAATTTGACTTTCATTTTCTATTTTATTAATATTTATTTCTATTAATGTTTCATTATTTGTATTTATCTCCATTAACTTGGTTTTGCTCTCATTCAATTTCAGCTTGTTCATTTTTATTCTCTGGATATCGTTCAGTAGCTTCGCTTTGCATTCATCAGCATTCTTTCCTTCCGAATAAACCAATGTGTCGTCAGCATATAGTACAACTTTGCATTCATTTATTATGGCCGGCATATCATTAATGTAAATTATAAATAGAAGCGCCCCGAGAATTGATCCCTGTGGAACCCCAATATCCACTTTTGTCATATTTGACACTCGATGCACTAAATGTATTTACTTGTAGGGACTCTATGTTGAAAAATAATTTTAAGTTAAATCACTTTCGTTTTTTAGTGTTTTTCATTCTTCTTTGTTACGATTTTTGAATGCACCAAACTCAAAACATCGATTCAAACATTGAGCATTACCTTAACTTGTTTCTTCCGGTTTCGACTTTGTTTTTGACGTCATCATAACAATGCGTTTATGGGGGTTATTTAGTAAAAAAATAATACAAGAGTATAAAAATAAAATAAAATCAAAATATAATATAAAAATTTGTATGCAGGTGCATTTGTAGATAAAGGAAAAGTTAAAATTCAAATATTTTGCTACATGATATTTAATTAAACAAAATTTCAATTTCATTGTGGTTGAATGAGAAAATTCACATCTTATACATTCGGGTAAATTATTAAAGAATCGGGGCGCAGCGACATTAAAAAAACGTGAGAAAAGTGTTTTATTTATTTTAGGTATAGTTACGAAATTTCTGGTATTCACGCGTAAGCTATAGTTACCATATAATCTGGCAGCGTTATAACCGGATCTTAGAAAAAATGATTTCAAAACTTTATACACATAAAGGTGGTCTCATAGGTAAAGTTCTTAAATTCTGAAACAGATCAAAACTTGGGGTTCTAAGATTCTTCTTAAAAATTATGCGAATAGCATGTTTTTGCTTGATAAGCAATGGGCCTACCTTCTCCTACTCCATATTCAAGCTTAGATTTGAGTAGACCATTATATACTAATTTCAGGATTGATGGAGGACAGTAAAAGCTTAGATGATAGAGTTGCATTATTATTATATGAAGATACTGCTTAAAATAGGAATTATGGTCATTCCAAGTTAGCTTAGCATCAATTATAACACCTAGGTATTTAAATGTGTCTATATGTTCCAATAAAAAACAATCGGCGGTACAGCTAGTGTTAGAATTGTATGTAGGCATATTCTGATCATGGGGACAAGCATTATTTTAACGCAGTTTTAAACAACTAGGAGAGTGATATTGGAGATTTATACTTCGCGAGAAATGGTCGTGTTTTTGAAAAGCATAAACTTCGTTTTGTTACTTATAACTAGCGTATGAAGCTTAAACCATCTGCGAAGTAGTTCTTGATCCCAGTTCACGTCCGAAAATAAACTAAAGTAATTTCTGTTTAAGTGGGACAGAGCAGTATCATCAGCGAATGCTGTTATTTTACCAATAAATGGTTGTATGAAAAGAGAATTAACAAAGATTAGAAACAAAATAGGACCTAAAACTGAGCCTTGTGGAACACCTATATTTACATTCTTCAGCGAACTCAATTGATTTTTAATTCTGACCCGTTGTCTTTGATCGTTCAGATAAAAAGCAAACCAGTTATGGATTGATCCTCTAAAGCCCGCCTTATACAGTTTATCCAACAACAAATCACGGTCCACCATGTCGAAGGCTTTAGTTATATCTATAAACAAGGTGGCCGGAATATCAGATTCGTTAAAGCTATGATAAATTTCGCCACATAGCTTCAATAAGGCATCTTCAGTAGAACTTCCACGTCTAAAGCCGAACTGGGCATCACTAAAAAAGTTCGTTTTATCTAAGAATGATAACATTCTATATTTGATGCCTTTTTCAAAAATGTTTGAAAAAGTTGATAGCAGGGCGATGGGACGGTAATTGTTAAGTAATGTCGTGTCACCTTTTTTATGAAGTGGAATTACTACTGCAGTTTTTAAGGCATCCGGAAAAATTCCCTTTCGCACGCTTTCGTGAAAAATAAAACATAAAACATCCACTATAAAAATAGATATATGTTTAAGAATCCTACTTGAAATCTCATCATAAGATGCTGAGTCTATATTTTTTTAAGGACAATATTATTTTATGTTATTCCAAAGATGAAATATTTTCGAAATAAAAACTCTATGATTGCAAACAATCTCTCTTGATGGTGTTATCATTACAATCACACGAATAATTACTTAGTTTGGTGCAATCTTTTAATGAACTTGAAATATTAACGAAATAGTCATTTAATAAATTCGCTACTTCTAACGGTTCAGAAATATTTTTATTGTTGCTGTTTTTTAAGACAATATCAGCGTTAGGTTTTTTCGGTTCAAGATTTCATTAACAACTTCCCACTCTTATTATTTTATTCTGACGACTTTTTACATCTTTGTATGTAGTGGCGGATTTACAAATTTTTAAGGTAAAGGCTATACAGTTTTTGCCGCCCTTGCCTCTACATTGTCATCTCCTACATAAAAATTTCGTTGAAATAACACGTAAAATATTATTTGAGTATATTTTTGAGCTAATCAAGGCTCAGTCATGTACGAGCGGGGTAATGTGCGCTACTTACACAATAATGTTAATTTGGTTAACGTGAATAAATAATCTCTATTGCACTGACGCGATTTCGCTGTAAGTTATTTTGTTCATTAATTCCGACTCTATACACAAAAGAACTAAAGTGTTTAATTTTTCCTGGCTCATGATCGTTCTGAGATAATTTTGGACTCTTTTTTTAACCAAGAGAAGCTTCCCTTACCCGAACAATTCGCCGCTGGTAATGAAGAATCTTTTTTTACCAAAATGCATTGCGTAGATATATGACTTTTGAAAATGTATGCATGCTTGAACTAAATCAGTCTCAAAGTCATTAGGATATACTTCTTCTACTTCTCATTTTGTTCAGAAATGTTGGTACGCTTTCATCCTTTTTTCAGATGAGAAATGTATAAACCCTGAAAGTATCACTCGCGGTCATACTCATTTCTTCATCGGGTGTTTTATCAGCAATTTTTTTTTCTTTTTTGTTGTCTTTTTTACACGACTTTTGTTTACTCCTTCGACGCGCTTAATTCCATTGCCATTTTTTCGAAATACTTAAAGTTTTCTCGTTGATCTACGAAGAACTTCATAAAGATCGGCTACAATATGGCGAATTCGATTACAAAGACACTTTATTAAATTCGGGTTCGCATTTACTGACTCCATACAAAATAGAACAGAATACTTCTCGAAACACGACGCAGTGTTTTTTGCAAGCGTAAAACTTGTGTTGTTGCAGTTTCGTGCTTTATTTTTTTTTGTTTCGATTTCGCCTTTATTTGTTCGAGTAACTCAAAGATGGTTATTGGATATTGAAATATGGAGAATGGCCCTCGCTACGTGTATGTGCAAAAATGACGTCATAGATAACATTGTAGCGTTAAAAAATATACCGCATTAGGGGAAAAAAAAATGTTGTTTGACTTAAGTCCATTCTGACTATCTCACTATTTATCTTAGTTTTTTAAGAACTCTAATAGATTTTTTTTAAATTTAGTGCATGTAGATTGAAGTAAGTAAAAAGGCATCAGCAAAATTTGTTGCAGACTTTTATCTGTGAGACATCAGAAAACCGTAATGCAAAAATCTTTTTGAGTTCTATAAGGTAGCAAAAAAAATCGGCTGCCCTAAGCTCAAGCCTGCTCAGCCTGCTGGTTAGCATTGCAAATTTGTGAACTAATGATGCGTTTCTTAAATGTATGATCAAAATTGGCGTTAGCCAAGTTAAGCCCTTATAAAATAATCCATAAAGCGACAAACCAAGTTTTACGAATCGTTATCGTTTTTAAAAAAACAGTTCAGGCACACGAAATTCCACTCAGAAACAACATTCAAAGCGTTTTTTAAATGTTGAGGCATCATTTGCTGAAGTGGGTGAAACAGGTTTCAAAATCTCATCAGAGCCAGGCTTAGAGATTTTAGATATTTTAATTACTTTGTTCCATTTTTACGATAAGCTACTGCATCCTTTTTTATCCTTACGTCTCCATACATGAGATGGCATAACCTTCCATATGCCCACGATTTTTTTTTTTTTTCAAACCGACTTACTTAATCTACCGATCGATTGGCTAAATAAAATAACTCAAATCACCTAAAATACAGACGTCCAATCAATTTGACGAGCATTTCTCATGGAACACAAGAGAATGTGAAAAAAAAAATCCATCCACCAATCGCAGTCCTTGAGGAAGGAAATTTCTTGAAAGCAATTGTAGCCTAGAAGTCGGATATTAGCTGAGTAATCTCAGCGGCCATCCATTTGAAAAACTTGTGTAATAAAAATTTCAGCGGAAATCCCTCCCGCTCCTTGTGGCAATCCAAGCAAGACAGTATTACTATTGACAGTGAAGCAACAATAAAAAACACGTCACATGGGAATAAGTAATCACTTTATGAAGGATGTAGCTAACAATGCTTCGTAAACATTAAGCGTACTTAATAAGCAGCCCAGAGCAATTGAGTTAATAGAATGGAATGGATGTGAAATGTCATTTCAACAGTAAAGCAGGGAGTGTGTATGCTGAAGGAAAATTTGCAGGCAATTCACTTTCCTTTAGGATGATTGAAGTTAGGCTTTTGCGAAAGCAATCGATCCGAGATGAGGCTGAAAATCAAAGCGATGAAGCACGACCAATGGAAAAAGATACTTGCTGTTTTTAAACAAAACATTTTTTCCCGAAAAAGCTTTGGGGTGCCGAGTTCATGAGGTAAATTCATGGTCCTGGCTGTGTAGCTAAACTTCCGAATAATTCGACAAAGCCAAAAGAAGTGAACGCCAACAATAACAGTGGAATCAGTTGAAGCAAAAACTATTGAATACGTTGATTTCAATGAATTGTGGAAGGCAAGGAAAGACAGCTTGGAAATGGGTCCCAATGGGTTCCTTTTGTTTGAAATTTTTAATTAAAACAACGTTCGGTTTGGAGAGTAGAACAGGAATGAATTAATTTTTAGATTTCAAATAAGAGATACTGAAAAGATGAAAGGTGAAAAATGTGTGAATAGATTTTTATGGATAGACTGTGTGGGGAGATCCAACAGATCGAATTTTCAGAGTGTTCAAAATTGATGAGTAAAAGGCGTTCAGAACACTTTTCTATGCACCGAGAATCATTTTTTGCATCAAAACTTCGTTATCGGGATGTCGGAATATTGAAACTACAGATTCAGCCACAAAACACCAACAGTCCAATGTGAAGAAATATATTCAAGGCCGCAAGTTGTTTCACTCCTGGATCGAGCTAAACGACGTCTTCGGTCATTTCTGAGATGGAAAAAAGAAATTGCTGAGGGGTATATTTCTTTCAGGCCAAATGGAGAAATGACGGGATCAACCTTCTGCCGCAGCATAGTCAAGCTCGTCATTAGAAAACAAACAAACACTGCTCCGTTGGGCTTTTTTTTTTTGAGAATGCCAGAGGCAATGCTGTAATAATTGCTGATGACTGCCACCGGGATATGTTTGATAAGGTTTTTGTAGCCGAATTGGATCAAGTAGACCTCCACAACATGTGGTTGCAGCAAGGCGGTTTCACACACCACACAACTCGTGCTGCCATGCGAAGTATGAGAGAAATTTTTGCAAACTTAAGTCGAGGAAAAATATGACCTGACTCTCCACATAAATTAAAATGAGGGCCTCACGAAAAGAAAAGAAGCACTAAAACTGACGAGCTTTGCAACAAATTGGGAAGATTTCAAAGAAGTTTACAAATAAAACAAGACCTTAAATGCTTAATTCAATCGAAGGGGAACTTAATAAATTGATTGCGGTATCGATGGATATATTTATTCAACTGAAATCAAAGATTTTATACGGAGTCATTTTACTTACCTCAGCATAACAGTATAGACGAAGTTTAACAGACTGATCAATAAGCCAGAAATACCATCAAGGTTTCAAAACTACAAAAAAAAAGACCAAGGAAAAAGTTAAAACTAATCTAAGCGTAAAAGATAGTTACGAACAGGATAAACAAGAAAACATTTTGAGTTCTCCTGGCGATTCGGTTAGAGTAAATGACTATTTTCAAAAAAATAAAAAAACTGTTGCATTGAACGAACTATTTAAATCAATTGAAAATTGTAAAAATCACAAAGATCTTGGTACCAATTTCATAACTGGAAAGATCCTTGATTAATTGCCGAAGAAAACTGTAGATTCTTGAATATAATTAGAGCTGAGTTTAGGTTGCAAAGCTGAGTTAAGGTTGAAAGTTGCCGAAGTGAAAATCACTAAATTGAAAAACGTCGTACAGTCCGATATCACTTTTTGTCAAAAATTCCAAGTGCCCCTGACAATCGATTTGATTTCAGATTCAAACATTCATCAATTTATCTGTTTTAAAAAGTACCCAAAGAAAAAGTTTTGAAAGTTCTGCGTAACTTTGAATTATTTCAAACCAAGCATTATTAACAAACATTTTTTTTTTACATGCAGATGCCAAGACCCATGAGAGCTTCTGGTTTGGGTAGATTCAACCTGCCCACACCATGAACTTCCCACCTAATGATAAAATCAAATATTTAATTTAAGGACTGTAGTATTTTGAAGTAAATGAGATACATGATCTGCATCTTTGTTTAGCCAAGCTCTACTAGGTAGTGCAAGAAGGTTTTGTTTCTTTGTAGCGTGCAAGTGACTGAATAGTTTGATCTTATCATACTCATTAGCGCAGCCTCTGGATTCCTTCGTTGTACAAACGTACGGCGATTTATCAAGGGACAGATTTTTTAAATCAGTAGAGGTTATGGTGAACCTTAAACAGATTTTAAATCGTAGGCTAAGAGAGCTTTTTCCTTCTGAGTCTTGCCGTGGTCGTGCCACTTAACCTATTGCTTCCTTCATTTTGATATTGCTAGGTCTAAATAACGACAAAAAAATGTACTCCATCTTCAGTCATTATGATGATACTAAGACGTTTCCCCAAAATGTTTCATTTTACAAATTTTTGAAAAGCCGTCCCCTGCGACTCCGTCCTCGTAGAGATCGTGTACATAGAAAAGCTTTAGAATTCAAAAATGCTCTTCGCACCCGCTTACACCAAAGCGTACAACTTGTCCAAACAATTTTGTTTAAAAGGCAATTTTTAACTTCATAAAATTTCATCGACAATAAGCTAAATTAACAGATTGAATTTATATTAATACTTTTTATACATTTCTTGAACAAATTGTATCTTCACCTTAACATATAGAGATATGTCTTAGTGGACTTTTTTATAGAACGTTTTGAGTTATATAGTTCTTCTATAAAAAATTATGAATATCTCCTACCGTTGGGCCAGGGTTTGTAAAAAACGCATTCGCTCGATCGTTTTTTTTTCATATTCATTTTTCATTTATTTATTCATTCAGAATACTTATACACTTTAAGATATAATATCTTATAAGCTAGTGACAAGTTCATTAAGGTAGGGAAGCTACTAAAATAAAGTTACACATATTTATTTTCCCGAAGAAGAACAAAAACTAAAGATAAGGAAATAGAAATCAAAATTTAAAAATATCAAAACACAAATAATTGATTTAAAAAAAAAAGTATTTCAAGTAGTTTGAAAAAGGTTTAATTTTAATTCCTTTTTTGAAATTTGCAGTGTTACCTATCTTTCTAATGCGTCGTGGCAAGTTGTTCCATAAGTGAGTAGAGTTGACAAAACACTGGCATTCAGTTACAGTTGATGAGTGTCGAGGATGAATGAGTTGGCCTGATCTGCTGGAGGAGGCGAATTTAATTTTTTTCAAAGAGATAACTGGGTTATTGTGTCAGAAGGACATCCGAAAAAAGGCTTAATGTGCGAAACTGAAGAAGCTTATCCAACGTCATGCCATAAAGTCTAATGGCGAAGTTCGAAACTCTATCGTATCTACGTAGACCATAAACATAGCGCGCCACGCTGTTAAATACAACCATCAGTTTTCTTTTATTTCTGTTTTTGGATTTGTAATAAATTTCACATCCATATGTCAAAATGGGAACAATAAAAGTTTTAGCTAGGAGAAGTCGAATCTTGAGAGGTGTGAAAGAATGTGTACCCCGTAGAGTACGAAGCACACCATAAGTCTTTCCCTAAGTTTGTATGATTGTCCCAGGTTAAGTTCCGACTGAAGGTCATACCGAGGTTTTTAACATTGTCCACGTAATTTATTGACTCATTGTTTAACATTATTGGGGGGAAATATGAAAAGTCAAAGGAATTTTTGGAAATAACAATACACTTAGATTTTGTCGGGTTCAGCAAGAGACCATTCCGTAGCGACCATTGTGATATCTCCTCAAGATCCTCGTTGACGCAACTGGTTCCATGCTCAATCAATACTAAAGGACAGCTAATATAAAGCTGAACATCGTCCGCATCGACTTTTGTTACAAAATTGGTCACTACAAAAGGCCTTTTAATTAAAACAGGTTAATATAAAGCCTATGTTCACACTAAAGTCCATAAATACTGGTGAAAGAATTTGTGCAGTCGGGTGAGTAGTTCAGAAAATTACTTCCTACATACAGACTTACAAACTTTACCCCTTCATAGTGTAAGTTTCAAAAGAGCTCTCCACATATTGTGTGGAAATTTTTAAATCTGGACCAAGCACCATTTTATATGGTAAGAGATTTGGGCATTGTCGCCATCGAAGATGAATTAAGAAAGCTTAGTATTCGGCTCCATCTTCATAGTCTTCTTAGCACTTCTTAGCCTGTGCACGGACTTAAAGGAACAGAACCGTTCGATCTTCCTTGAAAAGGAGAAAAAATTCGACTTTTTTTTTCATTAAAAAATTATCAAACAAAGAAAAAACTAAAATTTGGAGCATAAAAGTATTCCTCCATACAAAATTTAAAATTTGATTTTTCAAAAAAAAAGAAAAGTAACGAAACCGGTACTGAAAGTGACTTCACCTCAATTATCATTTCCACATTGGCTGGTATGGCGTAAAAGAAAAATCGCTAAATTATGATGTCCTTCGTTCTTAGTAAAACTTTTCTGCATTCGGGTGAATTTCCCGCCACAACCAAATTACGTACGTTCGTATGTCCTTTATGCCGTCGGTCGTCATGCATGATGGTTGTGTTCGGTACGTGACTGAAACGTGTTTGAGTTCATTTTGAAGACCGGAGTCTGCAAATTTAATGATTTTAGTGAAATTTGAAATAGAGAAATAAATTTATCACAAACATCCTTGTTGTAGTGTACTTCCTTATTATTTTTTTTCTCCACATTGCATAGCTGCTGGCAGGATAGAGCAACTGCATGGTGCCCAGTTTATTTACGACGAGACTCGTACGTGTGTTTTGCGGGGCGTATTTTTGCCAGGAGCTATCGCCATTGGCAGGCGTACGTGTCGCCTCATTTTAAACACATTATCCACAATCAGAAAACAAAGTACGTAGATACGAGTACCTTTAGGAAGCGCGAATAGATTGTATTTCTGACACCCACTTTGACTTGGGGATTTTTAAGGCACTCGTTTTTAGCCGGGGGAAAAAGTTAATTGTGTTTCTGGAACAAATTGGAAAGTATCATATTTGCTTTTATTTACTCGACAGTCAGTTTTGTATCTAGTAATTAAGTTTTAGAAACCAATTTGTGAGTTGTTTGCTTTTTAAAATTGTTCGCGTATGCCTGGAGCTTGAATTGATTTATGCTCTGTGAACGATGCGGCGTTGTGTTGGTCGACTGGTGGCTGGAAATCGATTAAGACACTTTTTACGTGCGCGATTTCGTTTTTAAAAGAGTAAAAAAATACACGCAGGTGAAGTTCATTGTCCGACCCTGAGCGCGATTTTCTTCTTACTTGCAGCGATCATTTGAAAGCATTTAAATTGGATTTATTTGGAGACAGGTCAAGTTATCCAATTGAAATATTTTGACACGAGCTTAAATGACTGTTAATTGCTTAGGAGATCAAATTAAAGAAACAAGTCCGATGATAGAAAGTGGAATAAGGTGGAAAAACGAAAGAGTCCGTTGTGGCAGCCGTTCCTATTTATTTACTGATCAGTCCATCGATCAATGGGCCTGGGTGCGATTCTTCCATTAAATAAGATGCAGCTACCGAACATTCGGATATGCTTGATCTTTCAACCGAAGCTTCGGTTTTCGGTCGCTTATCTTGTAAATGTTACAGCTTCTGTCGAATGGTATTCGACAGATCAATTTCTTTTCTACATCATGTATTCTATTTATCTTCTTTAATTTGAGGATCAATCCTGCTGGCCCGTTCTTCAGTTCATGAAAGCCATATCAATATGGTATGCGTATCCAAACAGCTGGACAGAGTTGAAATATTGCCTTCCAAGTTTGCCCGTCGAAATTTCTGTTCAAGAATAACGTTGAAGAAATCACCTTCTTGCCAGATACTGGTGCAGGTCTGAAATAGTTCGGAGGCTATTGGCCAAAAACGCTTAGTACCGAATCAGTTTTCCTGAGATCCAGAACTTGTCCATCAGTTTGTATTGTTATATGATAAATGCTGACTTTGCAATGGATGAATGGGTGGAAAGTATCAAATTTATATTTGTTTATTACCCTATATGTGTCGAAATGCAAATAACCAATCGAGTCTTGCAAGAACTCCCGTGGTTGGCATTGATATGTTGTTCCACTCCTTACAGCAAGATCAATACAATCTGTAAAACTTTTACTTAAATTTACTTTTGGACCCACAAAATTTTTGACCCCGTATTATCTTCTATCCTTAGTTTCCATCCCGATTCAGAGTCAACCCATGGAGCAATCGAAATCAAAGTTAACAAGCGTTTCGAACCACCCCATAAGTCTTAATAATAATAAGGGTGGTCATTATCCCTTACAAAAAAAAAAATCAAATACAAACGCGATAAGAAGTTATGCACTTATTTTTACATTAGGGGGTAACAAGAAGTTCCGAAGTTCTAAAGTTCCGAAGCTAAAAAAATATATACAAATAATCAGACGTTGCCAGAAGATGTCAGAATTCTATCCAGGATTCTTATCTGCAATCGCTTGAAGAGAGCCTAATCTTTAAGAATTTGCAGGTATATCGGGTTATGTCAAAGCGTTAAAGATTTGCTTTCTTCGATAGAAGTTTATTAAAAGTCCAACTAAAGACGAAATGTCATTCCGATTGCAAGTTTATAAGTATTGTGAAAATGTTCACAGTCCTACTAATTTCTAACAAAACTATTTTTCGCAAAATTCAATGTAGTGAAAAAGTATAATTTATAAAGTAAAACCTCTATGCACATTGCATGAACATAAAATCACAAAATCAGAGGACGAGGCAAGCACTTTCCCGCTGTGGGTACAAGTAAGTTTTCTATTTAAAAAAAAAAGGACGAAAGAGAATGATGACATTGAAAATGACGGTGCACGCAACGAGACTATACAAAATCGCATGTTTGCATGACAAGCGAATTATGCATCACATGCCCATGACATGAAACAATGTAAGAGCGCTTGGCATAGTTTTCTGCCATCACAAATGTGATTGATATGAAAATCCACACACACACAACTGGTTCACAACTTTTGTGGCTCAGAGTCCTTTGTTTTCCTTTACGTTTTTGTTTTTGTCGTTTGCAACACAGAATAATATTCAGGAGAGTGAAAAAATTGTTTGATAACAAATTCAAATTTGAAATGCTTTACGCAGCATTCACGACATATGTAGGCTCGTGAGCTCCCTAATAAAGGCTGATTTTTTAAAAGCCATAGGAAAGTTTTTCAAAAAAGAAACTCAAATCTTTATTTGAATCGATAGTACACAATATAATTTAATGTTTGAAGATTATTTCATGCAAATGTTGACCTTTACTGTGCCTTAAATGGTCTATCCGCTATGTCCAATTTTGGCATACTCTTTCCAACAATTCGGCCGGTATCTCACGAATAAATGTTTCAATGTTGTCTTCCAATTCGTCAATTGAAGCGGGCTTGTCGGTTTAGACATGAGCTTTAACATAGCTCCACAAAAAATAGTCTAAGGGCGTTAAATCGCACGATCTAGGCAGCCAATTGACCGGTCCCGAACGTGAAATAAAATGTTCACCGAACTCGCCTCTCAATAAGTCCATTGTTGCGCGTGGTGTGTGGCATGTGGCACCGTCTTGTTGAAACCACATGTCATGCAAGTCAAGCTCTTGCATTTTGAGCAAAAAAAAGTTGGACATCATCTCACGGTAGCGCTCAACATTCACAGTTACGTTACGATTCGCATCATCTTTGAAGAAGTACGGTCCAATGATGCCACCAGCCCATAAACCACACCAAACTGTGACTTTTTCTGGATACATTGGTAGCTCTTGCAATGCTTTTGGCTGATATTCACTCCAAAATCGACAATTCTACTTATTTACATACCCATTGAGCCAAAAATGAGCTTCGTCGCTGAACACAATTTTTCGGTAAAAAAGTGGATCTTCAGCCAACTTTCCAAGAGCCCATTCACCAAAAATTTTACGTTGCGGTAGGTCGTTCGGCTTCAATTCTTGTACCAGCTGTATTTCGAAAGGCATCACACCTAAATCCTTCCGCAAAATTTTCCACGTTTTTGAGTAACAGAGGCCCAATTGCTGCGAACGGCGACGAATCGATAATTGATGGTCATCACTAACACTGGCCGATAAAGCTGCAATATTTTCTTCAGTGTTGGTGTTTTAATGTCCAACAATGTAAATTTGGTGCGAAATTTAGTCACAATAGCCCGAATAGCCGTTTCAGTGGGCCGATTAAACTGACCATAAAATGGAAGAAGCGCGCGATGAACTTTCTTAACAGAGCACGCATTTTGATTCAACAAATTCAATAATTTGCAAGCGTTGTTCGTTTGTAAGACGATTCATGGTTAAATTATAGACCAAACTGAAGATGTTTGACAGGGAAACAAAAAACGAAGCGTGCGTCAGCTGTTTAAATCAGTTTTGCCAAAAAGATAAAAGCTAAAAAATCACCCTTTAGCTACGTGCGATGAGAGGGGACACGAAAGAGTGGAAGCTGTCTTGTGCCAAGGGTTTAGGTTTGTTTTCGATGATAGTTGATGCACAAATGCTATATCTTCAATATCAAGGCGATGTCCAGGGAAAACTTAGGAGGACCGTTCCAGGGGAGACGTCTAGAACTCGCTTAGGGACAGTCGAGGATCGCGTTTCCTTGTGAATGCTATAGTATGGCATTTACTGATGTTCATTTCTGTTCAACTTGTCTTGGGTGGCAAAAGTAGAAGGAGATCTCCTTTCATCAGCGTCAATGGCAATATCGTTGAAAGTTAAAATGAATACCATTGGGCCAAAGTGACTTCCTTTAGTCACGCTTAAATTTACTATGAAAGGTTTGCTGTATGCAGAAAGAGAGTTAACCGCACAAAACCTAATTTAAGTCTGCATATCAAGCCAGTCCTTGTTGTACTTAAAGATATTTAAGCAGATTCTTAAGCTACGTTTACAAATTTTGTCAGGCGATTGCGGCCATATTGTTGAAGCTGCATATGCCAAATTGGCTGTCATTTGTTAAGTCTGTCTTACCAAATCAACATGGAAAGTAAAAGCATTCAACAACATTGTTTTATGACAGAGAAGCTTCTGTTTGAACAACATTTCGTGCGCTTCGCCCATTTTACGGTCAACTTGAAGGAAAAAATGCGATTGAAAGTTTTAGTGAACAATCCGCCAAAATCTGCTCGTCAACGAAAGACGCAAGGTCTGACGAAAATATTGCCGCTGTCCGTGAGTGAGTGCGAAAGTGCAGGAGAATTCGAGGCAGTCAATTCCACGCCGCGAACAAGAACTCGCCGTTTCGCAGACCAAAACTTGCCGAATTTTGCGTCATGACTTGTGGCTGGACCCCAAGAGCTCAGAGTAAGCGGTCGTTGATAACGACGTGTGTTCACTCACTGTGCTCTCGAACAGTTGAAAATTTACCCAAATTTCGGTCGAAAAATCATATTCACTGACAAATTGTAATGCATCCAGAAATAGTCGCTGTTCGGTGTGGATTTTTAACTGGCAGCATCATTGGTCCGTATTTCTTTGAGAATAACATTTACCAGCCCTTCAAAGTCAATCGCGAATCGGATGGTTGTTTGACCTGGGGGCGAAGTCAAATGGCCACCGAGATCGGGGGATTTGATCGCGGTCGGCTTCTTCCCATTGTTCTATGCCTCTAAAAGCTGAAGCTGTAGAAGAATCACTTCGTTATCGACGCAGTCAAAAGATGCAGCTGTTATTGATACTCGAAAGGGAATCGGCACTTCATATAAACAAAAACGGGAAAACTCTTCGAGACTTGATTCCCGTGATGAACGAACTATTAACAAACCTAAAAGTTTGTACGGAACCTTCGTTGTGCGAGTCCGACATGCACTGGTTCGGTGCAGAAGACCTCATCAATTTGGTTGATTGCTGGATTTTTGCAGCCCAAAGAAACCGACCTTTATTCGACTGTTTAGTACGAATCGAAGTGCCTGGCTTACTCGATGGGATGTTGGTTTCTTTTGACAAGATCAATCTTTTAGCGGCTGAACTGTGTTGGAGGATATGTTGAGTCGTTTCTTCCAAATAGAATGCTGTATTGCCGACTATGGTATTGGTTCCAGCGTGATGGAGATATATGTGACAAGCCGAAATATTCACTAAGCCGCCCAAAACTCGATCTCAATAATAAAATATAAGTAAATTGGTAGCGCGATAACTCTTTTAGAAGTTCAGGGCCTAGCTTCACCATTTGTGTGTGCGTCTTACATTTTTCGCATATGGTGGAGGGTTGGGCATACAGTTTACTGCCGACTGCAAAAGGGCGCCAAAACCTTTTTCTTGACAGTTGTACTCATCGGACGGATTTTCAGACATTCACAAGGTTCTGCTTTTTCATAAGAAGTGCTCCAACGAATTAGACAGTTGCATTCCTTCCCCCATTAATGTCACCGTAACATTCGCCTCGACAGGAGGGCTCATCATTTCAACTTGAAGCCCAATTTTTGTCGTTTTTCATTTACTAGCCACACAGATCATGGCTCCTTTCCACCTATGTTACGCGTCAGCACTATAAGGGTATTTATAACCCCTTGAACGCATGTATAATGTAAAAAAAAACAAAAATCTGACAAAACTGGCATTACTACAGGTATAAGAAAACAGGGACCTACGCAATTTTCCAGCTCAAGGATTAAGAAAGAGCGAGAGAGCGAGAGAGAGAGAGAGAGAGAGAGAGAGAGAGAGAGAGAGAGAGAGAGAGAGAGAGAGTTTTTAGTAAGGGTATAAACTGATTTTATTCCTGAAGATGCCTTTATCGCAGCACTGGTTTTAAAGACGTTTGTTATCGTTCTACAACTTTACTTAAACGAGATGTAAAAGGCTCCAAGGTTAGCTTTGAGCTTAAAATAATTTAATACCTTGTTTATACGCAAAGGCTTATAACATTTCGATAAGACCCTTTTCAGGATAAACCAGGTTAATCCGTCACAGAATAATTAATCAATGCAAAGATTATGCGTTAGCACGAAATCCTTATCGAATTATGTACACGTACATATACCAAAGCATGAATCTAATACTAAGGCAAACTTATAAGCGTTTCATCAACTAACTGATTACGGTGTACTTGTAGCACACATTTCTTGTAATTACTGGCGGCCCACGGACGGCAATCTCTCAATGAGTTAGCACTCTGCATGTCCACAACTCATAGTGACAAACGCAAACATGTCAAACTAATAAAACATTTATTAATCCATCCCTAAACACTTTTCGCGCAGCACATCATCTCATGGTCGTGTGACATAAAAGCTACATACTAAATGTAATGCACACTCTTGGCATCCGGTTGTGAGCCTGACAGACTGTTTCGTGTGTTGGTGCTCTCCTTAATCACTGCTCGTGTCGTGACTGATGAGCAAGGAACGTTTAGTCGCGCACAGTTTCTCATCCTCATGCTTGTCATCAAAGCAATAATGTCCACCCAGCCATCACACCCCATCACTTTACTCATCGTACAGTTAAGTAGAATAATGACAGTTGTTGTTGACAATCTCTTGCCTTTTTCTATCCACTGGACTTCGTGGTGTCCTTGTTCTTGTCCTCATTTTGTGTGCTGCCATTGCACGACAACGGTGAAATTTGCCTTTTGGAGGCCCTCACACAACACAGCGCGGCGTAGGCGTTGAGTATCGCCTTTTAACCGTTGGAAATTGCGTTCCACAGCTTAGAGGCATTTTGTCAGTGCCTGAGCGAGTCCTGCACGAAAAGTGTGTCTCGCTTTTACGAGTATGAATGGAATTCTCGTTCAATGCCATTTGTACCTTTTGCCTTAATTTGTCTGTATAGCTGTTGGCTTCTTTCCAAGCCTTCTTGTGTTTCCGGTATTTTCGAGGACGACGCTTTATGTTCTTGTCTGCAAGGATGCAATGATAGAAACAAAAAAGCACCTACACAAACACAAACCAAAGTGGAACGCTATAATTAAAATACCTAAAAATATGCTTAGTGCTGGTCGGTAGATGTGGGTGTTGTTGATAGGATGGGATGGGTTTGAGATTGGTCTGGTTAACGCTTAGTTCCCCTGATGGAGGTGATGAATAGAATCAAATCCACTCGAAGGAGACAAGGATAAATGCCAGAGTTAAGGATTTGTGATGTTAAAAAAAGCTTTCGTTGAGGGGTTCGTTTAAAGGTGGCAGATATAAAAATTAATTCGTTTATGATATCCCCTCTGTTTTCGACATTTATCCTTCCCTTACAGTGACACGGTTCGAGTAGCCTTTAAAGGACATAAAGGCACTTTTTCAATTGAATCATGATCGAATATGCCAATTTTTAAATTTCGAATAGCAGTTTGCATGGATTAGAAAACTCATGAAATAATTTAGAAAACGAGAGACGAGACAAAATGACGCATTGTTATGTGCCTTTTTAAGCATTGTCCTTGGAAAAATTGTCCAAAGTTCTTCAGAGGGCCAAAGTCTACGGACTTGGCAAGAGGCCATCCCGTGTATTTTATCAATGGATTTGAACACTTTTTCACAAAATCGCTCTTTTATGGAACCCTATCAGAAGACCTTCAAGAATCGGCGTCAAATTGCAAGTTTGTGGCGATCAAGGAATTCACCAACCCGAGTGAATAAACAAATATTAAAAATATTTGAACAATAAATAGATTGCTGTACGGATTTTTTAGAAATAACTCCTAGATTTCCGGCTATAGAACATCCACCACTCCATTCACTGTTATGTTTCTTGCTGCAACTCAAAAAACCACGCCAAACAATCACCCGGTTAGGGCGCATTTGCTTCTCAATGACTACGAGTGGATTTTCCGATCCTCAAGATAAGCATGCGCATGCGCCTCATTGATGATTTTCGACAAAAACTTCCTTCAATTTTGAGCTTTTCTTTAGCCCGAAAACAAAAGCATATTGTCATTTCTAACTAATTCTAACTAATTCTTGACTTAATTGACTAATATTCGCTATATTTTTAAAATTATAAACGATGTAAGACTAAATTTTGCTAAGGGCTTCGATACAATAAACCATGTTCTTCTTATTCGGAAAACAAATAAATACTTCTATTTCAATTCACAGGCATAAAAGCTTCTTCGCAGTTTTCTTAATAACAGGAAGCAGAGAGTTGTTATCGGAAATAGGTGTTCCGCAGGGGTCTATTCTTGGCACAATTTTGTTTTTCATTTTTATTAATGATTAACGGTCTGTATGCAAATATGTAACCATGCACTTAGATGCTAACTGTGATTATTTGTATTTATCACGTCCGCTGAAAAACTTTAAATAGATCAACAAGCTAACAGAAAACCTTAATGATAGCTAATCGACAATTCACAACTGGTTTTAAGTTATCTCTTTCCCTTTTTCATTAACCATGATCTATTGCAGGACATTTGCATTGCACATTACCTTATAAACTATGTTCTCGGCCGCATTTATGACTCTCTTCGAAAACTGTGGCCTCTAGCTAGTTTCGGCTTCGGCTCTTTATCGTCGCAAGCACTTTAGAGTTGCTAATACACTTATGGCTTGAGAAGGAGTGACCGAATATCTCAACTATCAAATATGGTTCTTGGATGCCCTCTGCAGCAATCCAATGTAATTGCATATATATTTGTTAAATAATTAAATATAAGATTCCAAATTATCTGTAGGGTTAGCTATTTTTAACCAGATACCAAGGAAATTTTGGATTTAATATGCTTGCTTAAAATTAAACTTCTCCCTACTTATTTACGTCAAATCAACAGATTACAAAATTTAACTGTTTTATTTATCCATTGCCCAATTCTCTGTGCAAAATGTTTCATAAGGGTATTCATAAACCCCTTTAGAATATATTGTTTAAAATTGTTAGTTTTTAAAGAAGCCTTAGCCAATGTGGAACGCATACTATATTCATCAACTTGAGCTTTAATATTACATTCTAGATAAACTTCCTGACAATGGAAGATTCAATCATACTTAGCGATGACTATGGTATAAAATGAGGGTTCGAAGACCACAAAGTTGACAATATTTTCTATAACATCAGATCGAAGAGTAACCCTTCCGGCACCGCAATCTTGTAGCGCATTTCAAGCAGAGTCAAAAAATTTTAAAAGTTGGACACCGTCATAAACAAAATTTCATTGACAAGCTTGAAATTTTGTATTGAAATTGAGCTGCCGCACTTTCACCAAACAATCCTCGAAAAAAGTGAATCACATCGCAATTTCTCATTCTTCTCCTGATTATTCTGCTTCCTCTGTGCAAATCCATCTAAAGGGTAGTAATGATCGCTTAAGGGTCAATGAATCGTATTAAAAAAAAAAAAAACAAAATGTGTTCAAAACATTGTCGGACTATGTTTGATGTTGGGTTACTCCTGTGTCGAAGGCAATGGAAGTCACTCATATCTCCTGCCCTGATGTGGTTTACGAAAACGACTTACTGCAACGATAAAGTTCCCATACGGTGTTATTCGAACGTTTCAAGTGGATTGTTATCCCCATCAACTTGAGAACTTCGTAGGAAGGATGTATGATTATTTGACAGAATACTCTTCCTAAATTATTTCACGGACTGGTTTTCTTTTTCTCAAGGGATTATGACTACTCCTATAATGCATTTTGTACAGAGCGACAAAAATAATAAGAAGAGTGATCGAAAAATTATATGGAGACTTGAGGATAAAGTGTGCTTTTACTATCGATTTCTCCATGGATGCTGAATTTAATATCGCAAAATTTTCATTCCTTCAATTCGCAGTATTTTATTCGCCATTAGTTGATGTATTAGAAAACACAATTCATTTCGGTTTTGAATCGTTACTGGTGCTATGCCTTCACAGCGGTACGAACTACATTATATGCACAAGCCATTATTTTGAGTAGTCGATAGAGTAATAACTAAAGTTTGTTTGAGAGAAAGTGCTTTTTTAAAAATTCTTATTAAAGAGCCATACAAATTGGGCGTGTTTTTGATGATCTGCAGAAAAAATTACCCAAATTTATATAATTTAACCCAAGCTACGAATCTAAAATCATATAAATAAGTTCAACTTAAAGAATGAAAATAATAATTCTAACTACATGCAAACCAAAAATCACATTTTGGGATGGTTTTCAAAAATCGTAGCATAATAAAAGAAAGCGGAAAGGAAAAAATCAACAAATTTTGTTTGAAAGCTTCGTTATCTCTTCTTTTAAAAGTTCAAGGCAAGACCTGTGGTGTGGTGTCTTTTCGAGTAGATTTAAGAAATAAATTCGCAAGCACCTCACGTACAATGTTTTTTTTTAATTATAGCTTAGGCAGCGTAGATAAATCAGTTTTCAGAATCATGCCAAACATGGAATTCATTTTCAACTTTCGCCATTTTTTCCATTCCATGTAAAATTTGTTAGTTGGAACCTCGGAGTGATATTTAAATTTCATTAGTTGTTATAAATTTGCACCGGGTTAGGTTTCAGCTTTTAATCGAATTAATGTTGCGAGGCATGGTTAGAAAGTGTCGAAAATACATTTTTGATATCTTTTTTAAAATGTAAAAAAGGTGTGCAAGTTTAGTCTTCCATGTTGTGACAAACAACTAGTGTACTTTGATCTGAAAGGTACGCTACGCCAGACAAATATAATTTTATTAGATACGCGATTGAGGATTCTATTTGGCAGTTATTTTTTTGAAAGCAATCAAATAAGTTCATACATTCATCTGAATCTTGTTCTGTTAGAGGCGTTTAATCAATGTGGACTATTGGTCACAGTGATAGAAAAATAAAAGGAAAACGAAGTTATAATATATTTAATGTTGGAAAGCTTCATCCGTATAGATGAGGTCTGGCTTCAAGTAATCCAACTAGAAGCCTTTCTTTCATAGAAGCCTTCATCGATTGTTAAGTAATACGGATTGAATCAGTAAACAAAAAATGCACAAAGGTGTTCCAGCATTTTCGAAGCGACTTTCAAAAACGAACCGTAAGGTGTAACAAGTACAACGCCCACCAGACAGTAAGAAATGCAAAGTGGTAAAGTCTGATTTATCTACAAGCACGCTTCGTTAGCAATTTTAAAGTTGATCATCTCAGCCCACCTAACTCTTCTTGGCAGCTTATCTATAGGAGCCCACTGTTACACTCGATTCGCCGATCTTAGTCGCAAACTGCCTGTTCCTCGTGGAACAATCTTCATAAAGGAGAGCGTCATGCGGTTTTACCATATTGAACTCTATTATATTATATTAAGAAAGGTCCGTCAAGAGACTTGGAAACATATCGCTCAAATATTTTTTGTTTTAGATGACACGGAATGTTATTGATGCGTTAGGGCTGACCCAAAATTTTTTATACGCGGTCTTGAGTACAATGCTTCGGGTGCCTAGGGATGGAGAGGTGTTTGATCCGTTTGTGACTCAAATCCCCCACTCAAATCCTGCTTCTCATCTTTTAGACAGTTGTAAATCTTTGCTAATCGACACTGTTCTTTGAATTCAAAATGACAACTAGATGTTGAATCTAACCAGATGGACTCAACTCAGTTCCCAAGAACACAGTTCAGCATGAAAATTGTCCATGATATGAGTAATACTTTAGCGATTAACTAAATAGGATTCCGGGGCCAGGTAGCTTGACTCTGGGAAATATAATTTTTAATGCACAGCTTTAAACAAAAAAATTTCGCATTGTTTGGTGCAATTAAAAAACATCTGAGTTGACTTCAAGGAAAGGAAATCCAATTAAGGAGTTATCCTTGACTTTGAAACGGAACATAAACAAGGCAATTCCTGGTATTGTGAGGACATGGAAGTTTGCAACCATAGCTTGCTTACAAGCTTCTTGCTTGGTTCCATATTGTAAAAAATATGTGACCAAGAAATGCAGGCTCAAATGAAGATGCACTTATTGCAGTTTTTCTTGCAGAGCTTCAGCTTCCAAGAACATACGATATTGCATCAAAAGCAAACCTGGAAGGTTTACTATTGTATTAAACAATCTTCCCACCAGCCGCAAAAAAGAAAAATTAGGAGGTGAAAACTTTGCCAAAAAGTACGTTCCTGCGTGGCATCATTCTGCAAAAATGTAGCGTCTCACCAGTGTTTTCAAAATGCTGAAAATTTAGACTACGAAGTTTAAATGAAGCTCTCCATTGATTTTCATTTTGTCATGGTATTGTCATTATGGTGAAAATATTAAGAAATATTTTTATATTTTACTAGCTGACCCGACATACTGTTCTGTCCGATTGTTGGCTTGAGTTCAGTAAGCGTTTTTCCGATGCTCGAATTTTCGGTAAGCAATATTATTCGAAAACACAATTCTTATAACGTAACTTGGAAAAATTTTACTTTCGACAATGAATTTTTTGGTAAATTCATTTCCATTCAAACTGGTGCATTGGAGTGTTGAAGCATAAATTTATTTCCACAGAATGGTACCTACCTTGTTCATAGGTATGTATGATACATATTCGATGAAGAAAATGCTTTCATCAAAAAGTCGTAAACGTGCTTTTTCTGAAATGTAAATAATTGAACATTCATTCGAATTGCTTGAATTTGGAGCTCTGACTATTTTCAGTGTAACCTTTCTATCAAAATGAAAGAAAAACCGAAAACTCCCAATACAAAAAGTGTATTGAAATTCAATTTTCACAAAATTATAGCTTTTTACTACCTGTGGTAAGTACCTGTTTAATTGGAAAAAATAAAATATATCATAAAATACTCGACGATTGACTACGCTCGATCTACTTACATTTTCGAAGCAGGAACGATTCAAAGTTCTACAGGGCTAGTTAACGTTCGGTGACCAAAATTCTTCAAAATAGGTCCAGAGATTCTTTCGCATTTAAAATATTAATAAAATATTAATATTTATTTATTTGATATTCTTATATATTAAGAATGCATAAAACGATTTTTTTATTTTATTTAATAAGGAAATATATACGTCAACAGATTGTGTAGGTAAATATTAGACTTAGTGTAAAAATGTTTTACTCAAACCGAGGTATTTTTCTAACTTTTATTATATTTATACGCGATGTAACTTTTAAACAAAAAGTCAGATTTATATAATTTAAGGACGAAACTACGAAATTCGAAAGTCAAATTTCGCTGTTTGATCTGTTTGTGTTTCAAATCCTCCACTTTGTATAAATCAAAATATAAGTAAACTATAATTTTTTTTTATATCCTGCTTCTCTTCTTTTGGCCAGTTGCTAATCTTTGCTAATCGACAATGTTTTTTGGATTCAAAATTGATTGCTAGATGTTGGACCTTACCGGAAAGACTCAACGCAGTTCCCAAGAACACAGTTCAGCATGAAAATTATCCATAATATGAGTCATACAGATTTATATAATTTAAAGACGACTTTGGCTATACATAATACGCCTTCATTGTTAATCATAAACACGAATGTGATCATTTTTCAATTCTACCCGTGTTTTGATTGACTTGATTTGAATAAAAAGGGGTGGACCCACTGACTTATTTGTAGGTGATGATGTGTACAATACCAGACTTACTTTATTTATGTATCGTTAATAGTTTTCGCAGCGATCGCCAACAAATGACTTTAAAAGGCAAATTTTTGATATCTTGGATTACAAGAATCTTCATATATCAGCTTATTTATACAAAATTTCAAATTTAACTTTCTATTGAATCACTCTGTCTATCGTTGAAAACCGTATATAAATCCGTTTGGTATTTTTTCAGTTAATCGCGGTCAGACAGACAGGAAGAGGAACTTTGTTTTATCATATTAAGTGATGAAATAAGTATCAACAAAGGAAAACTCTCAAAGGCTTTAGAATTTAAGTTATACTTTTCGTGTAAAGAAAAAACAAACTCTGTCGACAATTACTTTTATCTCTAATTGATTAAACAGAACATAAAAAAAATATACGAAAGGTTTCTCTCCGACCAAGAGCAAGTTTTTATTTGGTCTCAAAATCGCAACAGCAGAGAGTAATTTAAAAACTTTTGAAATGTTTAAAGCTGTTAACGAGCTCTTATTTGAACCAAAGAATTTAAATATTTTCCTTAATTGAAAACAATGATTTTTGAAATGTTTGAAAACTTCAAAATATTTATTTTAATGTTTTATTTCAAAAATAAATTCATAGCCTGCGGAAATTTGATTCTTTTTTTATTTAAGGTAGACTTTTTTTTTTTAGTTTTCTTTACGGCACTAGATGCTTCAATTTAGAAATTTCTCGGCTCTTAATGTTGTGTTGTGGATTTTAATAGTTGCCAGTTAGGGTTCAAAGAGAAAAAAGCAGACATAGGTATTCCGTTGACCGACCTACACCTTTACTTATTATTTAGCTGCGATTACATTATGGGGCATATGCTTCAACCCTTGTTCCAATGGCACTCATATTTTTTTGTAAATTGATTTTAAACCATTTTTGCTGAAACATTTAAAACCCAAATGCAAATATATAGTTCCGAACCTATCAGTTGAACCCAAACATTAATATGGTCACGTCAATGGCTCAACTAAGAGCCTTACATTTTGTTATCCTTAGCTTCAATAAAAAGTGGCCTAGACTATTGCTCTCACTTAATAAATTCTAGTGCATCGCAGGAGTTCATAAGGAGCTCACTGTATCCTTAACTGCGTTAACATATTCCAAGCTCACAAGGAATCTACCAACTTCCATTAAAATAATCTCCAGAAAAATCCATATCTTCGTTTCCGCACAACTTCGGAGTTAAAGTAACTTCTTGACGTTGCCGTCGTCGGTTTTTTATCCCATGAGCACCATAAATGCACAACCGGGCAAAGATACTTTGATCCTCTCAAATGCCACCAGCAATACAGCCGCCGCGCTGTGGGATACCGCAAAAAGAAAATCCTTAAAATCTTCCAAAGTTTTCTGTTTTTTTTTCCAGTTCACGGTTAAAGAACAAGCCCATTCGCATTTATTGAATGTGCTCCGTCCTCAATATATGTGTGTGTGTATGCTCGCATGTGTGCGTTTCTTATTAAAGTCAATGCACATGTAATTCGATAAACTATACTGAAAGTAATTTCCAAACACCAGCGGCAGGTAGTTCTGGTCGACACACATATTCTAGTTCTTTGTTTCTTTTGCACCCATATCAACCAGCTGTCCTGGGCCACCATCACCACCACCATCGGGCCAAAGTCAACTTCTGGATTCCATTATGGACGTTCGCTACACAAAAAGGGTACGCAGTTATGTGGTTCTGTATAAGTGTATTATTTGCGCTCCATTTCGATTAGACACATTATAACAATTCACCTGGAAACTCGGTTCGATTGAGTTTTCCAACCCCCTCAAGGCTCAATGAACTTCAACCAACTGGTCAACAGCAGCAGCAGGCGACCTTTCTTTGCCAACATTCACATTCATTCACAATCAATCAATGTTAGCTGATGAAATTTTTCGGATTAAAAGAAACAGTAGGACGAGTATGTCCATGTGATCTGGATCTGGTTCTTAAGTCCTGGCCAGAAAGAATGCGAACAATACAGGAGGATAAACCTGTTCGTGGTGGTTGGGGAAAAAGTGGAGGCTATTTGTGAGAAAGTGCCTGGGACAGTTGTTGGTCTTGTATCTACCGGTACTGACATGTGGCCTTTTGAGGGGAGTACTCACAAGGATGCTGGCTGAGAGAAAATAATTCCATTAATACCGGCGGGCGGCGGGGGATGGTGTGGTGACTCCAGTGACTCCATCTACACCACCCAATTGCACGGGTGGGTTTGATGTAAATTAATTTAATTCCAGATGGTTCATTAAACAAGATTTCCCTAATTGATTTGGTTAAGCGTTCCATTCTAAGTCGGCTAAGGACTCTGCTATACTTGTACATGGTAGCGCCTATTGGCGCATTATCAAAGAAGTGACACGCCATGGGGGCTGGCTAATGATATGGCAAATGGTATTGTTGTACTTGAGCGGCGGATTTTTTTTTCTCTCCTTTCCTTTTTTTCGGCGACAACTTAAGAAATATTTACAAGTCCTTTTTTTGTTTTTTTTTTGTCGATAGGACTCGGGGGCAAGTGTTGAAATATGAACACGTACAGTGAGGAGTACGGCCGCGCTCCATTGGAGCGTTTGGCATAATTGCGTGAAATTGAATGAAGACATGTGACGTGGTGAATAATAATGATAATCAAAAACAACGAGGACGAAAGTGGTTCTGGCTCATTTCATTTTATTTGTTTAACTTAATTCACTGTGAGTGTGTGTGAGTGGTTCTTTTTTTTTGTGCTTTTGATGGGAATTTTTCGTTTTATTTAGAAAGCCGTGAACATGCTCTCGAGAATGTAGTTGCGGTTGGCATTATCAGCATTTGTTTTTATTTATTGCTCTTATCCTAAAACTGTAGAGAAGTGACTAAAGAGTCCTTCAATTTGTCGTGTGTGCTGTAGAATGGAAATACATATTCATGAATTATTCTCTGTGATTAGATGGAGCTGGAGATGGATGAGCAATCAGCGACGAGGGAGTGATGCCCATTTTTCGTATCCTGATCGAGAATGTTTTATGGAGAAAGTTGACGTGTGCACTCGCTTTTGTCGGTCGTCAGTAAAGCTATTATTTTCGAGCATTTTTATGTTTTATGTTAATTTTTATAATCTGTCTTGGCAGTTTTAGTAACACCAGTTAAGTTTTGTTTTGGGAGTTTATTTTGTTGTCATCATTACAGTGGCGGAACGGCTGCGGTTGGTTACGCGTCTTTCGATAGGTCGAGGGTACGTTTCCTTCAGTAAGTCTTACAATTTTAGTCAGCTATTGAATCTGGTTCAGTAATCGTTTCCCATTTGGAATCAAATAAACGGTGCATATTAATTTCTGTGAATTAAGCGAATGAAAATTCGCAGTCGCTCTTTCGACCCCAACTGAGTTCTAAACCATTGACAAAGTCTTTCAATTCATTTCTTTCTGCTCGCTCAAGCCAAGAAATGTCGAGCTATTAATAGCAAAAAAAAAGTTAACTTTTCAATTCAATTCAATTTTATTTTATAGAATTTGAATTAAATAATAAGCTAGGTATTTTGAATATTTAAAGAATAATAAAAAATAGTACACTTTGTGGATAAAGAAAACTAGTGACATTATTATTGAGTTAGTATATTAATAATTGGAGCCGGGAAAAGGACGCAATTTATGAAGTTCAATGTGCAAAAGTGACGTGACGATTTGGGAAGGGGGTTGAAATACTGAAGTTTTTTTTTTGTTTTCTGAGATCATCTACTGTGCTCTTTGTTGATTGTTGGAGCAACCATTATAAGCCGATTTCTCAGGAAGTAGATTTCATTTCGTTTGAAATTAATATGGCCACTTCTGACAAAGAAAATTTTTAGTGCTTTGTATACAAATCTAAGGGGAAGAACTTTGGCTGACTGAAATAAGGACAATGAATTTTCGAATTGGACATAAAGTTCGAGACCATACTCCATAAGTGAATAAGCTAGTGCATAGTAAATTGCTAATAGCACACTTTGCAATAATATGAGACTTCCAGCGCAATCTGCTGTCTATTAAGTCCCCGAAAGACCTTTACTCTCTAACTCATCCTAATTTGTATAATAAAGCGCTATGTTTGTATGTATGTTAGTATGTCACACCTATGCCGAATGCCAACGTCAAAAAATTTATGAAGCTTATGAGGCTCCTTGGCGAGTCGGATGATGCGTTGCGTTCGAATCTTGCTGGTGTTTCATAAGAAATATCACTTTTTCGGAATAACAAAGTCAAGATAGAGATCGAGGTAAGAAAAAAGTTTTTTTTTCAGGATCCGTGTCCCATCTGCCTTTATGCAATTACTAAAAATCAAAATGTGTATCGTTTGATAAAAAATAATTTCCTATGTATATTGTTTGGCACTAAATGAATATGTACATATATAGTATATGATAGAATAGATACGTATGACCAATTTGGCTTAAACAATTTTAGTTTTACTGGGTAGAAGTAGAAGTTTCATTGTCAGTGTCAATTGGACAACAGAATTACTGATCTAAACTTTTTATTGGAGGTGGTGAACATGTGAAGTGTCGGGCATGTAAAAACAATTTTTTGAACGTGAATTTTCACAAAAGTGTTTTTTCGCTTACAATTTGTTATTTTTGAACTCACAGATCGGAGATATAATCCTGTAAAAAAATCTTTAAAATAGGGTGCAGCAAATTTTGTTCGAAAATAGGCATTTAGAAAAACTTTTTGCCATCAGTCTTGTCTTGATCTAGTTTTTGCTGCAAAATTTCATGGTTCACCAAATCAAAGACCTTCGTTTGGTCAAGAAAAATAACAATTGATCCGGTTTTTTGTTCAGTATTTTAGTTAATACTGAACCAAGATGCCTATAATTTTTTGGTTCACTAGGATATCCCTTTATAGAGATTCAAATCACGATGTCTTAAAATGATTTGGAAATCTGCCCGGATTTAAAACATTTATTAATAATAAAAACTTAATGGCTTTGATTTGATTGTCCTTTTTTTATTATATTTTCGGATTTAGAAAATTAATAACAGAAAGAAGCTCTAAATAAGTCACTGGACCGAAAAAAAACATGAATTCGATTTAGTTTAGCATTTTCTGCAGCATGTTTGAAGAACTTATTGAATTCGTTGTAACATACATCTCACTATTCGTGTTAATTGAGCTGTTTTGGATAAGCTTCTTTCTGGTCGTAACCTAAGGGTATTATTGACGATACGCCATTGCTCTTTAGGTTTGTTCTCAACAAACTGACATCGATAGTATTCAATTATTTGTCTTGCTTCATGATTGCGTACTTTTATTTGTATTTTTATACTTTTCTCTTATTATTGGCTGAGTAAAATTTGTTTTTCTCCTGAATAATCCGTAATCCAAGGATTTATTTTTTTAATATAAGCTGTTCTATTAAAAGTGATAGTGCAAGTTTCAATATAACTAAATGACAGGCAATTGTATATCGATGTCTACGTTTCTCGGATCAAGAGCCGATTAAGTTTCGCGTTGATTATTTAATTTATAATGTTGCCATCAATATTTTGCGAGCAAGATGTTGGAACGCTTTTAAACAAAAGGTCCTTAAGAACGATGCTGTAGCCCAATGATCAGAAATATTTAGCTCCATAAAAAGAGAAAGGAAAATATGTTCAATGCAAGAGAGTTATTCTATTTAACTCTAATTGGGTTATTAACACACACTGACCTATTGACTATAGAAAAAACATATATTCTTTAACGTATAAAGGCTCGCGGCTCATACGTGGAAGCATTTACTTTGAGCTGGGCGCAGTGCCCAAAAGACGGCATTTCTTTCACCATCGTCATCTTGCTTGCTCTAGTTGCAGAAAAACTAAAGTATACCTATTTTGCTATCTTTACGGGGGAAAATAGAATGGATAAAAAAAAGTGAAGACAAATTGCCTTATTATCTTCACTAATAACAACTCTTGAGAAAGAAATTCATAAATGAATGACTTAAGAAAAAAAACTATGTTTTTTTTTTGAATTTTAAGTGGAGACACTTTTTTTTAAAGCTTTACTCTTTTATAAAAAAAAAAGATTCAGATGGTGTCTTTCAAATATCCCCGTATCATGCTGGTTTTCATATTTTTAAGACAGAAAGCTCAATGTTGAGATACCTAGACGACTGTTAGGGGATTCTTTTTACTTAAAACTTTGATGTACCTCAAGGTTCTGTGCTTGGTCCTGTTCTGTTTTTGAAATAAACAATATGCTATTTTCAAATGTATTCGCACTGCTGATTATCTACTCATCTCATATGATTCAACAAGTCTTCAAATATAAAAGAATAAAATCAGACATGATGTCATTTTTTAAGATTTTGCTTTGCGTAGCACTTAAATCAATGAAAAAAAAAAACATGATAATGAATTTCAGTCTGAGAATGCAGAAGTCTCGAGTTGTAATATTTCCGAAGGTTCTCTATCTATGTTTGATATAAGTGTACCTTGTGGAAGCAAGGGTTTCAGATATGAGCTGGCATATAAAATCAACGATAGCGATGGCGTCATGACCATATTCCTCTGCTGACCAAAGACTACAGGATTACTTTTCAATCTGCATTCACTGATTTTTTTAACAGTCTTCTTATAATATCTTCAATATCCCTTTTTAAAAGCCACTTGTCTTCGTTCGAAGTTCGCCCTTCCAAGGCACAAAGCAACAGGTTTCCAGATAATTATACTTAATTACTCTCGTTATTATTCCCGAAACCATGGCCAACAGCGACTACCCTCATTCATTTATCGAAACGCAACAGTCTAAGCTTATTTATCACGCTTTAGCCGAAGGGCAGGTCTGAGAACCACCCCTTGGTTACTTTTGATGCGCTGCCAATTAAAGGATAAATACTTTTTCGCGGGAAATGTGTTAAAGCAGCCCTAAGGCAATCCGTCCTCTCAAAAACCATTTCATAAAGACCTCTAAGTACTGTTTGGTACAACGGGTGGCTCTTAATAGCCAAGCTCGGCCATTTAATTCACATAAACTTGGTATCAGTTTTATTTGATTGCTTTACGACAGGAAGAGCGTTTATATATAGGGTATTATATGTGCGTTTCTTATCCTTGAGGATAGTGTCCCGGAAACCTGATGAATGATGATAGTGTGACGGCAGCTTTATGCAATCATCTGTCAAATGATTATCGATTTTTTTACGCGGCAAACTTCGCGGTACTATTTTGCATCGCAGCGTGCTTGTTTGAAATAAAAACAAAAGAGTTTAATTAGACAAAAGCTTTCATAACATAGTTGCAAATGAGGGTCACTTTATACCATTAATACTAATTAGGGGAACCTCTTTGAGTCTCTCAGAAATTCGATGACTTCTTGCAGTAATTAGTGCAGGCAATCAATCAATCAAGCATGAATTTGTATCAAATCTCAATGCTAATTGGGTGGTTGCCATGTTATTTCGTACGCAATTGATTCTGACAGCTGTCAATGTTTGGTTTTTCTTACTGAAATGTTGCTCCTTCAATTGCACGCTGTTTATGGCTTATCGAGAAGTTTTCTTTCCTTTGCTGTTTCGCGCTTAAATATTTTGCCCACAATTTGTTTCTTTACTTTGTAATTCAACTGTGTAAACAGTACTGACAGGTGAATGGGTTTTTGTATTTCTTTTTCGCATTGACTATCAGAAACAGTTCGTGCTTAGTTTTTTTTTTCCAGGTGTAAGCTTGGATCTTTCCATGATGAATTCATTTGAATGCGATTTATGCTGTACTCTTTGGGTATTGTGAGTCACGCTACTGTTGCTTAAAGCTAAACTAATGGTTTAAAATAACGACTTGCTATAGGCGGTATCGCTTTTTGAATCAGTTTGTTGAAGTGTGTAATGATGTTTTTGGTAGGACTCAAATGTGCATGTTGCGTGATGATGGGCATTTGTTTATGTGGAGTTAGTTATTTGCATATTAATTTGGGTTTTGTCTTCATTGAATGTAAGGACTTTCCATCCAGGTGTCTGTAGCACTTGAACCAGAGGCACTAATCTCCAAATCCGTGGAAACAAAACAGCAATTTTATATATTAAGTCAAAATGTTTTTTTTTATTTTTATTGTGGGTACACACAAATCGAAAGTTTTCATTTTATACAATTTTAAAAATCACATAAGATAGTCACACATCTCCTGTATGTTTGCAATTTCTGCCAGTATGTAGGCCTTCAGATCTTTTCCGGTGCTTATTTAAAAAAAATGGAACGAAACCGAAAAAAAAAAACAAATCGTAAGGGTTAAACGAGGGCCTTGGAACTGATACGATCCATAGAGGGGCCTTGGTTCAATCCTTGGGAATGGAACCAAAACAAGTCCTAGTGTTCATTAAAGTCCAATAGTTGGTACGCCGGGGAATAACAGGTGCACAAAACACGACGCCGACCGCAACCATCGAAGCAATTCAAAACATTACACCAGTACCCCTAGAGGTGAAAAGACTAGCAGCGGTAGATTTGGTGAGTGTATTTACTTGCTTTCTGAGGCAGGAAATTCTTATTCAGGAAAACTTGAAGCACTTCCACAACCACAGCCAAACAACAGCTCAGATAGGTCAGAACTGATACCTGTCCTGACGCATATAAAACGAAAGGGATGACTGAAATCATGGACTTCGCAAAATTAACCAAGATATATACCGAGCCCGCAAACAAAGCCGGTACCAATCGCAATATGTGATGTGATGAGCAATTTATGCCCTCACCCAGGAAAGCGAAGGGAAGTTTTCCAAAAGCATCGCACATGAATTTCTCTCCGCTTCTCCGAGAAAAGCAGTCGCGTTGACAGAGTTCCGGATTGTTATATATAAATTATCAGAAAGACCAAGAGCTGATGTATGTTTCTTGTGCTTTAGTTCTCCGACTTGACACAGACGTATTCATGCAGCATTTTGAAAAACCGACACCAACTGCAAAAGAAATAGGCGTGATCATGAAAAAGAAGCCTTATGAGACACTATGAAGATGATCGGATAACAATCATGTATGAGATTATCCAAATTAAGGAACGAAAGCATGTCCGATGCCTTCAATATCAGCTCGATTTATCTATCATCTGCCCCAAATCATTGAAGAGGCAAGTTATGTCTTTTTTTATCATTTTCTCTCTCTCAAGGCACATAGACCACCCTTGTAATAAATTTTGTAAAGCCCAAGCAGAAGTATACGCAGAAGAATTAAAAGGTTGTATAGCGTTGAACTCTTTCTTTCTAGAGCTTCTAGAGGTTTAGAGTAGCCTCTCTCACCCCTCTCTCGATTTGACCTCTTGCCATTGTTTTTTGTGGGGCTTATCTCAACCGAAGAACAAATATCTGGTCCCAAAAATACCCTGTGCTGTGCTCGTAAGCGTCACGACAAACGGCAGAAATCGGCTTATTCAGGGAATGGCATTGCGGGACGGCATCTAGAGGGCGACAGTCTTTTGTTTTTATAGTTCCATGACTTATTATTTCGGTTATTCAATTTTTTTTTTAATAAAAAAATAGTTTTATGATTTTGCCTTTCTGGAATTTGATTTACATGCATATCATGTCCGAACGTTGGTACGCCTGTTATTTACCGGTTCAGCAGTCATATTTTTTGGCGTGTTCATTTTCGACAAGTAACATACTAAGTGACAATCGGCTCTGAATTTTACTTTAAAGGCCGACATTTAACAGAACAATGAATTAGCTTTGGTAAGATAAACAGAAGGTCAATTATTGACTTCTCAGGAGGTTCATAGGTCATTCATAAGTGACGAAATATTCGTGAGTAAATCGTAGTCGAGATCCGCTCAAACACACAGAAAAAATTGGATCAAAATTGGTCAAGCCGTTTATAAGGAGTTCGGTGACAAACACACGTTCTGAAAATTATAAATATACAGACAAAAGTTAAAATCGGAACTTATATGAGTTAAATTCACTTTCGGCTCGAATTTCGAAATGCACGACTAGTACCTTCCATCAAACTTGTCGCGGTGCCAAGGTGCTTTCCATTTTAAGGCTCATTCCTTGTTTTTGTGCATTTTTACTCGACGGGGACATTAAATCATATCCGGATGCATTAAACGCCTCACATTTCACATCAGCGACGAAATCGTCAAATTTTCCGCTTGTTTTAGTCTTTTATTTACATTTAAATTTGCCTACGAACATTTAGTGGCGTTCGAAAACGCTCGCAGCGAAAGGTCATCACTAACGTTTTCACATAGTATCTGGTACAAGACCTAAGCAGCATTAATGCCAAGCAAAAGCATTTTATGTTTTCCTGTCTCAACATTTTGTTTCTCGTTAAAATAAGTTCTTTTAATTCGAAAAATTGTCGTAAAGACGAAAAGTTTCCTGAATCATGCAGTTGGCTGCTTAAAATTCAGTTCAAGGCAAACGGATGGTCGTTTTGGCATCTGAATATGTTTTTTGAACGTTTTCCAGAGATGTATCTAATTTATGCTCGGACGCTCTTTTCACCTCAAGTCCTCTAGAAGAAGGCAATCACATCCGGAGTCTACAGCACCTGAAGCTTTGAACGTTCTTTTTTTTCTGATTTCTCTGTTTGGTATTGAAACCGCTTGTTTGCTGCTCGTTCCAATAGTTTAAATATTGTTCTTTATTGACCACTTTTTGGATGAGAAACTTTCAACGGAATTCTTGTCCACAATGAACTGCAATAATTTTTTCTGGCTTAACACTTGGAAGGATTGCTCCAATTTCCATCTTACGTGAAGGAGTGAGTGTCCAAAACGCATTCACAAAAAAACTTTTTCCACCTAACCGGATTTTCCAAGAGCAGCAGTGATGAAGGCAATGTTTGTGGTATCGACCAATACACGTCGCCGTCGGTCGCTATAAGGAACAATCATGTTCCACTTTTGAAACAATGCCGCATGTCTGAGTTGTTTATTGTGCTTTTGTGGTTGGCAAAGTGTGCTTGACACGAGTCAAGGCGGGGCACGTACAAACATACTGCGAGACACTTGAGGAGACGTTGTTGACCATGTCGCATGCCGATGCTACTTATTTGGAAGCAAAGTGGTTTTCAGGTCTCGATTAACATTCGTAAATTTGAATGACGAATTCGGAATTTCGAATGCATGGCGAGATGCTACAAATTCGTTTGACCAAAGTTGGCAGCTTAATTGAGACGAAGAATGATGCACTTACTGGTCATGATCTATTTCGAATATAGTTGGAGCTGCTCTGAGGTGTTTCTTAAAACTTTAATCACTAAGCAATAAAATAAAGCACGCGACTAATTGACTCAACGATATTTGTTTGTTTTGTTTAATTGAAGCATTGTTCTTTGAATAAACAATCAAACGAGAATGTTTTCTTCATAATCTTCAAAGTGTTAGTCACTGAACTCTTCCCTAACGGCTGCACCGATTTTGATAAATACTTTGTGGGCGTATTTGACGGAGCCCTCGGATTGTATCCCTTTGAGACCGAATAAATAAAAATGTTCATTTTTCAAATTAGCTTATTTGTCCACGCTCCATTTCCCTGTCAGTTGGAAAATGAATGCGTTTATCCTGACGACTTTTCATTATTGTGCCAAGCGGAATAGTTGTGAAAAATCGGTCGATGTCCTTTCGGCAAGCTCAGAATTATTGACCATGTCCGTGTCCAAGACCAGAGTCTGGAAATGTCTCAGAATCTTGATAAATTTCGAAATCGAACACATAAGATTTTTAGATTCTACGGGCTTAGGCTTCGGTCTTTTAACTTGTCGTGCAGGACATCTTCCAGCAAAAGGAACCTTCTGCCCATTAAAAGAGTAGCGGGTGATTTCGGTAGCCAGCTGATTACACGTCAATTAGACGTGATCGATTATAGGGAGTATTCTGCAAAGTTTATTGGTCGAGCTGAGCTTGCTAGTGTCCATCAATTGAATGGTATCTTGAAAACTCTGAAATGTATCTCTTGACAACGTAATTAATTCTTTTGTAAATTTGATCCCCAAAGACAGAGACAGCCCGTCACAATGCAACTGTCAAGGTGGCCTCACTTCCATATATTTTTAGAACAGTCGAAATGGCTCATCGGAAAGTAAATGTTGAAATATTGCATGGGCGTGCCGAGCTCAATGAAGTTTGGACATCCATATTCAATAGGAAGTTCATTTCCATCCACAGATCGATTCTTGTCGCCAAATTTGAGTTTGCGATTAACGAGTTTTCTAGATGTGATAGGCTCGAACTTGGAATATTTTCTGAAATTAAGGAAACATTTTTGAAGTAATGTTAAAAATTAAAAAAACCGGAACATTTGCGTTCTTCACTTCGGAAAAAGACATAACATATATACACACATAACATATTTATTTGTACATACCATCTTTTAACTCCTCACGGTCATTTGCAACATTGGGTCTCCGAGTTTTCAAGGATTCGTAAGACTTCCTCTGCATCGTATTCCTTATTTAAATCGTAAGCTTATATTTGAATTTTAACGATAACACAAGCGTGAGTTCAACTTAAAAAGTTGTTTAAAACTTGACCAGCACAATCTAGAATAAGAGGCGTCAGTATTTGGCAAAAAACACATTTTTCAAGATATGATCATATCGAAAATAAAACAGAAAATAATAGGTTAACTCGCCAATTCTTTACACCTCGAGAGCGTGTTTTAAAATGAGCACTGATCCTCTTTGTTGTTTGTGGAGATGATATTTGCCGTAAAAGCATCAAAGACGGCATTTTGTCGATGATGCCAATATGATTTGTGTATCCCAATAGTCGAGTAGACTCGAAAAAGATACTGGCTTCCATGCCTATACCTACAGGTCTAACATGGAGCAAATTTCAAGAAATCATATAACAGCGTATCTTGCCGGAAAAATTGAAAGACTTTGGTCCAAACTGCGCGGTACCTCACGCGTTTTCGATGCTCATTGTGCAGCATATACGGATCAGCTTTCTCGGGATGCTTGATAAGGTATTGCCGTGTATATTTCAGTGCTATTAATGGCGCCATTTCCGATTTTTATCTCGATGAATAGGTGATGCGCGTCGACTTTTAACAGGTTGCCTTATAAACGATTTGCAAGATTGACAAACCAATCTGTACTTAGTTTATTTGTGTGTTTTGCAAAAACTTCCAAACAAGTTCTTTTAAAAGCAAAGGATAGATTTCCGAGACTACAGTTTTCTTATCGCCACAAAGATTAGACCTCTCGAGTGCCTTTGGAACGCTTTTTAAAAAAAAAATTAGTATGCTTTGGATTGCGTCTGTAAGTGATTTATCCGATAAAATCGCACTAGTAATCGGATGTCATAGCCAGTAATCTAATATCAGCTAAATACTGGGTCGCGCATGACAAGCGTAGTTGGTGGAGCGCCTGCCTTTCAATTGATTCAATTGAGAGATCCCAGGTTCGATTCCTAGAGTAGTGGTCCAGTTTTTCGAATCTGGTCCAGTCACCATTTGCCATTGGGATCAAGTTAATGGCACTATCACTGACATCACTATCACAGTCTGACTAATGGGTGGCGTTGTTGTAGTGGTTGTTGTATCGGCTTAGTTCCTAATTCGTGTTTTAAAAACAGCTGTTTGCAGCAAATGATCCACAAATACGCAGTCAATATGCTCGGCGTTTTCAAGACAAGTTTCGAGAGAGCAGCGAGTTTATTCACATACTCACAATGAGCGATGGTGTCCACTTTTCACGTTAATAAACAAAATTGCAGAATATGGGGCATCAAATTTACAAAAATAATTATTGAACAGCATATACACCACTAAGATGCACAGTATGGTGTGGAATAACCTCAGAAATAATCATTGGACCATATTTCTTGGAAAACGACAAAATGTTGCTGTTAATGTGGATGGCTTTTAATACCGGGCAATGCTTGAACATTTTGTAAGGCCACAGCTCACACACCTCGTCCAACTATGGCTCTCCTGAGTGAAATTTTTGGTGAACGAATAATGTCGCGTTTTTCTGGTTTAAACTGGTCACCGCATTTGCCCGATTTAACGGCTCCAGATTTGTTTCTTTGGGACTATCTAAAAAGTAAGGTATATTGCCAAGAACCATACATCTGCTTAAGACCACTTAAGATACTGAATATTCCAAATCCTTCACAATACTGTTGCTAATGAACTTTGGCAAACACGAATCTCCGAAGCATTTTTCCTTTTTTTGAGTTGTTAACGGAACGGCTATTTGCAAGTTATCCATTTTAAGACATTATCTTAGCAACAAACACATCTGGGTTTCAAACTGTAACAAAAGTGTCCCATTTTTGACCTTATACTTTTCCTCTATTATAAGGGTAGTCAAAATCCCTTAAGTGAGTGGAATCTGCTACTTCATATTCAACGGTTGCACGGTGGACCAGTGAAGATGAGTACCACGAAAGACCTACATACTTACTGACGACAACGGACAAAAGTCGAAGTTGTCGTGTTGGCAAAGGGAAGAGTCATGTAGTTGAGGTAGATGTCTTGAATCCTTGCCAACGAATAGCATAAGAAGAAAGTCTTTCTCTGTGCGTTGTGGGTGTCGAGAATTTAAGCCATCTCATCAGCAAAAGAAGAAACGAGTTGACATTTCGGGGGTGAATCTCGAAAAGTTTCAGGCAGATCAAGGCAAAGAGAAAACAACAATCGATGACTTGGAAGCGATCCTCTTCATTGACGCCGTGGGAATTCAAAGTGTCGAGATTGACCGGAAAAGGGAGCCACTATATTGTGCTCTTGCTACACAGACCAAATAAGAAGTTTGTGGGAACGATTTTAAGGCCAAAGGACACAGCAAGCTGTAAGTCGGAGTGATGTTTCATCAAGATAATGCACCTGTTCTCATTGCTGCAGTTTCAACTCAAGAAATATGATTCTAACTGCTTGAACACCCGCTCTGTTTGCCGGATCTAGCTCCAAGTAACTTCTTACTCTTTTCTCGGTTTCAGCAATGCTTTTGGGGTTACCTCGGCTTGGAAAACAGATAGACTGAATGTCATAAAAGAGACTAGTTTGTCTCATAAACGTTTAAGGCAGTCGATGAGGGATATTCTTAAAATTGTTTTAGCAGCCATCAAAATTGCTACTGCTTTTTTTTTACCATCTGTCATTTCCTGGTATAACACTGCACTGCTTAAATAGGGACAATCTTCGTTACGGCGTGTAATTGCAAGATAAGTGAAAAATATGCGGTAGCGGCTGAAAGTTCTGAATCTCTCTGAACCTCCAAAATCGAATTAGAGGGAGGTCTGTGACAAAGTAACTAAGGCACACAATCACTTGATGCAAATCATTTGGGTAGAAAGCCCTGGAAATCAGGTTGTTTGTCGAAGTCATTACGCTTGTAACCTGCCTTCGGAAAAGTTTTATGATTGGTATTGTGGGCGACTACATAACGTTAATTTTTGTTTGCTTTGGAACTGTGGTGTACAATATAACCGAAGACAAGACCTTAGACATTGTGCTTCAAAAATTCGAACCTTTTCCCTCGAACATGCTATCCCAAAGGACATCCATACACACTCATAGATCTAACAAAGTCATGTAGTATATAACTACAGCAAAATAGTCTTTTTGGATCTGGATCGACGGACGTCTTTGTGAATATTTCAATATGAATATCGGTCGAGTCAGACCCTAGACATCTGACTACCCTTTAGTTCGCCAAAGGTCGCCTTCCGTTAAGAAATTTCACCAACTCATTCTCGAATCTTAAAAGGACCAAGACAACCAAATCAAAAACAGAATATTTTCAGGTTGTTCATCTCCAACTTGAAGTCACCATTCTTCTACGAAATTTTTTCTTGGAAGGCCAGTTGCATGATAACCGCACCGCATCTCGCATATCCTTATAAAGCCTACACTATTTAGGCTATGATGGGACAAAAGTTTTGTAGCTCATAAAAACACATTCATGCTCCAGCGACCCCCTTCATTTGTAAATAAATCGAAAAAAGCTATAAAAGTCCTAAGCATTCAGGATGATTAAAAATACAACCCTTAAAATACTTCTGAACTCTTAGAAAACTCTTTTAATAGTCTTAAATCCTTTTATACCTTAAACAATTTTTGTTTCTTTATCTCTTTCAGCTTTGGTAAATCATTCGGATCTAAATCATGGATTAGGAAAACAAAGGAAGCAACAAATCCAATCTACACCAAAATGTAGATTCCTTTTTTTTCATATTTTTTTTTGTTCGAAAACGGATCAAATTAATGCATAATTAGAAAGGTCTATTATACGTGGCTGAAAGGATTAACCGGTTAACGAAGCGACTGAACCTTTTGCAATTCTCAAGATCCCAAAAATTCATGCTGGAGAGGTACTTCCGGTGCGTTTTTAATTAAGTATAAAATCGCATTCCCTTTTACACGTTAAGGAAAAAAATTAAATTTCTGTGAAACCCTTTTTAGCCATTAAAAGGAGACCGACCCTTTTTCTTTGAATTCCGGTGTACTGAGAGACGAATATTGAGTGTTCATTTATCGATAAAAAAAATAATTAATATACACTTGGGCGGGATCATGACTTTCTCTGTCAGTGTTAGGTAATTTTTAACACTTTATCTAGATGACATTTTTAAAAAGGAGGCATAACTTTTGGGGTGGCTACATTTGTTATGATTTCATTGGATCTTTCTTGAAAAGAAAAGTCAAGCTAACTTATTGCAATGCTCCTTAAACAAGTGGGTTATTAAGTCAGCATTCAGTTATATTTAAAACCAATGAAATGGTCATTTGGTTATTTAGAATAACCTGGACTGCGTCTTTTTACAGGCTTTAGGCAATAGAATCCCTCCACTTGTAGGTCATTCAGAAATATATGTTACGTTACGTTCTCCCAGCTATTAAACGTAGCGCTACGACAACGACCATTGTAATACAAGGGAAAGAAACTGGCTTTAATTGCACTATCTGAACCGGCAATATAGAATCTGTTTGAGTTCCTACGACATGTGCATTAACGGCAAGGTTTCAAGGTGCAGCTTAATTTTTACGAAAAGAGAAGTACATGCATAGTAAGGATTTGAAGAGTAACATGGCCGCGAATTCAGACACAAGGACGTCAGAACTTTTCAAATGTGGTGCTGAGGTTCTGGTCGAGATCATTCTCCAAATTCTCTGCCAATTTTGGGAGGACGAAATCATGCTCGACTACTGGGTTATCAGCTTTATCTGCCCCATCTACAAAAAAAAGGCATAACCCTTCTTAATGGCGTCTACGAGATCCCTTCCAGCGTACTGGTTGAACGTTTAAGGCCTTCTTCATCGGCCAGCAAGGACATTCAATCATAAACTATTGCTAATTGTATAGCGTTGATATGGCATAAGCTCCAACTAATGATTAATCGTCTTGAGAGTGAACTTGAAATATCAAAGGTGAAGGTTTTTGTCTCAATCATCGAAACAACCTATAATGTTGTATGCAGCTCAAGCTTGGGTTTTCAAAAAATATGAATCAGTGGAAAAACTTCAGAAATGTTTTATTTAATGGTGTTTCCGTCTGCCGAAAACAACTCACAACAACATGATTCCTATTGAGACAGGACTGTCACTGCCGCCTCTTCATTAAAATCCTTACTTCACATGCCGAGTATTTTGTGAAGGTTCTTAATATGCTAGACGAAAGGCTCCTAAAAATCGATGCAGTGCAAAGGAATCGCAAAGAAAAATGTTGGTACAAAAAGTTGGAGGACAACGCAAACAGCTGCCAAACAACCTTCAGATTATTGGACGAAAATTGAATTTACCGTAGAGTTGAGCTTTTTGAACTTGGATGAACAGTGATAGGAGGACCATATAAAGGAAGCTTCATCTTCTGCTCATGGAGCAATATACAGCGGACCCAACCACAACCTATCTTAGCTTAATTACTTCCGCATCGAACATGAACTCGGACTGATTTCGACCATTTTTAGAATACGAGGAGAACTAGTATGACTGAATTTCAGACCACATCGAACCGATCTTCGGAGAATGTAAATGTCATCTTCCCGTAAAATAGAGAACACGTAACCCCCCCATTTGATTTCCCTACAGAGCACACAACTTCAATTTAAGAAAAACACGTCGCATAAACAGCTTCTTTACTTGCTTGAATTTTCTTTGAATTTAATTTTAAATAATTCCTCTCTTGCGACAAACGATATATCGTCGTTTATTTGTGCAAATCATTGTTGAGCATTGTGAATAGTAGAGGGCCGAAAACTGATCCTTGTGGAACACCTTCGTTAATGCTCAAAAACGTCAACATGACTCCGCTTACTTCTTTTAGTTATAAAGCTTTCGAACAGTTTGAGCGCCATGTTTCGGAATTTGGAATAGTGTTTTACTTGTAACTTGTGGGGAACGTTATCGAAGGTTTTAACGGTGAGGTTATATTTTCCTTATAAATCTCATGTCGGACGTCTTCTTATAAGTTGGGCTCTTAACCCTTACTGAAACACTATAAGTACTTTATGCAAGTTTAAATAATACATTATTTGTCAGTTGACTTTTTTTTCCAACACCTTACATAAAAATGTCAAGATCGATATTGAGTGATACTCTTTCGCGTTTGATGTGGTGCTCTTTAAGAGGTTGTCAAAAATATAGGCCACAAAAATGCTCTTGAAAACACGAGTAAGGAAAGGTGGCATCGATGGACGGATGCATTTTAAAAAATTAAGATTCATTTCGTCCAAATTGCGTCCAAATTGCGTCCACTGGGTAGCTGGTAATATTTGGGTAGCCAGTGGGTAGCTGGCTGTAGGTAGCCAGTGGGTAGCTGGCCGTAGGTAGCCAGTGGGTAGCTGGCCGTAGGTAACTGGCCTTAGGTAGCCAGTGGGTAGCTGGCTTCAGGTAGCTGGTTATAGGTAGCCAGTGGGTAGCTGGCTATATGTAGCCAGTGGGTAGCTGGCTGCAGGTAGCTGGCTATAGGTAGTGGGTTGCTGGCTGTAGGTAGCCAGTAGGTAGCTGGCTTTAGGTAGCCAGCTGGTATCTGGAAGCTGGTAGCTGGTAGCTGGTAGCTGGTAGCTGGTTACAGGTAGCTGGTAGCTGGTTACAGGTAGCCAGCTGTAGGTAGTGGGTAGCTGGCTACAGGTTGCCAGTGGATAGCTGGTATCTGGTAGCTGGTAGCTGGTAGCTGGTAGCTGGTATTTGGTAGCTGGTAGCTGGTAGCTGGTAGCTGGTATCTGGTTACAGGTAGCCAGTGGGTAGCTGGCTATAGGTTGCCAGTGGGTAGCTGGCTATAGGTTGCCAGTGGATAGCTGGTAGCTGGCTGCAGGTAGCTGGCTATAGGTAGTGGGTTGCTGGCTGTAGGTAGCTGGCTGCAGGTAGCTGGCTATAGGTAGTGGATTGCTGGCTGTAGGTAGCTGGCTTTAGGTTGCCAATGGGTAGCTGGTTGTAGGTAGCGAGTGAGTAGCTGGCTGCAGGTAGCTGGTAGCTGCTGGTAGCTGCTGGTAGCTAGCTGGTAGCCAGCTGGTAACTGGTAGCTGGTAGCTGGTAGCTGGTTACAGGTAGCCAGTGGGTTGCCAGTGGCTATAGGTTGCCAGTGGATAGCTGGTAGCTGGTTACAGGTAGCCAGTGGGTTGCCAGTGGCTATAGGTTGCCAGTGGATAGCTGGTAGCTGGTAGCTGCCTGCAGGTAGCCAGTGGGTAGCTGGCTGTTTGTAACTGGCTACAGGTAGCCAGTGGTAGCTGGCTGTAGGTAGCTGGCTGTAGGTAGCTGGCTACAGGAAGTGGGTAGCTAGCTACAGTTAGCCAGCGGGTAGCTGGGTATAGGTAGCAACTGGGTAGCTGGTTATAGGTAGCCAGTGGATAGCTGGCTGCAGGTAGCTGGCTATAGGTAGTGGATTGCTGGCTGTAGGTAGCTGGCTTTAGGTTGCCAATGGGTAGCTGGTTGTAGGAAGCCAGTGAGTAGCTGGCTGCAGGTAGCTGGTAGCTGCTGGTAGCTGCTGGTAGCTGCTGGTAGCTAGCTGGTAGCCAGATGGTAACTGGTAGCTGGTAGCTGGTAGCTGGTTACAGGTAGCCAGTGGGTGGCTATAGGTTGCCAGTGGATAGCTGGTAGCTGGTAGCTGGCTATAGGTAGTGGATTGCTGGCTGTAGGTAGCTGGCTTTAGGTTGCCAATGGGTAGCTGGTTGTAGGAAGCCAGTGAGTAGCTGGCTGCAGGTAGCTGGTAGCTGCTGGTAGCTGCTGGTAGCTAGCTGGTAGCCAGCTGGTAACTGGTAGCTGGTAGCTGGTAGCTGGTTACAGGTAGCCAGTGGGTTGCCAGTGGCTATAGGTTGCCAGTGGATAGCTGGTAGCTGGTTACAGGTAGCCAGTGGGTTGCCAGTGGCTATAGGTTGCCAGTGGATAGCTGGTAGCTGGTAGCTGCCTGCAGGTAGCCAGTGGGTAGCTGGCTGTTTGTAACTGGCTACAGGTAGCCAGTGGGTAGCTGGCTGTAGGTAGCTGGCTACAGGAAGTGGGTAGCTAGATCTGGATCGACGGACGTCTTTGTGAATATTTCAATATGAATATCGGTCGAGTCAGACCCTAGACATCTGACTACCCTTTAGTTCGCCAAAGGTCGCCTTCCGTTAAGAAATTTCACCAACTCATTCTCGAATCTTAAAAGGACCAAGACAACCAAATCAAAAACAGAATATTTTCAGGTTGTTCATCTCCAACTTGAAGTCACCATTCTTCTACGAAATTTTGTCTTGGAAGGCCAGTTGCATGATAACCGCACCGCATCTCGCATATCCTTATAAAGCCTACACTATTTAGGCTATGATGGGACAAAAGTTTTGTAGCTCATAAAAAACACATTCATGCTCCAGCGACCCCCTTCATTTATAAATAAATCGAAAAAAGCTATAAAAGTCCTAAGCATTCAGGATGATTAAAAATACAACCCTTAAAATACTTCTGAACTCTTAGAAAACTCTTTTAATAGTCTTAAATCCTTTTAAACCTTAAAAAAATTTTGTTACTTTATCTCTTTCAGCTTTGGTAAATCATTCGGATTTAAATCATGGATTAGGAAAACAAAGGAAGCAACAAATCCAATCTACACCAAAATGTAGATTCCTTTTTTTTTTTATTTTTTTTTGTTCGAAAACGGATCAAATTAATGCATAGTGCAATTAACCAGCTGGTAACTGGTAGCTGGTAGCCAGTGGGTAGCTGGCTGTAGGTAGCTGGCTACAGGAAGTGGGTAGCTAGCTACAGTTAGCCAGCGGGTAGCTGGGTAAAGGTAGCAACTGGGTAGCTGGTTATAGGTAGCCAGTGGATAGCTGGCTGCAGGTAGCTGGCTGCAGGTAGCTGGCTATAGGTAGTGGATTGCTGGCTGTAGGTAGCTGGCTTTAGGTTGCCAATGGGTAGCTGGTTGTAGGAAGCCAGTGAGTAGCTGGCTGCAGGTAGCTGGTAGCTGCTGGTAGCTGCTGGTAGCTAGCTGGTAGCCAGCTGGTAACTGGTAGCTGGTAGCTGGTAGCTGGTTACAGGTAGCCAGTGGGTGGCTATAGGTTGCCAGTGGATAGCTGGTAGCTGGTAGCTGCCTGCAGGTAGCCAGTGGGTAGCTGGCTGTAGGTAGCCAGTGGGTAGCTGGCCGTAGGTAACTGGCCTTAGGTAGCCAGTGGGTAGCTGGCTTCAGGTAGCTGGTTATAGGTAGCCAGTGGGTAGCTAGCTATATGTAGCCAGTGGGTAGCTGGCTGCAGGTAGCTGGCTATAGGTAGTGGGTTGCTGGCTGTAGGTAGCCAGTAGGTAGCTGGCTTTAGGTAGCCAGCTGGTATCTGGAAGCTGGTAGCTGGTAGCTGGTAGCTGGTAGCTGGTTACAGGTAGCTGGTAGCTGGTTACAGGTAGCCAGCTGTAGGTAGTGGGTAGCTGGCTACAGGTTGCCAGTGGATAGCTGGTATCTGGTAGCTGGTAGCTGGTAGCTGGCTATAGGTAGTGGGTTGCTGGCTGTAGGTAGCTGGCTGCAGGTAGCTGGTAGCTGCTGGTAGCTGCTGGTAGCTAGCTGGTAGCCAGCTGGTAGCCAGCTGGTAGCCAGCTGGTAACTGGTAGCTGGTAGCTGGTAGCTGGTTACAGGTAGCCAGTGGGTTGCCAGTGGCTATAGGTTGCCAGTGGATAGCTGGTAGCTGGTAGCTGCCTGCAGGTAGCCAGTGGGTAGCTGGCTGTTTGTAACTGGCTACAGGTAGCCAGTGGTAGCTGGCTGTAGGTAGCTGGCTGTAGGTAGCTGGCTACAGGAAGTGGGTAGCTAGCTACAGTTAGCCAGCGGGTAGCTGGGTATAGGTAGCAACTGGGTAGCTGGTTATAGGTAGCCAGTGGATAGCTGGCTGCAGGTAGCTGGCTATAGGTAGTGGATTGCTGGCTGTAGGTAGCTGGCTTTAGGTTGCCAATGGGTAGCTGGTTGTAGGAAGCCAGTGAGTAGCTGGCTGCAGGTAGCTGGTAGCTGCTGGTAGCTGCTGGTAGCTGCTGGTAGCTAGCTGGTAGCCAGATGGTAACTGGTAGCTGGTAGCTGGTAGCTGGTTACAGGTAGCCAGTGGGTGGCTATAGGTTGCCAGTGGATAGCTGGTAGCTGGTAGCTGCCTGCAGGTAGCCAGTGGGTAGCTGGCTGTAGGTAGCCAGTGGGTAGCTGGCCGTAGGTAACTGGCCTTAGGTAGCCAGTGGGTAGCTGGCTTCAGGTAGCTGGTTATAGGTAGCCAGTGGGTAGCTAGCTATATGTAGCCAGTGGGTAGCTGGCTGCAGGTAGCTGGCTATAGGTAGTGGGTTGCTGGCTGTAGGTAGCCAGTAGGTAGCTGGCTTTAGGTAGCCAGCTGGTATCTGGAAGCTGGTAGCTGGTAGCTGGTAGCTGGTAGCTGGTAGCTGGTTACAGGTAGCCAGCTGTAGGTAGTGGGTAGCTGGCTACAGGTTGCCAGTGGATAGCTGGTATCTGGTAGCTGGTAGCTGGTAGCTGGTAGCTGGTATTTGGTAGCTGGTAGCTGGTAGCTGGTAGCTGGTAGCTGGTAGCTGGTATCTGGTTACAGGTAGCCAGTGGGTAGCTGGCTATAGGTTGCCAGTGGGTAGCTGGCTATAGGTTGCCAGTGGATAGCTGGTAGCTGGTAGCTGGCTATAGGTTGCCAGTGGATAGCTGGTAGCTGGCTGCAGGTAGCTGGCTATAGGTAGTGGGTTGCTGGCTGTAGGTAGCTGGCTGGAGGTAGCTGGCTATAGGTAGTGGATTGCTGGCTGTAGGTAGCTGGCTTTAGGTTGCCAATGGGTAGCTGGTTGTAGGTAGCCAGTGAGTAGCTGGCTGCAGGTAGCTGGTAGCTGCTGGTAGCTGCTGGTAGCTAGCTGGTAGCCAGCTGGTAACTGGTAGCTGGTAGCTGGTAGCTGGTTACAGGTAGCCAGTGGGTGGCTATAGGTTGCCAGTGGATAGCTGGTAGCTGGTAGCTGCCTGCAGGTAGCCAGTGGGTAGCTGGCTGTTTGTAACTGGCTACAGGTAGCCAGTGGGTAGCTGGCTGTAGGTAGCTGGCTACAGGAAGTGGGTAGCTAGCTACAGTTAGCCAGCGGGTAGCTGGGTATAGGTAGCAACTGGGTAGCTGGTTATAGGTAGCCAGTGGATAGCTGGCTGCAGATAGCTGTTGGCTGTAGGTAGCTGGCTACAGGAAGTGGGTAGCTAGCTACAGTTAGCCAGTGGGTAGATGGCTATAGGTAGCCAGTGGATAGCTGGCTGGAGATAGCTGTTAGCTGGTAGCTGGTAGTAGTCGGTAGCTGGCTGTAGGTAGCTGGCTTAAGGTAGCCAGTGGGTAGCTGGTTATAGGTAGCTGGCTGCAGGTAGCTGGCTGTAGGTAGTGGGTAGGAGGCCAGTGACTAGCTGGCTATTTGGCTATAGGGTAGCTGGCTATAGGTAACCATAATCCATAGTTTTGTGCATAAGCTGCTCAGATCGAGTATTATGAGAACCTTTAGCTGAGCACAGCGCTGGTGTAAGTCGGTGGGTATAGGTAGCCAAGGGGTAGCTGGTTATGGTAGCCAGTGGATAGCTGGTAGCTGGTAGATCGTAGTTGATGCTGGTAGCTGGTAGATCGTAGTTGGTAGCTGGTAGCTGGTAGCTGGTTATAGGTAGCCAGTGAGTAGCTGGCTGTAGGTAGCCAGTTGGTAGCTGGTTTGTAGCCAGTGGGTAGCTGGCTGTAGGTAGCCAGTGGGTAGCTGGCTACAGGTAGCTGGTTATAGGTAGCCAGTGGGTAGCTGGTTATAGGTAGCCAGTGGGTAGCTGGTTATAGGTAGCCAGTGAGGAGCTGGCTGTATGTAGCCAGCTTTGCTGGCCTCGAGGGCATCGATCCTTTAAAAACAGAGGCCGGTGGTAGATTGCAACTGAATGGCGATGTCAGGAAATAATTTCTCATCGTTATTACCATCAGATTAGGCTATTTGCAAGGCAGCGGCAAACGTTCAGCTTAGATCTTTAAGATCAGAATCTGGCGTTTTCTATAAACGGTAATTTAATAGGGAAGGATTCTTTGTTATTTATAATGCTGATGATTGGCCCTATGCGAATGTACGGAGATTGCACTCAAGAAAGATGATGTGATTCAAAAGAGAAGAAGATGGCTTTACTCATTGCTGAAGTTTAGAAGACTAGTCTTTAATTGGTGCCATATAAATTAACTACCAGGCAGTCAAAAAAGGATCAGCGTGCTTGCAAATCACTCGTTCTTCCTCACGTGTATTTCCACATTGGGAGTGAAGTCATCAAATTTCCAAGCCGCATGACATATTCGCACGAAGAATTTATGATCGGTGAGTGGCCTACGGAAAGACCTACTTTCAAGTACCGGTACCAGTCAAATACCCAGTACCTTGTACTTTCTACTTGAAAATCACCAAGTACAAGTACTTAAAATGAGCTTTTACTTGAGAAGTACTCAAAAATGTACCAGCCAGTATTACGGCATCCAATAAATGCGAAGAAAGTACTTGTGCTTGATGATGGTTGGCAGCAAGTAAGTAGTTCAGTACTTAACAACAATGTTCTTTAACACAGTCTCGATACTCGATACACAAAAGATTACTCAAAGTAGCGGGCCATTGTTTTGAGTTCTCATTATCGGGTATGGCAGAGTAAAATATCGATACCTACTCAGTCTCGAAAGCATCCCTATCTGTAAGCCTGATCTGTGTTACTGTACATTTAGGCATCGGGCTTATAAAAATGCAGACGGTCTTCTTAGAAAAGACTTAGCCGTTGCAGACCGGGATATTTCGTCTGCAGTACCTTGAACAATGGGACATGTGACCTTGGTAGGTCTTTCGAGTCCATGTCAAAACTGAATTAAAGGGTTTTAAGAATGCCTTTAGAGTGCGGGGAACTAATCGGTCCTCTGAGCTGATTGATTCCGACCTCTACGGCTTCATCTCAAAAGCCAACGTTGAGGTCATCACAATTTATGAAACAAAATCCTTGTAAAATTTATATGCGAATGAATTTTGGACAATCCTCGTTCTTTGTTCTCGAACAATTTTTTGAGTATTTGAAATAAATCTTTAATTGAATTTTTTTTTTTTTCATTAAATTTTCCCAACCAATGTCCAGTCAGTGGTAAAAGTTTTATGGAGCCCGAATGCGAGTCATCCCAGAAGCCATAAAAATGAAGTTAATATACGCCAGTTGTGACAGAAAAATTCATGGAATTCTGTTCAATTTTTTGTCCCCAAAAGGACATCCTTCCTTTTCTGTTTTTTTTTCTGTTAAATCACCGCAAGAAACAGTTTTTCCAGTTTTATTACCGTATGTGTAGTCCCAGTGTACCCACGAGGACAACAAGGCACCCAATGCCAGGACAGTGAAATAAAAATGAAAGCCTGAGAGAAAAAAGAGAATAATAATAACGTGTATGGCATCATCATTTGATGGGCCAATTTGAAAGTTTCACGTTCTTGTTCGTAGATGTAGTTGCCGTCATCCGCATTGGGACTCTAATCAGTTATGGGTTAAAGCCATCTGCCATTGGACTGGACAAGCGAGAGTCTCGTTTCGAAAATGAACGTATTTCACCAAACACCTACGCAAACACGAACAGAGTGTCTAGAGAGAAATGGGTTCCTAGGCAACCAGAGTGAAATACACATCCTCGTTCATCCATGTACCCAACGGTCGTCAACAACATGCAGTGAGAATTCATCACCGAGTCGAGTGTGGCTTGGTATTAACCGAATCCTCGTTGCTTCTGCATTATCCTCTCGTCTGGTAAATCGGCCAAATCCAAATGCGAAAAATTTCATAACACTCCATTCTACGTTGAGTGCGTTGCTATGTTCTGGTTCTGGTTTTGTGTGCCCAAGCTCATCCAAGCGCCGGTGACGGTTGTACATGGACACGACCGACGACGATGACGACGACGTGGCGTAATGGTGGTGGTTCGTTGTGGACAAATGCCGAGAAAATGGGGAAGGAACGCTAAGGATGTAAGTGGGTTTATTATGGAATTATGTAAACGTTTCCTTAGGCCACCTGGGAACATTTAATCTTGTTAAGGTTGTCGGATCGACCGGTTAAGATGGCCCAGAGGGCATGGATTTTCATGACATTCGAATGTTGCTCGAATTTGGTGTCAAAAGTCCGGCATTAGTCATGAGGTGATTATGACGTGCATAAATGGGCGTAATTTTTGAAAATTGATGAGCGGAAGTGTTGTTAGCTTGTTAAATAATTTTGTGTCCTAAGGCAGGGTCACAATATTTATCCAATTGCTTGCGACAACATGAAATGTTGACATATGAGATGGAATGGCATTTGGGAATATCCAACGGACATTGGGCGGAATATAATTTGGCAGTTTGATTTGTAAATTTTCAAACAATGAAGTGTTTTCAAATTGAATGGGATTAAGCTAAAGCAACGAGGTGATAGTCAAATAATTGACTGTGGCTTTATCTTGCTTTACCAACGACAGCAGTTAAAACATTAAATTTAGTCGGAAGGAATGGTCAGACGCCATCGCTTGGAATTGATGGAATCACACTCTGAAAGATTTGCTTATACTGCGAAGTCCTTTTTTAATGCCAGAGCTGGACATTCAAACTGAAAGCGATTAAGATTGAATTGGTTGAAGGATGCACAGACCTCGGGTGACTGTTCCTATTCTGGAAATTTTGTTTTTGTTTCTGTTTATAAGGTTGATCTTATTGCATGTTTGTCGACCAAGTCTGTCTGGTTTACCCATTAGGAGAAAATGATTATAGAGTTGTATTTATATGGGCTATGATCTCTTGAGTCTAGTTTAAAGAGTAAGAGGAGATGATGTCTGAGCAGAGAGCTTTCATAGCCACCTGTGGTCCATTGACTTTTATACAAATTCTTTGCGCGACAGTCCAGCCGGGAGTTAGCGTATTCCTCCGTTATCGCGAGATAATTTCCTGGAACTAAAGACGCGGCCTTACGCTCAGCAGTGAAGTGCTCTCATCAGTGAATCCCAAGGTTGCAGCTGCTTCTGCAGACCTTGCCTCTTAATAGATTGGGGCATAAAAATCCTGAATTGCCCTTCGCTGGTCGTAATCTTTGCTTCGAGCTCATGAAAGGAAATTAAAAATTAAAAAGTTTGACGGAGTTTCTCTGTCGATTCACTTGTACAGACAACAGCGCAAAAATCGAACAAAGAATTGATCTAGCAGTGTGGTATCCACTGTGGGATGTCCACAAGGGATGGTTCTCTCCCTTTTGTTGTGGTCAATAGTTATCGACAAACTGTTCGCAGATCTTCAAATATATACATCACCATAGGTTATGTTGATGACGTGGCACGAAATTATCTAGTATAATGAAGAATTCTTTACAAAAGCTTGAAGAATGGTATAATACAGGAGGATCATCGATCAATCTAAGTAAAACCGTTTTAATGCCTTTCTCAAGGAAGAAACGAATCAGCCTTGAACCCATAGTGATAAACAATACCACACTAGTCTATTCCAGCGAGTTCAAATATGTTGGAGCAATTCTGGACAAGCGACTTTACTGGAATTCACATATCAAGTCCGCCATAGAGTGTCCGCCATACACTGTGGACCAGAATCCTATACGGACTTCGGGTCTCTCCCCCAAAATTGCCTATTGGTTGTCCACAATGATGGCGAGACCCATGATCACTTATGCGGCAATCGTTTAGTCTCCAAAAACTCTCCAACAGTCAACGGTTAAAACGTTTCATAAATTGCAAACGGTTGTATGTCTTGGAATAACAGGAGATAGCTGTCAGATACGCCATCAAACTGCAACTAGATTGCAATCTCTCAATCCCTGTGAGAGACTTGATTGGGTTTTTGCCAGATATTATGGTCAGGCATCATTCTTCTGGCAAGTTTTTTGAGGTTGAAATATTGGATCGTGAAAATTGGTCTTGACTCCAAAAGTCTGGCATGGTTCGCAGACGGATCAAAAATATATTCTGGAGTTGGAGCTGGACTTGGAACGCGACACAAGGATCTCTATACCAATGGGTTCAAATACTTCCGTTGAGATCTGCGCCAGACATAATCTACTCTAGGCTATTGAGTGCGTTAGAGTTCATTTCCCTTTTCAGATAATAGTGTCAATTGGACAACAACTTAAACACTGATTTACGAATTGGAAAACAAACTTCGTCTAGACCACTGGACCAATGGTATAGGTCTTAGACAATCCAAGCAATAAATCAGGCCTTATTCCTTTAAAGTAATCCTTAGCCTTGTCAAGGAAAGTATAATAAAGCTAACGAGCTTTCTAACTGGCCACTGCGGTCAGAACTATCACCTTAACAAAATGAACCTGTGCCATGGTGGGAAAGAGGATGACAAATCCGAACACATCTATGTGAATGTCCGTCGATCCGGCACTACACTGGTTAAGGAAACAAGTTTTCCACAGGGAGACACTCATTGCAGTGGAACTAAATCAATCCACTACAAGGCATACTATCTCTCATAAGGGAAGCAGTACGTTTTCTGGCTTAACTCCAACCCTTCGATACAAAAGATGTCTTCAGGTCACGATGTCGTTGACAAGGCGGCATGGGTTGTACAAGAGGGGGAAAAAAACAATGGTATCCAAGCATCCTGATTGTACTATGCAAAGCAGATGCTTTAACCTCTTCAAATACGGGTTAAAATTATGCTCTTGTGCGACTTGAGAGGAATTAATTTTCTTCCAATGATTTGTGTTCACCTTTGTGGATATGGCGGTGTGGAAAAGGTATGAATATATGAATATATATTATATGGATCAAGTCCAAAATCTTTAACAATGCTTGGCTAAGCGCATCATCTGCCTTGCATTTTTTAAGTCGCTCAACACGAAAGTGGAACTCTTTCCCCGATTCAAACTGTTCGCTCATTACAACTCAAAGAACTACAAAAGCAACGTGCTCTGTATCATTTTAATCCCTGATTATTTCCACCCGTATTGTGTTAACATTGTAAAAGTATCCACAAACCCTTGAAGAAGAAATTGTGGAACAAACCAAGTTACCAAAACATTCCAAATTACGTTAGCCCAATTTTATTTATTTATTTTTTTGCTGAACGTGGCTGTCGAATCTTCGTCATATTTTTCGATTCGTGTTGTCCAGTTCGGAATTCCATCTTCATGGTTGTTTTCATTTCTTCCCATTTTTCTTTCTAAACGATATAAGTTAACAAACACCGCTAAGTTAAGTGCCCTTGACTGCTCTCTTTTCAATGACGGGCAGAAACTAGACGAAGACTGATTTAAGTTTTGTCTTTCCTAATTTTTCTAACTTTCTAGGGGCTATGGCTCCCCTTTAAATGCACTCCGCACAGTGTAAACAAAAAAACACTTGAAAGATTGTGCAATTGCTTTAAACTGAGATGGATTGTTTAATGGATGATGTCCCGATAAAGACGAAGAATTTATATCGACTTTTTGCATTCACGCAATTCACAGTTTTATTTTTCGCCTTCAATTGATACACCAGAAAGTGTTTTTTTGTTGTGTTTTGGAAGATGATGTCTTCGCTTTTGTGTCTAGTGTTATTCTTTCATCACAAAGCCAATGACAGATCATTTACACAAGCCTTTTGTTTTTTGTTGACGATACGAAGTTGGAACTTGGAACTATTAAATGAATTTTTTAAGTTGGAATAGTTCAATATAGTTTCCGTATCTTTTCTCTGATCTTTTTCTTGTCACGTCAGGCTCACAATAAATTCAAAATTGATCCCTTTTTTTAAAGTGTTTTTTGATTTCGTTATGCTTGTTTAATGACACTCATTAGTTAGGTTAAGGAACAACGCAACTGTATACTACAATGGGAATTCCTCTGAGCAGGGCATCCTTTACTACCTTATTTCAACCGACAAGGTTGCCGAATTTAAATAAATTGCTTACGTATGTTGGCAAATTGCTGTGAAAAGAGTGTGTGTGTGCTGTGACCAAAATAAGTTACTCATGAGAGCAGGATGACCATAGCCATGAATTCGCAATCAAGCAAGACGAGTAATTTATTTATTTTAATTTCCACAAAAGCTATCGAAGTGTGTCTGTAGACTCATTACGTTGGTTTGCATTGCTTGTCTGGCTACGTCAATGGTGCCATTAAGTTTGACAGCTTTTATTAAATAAACTGACTACTGGGCTATACACGAAGCTCAGCGCAATTATGAGATGTGTCCCACTGCCCGAGCATTACGAGTCGATCGAAATGCTGATAATTTCGAGAACAAAAATTGCCAGCCGCACATTGGTTGATTAGAGGACCTGAAACAGGTCTCGCGAAATAAATGTTTTAATTTTCTGCTTGTAATTTGGTACTGACAGGCATTCTAATGGAACCAGATAATCTTTTTTTTCCACTCTTAACTAAACATTGTCAATTGTATCTCCAAACATAGTCAGTTTCAAATCTATCTCTAATCTATGGGCCTATTGGATTTCCCTTTCTGGTGGAAGAACAAAGCATCCATTCTTCCATATCTATAATGATTGGTGCTTCATAGCATTTACAGAAAGTGGAGGAAATTCAATCCAAAGGTTATGTGTCAACGTTTGTTAGTTTGTCGATTATAAGAGTTTGAAAATGTTGGATAAAAAATGCCAGCCGCCCATTGAACCTAAAAGTTTAAGTGAGAAGGTAATAAATTTACAAGCTAAAAGATTTTATGGACTTTATATATTTCGGAATGGCGCATCATATTTGAAAAGCTTAAATGCATGGAAAATGTCTCAATATTCTCATAACTAAATCGATATTTAAAACTTTTTACCTCTTGAACAATTATGCCATTTTACTCTTCAATGGCGAGGTCTCTCCGATAAGTATCCGACCTGCCTTTAAGTTATGCGCTAGTGCTGGAGTCCTGGAACTTAGATTTCCCAATCATCCTAAGCGTTCTTGTCGTTGGAAGTACGCTTTTCAACTGGAAAAATTGAAATGGATTATGCGAAGGAATTGCCTGCAGTTCCTTCAAAACCCTAACCATTCAGCAATTTCAATCGTTTGCAAAATCCCATCGGATATGATCTAAACACTAGAAGACGAGCCTAGAAAGTACTAAGGCTGTCAAATTTCTTACAAAGAAGTATCTTCGATGTCGGAGATCAGCAAAAAAGAAAACGTATTATAAACTAGCATTTCCTTTCAAATAATGTAATTAAATTTAATTTTGATCACTGAAAAATATACATATTGAATTAAACTTATTAATTGTTATAGTTTTAGTTAAATTTTAATTTAAATTAAGTTTAAATCTGTGTACTTAATTTTTTTTTAAATTTTTAAAGTTAATGTATACATCTGAATTTTAGTCTTGAATTCAAGCTTTGCAATTGAAATGTGAAATAGACTTTAACTTGGCTGTACACATAAAAAGAAATGAATTGTCTCGGTATCCTGAAACCGGTGTCCTTTCAGCGTCAAAAGTCTTTCCGGGATTAAATCAAAACTTGGTGAAAATTCATTTCTCGACCTATCCGTCATTTTTAGCATATATGCTTTTTAGAGCAAATGCGACAAATGTGAGAAGTAGTTCTGAACCAAGACATCCCTTCGGAATGCAGGGAGTATGCGAGGATAGCTTGTCTTGGTTTTGCCTAGCCAATTACGCAAGCAAGTCGAATACTCTTCAAAGAGACCTCGTATATTATTTTGTCCGTAACAGCGCTCAAAAATCATAACAATTATAATAAAGTGTACATTAAATTTACATTCTATATAATTATAAATTAAATAATTCACGATCGGCTGGCAATGATGGAATTTCCAGCCTTACACTGAAAAGAATCGCCTTAAATATTGTTGATATTTTGAGACACTTATTAAACTTAAATATTTTCTTTAGTTGTTTTCCAAAAAAGCTTAAAAGTATAGATACTCTTATAACTCCTCTGTTCAAGAATGGCGATAAGAAGGACTAAAATAACTTCCAAAGCGAAAGTGGTTTTCAGGATTTCTACTGTTTGCCCTTAAGAAGGCTTTTTTCTTGTTTGGTTTTAACCTTATTTGAAAAACAGGCCAAAAAGGTAATCCAAAACATCCAATCCAATCCAATCCAATAACAAGCCGTAATAAATTTAGGCTTACCACAAGGATCTGTATTGGGTCCAATACTTTTTTTTTTATCTGTACCAATTCGCTTTTCTTTCACAATTTTAAGGGCGAAGTAAATGATTATTCAGATAACCTTGGCATAGCCTAACTATAAGCAATCTCTTTACACCTTCTTAGTGCTAAACACTCGTTTCATTTGAAAAGAGAGCTCAAGTAATTGCTGGTTGATCAGGAAACCTATTTCTATGTTCGTCGTGTGCGCTGAATGGGGAGAATATTGCAGCTGTTGTCGAAAGTGTTCGTCTTTACCCGGGAACTGCAACGCGACAAAAACTCAGCAACTAAATATCAGTCACTAGTCTGAGGAGAGTTTTGCATAGATGTCTTAGAAATTGAAGCTTTCGACACGTTGCATAGTTCTTTCGAAGAAGCTGCAAGCCATTTAAAATTTATAATTGATTGTGGTGCCTCACTTAAGATAGTCGAGGAACAAAATTGTATGCGGGTACCAAAATATGCATGTCATAACTTTCCCGCTAACTATTGAGACTATGGCCGCTTTGGATGACTTTCGACGGCTGCAGCTGGTCAATGTTTCATCCATTGTCCAGAACGAACGCAAGAAATCGCGTTAATCTTAATTGAATATGCAGATCCAAAGAGCGCCCTGGTTCCCGGCATGAACAAACGCGGTATTCACTTCGAAGACAACTTAAGCGTGCTCAAATTTATCACATTGCCTTCTGGTATCTTAAGGTGTCAGCTATTTCACGTAACTTCAGTTTATTTTATGAATTTTTTTATGTTTTCCAGAACAATTGTCGGTTCTAGTCAAACGGAGCGTTCAACGTAATCAGTGTTTTTGTAGAAGCGCACTTAAATTCAACAAACAAGTCAATAATGTTGATTTCCCTTGTACAGAGTATCCATAACCCTCTTCAAACCAAATTCAGCAGCATGCACACGAAGGGTTCCGTACCACCATACAATTCTTTTAATTTGAAGTTTCTCATAGCCTACCCCCAAGCAGGTGGTAAAATTGAGTAGCGATTTTAAAAACACTTTTTTTTTTGTATTGGGATATTTATATTCGAATTTAAAGTACTACTATATTTTTTTGCAATGATCTAACTATTACGGTTCAGAAGACATGACAGTCGAACGGACGCGCTGACAGCGGAGTCTTACGAATAGTGTTCCGTTGGTACGCTTTGCCTCCGGAACCCTAGTTAAAGATCTTAATAGAAATCTATCTTTCATTCTTCAGTAAAAACTGAATAACACATGAAAAAAAATCTTGAAGTTCAATCAACTAAATATAGAGCAGATGGAAGGATTCCCATGAAAAATAGCCCTCTCCCATGTCCTTGTTGATAAACCACAATAGTATGTCAAATCAAACTTGTCAACAAAAAATATCAATTTCGTTATATTTACACAGTTTTTCGTTGTGGCTACTTTCCTCACAGAATGTTTGAATTGCCATCACAGCAAATCGCATTGCCGGATTATCCTTTGAGGCGAATAATTGAATTTTAAGAGCAATGATGAAAAGTTGAATGCAAACGAGCAGTAAAATCATATGAATAGAATATTTTTTTATTGTTCTTATCTCTTAGATTCCTCTCAAATTGCATTTTCCGTATCCTACCATAAACCAAACACAAACTGTTCAAGCCAACTTATTCCAATCCTCTGCAATCTTATGCGTATTTAAAATTAGTTTCCCATTTTAAAACGCATGAGGAGCGTTCTATTCGTGCTCGTAGTCCACTGATGGTTTTTATTTGGAGTCGTGAAGATATTCCAAAAGCAAACAGAATGCATTCAAATTAATGCCAGTGAAATAAAAAGTAGCTTCAATTGCAATTATTATGAAGGAAAAGCGGAAAAGAATCCTTTGTCCTTACGACAAAAATTCCACCGTCTGAATGTCATTGCACGGTCCTGCCAAGAATAACAGAGGAATAAACTCGCATTATTCTCCTTCGATTTCGTGTTTCGATTCAGGACGCTTGTCTTTTTCAATGAGCGAGTCAAGTTGGGAATCGAATTGAACGAATTGAAGGAATATCTTCGTTTCGAAATTCGTTTCGTTTTTCATTCTGCTTGATTTGTGGGCAAATTGAAAAAACACACACACAAAGAAATTTACGAATTATTTGTTCAACAATAAATGGGATACCAGTAAAACAAACCGTCGCGTCGTATCGTCCTTCGCAGCTTTGAATGAGAAGCGAATCGAATATTTTGTTGGACATTTCCTTTATTTTCAGCGAATACAAAAATATACGAACGTACAATCGTATCGAAATCAGGAGGGATGCCGGCACATGATGAGAGTCATTAATAAATACTTCAGGACGGAAGTGATATACGGGTTGTGTTGATATTTTCATTTCGAGGAAGAATGTTTGTGTGCCGGATTTGAATTGGAAGATCATGGTTAATCTTCAGAGTCTTGCAGCTGAAGCCGAGTTCCGTACTTTAAAAAAGATTGCATTAATTCAATTCAATGATTCATGGGGATGGGATTCCAGCTCGTGAAAGCTGGAGAGATTTCGTCAACTATACATACCAAATGACTGTTTCTGAAACAAATAAACAAAAAAAAACTTCTCTGTGGCGGGTACAGACCAAGTTGATGTTGGATGGGATATACAGAACATAGTTCCAATAGCTCATTGTCCTGTCATTACTTCAGAATATCAAATTGTTTAACATAACTTAATTGAGTACAGAAATGGTAAATTTTAAACGTTTTAAAAACTGAATTGTATGTATCTTAGACTGCCAGTTCATACGTTGCTACAATGCCATTGAATTTCTTTTCTGGAGTACAGACCAGGAGGAGTCTTCTTCACCCATATTCTTAAGACATTATGTCACAAAGTTGATTTAAGAATGTGTTTTAACAAAATTGGTACTTTTAAAGATAAGATTTCTGGATAAATCTTGTTTTAAATTTGCAGAAACACATCCTTTGTCGAAGGTCCTTAAGTCATTTTTAAAACCTCTTTTTTAAATAAAAAACAGCAGGAATTTCATGGAACTCCCTTACTGCAACTGATACTATCGAACATCTGAAATTAAAATTTATCTGAAATCGTAACCGAAGATTCGAATAGTTTTTTGTGACAGATTTTTGTCCACCCGAGCCGAATAGTTTTTGTTTATTTATTTATAATTTATAAGTTAATAATGAATAATAATATAACACTTGTTTTAAAGAACTAGCAGCACGTTAAGGAAAAAGAGTGAAATTATGGTGTAGTGATTTGAAACTCAGATGTATTTTAATTTCGAGAGCTCCTTGGGTGGAGTCTAAAATGAGACGGAGAATTTGACACCAACTCGTAAGCTTTCGAGATAAGTTGATAAACTTGAAAGTTGGGAAGATAATCACCCTTCGCAGCAGAGCCAATGACAGATCACTTACATACATTATTTATTTTGAAAATACCTACTAAGTATTCCAGTAGCCGATACTTAAACCACTACAGCAAGATCACACATTTGGTCAGAATCTTATCTTATAAAGTTATTAATTTGATCCCAATGGCAAATATGGCCTGGACCGGATTCGAAAACAAGACTTTAAGAATTCAAACCCGGAATCTATCAGTTAATGGTTAGCACTGGTAAACACTGGTCAGCCATTTTAGTCAGTCATCCATTCCTGTGGGATTACAATTAACAATTACAATTTATCATGTAAATTTTTTAAGTCTCGGAGAAGTATGTTCTTTATCAAGTTGAACTTGGACGTTTTGGATTAAGTTCATGCTGATTCTCATAAATATAATAAATAGAATACAATAATCTTGTTTTGGTTTTAACAATTATGTTTTTGCACTAATAAGGACACACATAATACCTTATAATGGGTGTCTGTAACTTATGAAGCTCATCGTTTTTTTTCTATAGTTAAAATACCAATTTATCATCTAATCTTTAATGTTAATTTGAAAAAATGTCACATCCGTAACCGTTTCTGAAACCGGTATAATATTTTTCATGTATTCGTTTTCATATCCAGATCTGAGATTTCGAATCCATAACACCGCGGATGTACAGTACCCCCGTCTTTGAGTGGAGCTTAAACCAAAGTATTCAAGTGACATCTTTCGAAAAATTTATAGTTGTGCTCTCGAGCTTTGTTCTTTCGTATTGCAGTTCGGTTTTTGAGGAAATAATTCGTAGTCCATTTTTGTTATCATATTGTTGTAGGAACTGATGCGTCTTAAGTGCAGAGTCTTGCACGACTGATTATCATACGGTTCCAATCTGCCACAACTAAAAACTTTTCAGGGAACAGGCAAGACTATCTGTGGAGACCTGGTTTAAAAAAACTCCAAAGTCTTCGATCTCAAGCAAGTCACAGATGGACAGTTTCAGTTTTTTAAGGCCTTTTGTTTTCGAAATTCACTTCAACTTGCTAAGTTTTAGCTGGGCTACAAAGGACATCTTTCATCATCAACTACTTCCGGGTGGAGTGGATATATTGTCGTTTAGGTCCTTTTCTGTAAGTCGGGGATTTCGGTTATGGTAACTCGGTCCTTTCCTTACTGATTCTAGGAGATACGGAGAGAGTGAATTTATATTACTAGCATATTTTTTCTCTTGGTTGAGATTCCAATACCCTAAGGAAGGTCGTGTCTTTTTCGCATTAATCACAAATACTGCTAAATTTAAAGTAATGCAAGCAGGTCGATACTGAATTCAAACTTGACCGATGAAGCAATCGAAGCCAAAATTTTAATGCAAATCTTTAAATATTTCTATCCTTCAATATTTCTGTTTAAACTTTTGTTCCGTTTAATGCGAGCAAAATTATACAAAAAGAAAGAAAAAGACCGAGCAGTTGCACTTGTAACTAGGAAACTACATATTATCAACACAAAGGGGGATATGAAAATCAAAGGTTTTTACTTTGGCCATCCTTTATAAGGTCCCGGACTCTGCTCCGAGAAGCATGACCGGGATGATTACGGCTCTGTGTAATGTTATAACTAACTTAAAACGATCCCACGAACGAGGATGGGCAACAAAAACATTTCACTCAGTTTCCGGTGTCTCTTCTTTCTTTCGTTCGTTCGTTCGTCTGTTCGATTCTTCATCTTTTCGTTCGTCCGTTCGTATTGGGTAGACACTTGTAATATTCAAAGATTGCACTTGTACTGGTGTTATAACAACAAATAATTAAAGTAAGGGGAGACCCCATAAAAAAGCTTGTTTTCAAAAATTGAAACTCATTTTTACCCCAAAAAGGAGACTTGAAATAAATTTTTTAAGGTAACTTAATTTAACACCTAGACGTGTACTTTGTATAGTTTGCTAGTTTCCCCTCGCCATGGAACGCTTTTTTCGAATGCGGCTTTATCGCAAAGCAGTATGTCTAGAACCTTATTTTTGTTTCAAAGTTATTTGGAGAGATCTCCGCCGAATTCGATTAAGTAAAATGCCAAAACTGTGTTAAGAATTTCGGAAGTGATTTATTTCTGGCAAAAAAGATCACACAGGTGACGCAAGGCAGACTGTTTGATTCTATAGAATTATGTTGGATTCCACTTACGGAAATTCTTAAGATAAAACCAATTTTTTGTAAATGTTATTTTCACTAAAACTACAGGAAAGAATTGAAGTATCAAAAGAACCCTTTGTTTGCTTGTACATTAACGGTTAAACTGTACAGTGATACTTTGAGCTGATTTAAGGAATTAAAGGGACATATCTCTGCTGGAACTCTTAGCTCAGCATCAAAAACGATCATTTATAAATCGACGTGAATTCTCGTGGCTTAGTGTTAAGTGCGTCGGCTGCTGAGTTCCTTAGTTGCAATCCCTGAAGTAACATTTGGAACAAAATAACAAAACACATTTCGCTTGTGATTGGCAGGTCTTATAAGAGTACAACAGTTAAGATAAAGCTTCTGAAATAATTTAGAGCGTGAAAAAAATCGAAGGTCCAGCCTCTGTTATTTGGGCGAAGAATAAAATACTCACAGGCTGAGACGGTTTCGAAAAGAGTTGCTTTTTCACAAATGAGCTGTTGGTACAAAAACGCTTCAATGTTGACGATATCAGTACTTTTGTCGAAGTCGCACAAAACTTTGTTAAACTATCGACAGCACATTCTGTGGCTCTTAAGTCGAAAACTTCTACTCTTGAATCGAGACACTAACTTTCGTCTTCGAAAAAAAGAACCAGAAAAGAAAAGTTTAAACTTTTATTTTTTTTTTATTTCAAACTATGCCGATTGAGATTGTTTTCGTAGTCCTTTTTAAATAGTACAGCCTGCATCTGCTGGATAATCGCAAATCTAAAAAAAAAATAAAAACAAAGAATTCCATGTCAATTTTCCAAACTATGTTTTCCTTCTCACCTGAAGTGCTTTGTTGTAGTGGAGGTCTGGGGGACACCACTGTAGAACAGCAACTCCACGATCGCACTTGTAGAACTCTGAACAGCTTGTAGCTGATGGGAATTGTACAACGATGTCGTTGTCATTTTGTTGTGTAGGGCAAACAATATTCTGGGCAGATACTAAGACCATGCTCAGGAGCACACTGGCAAGGATAACGAAAACTTTTATCATGTTAAGACTCAAACTTTGACTGCGAAACTCCGAAGGAAGTGCTTAAAATCTTGCCAGCGAGTTTGTTTTTATATGAACCGGTGCGGTGAGTCTCGTTTTGTCATGCGAAAGAATGACATCCGCACTTTCATTGTATCTCGGTGATGTCGCTTCTTTCAAAGTAGAAAATGATGTTCCTCTAATGGCACACGAGTCGATGTCGATGTCGGCTATTTCGGCGCACTGATAAGGATTTTGCTGTCGATACTGACTCGAAGAATCTTAATGAGTTCAATTGCACTGGGTAGACTGTAGCTCTACAGTCGTTCTGATATAAAAACAAACCTTCATCAAATTTGTGCATGTGCTGTTCCATATCAAAAGTATATTCATGCTCAATGAGAATCCTTTTTGCCTGGATTTGAGGTTGATAAAGTACCTTCAGAGCTACACGCAATTACCTTCTCCACGAAGGTGTTTGTTATTGATGGGCTCCAACGTACAGATTCGTCGTCACGTTGTGTCTTGGTTGGTACCCTTTGCAAGGTGCTCAGGTGAAACACTTCCAAAACAATCGAGCTGTGGATGTCTTGATATACCATATGTGATAGCCGACCGAGCGACGTTGTGTTACTCCAGTTCCATATCTCGTAACGATTATGTAGTCACTTGACTTTAAGTCTGTTTTGTTCTTATTTCAGTCCAATACGAGTCGGAAGATGCGAGTGAAAGCTTTCAGAATAATTAACTGAAGTAATTTCGCTTTAATTGTATTATATTACCGGCAACGCGTGACACTGGGGCGTATACGTTACATTTTTGCATAAAGTGTGACCGTGATTGCCTTTGGCATACATTTATAGAGGAATAACTAATGAGTTGTGTGTTCGTTGGATGTCAAGTTGGGTGTAAGGATCCCGAGAAGTGGCTTCTGCCGCGACACTTCAAGGGGAGGCGCATGCAACATCTTAAATTGCCTTTTATGTCTTTATCTCTGTAATTACACTTATCAAGTGATAAATAAATAGTCGGTTACTGAATGTGGATTATGGCTTAAGGCAATTCGGTTAACTGGTTTGAACTGGAGTACACTTATGCGAAAAATATCGACTTGAGACGCTACAGACTGGTATAATTTTCAATGGCTTTAACATCTGTGGCTCTTTGCATGAAATTATTAAAGATTGGTTTATCTAAAGACAAACAAGTACATTTATCTTGCGAGAAGGAAACATTCACGAAGGGTTCCCTAGCACCAGACAATATTCAACACAAAGAACATATGTTTTCGGGTTCTGTACAGAAAGGGAAGCAATGGACCCTTTTTTTCCAAAACTCCGTTGTCCGTCCGTGTAGACCGTAAGAGTTAGACCCTTGCCCTTTACACAGTTTGTACGCTGTAGTAAACAATAATATGACGTGGAAATTAAGGGTGTTCCCCTTACAAAGAATGCGTTTTTTGACATTTTTTAGTAAAGTATTTTTAAAAAAACATATTTTGTTAAATATTTTGAATCGGACCCCCCCTTTATTATTAATATTTCTTTTCACGTTGATACCTTTTATGGTTCAGTAGAAGCAGCTAAATAAAAACCGATCGGACATATAGCGCAGCCTTAGTAATAGGGTCCAATTGGTCTCGCCCCCGGGGGAATATCTAATCTGGAACTTTGGAGCCGAACAGCGGCCAGCCTACTAAATCGCGAGATAGTCTTTTCGTTTGAATCCGCAAGACTGCCGACGCCCTGAAGCTCCAGCAAAAACGTGTGGAAGGACAATTTAATGAACTTCTACGTGCGCAGAATACGTGGAACGACATCTCAAGAGAAACACCAAATAGAGTCAGGTTTTAGAAGTATCGTGGGGGCCCTATGTTCCACGTAAGAGAGAAAGATTACGAAGAAGATTGGACTTTTATTTTGTGTACACATTGATTAACATTCGGTTCGCTGCCTCCTACTGTATATGCAAATTTCGGTGAGTTGTTCGCACAGAAAGTTGTCGGGTACTGTACCTGCTCATCAGGCCGGTAATTTTGATAGGAGCCATCACTTTGTAGAGCAAAATTTATGTAAGGTGCCTAGTTATTAGAAGCTATTAGCTACGATAAGTAACCTTCGAATATGCGGTATTAATTAAAAACAATGTTTAAGCCTCGAAAGATGGTTGGATTGTTGGTATAAATAGTTCGGACTTTGGGATTCAAACTGCTCAATGCATCGTGGTTTGTCATGCTTCGTGCACCACATTGCACCAGCTGTAATCCGAATTCAGCCAACGTGCTTAACCATTAAAATCGATGTGAATTCGCCAAGGCGTCTTTGCGTTGGTAAATATCGATATGATTTATTTGGAAAAAAAATTTTAGACGGGGATTTGAGCCAGTTTTTAGGGTTCGGTACCTCGAATGGAAAAAACAGAACCCTTATGGGATCACTTTGTTGTCCGTCGCAACGTAATCTAAAGAAACAGCAATTCAAGCCAAATATTTTCAAACTCACAACTACTCGCTAGGGAATCAAAACATAAAGGTTAATTCCAGTTGACCTAGAATCTTGAAAGCAATGCTTTTTTTTGTTTATAGACTCATGGGTGATGGGTGAACTTTTACTTATATACCTACAGGTTTGTACGGAACCCTCGGTGCGCGAGTCCGACTCGTAGTTGGCCGGTTTATAGAATGGTACCGATGTCCTTCAAGTTGGAAACTTCTTAATGTACAACCATTTCTAAACACTTCGAATTTCTTGAGCTTGAAGATGTAGAATGCTTTTATTTTTTACTATAACAATATTTTAGATGGATATGTTAGGGTTACATGTTCAGAAATTAGTTCAGCTATCGAGGAGCCGGTAGCGGCTGTGTCTTAATGAAACCCTCTGTCATCTCTCATTGTTATGGCAGAGCACTTCGTGCCATTCTTAACCATAGATTTGTAACGTTAATGGTAAATAAAAAAAGCGGACAACATTCCTTCGATCACAAGTCAACTATTATAATAACTAGAAGGCTAATATTAATTTTTCCGATCTCCTTGAGTCTCTTAAACGTAAATATCTTGATCGACTGCAGATTTGTCGTTTAAATAAGTTTTTAATGTATTAAGTTGGTTTTGGCGGCACATGAATGAGCTTGACGCTGAAGTTTGTCAAAACAGTGCAGTAATGGGAAGAGTGATATTTTTTTTTTAAAAAAAAGGGGCCAACTGCGAAATTGACTTCCACGTGAAGGGTTCTACACCACCGTACAGTATGCAACACTTTATGTTTCTACGTTTTTTATAGCAATTAACATATATACGAGTAAACCAATTGACGAATTGTTTTTTAGAAATTTAGGTTGGGTCAGTCTATTGCATCTTTTTTCCCTTAAGGGGACAACAAATTGCCTAAGGTTATGTTGACTTAATCTTCAGATTCAAACAATCTTTCAGCATGTTTCACTGAAGATGATTTCATGATTCAAAATCCAGTTGAATTTCATCACATTAAACGTTCTACGAAAAAACTGGTCTCTGGGCTTCAATTAATATTCTAGTCAAAACTCATCTTTCAAATCTATCACGAATCGGATAAGCAGAGTCCAGTGAAGAACCGATAAATATGAGTGATCTACCACACTCATGTGGTAATCAAGTCCAAAGTTTTGTGCGCATTACTTCTCAGATTGATGATTTTGAATTTAAGAAACATATTTGCGTGATTTTTAAGCATGGATTGGCTCTTTTCTGAATATAAATATCAGCTAGTTAAACAGCAAACTTTATCAGGATTTCTATGCTTTTGAAAAAATAAATGAAATACGGACGCAACCATGGGTAGTTAATGATGAAATCGAGGTGATTCATATAAGCTCGGCAGTTTTATTCCCATAGTGTTCGATCCGCATCAGACATAATTTGTGTTAACCTTCCAAAAAAATTCCTGCAAGGGCAGAAACGAAAAAGAAATATAGTCATACTATGCGAATTTCCTTCACATTCCGTAAGAAGAAATAGCAATCCGAGCAATAGCTTCTTCCTGAGAGTCGAAGACCTAAAAAGGGAGGCTTCTGTACTCTTAACTTTTCAGGTTGCAGTGTTATTTGGATAACGCAAAGACAAACATACTTTTTTTTGTTTTTTTTTTTGACACTCGAAAAACTAAGTCTTAAAAATTTCTCAAATTTTAGACGAAATATTATGAAAAACTTGATTTGTACGTCACGTATTTACGCCATGGGAGGCTGTTCGAGCCGTTCGGCAATGTTTGTTGATAAAATCATTTTTTATAATCAACAAGATTTGCCAAATCTATAGAAGAGTTGATAGAGTTCTCTCAAGTATTATTTTTATGTCATCTTTATTTAATTTTCAATTATTTCATGACAAAAACGATTTCACATTTTGAAATGAATTTCATTGTTCGAGAAGTCTGTTAACAATTTAACAATAAAGTCATAAAATATTAGTAACTGAATTTACATTTAAAGTTGACTTACAAAGTTCATAAAATTCATTTAACTGTTAGTCAAGAATTCAACATCTCTGGTTTTTCGCCATAGACTAGTGACTTCACATACACCCAAAGAAAGTATTCTAAAGGTGTGAAATCACAGGATCGTGGAGGTCAGTTCACAAGTCCAATTTGCGAAATTATGCTCTCAGCAAATGTTTCCCGCAATACATTGCATGTTGCACAACCTTTCAAGTCACGCCAATGCCGTTCAACTGAGGAACGAAGAAGTCAGAAACCGAGTTTCTATAGCGCTCTCCAATGATAGAAACACTTTGATCGGCATCGTCCTTAAATAAATATAATCTGATTCCGATACCGTCAGCACATTAAGCAAACCAAACAGTGAGTTTTAATAGATGTTAGAGCGTCTTGCTAAAAGCTTCTGGGTTCTCTCTAACCCAAATTCTTTGCTTGTTTAAATATCCATTTAACAGAAATTAGGCGTCATCAGTGAACAACATTTTGCATTGAAAGTGAGGATTGAGGAATCATGTTTTCGGTCCATTCACCGAACCTAAAACGCGCATTTTGGTCCCGCGGCTTCAACTCTTGCACAAGCTGGACCTTTAAGTTAGGCTTTTAAGCCAAGATCTTTCCGTAAAACCGTCCACGAACAGGTATAGCTCCGATAGCTGTGCACGATGGCGAATCGACTGATTCGAATTCTTCTCAACACTGCGCTCCATAACCTCAAAAACTTCATCTGCTCGCACTGTTTGTCATCTTTAGGTATGTGTATTATCCACTAGAGTGAATGTGGTGTAAGAATGCTTCATCGTTTTCTGAATTACTGACGATTGTGTCCACCGTAAAATGGACAAAGCGCACGACAGGTTTTGCGAATCGAACCATGGATTTCAAAATTGGTTTGCCCAAATTATAAGCGTTTTTCTGGCGTTAACCTTTTCATCGTAAAATGGCAAGACGTATTAATCACAAATCAAATCAAATAACGAGCGTCAAATTGACAATCTATGAGGGTAGTGTTGCCATTTAAAAAACAAACTTCTAAGGAAATCACCCTACTACAATTTATTTCCTCCAAAGATTGGCATAAGCTCTGCCTTGAGCAATAAAATCTTTGTTTTCGTTTGAATTAAACGCTGGATTGATCATGAAAAACGTAGACCCCTGTAAACTTTTCTAAGAGTAGCTGCAGTAGCATCATTAACATACAAACAGAATAATAATGGGCTAAGAATGGAATCTTGGGGCAATCCTGAAACGTTGGAATGATTCATACCAAGGCACTTTGGTAACGGCCGATTGGATAAGAGCTCAAACTGAAACATTAAGATTTTGAATCTTATAGGGACTCTGGTTTGAATCGTTTAACGAGCCTACCACCTGTTCTAGTGTTCCATGTTACAATGTTTACCTCCCGTTCGAATACGTCAGTTGAAAACAACATAAGAAAACATTTTAAGTTCACAGTCGCAGCCAAATAAACATCATTGCGTTTCTTTGGAAGGCGTCCAATTTGCGGCATCATTCTCCATACACAGCGAACTACTACTAGAGACTCATCGCGCCCAATACACGAGAGCACTTTCATTTGGTTTCCCAAAAAACAATTACCTAAGAAGATTTGAAAAATCACTTCATGACCATGGTCGAATCGCTTCCACCTGTTGCAGATACATAAATAAGCACTCGGGCTGCTACTTTGCAAGATAAAATTCTGTCTACACTTGAGATACACATGTTCGTGGAAATATGGAAACATCATTACTACGTACGTTTGAATGTATCTTTATGTACTGCACACTTCCTGTACGTCTGCCAAAACGTAGATAAACAAAAACAAACGAATACAAGAAATAATCTGTATCTCAAAAAAACTGTTGGCACTTTTAGGTACAATATTTGCGGAACAGTACAAAATGTTTATTTAGATTGTTTCTGCCAAGCATTGCCTGCCTATTTTCTTAGTTCGATCGAAGACAGCGAATTGAAAGGCACACGACCGCCCGCCCGCCCGCTTGCCTGCCTGCCTGCCTCTGAGATATTAGATAAAAGTTCGGAAAATGTTTCTGCAAAAATACACCAAACGGAGGACCGCAATTTTGCTTTTATGTGTCGGGTACGTTTCATTATGACTTTTCCGATTCTAGCTGAACGTACGTATGACGTTTAACAGTCGTCGGGGGATTAATCAAGAAAATAGGCGTGAAAATCCTCTCAATAGCAAGCTGCTTGGCGGTTGGGTACACTTTGCGGATGAATGAAGTGTTAGATGAAGAGCTTTAGTCAGGCGGCGATGAAAGGGCGACAGTTTTAGAACTTTGTGTAATATCACCGACCGATGACGCGACGTCGACATGGGTGTCATCGTCTTCGTTGCGCGCGAATTTTAATTTAACCCAAAGCTGATTAACACTGAGAGATTCCACGAAGGCGACAGCTCTATTTGTGGTGCGTTTTGAATGGCTTCCGGCCGCGAAGCTGATAAAACGTTGCCGGGAATGGTTGGTTGTTTTTTTGTTTGCTCATTTTGTATGTCGCGCATTAGATTGGCAGTTCGTTTGACACTTTTGTTGATTTTTTGCTATTTTTTATGGCCTGTCTTGGGTGGAATTTCAGAGACTCAATAATGACATTGAACGTATTCAATTTCAAACTTCAAAGATGCGATGGAAGATTGGCGGTAAAATCTGTGGAAACTTAGAGAGATACTCGTATCATGAGTTGTTCAATACGGCGTCATTGCTCGTGATGAAATTTTGATGCGACGTTAGGTTTCTGCGGCAATATTACGTCTCGGGGGTAGGCAAACATAATTGATATTAATTGAATTGACAGCGAAGGGGCGCGTTTCTGACACAGAAAGGCTTTCCGAAATGTGTGTGCTTTGGTGAAAGTTAAAGTAGTTTTAGAAAACCATTTTTGAACGGAAATGAATGAAATTATATTTTATGCCCACGATTTCATTATTTTCCGGCGTTTTTTGAGAGTCCGAGTTAGCTTTGATCTAAAAAAACACATTTTTCCATACAACTTAAACCGATCCGCCTGTGAGGTTGACCATAGAAATACAACCTAGAGGTTCAGGATCTCGGATAAGCTCATCAAGTTCTGGATCTGTGCCTTACCAGTTATTCTTAGACCCGCATTTTAAACGCGATCGAAATGGAATTAAGTTTGTATTTAGATCTTTTTTGAACAGATGCATGCGACGCTCATTCCTCTCCAATACATCTATTCGTACATCAGGTGCACGTTGCAGGTATGCAAAGATTTGACGGAGAACGCTTTGCGGATTTCATATGTGCATCGTGCCTGAACTCTCCGTTTTCTAAACTGTCAGTTAAAGATTTGTAAATTTGGCAAACCATGATATTTTTCCGCTATGATCCGCAGAGTTTTCTCTGTGACATCAGCTGAAGAGCTGGATTCTATCACAGTTATGCGAATAGCCTTTTCCTTAGTCATCCTTAGAATGTTGGTGTATTTGACTACCTTTTCCGACTGGAAGCGGCCTTTCGCAAATACACTCGGCGAATATCAGTAAAACTCCTTCACGTTTATTTTGATGTCGGAGAATTTTAACAACATCCGCGAATATGTAGCTGATCATTGACATTGGTTGCTTTATTCAAGAAACGAGTTATGTGAGCATGACGCTTTCCCTGACCGCGTATTTTAAAGATCGTTGTTAAAGGTCTTTCGTCGAAGCTTCTGGATAGTCTTACAAAGGCCTTTCACATGTTTCTCATACCTTTGCTTGCGTTTGAGCGAACCCATTCTTTGTAAGACTGCCTTTAACATGGATTCCCACAAGTCCTGTGCTTTTCGTCTGCAAACATCACTGATGATGCATAAGACATTTTGTTGCTATTTTTCATATAATTTTGAATAAACTTTACGACTTGGATTTTTCGGAGAATTTTCAAGGCATTATACCCACATTAATTAATTTATCGGAAAGAATTGCATTCAGCTTTTTCCTTGCAATTCCAGCCCGTTGGCCAAGTCTTGCTAAAATTTAGTTTTCTTTTTAAACCAGAAAACCATTGCATTTGCGGAAAAGAAAACTGGTTGATCATTCGGGAATACACGCCATCAGTGACTATATCTCACCGGTTCGATATTCAATGTCGAAGAATCCCTCGGTCAGAAATACACAACACTGAGCAATGCTTACCCTTTTTATTAACATTTTCATATGAAATTTTTTTTTTCTTCAGCAAACAGTGTAACGGAAGTTTCGTGTTGCTGGAAACTTTCCAGCACCCATATCGCGAAGGAGTCTTATGAAGAATAGAAAGTTTCGTTGAGAAACTGCATTGGCTGAAACTTAAGTATCGTTTTTAAAAAATATGCACTGTTGATTTGTTTATTCAAGTATCAAGCCTCCATCTACTTTCCGTGGCATTGCTGCGATCATTGATAGTTGCGAAATATTTTTATTAACTATTGTACCCTCGCTGGCCAAACTTTTGAACCAACGATGCCGTGAGTGCTCGGTTCATCTTTTTCTCACCAAATATTGAAATGAATGAATAAATCAACGCATTTGGAACACTGCTCAATAGCAAACGGTCTTGAACATTGAGTCATTCGACTGGCAAATCCGCAAATCAAGCCTCATTCACTTCTTATTTATATTACCGGCGAAGGATAAATACGGACTTTGAGACGACAAGATTACTGATTTACGAAACCTGAAAATAAAAGCGGATCAAAAAACAAAAAAATTCTATTGTTTACACGATCAGATGCTATTGAAAAATCTTTAGGGACTATTAACGCCCGACTTCTTTCTTAGCTCGGACATAAATTTTCAATTTCCTTAATTATGACGGTTGTGCAAATATGTTTTGCTCGAAAGTCAGCTTGATAAGTTGCGATCAATTTTTAATCCCTTAAAAACACTTTGACTGAGATATTTGGTATTCGATGACAAAGGTTTTGAGTGAGGTTATGCGTATTTACTTTAGAAACTTTTTAAACATCGGACCATGCTAACGTTCTCAGGAAGACCGTGTCATAGCCATAAAACCGAGTTCTTTAAACCTTCCGCTGATTCCAGCAAAGTGTGAACTCATTCAACATCAACAAATTCGTTATTTAGCTCATTTAAGTCAGTGTGAATTGGAAATAATGTTTTTTTTTCAAATTAAGTCCAAGTAAAGCAAGTTGTTTTTTATTCTAATATAAGCTGTCAGTGCATTGCGATTATTTTATTCGAAAGTCACTGGCATTTATAAAGTTTCGAACTTCTGGCTAATATCATGGCAGATCCTTCCGCGTTCATCTTTACTGTGATAAGCTTATCAGAAAGGAAGTGAGCATATGAAAACACGGATAATTTTAGTTCTGACACAATTTTGGAAGAACGTTTTAATTTGAATATTTTAATATTGACAGCCCTCAAACAACTTGTTATTTCTTAGGTATAAGTGCATAAACTGTTTAAAAGAGCATATCAGGCAAGGTTTCAGTTATATTCTAGCCCGTGGCTGCACTCAGGCTGGGTACTCTTAGCCATAGAAATATAATGTACGTATGCTTAAAATATCAACTAAAGCTCGAAGCAAGTAATTTAGGCCAATTTGTGTAATGTCAATGTAAATAAACGCGCCATTTTAAGCTATTAAACTATTAAACCTCTTAAGATTCAATACAACTTCGTTTGATCTTAAAAAAAAAACGAGTCGAACATGCACACGAAGGGTTCCGTTTCACTATGCAAGGCTTACCTCTGTGCTTAAATTGAGTTGTTTTTAAAATACATTTTGAAATTTTCATTCACTTCTTTTTGCCGTAAACTTGAGTTGTATCCGCATTAAATTGAGCTACGAATTTAAAAAACACGTTTTTTCAAATTTATATTATTTTTAAAATTTGTTGATCGGGCAAGGAACCCTTTCAGTACGGAACCCTAAAAAAAATCCAACAAACAAAAGTTCTTTATGCCATCTTTGAGATTGAATTTAATTGTGTACTGGACAATTCCACGCACTTTTCCCTTCCACTTAAGGAAAATGGAAAAACTAATTTACATCGACTAACAATGTTACCTCTGCCTGCACATACTTCACTGAACAATTTATTACCACTTAACGTTGCAAACTTTTAACGCTCACAAATGAACAACATAAATTCGAAACGAAAACTTTTAATGGAAACGTTTGCAACAAAATCTTGTTCATAAAAACCTACCATCTAGAGTAAAAGAGTAGCCACAAATGACGACAAAAAAAAAATCACATTTAATTTGATATCCGATACTTTGTCAACAAGTTTCTTACGTGTGGTCACATACGAGTAACCACCTTGCATCCGTAGGTATAAGGGTACACTGCACACTGTTGACATTACACGTTATGGCCGCGGCTTTTGTGGTCATTTATGCAATTAATTTGTTACGATTAAGTGATTCCGATTGTTAGTAATGTCTTGGCAGTAGATTCGATGTACGGTCGCTTGCAACCCCAAACACAACACACGTTTTAGTGAGAAGTTGGATGGGATCAAATGCGAAATGCGATTCCATTAAATCCGTCTTTACTTGGTTGACTAATATCCGGATAGCAATGAGAATTTGCGAATATCTACGCATTGTTTTTCCAAATTCCAATAATGTAATTACTCTTGTCAATACTAGTTGATTTTGCTCACATTATCTGGAATGGATTAAATTTTAAAGATTCGGGATCCCAGGAAAACTGCCTGGAAATAACACACAACGCTCGATTGTACGCGATTTTTTGTACAGTTTGGGCCAAGCATTTCTGAATTATTCAAGCACACTTCAGTTGGATGTGCTGTCATGTGATCTATTCAACCTTGGAAGGCAATACATTTTTCAAGTCGCAAAAGTAATCGACACCATCTTTCGCACTCAATTGGCTTTCTTGGCAATATCATTAAGTTAAGGACGAGTTGATCTTCCTCGAAATACTTTCAAGTAGATCCGATTAAGGTTCACCTTCGGTTAGTCCAAAAATCAAGAAACAATACTTTTTGAAGATTTTTGAGATAAGACGACGTATGGAAAAGAAGGAACCGCAAAAGATGTGGATCTAGTCCGAAAGTAAAAAGATAACTATGAACGACATAATAGCGCCTTTTCAGCCAGCCGTCAGTTCCACGAAAATGTGAACATCTAATTCAGCAAAGTGACTTGGCCTGTGATGATCGATGGCAATACCAGCTGTATTTTTTTCTGAAGACTTCTTAAAGGTTAAAGCAATACGCGTTTCATCAAAAGACAGTAGTTTAAACGACGGAAATGAACTTTCAACTTATTGTCGACTCCGAGTGACCTTCGTAGCTTAAATATAGTCGATCAATTTAATAAAAATATTTTCAGTGGAATTTTCCCTTATAAATTTAGGCTACGGTAATACCTGTGTTTAAAATAAGAAATAGAAAAGATGTTAATAACAACAGACCAATTTTCTTGTTATCCTCAATCTCCTTTGAGTCTTTGAGAAAGCTGTGAAGCGAAGAATGCTTACTTACCTTCAGAGAACCAACTTTTTGAGTGATAAGCAATTTGGGTTCAGAGGAGGACTTTCTTCAGAAGATGTTCTCTTAGAGTTTCTTGATACTGTTGATTATAATTTTCTTCCTTAGAAATAACGTCGTGTTGGCTTCCGTGGTTTTGTTAAGATTTGAGTCTTATCTTAAAGATAGAAAACAGAGAGTCAAAGATGAGGAGGACTTCTTAAGAGAATTTGAAGTGCTACATTTAGGTGTACCACAGGGTTCTGTCCTCGGTCCATCATTGTTAATGATCTTTGTAAACTCCTTTCGTGATCAACACTTGGTAGGTAAAGAAACAGCTTTTGCAGATGACCTCGGTATCGTATATAATTCTGATAGCCCGCGGGACCTAATGGTCAATATAATCTATAATGTAAGTTTGTATGTAGTAAGACAAATTAATGTACTTCAGCTTGAAAACCTCTGGACTTCAACATATTTTTCTACGCTCCAAATTGTCTTCGTTTTCGTCTTTTTCTTAGTTTCGATCGGTGTATGACGAAGATGTACCCTATGCAACGAACTGTTTCAAGGTCGAGTTAGCAAAGAATTTCAAATATAAAGGCTCTCATCAATTCGGTATCTTTTTCATCTTCAAAAATTTTGTGATAAGAAGACTTTCGGTCTACTTTGGAGTATTTCACTCCGAATAGCAGTTCGGTATTAGCTGTTACGGTGGCTCTTTCCAAACTAAATTCCGCCCACTGGCCACCTGACCTGAACCACTCTATGTTGCTGTTTAAGGCATTGAAAATATGACCAGTAAGACATTAGTACTATTACCAAGTATTCAAATTAATCTCTTTGAGTGGTGGCTACATGCTGACTTCTGATGCTCCCAGGTTGAGAAACAATTCGCGAGTTATACAATGAAGCGAAGTTTTACTTCCGTATTTTGTCTTATCCGTAACCTGGTTTGTTTGCGTATCGGCAAACAACACAACTTATCCTACTTCTCATTTAGTCGGATTAACAAAACATAAAGTAAAGATCCGATTTAAAAGCTACAACCTAAATCTGATGCTTAACGAAAAAACAACTACGTCTAAGAATAGTCTATAGCATCTCATTGTCGGAACCAGGTTTTGAATGATTTCCTGATTCTTTGTACAAAGAAGGTTATATACGATTTGGAAGTCGATAAATGTATGGTCAGTATGAAAATTTGCCAGGCAAACTTTCATTCTTTCCAACCTGACTAACTTGTAAACTATCCCAACGCATAGCTTCACTATTTTTAAGCTTTTTTGTGACCCATCAACTCCTTCAACAGTGGGTGGTATAACTTTCCCTTCGATGGGGTTGGCTTTTATTTATACCTCATCACCATTGAATTTTGTTGACAAGATTTCGGTCAAAATTACAGAGTGACTCGATGCCAGTTTTCTAGCCTGCATACTTTTCTAATTCTAATTTCTAATTGAAAAGTCCACTAAACAAGCAAGTAGTAGATCTTTAATTTTTTCTTAATATGGGCCAGTTTCCTTATTGAATAAACGTATTCTAGTTGTTTAGATAAACTTTGTAAGAAATGATGTATGGACATTTGCATGAACTTGAAGTGCTGTACCATCTCTCTCCTGTCACAGTATTCAATTTATACAAGTTCGTGTAGAATCAAATAACGAGAAATGTTTGCGAGTATGCATACATTCGTATCTGCATGTCATTTGCATGCTCAAATTCAATTTTGCATTGATTGCACCCACAGAGAAGGAGGCATACTTGGCACAGCATTAAGTTATCATAAAATATTTCCTTGCTGACGTCGAAGAGAGCAGATGCCACGAACCAACACACTTCAATGTGATCCCTGACAATAGGTTAGTTCGCAGGATATTTGAGAGGGGGAAAGAGGAAATTCTATTAAACATTATTTTTTGTTACTAAAAAGATAATGTGAGAATGTGTGCACTATTTTGATTTAAGCTTGACGAGGATATGGTGGTTTGGACTTTCTATGCAGTCTGAATTGGTTTCAAAAATTCAGCTCGGGTGGAAGCTCCTCGCTGAGGAAGGCCCACCGAGTTTGACAACATCCAAATAAGCGCATTTGAAATTGCAGAAACATTAAATACCCAATATTTAGGCATTATGACCAGTTGAAGAGACTGGGAAATGTAAGCAAGCTGATTTATTTGACGATCCAAGTACGAGTTCGACTCTCACACGAAGGGTTCCGTACAACCATACAGCATGCAAAACTTTGTGTTTTATCAGGTAATTATCGATTTCTCATAAATCAATTGACGATTGGTAGTGTTGTCATACGACACGGCATCTGGTAGTGATTTTCTGAATTCTTTTTCACAAAAAGTAAGAGGCACTTTTCAAATGATCATTTATGAATTAAATGTATCACAAACGTTTTTTGATGCACACTTATTGTAGGAATGTATGAATATATTATTTCGATTTTTTTGACAATTTCAAGCGAGAAATACTTCTTAAAGCGACTGCAAACATCAGAATACAGTGGCTTTAGTAACGTTAGGGTACAGAACCCTTAAAACGATACTATATTGAAGCAACTTGCAACCGTCGCAGAGAAATGGATTGTCTATGTGATTCGCAAGCAGTCTCGATTCCAGCCCTGATTTTAAAAGCTAGTTAGCTTTACAGGAGTAATGTTAAGTGCTAACGGACTTTTACTTGTGCCCTCCTCTTCGAAATACCTTCACAGAAAAAAATCAATTCAGATGATGTTGAAAATAAACACCTTTATCATTTCCGTAGATAAGCACAGATTCTTCTATGAACAAGGATTGTACAACTCATTCAAAGATGCCAATAGGTCATGAATACTCGCACGGCTCTCATGATAATATTTTCTTTTGAGAAGCCTACTTCAATCGCTTCTTCTTTGCTCAAAACTCGCGAGCAATTCGCAGCTTATTGCGCCGCTTCAAACAATTTGGTTGTTAAGCTGCATCGTAAAATCTTGTTGGCTTGTTCTTTAAAGACAATTAAATGTAAATTCAACGCCTGTCATTTTTAATAGCTGGTTCTGAAAAGAACAAACTTCGCACTAAGAATTCATCGTTTCAATTTTGTAGACCTTCAATAAAATAAGGAAGTATTTATTTCCGAAATTTTGTGAGGACTTTAACGTGACAAACATTCGTGATTTACGAAGAAACTTCTTTGCGCTTTTTGAAACCCAGGAGATTACAGAGTTTGTTTCTTCGAACTTTAATCATTCTGGTTAAAATAAAGTGTCATTCCTTAACTCTGTGTCTTCAACATTAATATCTGTTGTGATGTCGCCTTTCGTTCTGCATGAATTTCGATTCGGAATACTCTTAAGAATTATTTTCCATTGTACTGCAATCGACCGAGCAATACCGTCAAAAAATGGTGTGTGTTGTAAATAAGCATTTGTGCCTTCACAATTTGAAACTTCTTCTTCCCAAACAAAAAAAAAACACTTTCATAATAATAAATCATCGACTAATGCAATATCTCCAATCCATGGGTGTTGTAATGGCATATCTGAATGAAAATTGGAACTTCTCTTTCTTGTTGAGAATGCGCACAGGTATCGACGCATCTGATCTATATAAAGGTGTGCCGCAGGGATCCAGTTTGTTCCCCACTCTATTAAAAACTTCATTCCATTTATGATAGTACCCTTAGGTTTTCTTATTTGAACGTTAAGTTGGTGGTCTAAGGACTGGATGTCTATTATCACTAAAGCGTCACGCAAGCCCGCACCCATTTTCTATAAATAGCATTTGCATCTCATAATCGATGTCAACAAAAAGGCTGCCTTCCACTGTTTGAACATCTTTTTCAGCATGCAAAGAGAGATTTCAAAAATAATGTGCATCGATTCCTCTATCTATTGTCTCTCTTAATAGTAGTAACTAAACTTTTTCCACATTTTAGACATTCATTTTAAGCTTTCAATTCGAGCATGAACACAAGCTCATTCTTCTTCATGTATCCCTACAACAAATTCGACTATGTACGTTCTTCACTGAAATCAATCCCCATGTTTAAGTCCAGAAAGATATATCTATGTACATACTCGTTTGTTATAATGTGGCTTAATCAAATTGGCAAGCAGAAATAATGACAACAACGTCATGACCTAAACCCATCCATATTGTTGGCCGTCCCTCATAAGCTCTACAAATGGGCAGAGCAAAATCCAACATCTCTAATCATCGTGTCACATCAAAAACTGATGACATTACAGAGGGTATTTCCCCAACGAGCTGTCAAGACTGTTTCGGTATTCGGCTTCGAAGGCTCACACATCATCAAATGAGATCACGCACCGTCTTTAAATCCATTGGAATTCGACTGAGTGAAGAGGCAAGTTATTTACCCGCAATAAATTCAAGAAAATGTCGCATAAGATTATCGCTGGACTGAAATATTGTGAATCTCAATGAATTTGAATACGAGTGATGGGAACCGATTCACATGTTTTTGTATCTTAAGCTTTTTCCCCACGTTCGACTTATTTACGAGGAGAAACAACTCATTTTTGTCACAAATTCAATGCACTACGGTCTCACTAGATCGTAAATTTTATTTAATTACATTAACACATATTCGAAAAATAATAATTCTTTTGGTTTAAAATTGCGCATTCGCGGTTTTCACTTGCGACGCGGACGAGATTAGTAAAATTTTATATATTATTTTGATCCCATTTTAGTTTTAAGGGTTCCGTACAGAATGTTTACAAATTAAATTCAATTGATGACTTGTTAATTTTTATATTTTATTTCATGACAGAAATTATAAATCAGAGAGAATAATATCTTACAACAGAAAAACTAAATTTATAAATCTATGCAAGTGACAAATAAATTAGTATAAATTCTGCCGTTTAAAGAAAACTACGAATACAGAACCCTTTATTTGATAACCGAAAATTAGACATAAAGTACATTTATACTTATATATAAATAAATTGCAATAATGGTTATCACAGATACAAATTATTAAGTGATATAATAAAGAAAAAACTAACATATTGAATAAAATCTAAAATAAATAAATAAATTATTAAATAATTAAATATAAAATAAACAAATAAATAATTAAGTAAATAAATATGTTATAAATAAACATTGAGAAAAAAATATTTATAGTTACCTATATTAGGTTTTACATTAACAAATAAACTTAATACTTCCGTTAAAATAAATCTATGCAATTGATAAAGAACGTGGTCCTTTTGGGCAGATTTAAAGTGGAATGGTACAATGGAAGAGTTTATTTTTAAGAGTTTATTTTGCGATATTTGATTTTTTTTTAGGTGGGACTTTCTACAATTACTGCCAACTACGCAAGTATACAAAAGAATTAATTAAAACATGACTTTATATATAAAAACTTTGTTTTCATTTGAGAGTTGGGATTTTCTATTAATGAATGGATATAATATTTTTGTTGCTATATTATTTTTTTATTGTGCTCATGGCATTCATGTTATACTTTAATTTCGAGTCGAATTTAACAGAAGACTGCCACTCAATCTGCATTTCATTAACAATCAATTGATTACGCGGAAGGAAGCAAGGTTTACTTTTCCTGGTAAAAAAATAAAGCTTGAGTCTTTTGCGATATTGGCAACAAGATTTAAATTTTTCTCGATCATGAGACCGAATTTATGCGACGAAAAAGTAACTGTGTCATCAGCGTATGGAACTCACTTGCACTCTGGTAGTTTTTGAAATTCAGATGTAAGTATATTGTAAAAATTGGGTGAAAAAACTGCTCCTTGGGGAAGAGCAGCATTCAATTCGTGGAGCAGGTATTAACATAGGCTTTAAAACGAAGCTCTGGATAATTTACCACAAATATGACGGAAAATTAAAACGTAATATTTTGTAAAATAAACAGTATCGAATGCTTCCTCGATGTAAAGTAGTATCATACTGCTGGACTTCTCAAAATTGCGAAGTTTTTTTTAGCGCTGTTACTAATTCGAAGAACTTGATCGGATGATACAATCGAAATCCAAATTGTTTATCCGGAAAAATGTATTGTTTTCTTCAACAAACTTTGATGATTTTTCTTTTAAAATTCGTTCGAATGTTTTGTTTAAACTGCCCAGTAAGCTAATAGGTCGAAAGCTTGTGAGTTTTTCAGAATGTTTTCATGCTTTCGGATTTGGTATTATCTTTACCGTTGCAACTTTCCAAGCATTTGGAAAGTACTGTGAGGAATCTTATAAAACACATTGTGTATCCGAATCGGGTACAATGCAACTTACCGTAAGCGTAATTAAGTCTCCTTCAAGTTTCAAGATCAAAACAAGTAATTTTTCTTTATCCTTACCGGATGTAAAAGTATTTACTGTATTAGTGAGATATGGAATGTTTTTGTTTTTATTCTTAGTATCCGAAAATTTTTCTGTGAAAAATTATTTTTTCTTTTTTAGCATCTTGATAACATACACTCATAAAAGACTCAACTCAATCTTGATGCCATATTATCCTCAATCTTTTGCCCCAAATTACTTCAGAGGATCACTGAAGGATCAGAACTTGTGCGTGTTAATTTTCGGTCTGCAAGCCACTTACAAACCTTATCATATACTTCGGGTCCTTATCAATCATGAAAAATCATTTCAAGCGGAGAAACTCGTCACAATGGGGATCCATATGGTCGGAGAACTTAATCTCGACTTATTTGCATTCGCTCAGTTCGCAGAATTTCATTCGGTATTTGTTAGCAAAGGAACGTATGAAAAAAGCGAAAGAAATATAGTGTTTGAAACATTGTTTTGGGGGACATTTTTGCATCTTTTCGGCCATTAAACGCGACATTATAACTTCAAATTTTTTTTTTTTTTAAATGGGCGCTCAAAAAAGATAAACACTCAGATGCTTTCGCAAGGACAACTTCATGTGGTTGTTACCGCAGAAAATTGGAGATCTGATATGGTAGAAGGAAAACTCAACTCCATCCGATGAAGTTCTAATCAAACCGACTGTTAAACAAGTTGTTTGGCATAAAAAAGCTTTAAACAAATAAAGGTATTGTTTTAAAATAAAAAAAAAACAAGCTGAATTTTTTAACTTTGACGTCGATGTTCTTGTTTGTGTATAGAAGAGTTTGTCTGGCAGATTCAGGATGACGAGAGCATATCCGGAGACTGAAATAGTAGCCCTATGTGTCCCTATATTTTGCAGCATCTATCGAAGCATGTCGCTGCTAAAGTTCGCTCTAAGGATTCTGTCCATTGTTTTGCATGTACGTGTGAAGCAGTTTTGCAACTTGGCCAACTCAAATGAGTTTCCCGGCTTTTCAAGTCAACTATGAAACATATTTTAAACCTGGACAAATAATCATCGACTTCAGTGTCACATGTGAACACATTCGTCAAACTAAAGTAGACAAGGTGATGCAAATCCGAGAAAACTGATTCGGCTGTGTCGCACAAAGCTCTGTGCTCTCGCTTAGAACCTCCGAATTATTCTAGGCTTACACCAGATTCCGTGATGGATATGCGCCTGATTTTTTCCAACCTAATTTTTGAATTGTTTCCCTGTCGGAATACACCGAAGATTTTATTATCATCGCTCGCATCCAACGTACAGAAATTGAAGCTTTCACCAATATGGATAAAAGAGTGTGAATATAGATAAGCAATCGAACCGTCGGACATCATCTTAGGCAAAAAGTAACAACTTCGGACTTCACATTCTAGAAACATTCAAAAATATACGTCTGTGTAGAGGACGAATGGAAAAGATAAAACTCGAACCCTGCGAGTAGTACAAAGACGTGAATCTAGTCCGGAAAGTATTAATCCATCGACTTAAACGACTTGTTCACATTGAGCGAATGGAAAACGATTCTCGAGTTCAGAGTGTCTTCGACTTTCCTACATAAGTTTGCCGAAAAATAAGGGAGACCTTATCTCTGGTTCAATGCTCAAGCAATCGCAAATGTGAGGAAGCGTGAATAATAAAGGATGTAAAAGAATTTTAGTTCATGTTCAAAGCATGACGAGTGTTTTTTTAAATAGACTTTCATTGTTTTTACTAAAGCAAATAATTGACTGCTTCCTTTCACCGCAGGTCGGTACTCAAAAGTAAATACATATTTCCAGCGGCAAGCCGCACAAAAAAACCATTCAAAATCAATTACACCAACATTGATTCAACTCTATCCAATTATAGCTTAATTAACAAAAAAAAAAAAAAAGCCGATAATGCGTTCGACTTCCCTGTTAAGCTGACATTTTAATAAAAGTCAGCAAATTGTCAGCAAGCACTGATTGCGAATTGTTTCCATTGTTAACCAATATCGACGGATACGAGTTGATATACCAGGACGTTCCCACAGCATAATCACTCAATGAAAAAGTAAAACTTTTCGCACATCATGTGCGTGTGGAATGCCTCCGCGATTTATCTCAATCGGATTAATGTCCAAAGAATTAATTAACCCATTTCATCCCACTGTACACAGCAGATACGTTCATAAAGGAGAGCCCTTTTCATAAATGTCTGTTTCCGAAATCCTTTAGCTTTTGTTTGCTTAGCTTAATTAGATGTTTTTTGTTTTTTTTTTTTATTTTTGGTTGCAGTTAAAAATCAGAAAAAAACAGAAACGAAAAATTTTACAAATTAAATGAGTTCATAAATTTTTTCTTTTCGTTTAGACTGAATTGAAGAGTGCAGCAATCGGAAGGTAAACACAACTTTCGATGCAATCAATTAAAGTAGTCGAGTGGCATTCATAGATTCAGCAAAGAACAACATCATCATTTGATTTCAATTGAACGATTTCCTGTACCGATTTAATGGTAATTAATAAAATATATAAACAAATAATTGGTAAAAAAAAATACGCAGAGCTCTTGGCGGTCACCAACCGAAGGCACATCCGTCTAACTTTTTTGTTTTTGATTGGATTCAATTGAATAGTTTTGTTGATGTTCTTTGGAACAAAGGCAAAAAATTATTGAGAGCTACCGGGACCTGGTAGACATTGTCATTTCCGTACGTTTCATCGGATTGTCTTCTATAAGTTTGCTAAGCCAAAGTTTTTTCCATGTTCGAATTTTCGATAAACTATATCCTAAACTGGGCTTCAAAATGGGGTCTTTGTATCAACTCAAGCAAAACGGCACTGATGCTCTTTACTACTAAAACCAAGAAACCCAGCTTTCCACTCCCCCTTAACCGCTTTCTCTGTCCACCGGCGTTAAGTAAATAGGCGTAACTTTAAACTCTAAACTCAGCTGGAAGCTAAACGTTGATCAGCGAGTTAAGAAGGCGTGCATAGCTTTTTACGCCTGCAGTAGAACCTTTGGCAAAAATGGGGTCTCCAAGTTGATCCTATGGATGTACACGGCGGTGGTTCGCCCGATTCTAATATACGGACCACTAGTATAGTAGCCGGACATAAGGAAAAAATACGACGTCATAGCACTATACTTGATCTTATCATCACCAACGGACTATACGGTCCCTAGAATTTATCCATCAAATAACTTTGACATCCTAATTCCAGAAAGAGCGGAATGGAATATTGGACAATCTACACTGACGGCTCTAAGATGGGCGGCGGAGTCGGTACTAGTATGTTCTCGGAATCGCTGAACATCAGAAAAACCTATAGACTGACCGACTATTCCAACGTTTTCCAGGCGGAACTTTTTGCAATCCGGGAAATATCCTGCCTCCTTTACTTCACATTCAAAATTAGTACAGGAATGCCGAAGCTGAAATAGCGTCAGTAGAAGGTCAGCTCATTTCCCTTTTATGAGTTCCCGGTCACAGTGACACCCCAGGTAATGAGAGGGCCAATGAACTTACTAGGCAGAGATCTGTTCTTCAGCGCTCGGCTGTAGGGGAGGGCAGTTAAGGCATCCTTGAAGCAGTGAACCTAAGATGGGTCAGTCTGAAGTACTGTGCAACCTCAAGGAATATGTGGCCTGAAAACAAACAATCAAAAACAAAAGATCTCCTTCGGTGAACCTTTCATGACATTACTAGACTATTGGTGTTATGCGCAGGACACTGGCCGATTGGAGATCATGCCGTTAAACAAGGCATCCCATCCACACTGTCGCAGCTGCTAAAAGACAGCTGAGAGGGAAACCCTAACACACTTCTTTTGCGCCTGTCCGGCCCTTGCTAGAGCTAGATAGCGATGAGATGAGATCGATGAGATTTCAGCTGAGGATATTAAGCAACTACTGTTTAAGTTAGTTTTTAGATGAAAATTAGGGTCAGTTTCAAACTGCTCCAGAGCCCGTTTAGCGAACACACGTTGTTGTCTATGGTCGTTTAAATTAAGCTCCTGGGTTAGTGGAATTTTGAACAGAAGCAGACCCTAATCACGACGAAAAATTCTCCAAGTTGTGGTCTGCGAAAGGCCGAGCTCTTTTGAGCGACGCGAAATCGACTGCATCGGAATTTTTTGCACACTCGCCCGGACAGCGGCGATGTTTTCGGCAGAACTTGCGTTGCTCCAATAAATGTGCATTGGTTGTCGGCTTACTTAACTAATGAACTCCATCATACTGCGAATAGTGCAATGAGGAATCTTTCCCGAACGGAACACCCATTTTGATAAGACAATTTAATTATTCGCACGTGTTGTTTAACGCTTTATCCATCCATGATGATTTGGCAAAACAGACTGAATAAATGCCAGCCAATTTGACAGTTGTACCTTCAACAATATGGCCGCTATCAGTTGTCAATGTTCAGAGGTCACTACTTGAAGACCCTTTATATGAATAGCTCTTGGTTGCATAGAATTAATTTAACATATTTAAAGTTAGGCGGATCTATGGAGTCAAAATGGGTCAAGAGTACCCAGTTTCAGTCGAGAGGATTCGTTCAGCATAGAATTTTTTTTTCTCTGGTAAATGGATGACTTTGAAAGGATCACATTCCGTCCGGATTTGTATGCAGATTTTGATAGATTTTTCCAAGGCAATTTCGATAGATAGTTTATCTCGTCATCCTCTTCTTTAAAGACCTCAACGATTTGATTCATGGTTAGAAACCATAACAATGGTAAAGTAACTGAATCTTCCTTTTCAAGCTTTTTAATGTATGAGTGCATGAAATTTTATGCATGTGTTATAACTTCGTCATTTTGCTTCCTCTTGATGCTTTTTCTACGAAATCAATAAGCGAAACCATATTTGATAACCAAAATCTTTTTAGTTATTGGGCTAACTTAATTAAATCAATTGGCTTACTAAAGATTAACGATTACAATAAATTTTGATATTAAAGTGGAAAAAAAATCTATATTAATTTGTCCGAAAACTTTTGAACGTCAGTGTTTAGTTTAAACATATGTTGGTATCTTATATGGAAAATGAAAACTACAAGTTAAATGTATTTGACCTTTTTTCATAAGAAAAATAGTTTGATTCAAATTAAACAAGTGAAAGTGTCCCTTCTTTTTTTTATACATTTTTAATAATTTCGAGTGTTCGTTCTGTATATGCGCTTTGTATATTATATTCGATATGTTGAATTGCTCCCGAGTTATGCGAAACGAAAAAAACGGCACAAACGACATCTCTCTAAAAACAATAGAATCCGACACTTGGGACGTCGAAGCGTGAAGACATGTTAACATTTTAAAATCAAAAAATCGTGCAGATTACATGACAAATACAATATTGGTAAATCAATCTAAATTATCCGTGGACCCACTCAAACAAACGCAACAAATATCATGCAAATTGGTTCTTTAAGTCGCATATTTTGATATTCGCAAGGGAATCTAAACTTACTTCCCGCTGACCTAAAATTATGAAATCTGACAAAAAGCAATGTTTTTTAAAATAAGTAAAAGGAAAAAATCTTGAGACCGTAAATTTGTAGTTGAATTACTAAAGATTGTTTTTTCTTTCGAATCACAACTCAATTTTACGAACAAACAAGTTATGAGAAATTTCAAATTAAACAATGGTACGGAACCCTTCGTGCGCATGTCCGACTCCCACGTGGTCACTGTTTTCTTCACAGCATCTAATGAAAGAGATTTTTCAGTCAAGAATGAGTGTTACCGAGTCCAGGTAAACAATTTTTTTTAAGCCAGAACGTGAAATTTCTTACTTGGGGGACTTATAATTCAAGCAAGGTAGGGCAATGTACCACACAAGTCGTCCAGAAAACGATTTATTGTCGAAAAAAATCAAAAATCGTTTAATCCGTTGCTTTGCTTTGCCAGTCTGACTTCATTTGAATAAAGGAATGTTGCATAGTTAATCGAAAGATTCACTCTTTTCAAACATTCAAAAATATTGAGCAATATTTATTTTTTAGAAAACCTCCTTAAAAAGAAACCACCAAATGACCCACCCTCTACATCAAAATTACGAAATTCGTTCAACATTCTGTGAAATTAAACCCAATTTTCTGAAAGTGAAACAATCAAATTGATATTTATTTTGATGAATCTAACAAACTGTGTCCGTAAGCTCCGTAAGCTTGCCTGCAACTCACCCCAAATTACAATTTAAGAGCTCTCACGCAAAAGATTCCTGCTCCAAACCATGTGGACCTGCACATTTTCATACTCAACAGACTTGCAAGCCCATAACTTCTAGCCAAACTTCGTTCGCATCCAATAACGAGATCTCAAAGTTCTTATCAAATTACCCGAGACCGACCGAACGAAAGGACCCCAAATGCAATCTACTGCTCGACGATGTTGCCAGCATCCCGCAAGGAAATTTTCAACTTTAATTTTTAAACAAAACCCAAAGAATATAAAGAAGCCGGAATCCATGGAGTAAAGTTTTATTTAAATCGTTTGCTGAAATATAAAATGCAAATATTTCTAGCTTTACGATTTAAGCAATGTACACACGTACAGTTCGAGGCTGGTGTGGGTGATGTGGCACCATTGTGCTATGAAAAAGTGCATCTTGTCCCGTCGCCGACGCCGTTGCCGTCATCGTGGTCGTGTGCTGAACGTGCTCAAGGTCATCGGAATGCGGAGGAGGATTTTGCGAAACTTTGGCAAAGTGATTAAGTGGCAAATTAAATCGAGCTCGGTTTGTTCACTTGGAATTTATGTTATCCTGTTGTTGTGCGATGCTTCTGTTGTGCATGTCCCAACAACAACGGTCAAGGTGTATATTGGATTTCTCGAAATACCTAGAAAAGTTGTTTTTCTTTATTAACTTTTAAGGAAAATAAGCAAAGCAGGTCAGGCGTAAGAGGACGCAAGATACCAATGCCAACAAAACCCTTAGCAACAAAGAGTAGGTTAGATGGAAGGGACATGCACCCAGGATTATGAGCTTGCCAAAAATTTGGGAAACTCGATAAATTACGGTTTAAGAGGAAAGTTTCCAAATAACTTCAAGCCAAGAGTATGGTGTGTTTGAGGTGAAACTGCATTACAGGGAATGGTGCCAGGTAGCAGTTAAGAGTTTCCTGGTAAAGTTGTTTTCGGTCGTTAAGGAAAGTGGAATTGAAACTATCATTCAAGCTGAAATCAAGGAATACTTGAAGGGAACTTTTAAGATCTCATCAAACTTAGCTTATAAAATTTTTTTCTTTCTTGTATTTATGAACACTTATTTGCTGACATCGAGCGCGTAAGACATCAAATTTCGCTTTATTGAAAACTGTCGATTATGAAAGTTGGAAAGTCATTAGTGTTTGGGACCTACGACAGGTGCTTAAAATGGTTTTTTGCAAGCTCGACTGATGTTAAATCGATAGCTTTTATTTTTGTCATTTATGGTAGCCTTCAAATAGTCTTATCCGCGGGGAAAATCCATATACATGTTATGACGTATAAGAAGTCCCACAAGGCTCTGTGGCAAGACCCCTCTTTATTATAAGTCTACATCTGACTTTCTATATGCGGTTGGATGTAAAGTAGATTTTTTTTTTGCGGATGATATCGCTTCATATTCACATCAAAAGCATTCTCTCGTCATGGGGACAGATCTAGAGACCATCTTGTCAATCCGCAATTTACATCCACTTACTTCTTAGGCTTTTGCCTTTATGAAAATGCTTCAAAGGGGGATTGGTTGGAGTGTATGGGCGTACTTTAGCTCACTTACACTACAGTTTGGATCTGGCACAAAAGTAATGGTAAATCTGCATGCAGAAAATGTATTTCGGGAAGTCATGGCACCGTCCCAGTAAGAGTATAAATCCTCAAGTTCCTCAAGGAGGCAACTCTGGCCCTTTACCCTCTGCTGCTGATTGCTTACTGACTTCTCTACGAAGATTGTTAAATAGCAATTAAACAAAAAGAGGGTGCTGCACATAGTTGCCTGCTCCCTTGAATGTCATGCGGCTGTCAACAATGCAAAAATGTATGGCACATGTATTTTGGGATACCGATGGAATTATAAAGGGTGATAACTTGAAAAAGGGACTCGGAAAGAGGCACCGTGCAACTTGATTGTTTTCCAACATTGGTCAGAAATTGATGCTCTCCAATTTCCTGTAACAATAGAGCAATCATTCGACTTGTATAAAACCTATAAACTTTTCAAAGGTGGAATTATAAAAGCAGGTGGATTCTATAAACTTCTTACTTATTGAGCATTGTTTTGAAGCCCGCGCAACTTAACTGGGGGAATATGTGAGCCGCTTTTAAGTACTGGCGAAAAAAAATACTGCGAATTGAGCGAATGCAAAGAGAAATTTCTTCTCGTCTGGCTGAATTTTCGATATGAGCCGCAAGAAGGCTTCACCTGCCGAATGCATTTGAGAGCTTACTAATAAATAATGCATTGGTGCCAACCAATAAATGCTGCGCCCCTTAACCTGGTTTCCTTCCACCTCAGCCCTTCGACGTCAGCCTTTCGTAAAACCGCTATAGCCTCGATACTCATAGACTTCAAAGCGGATACCTCGAGTCTTGGAAAAGTGATCGAAGAACCCCCGAATTATTCTTGATCTGCATTGAATTTCGGCACAGAGATGCCCTGTCAAGTGATGTCTTCATCCTGATTCTTGAACAGATAATGGGATGGGAAAGAGTCAACATGGAATGCCACATCTTTCCCAAGTTTGCTGAACTTTTGGGATAGACTGACGATATTTTCGTCATCGCTTACACCAAACGTCCCGTTCCGTCTTAGTGACAAAACATCACCATCGAAAGCTTTAACATTGAGATAGTTCGGGGGTTCATTTTCATATCTGGGTACTAATTTAACTCCACGAACGACGCCTTGATGGAAATCCGATCACTGCCAAGAAAATCATCTTGCCAGTTTTTGTACAATGAGTCATAGTGGAATGTATGTTTTCAGAACGACAAAGGTTGGCAACCAGCTCATGTTTATATGCCTTGGGGATCAAGTGCCTGAAAAGCTATGTGAGTTATAAAAAACAACGTTTACAAATCGAAAATTTTGTTATTTTTAACTTCCTTAAACTCCGTTCTAAGGACATTATTCACGCATGATTAGCAATCGTTTTCCAAAATTCAACTCAAACAAAAATACTCGTACGCCCCGCGGATACATACTCGTGTGAAAGGTAAATAAAAGTTCACATCAAACGTCAAACAACAACACAACATTCGATACCTCCTTACAACAGGATTTATGAGTACACAAGACGAAAAAAAAATTCCTTGAACATTAATTAAAAAACTTTCCCTTCCTTGGCGTGGTAGTGCGATCTAAGATTCTCAATTAGGTCGTTTGTAAAGCGTTTGAAAATGTTTGTTTTATGATCATGTCCTGTGTTCTGTTTACCCAGAGGCCTGGCATAGCGGTGTAAAAGATACACACACTTTCTGCGAAAATATTAACAAATTCCTTAAATGTTGTCGCCATCACCGACCCTCTCAACAAAATGAGTATTTTACCTCTCGAGGCTCAAGTCCAAAGTATTCACACGGCACATTTCTCCGCACGAATTATCCTGAAAGTTCAAACACATACACAAGGTTCTCAGGCAGTGGAGATGGATTGTCGTTAAATTTGCATATTTGATGGAAAGCGCCGGATGTCACTTCAGAGTCATCCAGAGCTCTTAATCGTTTTATGAGTGCATATGGAAGACTTGCACATACTCGGGCAGTTATCTTAAAAGAAAATTACGTGTCAGCTTTAAATCTTCAATCCTGCAGGGACGCGTAAAAATAGAAACAACCATTTGTCTAAATTGAGGTTAACCCCTAAAAGCGACTTGCATCAATTGAATTGGTGACAAGGCTTGCGGGACCATTTCGAATGAACTTTCTATTTAAAGAGGAGCTTTAGAGAGCAACTCAACTTGAGTTTTGTGTGTGGGGTTTCGATTGCAGCTCTTGGATGCAACTGCTTTTGAAGGAAGCCTATGGCTAACACATTTGAGCACCTAGAGATTCAGAGTGTTGTCTCAAAGAAGCTATCGAAACCGTTGAAATGTAAGCCGTAGCTCCCTCCTGTTGTAAGCAAAACTACTTCATGCTCCCAAATTTACTTTCACCTTAGTATCTCAACAAAAAAAAAGGGATCTACAATACAAGAAGATTGAACACCAAATTGTGTCTTTGGCTGAATGCCAAAGCCAACCTCTGATGTAATTCTCAGGGTTTGGCGTAAACGGAGTTTATTTATGATTATTGACACATTATTGAGAATTGAAGTCTTAAACCTTCCGGGTACCTTCACAATCGTTAGTTGGCAAGGATGGTTATGAACGTCTCACTGAACAACTGGCAAGTTTCAGGCACAAGGTGAGCGCAGAACGTCCTTATACTTATAAGATTGAAGCACAAAAAACCCGATCGGCAGTGAGACTCCCGTTCTTTTTCTTGTCACACTCGTGGTTTGCCTAAAACTGCTGTTCACTTTTCCAACGGAACCAAAGACTGCTTCAACCCCCTTGCCCCTTGATAAAACATACGAAAATTGTCGATGTCAAGTTCATCATTGGTGTCGAAGTTGAGCAAGGAGGTAATATTTGGCAACACCGTCGGAAAACATAGCCTACCCGAAACCACCTCCGACAACAAACTTAGGTTCATCGACCTTGCAACGGGGCGTAACCTCAATGTAGCACGCACACGTTTCCCGAATATCAATATCCATAAAGGAACATGGCGATCTCCAGATGAAGCCACGGTCAATCAAATCGATGACATTCCACCAGCATTCTGGACGTCCGGACTCTTCGAGCCGTTGACATAAATTCCGATCACTGGCTAGTGTTGGCAAAACTGCGCACGATGATTTCCTCACGAAACGAAATCAACCCAGTGCTGTAAGGAAATTCAATGTCGCACAACTATAATCGCAGGAGATCGCCAGGGAATTTTCCGACCGCGTCTCCTTTTACCTCTAAGGAAGTCCTATGCCGCCAACATCAACTTGGTTTCAGAAGGGAAGTATAACGGCTTCTCCGTAAGAAAAGAGCATGAGAAGCTCGCGATCGAAGAAATTTAGACAGGCTACTGTTCGAATATTTTATCTGCAGATTGAAAAAAACAGTCAAGCTTGTAGTAGAATCACAGTCGGTGCTGAGAGTATGGAAAGATACCTTCTCCGGACTGAATAACGGCAACGACTACCAAAACTCCACTGTCAGGCAGATTTATCCATGACAGATAACAATTCCATCCTCCCTACCTCAGTGTAGTCTCGACCGTAATAGCCAACCTAAAATCAAACCAATCAAAATGGCACCGATGGACTGCCTGTCGGACTTTTTAAAACAGGAGAGGATTAGTTGGTGTAGTGAAAACACCAAGTCATCTGTAAAGTTTTGGTCGGAGGGATGGAATTTGAGCATCGTTTGCCCGATCCTAAAGAAAGTAAACCCTCTTAACTTCGCCAATTATAGAGGCATAAATCTTCATCGCCATCATACGTAATCGCCTGAAACATTTCATGAACAACCTGATTGGGCAATATAAGTGCAAGTTCAGGCCAACAAAGTTCACCGCTGTCCAGATATAACCAGATATTTATGCTTCTCTATTGGAAAAGACCGAGGAGTTCAAGGTCGATACTCACCATCTATTCATAGATTTTAAGGCTCCTTATAACAGTATATAACGAGACGAGTTGTAGAGCGCTTGTCCGTTTTTGCAGGATAACGATGAAGAACGCCCCTTGCTCCCTCAGGGTCGGTAAGGATCTTACAGAGATCTTTGGTGTCAACAAAGGATTAAAAAATGTGACTTTTTTAACATAATTCTCGAGAAGATCGCGCGGATTACAGTCGTCAACACTAGAGGCACGATCTTCCATAAATCTGTGGAACTCCTGGCATATGCCGATGACATTGACATCATCGGAAGAACTCACCGGATGGTCAGAGGGGCCTTTGTAAGTTAAGATGGGTCTTGCGTTCAATAAGGGTAAGACGAAGTACATGCTGTCGACAAAAAAGGTCCATCAACACTGACATCTTAGACAAAACTTCACAGAAGCATTTTCGAGTTAGTAAAGGACTTTGTCTAGCTAGGCTCCGCAGTAGGCTCGGTATCATCATTAAAAAAAAGCGCGTTAAGATATGAGATGGTTACTTCATCAATCTGTTACCAATTTCATGCCTCCACAGCAGAACAAATGGCATTATGTTCTCAAGCCAATGAAGAAAAATCAAACCACGAGGCAAGATCAGCTAAAGTCGGACAACATTGAAGAGCTTTTAACGATCATTCGTTTAAATTTTTAGATAAATAACAGCAAGGATACATATTCCTGATTCTTTCTAAAACTTCAAAGCCAAGTTAAATTCGGATACTAAAATGTTGATCACAAATGAGGATGAGCACATTTAAGGTCTATTTTCTTTTCAAACTTGAAGCGCTCGACGTTATTGATTTCCCAGTAATTGGTCATCGGATGTGGAAGAACTTTTGTGTCACAACGAGACTTTGGGCCTTCTTTTGCTGCAGTTGTTCCTATCGTTAAGCACACGAAAATATACTTCAAACAAGCATCATTTTATCACAAGTAACCTGAGGCAATTTTACAACAGTCGTCTTCAATGAAATACAAAAGGAATGCTTATATAAGAAGCTTATAAATTACAAATTCACCATAAGAATAAAACTGTTGTTGTTATTATTAAAATCTGGTTACATAGTAAAAAAGAATCAACCGATTTTTTGATGACCGCGTCAACAACCTTTATTGCCTTTTGACCGTTGCCATACAAAAAAGGGAAAATACTGTAATGAAGAGATACTCATCGCAGTTGATTCACCCTTAAGTCTGCAGCTTAAGGATATACAACAGCTTTGCATCTTCTGTTTATATTGGTTGTAAAAATCAACTTCCTTTCTTTTCATTTTATTGATATTGCAGCCGGTAGTAAATTTAAGGGATATGAAAATTGTATATAAAAAGCATATTAATAATATCTACTTGGAATCTGGCAACTCGTGTGTTCTGGGATACTTTAGTTGACTGCTTATGAAACGGATATATTATAAATTAATTTGAGTATTAAATAATGGGTCAGTGCTTTGCCTTTCAATCTCATGAGAGTAGGCGAGTTTCATCACTAAAATACTAAAGACATTCCATTGTAATAAGCTTAAAATAATTAAATTCTCAAGAAATTTGCAAACAATAATTTGATGAAGGGGCATTACGAAGCAAAAGTCTCATTTAACCACACCAGAGTCACAAGTAGGACGAATGGACTGGGCGTTAATCGTTCTCTGTGAAATTCTATATATAAGGTTGTATACTGTAAACTTTAAGGAAACCAATACACAGAGTGCTTAGCAAATAGAGGCGCTTAAAGACCTTTGGTCGATTCTGAACACTTTTGCCGTGTCTCTCTCTTAAATAAATCTACTTCTTTAAGACAAGAGAAAATTTCACCTCAGAGCTTAAAAAAAATGGCTTCGTAAAGAAGCAACTTAAAATCATAGGACTAAATAATAAACACTATTGTTCACTCTGCAAGAAAGGATCAGCGGCTTTACATTGTTAGCTTAGCCAAAATCTATTATTATAATAACATTAACATCAAATTGTCATCGAATTCTTAAAAAAAAAAAAAAATCGCTTGCAGGTGTATCTACGTATGTCAAAATAAGATACTGCGAATTGTACGAATGCAAATAGGTCGATAGCAAATTTTCCGTCCTCACGATGCAAGCGAGGCCAAAACTCACTTGTGATTCAACCACTTCATTGTCTTTTCTTTATGTTCTCGATCCTTCTGCTCGCTACCCGTGTCCATCCCGTACGCAAGTGTTGCATGTGTGCTTCAGAACGAGCAAAATCGCACATAGTCTCAGATAAAACAGCTGCACCCTGAACGTGTGACTGGTTGATAGGGAGAGCTATGCTATGCGAGAAAATGAGGTTATGGACGCGAGCAAGCTATAGTTCCACCAAGTGGAGCTATGTGCTAGATAGAGTTGCCAACAGCCGATTAGTGAACACTTAGTTCAATAATCTGGTATCTGTGACTTGAAGCCTTTGATAAGCATTTGAAAAAACGGAGTTTTCCATTTTGAGGATTCGATAGTCAATTTAAACAAAACAATTTATGAATTTGACTTCGATTCAACTTGTTTGGATATTGCCATTATAAATGGAATATAACATTATTCAAATGTCATTTAAGGGAATTCTTTTAGGACTCAGCTCTGGCAATATTAGTCGACCATTACTTGCTGAATATTCGTTTGCATCAAGAATTCGCAACATGGAGTTAAGCGGGGAAAAATCTCACCATCTCGGTGGCCAGTTAACAACACCAAAACCCAAAATAACTCGTCCATGAAATCGCTCAACATTTGTTTACAGCAATGAGAAGCATTCCACATTTCCGAAAAAATATGGAGTAATGACAATACTGTGAGTATGGTCCTTCGACAGATAGATTTTGGCTAAAAAAAAATGTTGTATGAAAATTTATCATCCAAACTGCCAATCTGCCATTTGATCTACGCATTCCAAGTGCAGCTTTCTCCAATTTAAAGTAAGTTGAATTTTGATAAAAAGAAAAAAAAAAATCCAAAGCTGTTGTAAGACGGATCGGAAATCGATAGATTTTTAAACTGCGTTCCCGGTTTTTTTTTCAAGGGCATCTATATGCGTTTGGATTATTTGCTTGCAAAAGTTGGCATCACTGTCACAAGCCGTTAATCACTGACAAAAAAAACTTAACAATACGCATACAATTCAACAAACTATAAACAAAAATTATAGTAAGGCAGATTGTCAGTATGAATAGTTCCGATTTTCAAATTAAACAAAAATATTTTCGGATTTAAAGCATGCGCGCCATCTATGTGCGCATAAAAAATACTTTCTATCGGCGTTAACCTTTACGTAAACGCGATTCTTTTTTGTTGTATTTTACACACAAAGCTTTATTTGGACGCACGGTTCAGTATGGAAGTAAAAAGATGCACGTTGAATTTGAATTGTTCTTGAATTTCTGTAAATTGTAATCAGTAGGAAATATCGAGATTGGCAGAGCGGTACACATTACCTTACGATCGAAATTGGGTATGATGGTGAACTAATGAGCAATCTTGGCGAAACGAGTTGTATGGTGAAAGAGATAAAGGTTATGAATGCAGCTGGCTGAAGGCAAGATTTGTACCTTCCTTCACTATTGGCAGCAATATTTCATGTCATGCGTGCAATTCGATGATTTTTTTTAATGTTTTCCTTTTGAACACTCTATGAACAAATAAGTAGATCATAACTTTTTTTTTAAGTAAGTTCTCAAAATTTTGACACGTTCAGTCTTATTAAACGACCTAAATCTTAAGGTGGCGTACCATTAAGTGGATTGCCACATTGCATTGAAAAAATTGTCCACAGACTGGTTCTGCATGGGACAAATCTCGCAAGGTTACATTGAAAGGCAAACAAGAAAGCATTAAGCTTAACAAAGAAAGGATTTAGGACCATAAATTGCATTAATACTGTTAAATGATCCAAGCTAGCTTAATAGTTTAACTTTAAGAAAATAAAATCTTTGCAAAAATATTTATATACTTTCGTATATACCTCGAAAGGAAAAACGGAACCCATTTAGAATCACTTTTTCGTCTATCTGCCTGTATTTCACAAACTTTTTTCTCATGAACCCGTTGAAGTCTCGAGTTGTAACAAATACCAAATAGTTCTGACTGCGGTTCATTAAAATCAAGGTCTTTTATCGAAGTAGTTAGAAGATACGGCTTTTTATGCCAAATATTTTGATAATTTTCCTAGAATTACGAAATTCGACAAGACAGAAACGTCTTAAAGCAGAAGTAAGGGAAAAATCGGTAAACCGTAAATTTGTACTTATGTGTAGGACAATTTTGTTTTTTTTAAATTGCAGCTAAATTTTACGTAAATATAATGTAAGAAATTTAAAATAAGAAAAATATGTTATACATATTCCACATAATTTGAAACTTGCAAGAGACTTTTGGGGAAATTTAACATACAACTTATAACAAAAGCGAACGAACTATTTGCATACCTACAATTTGGAAGGAACCTTCATTACGCAAGTCCGACTTGGACTGTTTTTTAACTAAAGATTATATTAAACATGTCTTCGATAAGGCACTTCGCTGAGCTTTCAGGAAGATCAATTCTTGCACAGTGGTGACAATAAGCAATTGAAATTCGCCTCTTTTAGCCACATTTAAAAAATGAATTGTATTGTATTGTGATTCCCCATTTAAGTTAAAATAAAAATCAGACAGGATTGTTTGTGGCACAGTGTTTTTTTTTGTGTATTTCACGATCGTGTGTCATCAATACTGGTAAACCCCCTACAACGCTGGGGTTAGATTTACAACATACGTATGTACATATTACAAAGAATTTTATTTAGGGACATTTTTTTTTAATAAAAATAGTAAATATTTGAAAAAATTGCGTTACATAACATTTTTTCGTTCAAATCGCGTTTTAAGAAAATTTCCACATTTAAGGAATCACGTTGGAGCGAGAACGCGTTATAGAAATCCGCGTTGTACGAGGGTAACTTGTATCGAAGTTCATTTGGTTTGATTTATTTTATGTATATCTGTTATGATTTATTTTGAATTATCCAATGAAAGAATAATTTATAGGTTATCAAAGTTTTGCTTGCGAAAAAGGCTCCTGACTGAGTCATTACTAGAAAGGTTGATCAAAATCAACCAACAAAATCGTGCGATTCAAAACAGTGTGACTTTTTCTTTGGGCCCATGTGGAAAAGAATGTTAATCCCAATGGTGCCATTGGTTTGATGCACTCACAACCAACATGTTGCCAATTCTAACCATCATTTCTAACAAACATTTCAAAAATAAATCAACTCTCATCTCGTAAAAAAAATTCAGATTTATTCTTGCAAAGTCAATATTGGACAACTGATTGCAAATCCTTGCGCGATGCAAGCACGAGCCCTTAGCACAGTCATGTTATTCCCTTCTTGCATTCACAGATCACTGATTACTCTTTAATGTCTTTAATTCTGTAAATCTCATTTTCCGCTCTTCCTTCGTTGGTCTCGAGAAATGCCATAAAGTAACGAAAATGATGTCTGTTTTTTTTTGCCATTATGTGCACATGTCCGAAATGTCCTGATTTGTTTTCAAATGCATTTATCTCAATATGATTCTGTAAACTACCATCAGGCCCTGATGTATTTCTTCACCGAAATGACGAAAGCTTTTTATGTTTTAACGTTTTTTTTAATAAATCTTAAATGAAATATGCGGCTACAATTTTTTTGGATTAAATGTAGAATTCGACGTCGGTAAAGTGGCCGTATTTAAGCGAGGGTGTTTCAAAAAACAATTTTTATTAGTTTTTCTAGCCCTAAATTCATTTTGAATATGAACCTTTATTTCGATTCTTGAGAAAAAAGAGCCAATGTCTTGAGAGCGAGTAGGGTTTTTGAAAATTTTGAAATCCACTTTTCGAATGGCATCGATCCTTACTTCTGCTTTTTGTTCTGATTCGTTGTCTCGTGTAAGCTATCCAGCACTTCTTAAAATCTTCAAAAATTGTCTATGTAGTAAGATTTTTCCCTTCTCCCAAAATACGAACTTTAATACTTTGAATGTTCCAAAGGTTGTTTCGCTTTAGGACGAAAGTGATGCATCCAAGTATTTTCGAGTTGGAACAGATTTGCCCTAGGAATGTTAACTTGTTCCTTTTTTTGTACCCCATGTTCTGACGTCTTTTTTATATGAAGTTCATTATTCAAGGTCCCCTGAATGCTGCCATATGAAATCCTTGTCATATTTAATCAATGTTGGAGGTCACTCTTGAGTCAGCTGACCCGAGTTTTTCGACTTTTTTGGAATACCTGTGCAATTATAAAATATGGAGTAGCAGAGCCCTCTATTTTTTAACAGGCTGCTCTGGCACTATTTTCCTCCTCTTAAATGAGTTTAGTTTCCAGGGATGATATTTTTTAATTCGAGTTGCTTAGCCGGAACTAGTGAAGATTTAAGATCTACTAAAAAAATCGGAATGTGCTTACTTTTGGATCACCTCTTGAACTTTTCATTCCAATCTTGGAGACCTTTGATGTCATTAAATTTTTTTTCCTTCAAGCACCCTACATGGATGGTCAGTCGATGGAAGCACTTTTTCGCACAACTTCGGGCTGATGAATCTGATGAAAGAACTAGCCGTGTGTTTTGTGACACGGTCTTGTTGGAACCGCATATTCTTCAAGCACAATTGATTAATAGTGTCTCGTGAGCGGTCACCAGCATGAAATATCAGTCGTCAACCCCAATGCGCACCATGCAGTTAATGTTCGATGATAAGGTGGTTTTTGGTGTATCCGTTTAGCGTTTCGAAGCTCCAGTAGCGACAAATTTGTTCATGAACAAAGCCAAAAAAGTCGAAATGTACTTCGCCGCTCATATTAATTTTTTTTTCAATAAAATGGTGGTCGTCTTTCCTGAGCTATAAAACCCAAGCACTGCAAAATGGAATTTTTCAACCATTCAACATTTAAGTCAGTTAAAAACGTCGTTGTGACGTTTGCTGATCCATTATAATTTGTAATCCACAATTCTCTACTACGACTGTCAACTGTCAACTGAAAAGTGGCAGTGAAATCTCAACTAAACAAAATCGACTTGAATCATAAAAAGCGCCCTTTAATTGACTTAAAATGCAATTGCAGATTCTCTGTCAAAAATATATCTCAGAAACGGAAACGGAAAATGAGCTATTGTATAAGATTGCTCGTAAACGAATAAAAGACTGGCGGCAGGATGCAGTCTTAATAGCTGTCAGAATCAATAAGCCGGTCGACCATTTCTCCTCGTTCTCAAAGTAATGCGGGATTTTATGTAATTGGCTAATTAACAAGTTGTTAAATTCTCTTGGATTTCAAGTTTTGCTAGACCCAGTTTGTGTGTACATTTTTGTCAGACTAAAGATACAAAATGAGGAAAAAAGACATCAGTTCAACAACTCAACTCATGTTCGGTGAAGGTGAAGGAGCAAAAAATTAAAAAAAAGGATGAAAATATTCTGGCGACATTCGCAATTTTCATATTTAAACCTGGCACAGTTCCAAGAGACTAAACGCTAAGAGAATGAAGTATGCTGAGCATGATCTTTGTATATATGTACACCTATTGCTGAATGACAAGGGTGTGAGCAATTGAACATCTATTATCGATTGTGTTCCTAAGCCTGCTGACACAGATTTTACCCGATGACTCTGACCTTTGTAAGAGACGTCTTATCGTTTTATCAAAGAGTTTTAAGAATAAAAGCGACACTCTGGTTGCCAATTATACTTGATGGCGTTACTATTATACTATTTATTCTATGTTCTATTTATATATTCGTCAGCATAAGAGTTCAGTAACACGGCTAGTTTATTGCCACGATATCAGAAGAGCTTTAGAAAGATTTCATATATGGAGACAAATCAGATATCGCGATAATATGTTAATCGGATTTTGGTATCGCCACCAGAGCCGTCTTCGTTCTCTATATCATCTCCCCTCGGCTGATAACGCATTGCCCGAAACGGTCTTTTGAACTGATCAAACAGGAAGACATCTCGCCGACCTTATTCGCTAGGATGACACTGTGCGATGACACTTGTTTGCCGACAAATCCGGTCCTTTTAAGGCGAACTGCTTTACGCAAACATCACCTGAAGACTCAGTTGAGTTTCGTAAGCTCGTTGCCAGTGTTTATGCTTTAAATGAAAGTCGAAGTAGATTTTGCTACTCGTGATCTCGTGATATCAATGCAGTTTCCTTTCTGCATGAAGTTTGGTCTTTCAACACTAGTTTTGTTGGGACAGAGATTCAAAGAAAAATTTTGAACTAATGCTCAAGTCTTTTGCAAGATCTGTGATGAGAAAATTCATGGTTTTCGAACAATTTTTCGAGTCAGTTTATGGTGTCAATGTGGACGGCCTTCAACAGCGAAGGCATTTTCCTGATCGCTTTTGGTCAATATTTCCAAATTCAGAAGTCGCAACATCGAATACGTTTTTAACACAAAATTTGATGCAAACTTAAGCCAATTAAAAAAAAAATAGAAATATGCACAGAAGCAGATGTATTTACACTCGACTGTGTAAACAGTGTGACTGTTGGTGTCTCAATCTCAACAAGAACTTCCTGATGGAATATAAAAAAGCAGGCAAAGTGCGAGTTGCACACGCACACGAAAGATTCCGTACTTTCGTTAAAATGGACGGATGGGCGTATGGACGGATGGACGGATGGACGGATGGACGGATGGACGGATGGACGGATGGACGGATGGACGGATGGACGGATGGACGGATGGACGGATGGACGGATGGACGGATGGACGGATGGACGGATGGACGGATGGACGGATGGACGGATGGACGGATGGACGGATGGACGGATGGACGGATGGACGGATGGACGGATGGATGGATGGACGGATGGACGGATGGACGGATGGACGGATGGACGGATGGACGGATGGACGGATGGACGGATGGACGGATGGAAGGGTAGACGGATGGATTGATGGTCGGATGGTCGGATGGGCAAACGAATGGACAAACAGATGGACGGACGGACAACGGAGGCTTGTAAATAGGGTTGACACCATTTGGGTACGGTATCGGACTCAAGTGACTCGGAAACGATGGTCATTCCTTGCATATTTTTAACAGCGCAGATGCTTGCTATTTCTCCTCTTGAATTGTTAAAACTTCTTCTAAAAAATACTATTCTCTTTTCACTCAACTTATTGCCAACTAAAGAGTAAGTTCATAGAGGCGACTACTCGTAAACCGTCATGAAGAAATATGTTTCTTTTCCAGTACATTAGCAAACACAAATCCATTGTTTTAAACCCTTTTTATTGAGGCTAAAAACTGCACCGTAACTATGCTCAAATTTTACACCATAAAGTGGTCGAAGGCATTAACTCAACGTGCTCGTTGGTCAACGACCATAAAAATCCTGACGTTTCCCTTTTTCAAGCAATAAATTTTGGCCATATGGATCGTTGGTCTAGACAAGCTAGAGGCAATTAAAAAAAAAGCATTTAATATTAATATCGTTTAATTGCTCCGGACGTTGGTTGGGGATGAGGCGTGACTGACGTGCACCAAAACACCCTTGCAAATCGTAATTTTTATTTTGTTTTGTTGGTTATTAATTTAACGCTAGAAACGTTGGAAACAATTAATTAATTCTTCGAGCTCCTGGTTGTTATGGTCACTTAAATGGTCTCGGAGTTTCATTTCTTGTGGGCTTAACTTATGCTCATGACATAAACGAATTGCCATCGATGCACATAAAAATAAATTTAATTAATTGATTGAAACAGTGAAATTTACAGTGTGGGCTTAAAATATTTTGAGGTTACCTGGGCTGGGGAGTTTTGGTCCATATTGACCATAAGCAAAACGTTTTTGGTCATTGTTCAGTTGTTGGACAACGGATAGAATGGATACTGCCGGCTGTCCCTTTCGAAGCGATTGAGCTGAAAAATTAAACATCTCGGTTTTAGCTTATGTCTCGAAACTGTGGCAGGAATAATTGAACCAACATTTCTGGCTGCTAGAATATAGAAAATTTGATTTGATGAAGCACGGTAACCATTCCAACCGCAATTTTCTAAAAGCAAATTTCTAAGAGCTGCTTGTCATCATAATGGAAACCAGGGCGACTGTGGGAAGCTCTTATTTCGGGAGGAATACAAGGCGCTGTGAGGCGCCTTTCGTAAACGTTCCAGAAGACGCAATGGTTTGTCTACTCGATGTTGAAAACCATTTCACTTGAGTGGATGCCTCCACAGACTGGACATTTTCTTCTTTACGGACGCAAATCCCTGAGAATTTTATCAAAGGCACAATGTGGTGTGCAGTTTCCTCAGCTGGGATTGTAAATTCTTGATTTTTTTTTTTGGAGAAAATGAGGTCAAGCTGACGGTGAATTTATGAGAAGGTTGTTTTTCCCAGCTTGTTCAACTAGGCTTAAGGGACATTTGGTTACAACAAGACCGACATCATCATCAATGTTCAAGATTTTTGAATAATTTTTGCTTGATTGAAGGGAACAAACTTTGCGATTAATTATTGAATAGTTTGCCACTCATCTGACTATCTCGCTTGTCTTGGCAGCAGTTCAACCAGTTCAAATTTGTTTTCAGTTACAGAATTAATTCTCGAAATACGCACAAATTCGCCAAAAATGCATCCGTTTTCGAAGTCATTCTGCAGCATTTTCAACTGTTGTTCAAACGTAGATCAATCCATTTGATTCCCCGAAAATAAAGTGCAGCGTTAAAATAATTTTTTTGAAATCATCGAAATCGAAACTGTTTTTCTATACTTTTTTTACAACTGCAATTGATTTTTCTGCTCAGTTAAATTCCGATCTGCTGAAAATTAAACTCAGTCGCCTTTTTTTTATTGGCTTTCGATTTTACACCAATTTTGAGATTTTTTTTAATAATCTACACGCGGTCATGGGGTTATGAGTACCCTTATAACGCTTGCTCATAACGCAGGAAGAAATAGATTCATGTGCTAATGATTTTTTTTTTCAACCTCCCTAAGAATATGTATCGAGGGCAGGCATGAGGCTGTGATCATGGAAGCATCCAATTTACAATTTTGAAAAAAATCCATTGTCGTCAATTTCACCGCTTTTATTCTATTATTTTAAAAATATTTTTTTTACGAAATGTTGTAAAATAAAAGGCAACCAGATATGACAAAATATTAACAAGTGTTTATTCTTTGCTGGTCTAACACGGAATGAAATAACATTAATATGAATTACTATCAGAAGACGTAGAAACAACACTTGCGTTGACGTGTTACAGCAGTTACAGTTGTGTAGGAAAGTTTACAACACTCCCCCACAATGCATGTGTTGCTATCCAACAAATGGTTTGACCGGAATGCCCAACATGGAAGCAAACTTAAGATGCTTCGTCTTGGCTAAGTTTTTCGTTAAGATGTCCGCCATCAATTCTTCAGAGCAGAGATACTTCAGATCGATAGTCCCGTTTTCATATAACTCTCGGATAAAGTGATAACGGATGTCAATGTGTTTACTTCTTGGATGATGTACCGGGTTTTTAACCAAATGCTGTGCACCTAAGTTGTCATTGAAAAGAAGAACAGAATGATTAGTAGAAAGTAAGCCTAACTCTATTACAAAGTTTCGCAAATAAACTGCTTCTTTACAAGCTTGCGAAAGCGCCATGTATTCTGCCTCTGTGCTACTGAGGGCTACCGAAGACTGCTTCTTCGATTCCCAGGAAATAGCTCCCCCACCAAAAAAGAAGACAAAACCGGTATACGATCTTCTATCATCTGTATTTCCTCCCCAATCTGCATCGACGTACGCCTGCAGACCTTGCGACGATTTAGCATATAACATCTTCGCATTGGATGTAGTCTGGATGTACCGCAATAAGTGTTTCAATGCTCCAAAATGTTCTACGTGAGGTTCCGCATTATATTGCGAAAGTTTGCTTATCGTATGGCTGATATCGGGTCGCGTAGAGACTGCCAAATACATAATAGCGCCCACAATCGACTGGTAAGAATTCGGATTTTCCCTCTTGCACGTTTCGTTTTGACACTTTGACAGTTTCATTCCAGGATCCAACGGCGTAAAGCAGGGCTTACATACTTCCATCTTATATCGGCTAAGGAGTTCCTGGATATATTGGTGTTGATGTATTGCAATAGATCCTCTCGGTTCGCTTCGCTCAATTTCTATCCCAAGAAATTGTTTTACTGATCCTTTGTCCACACTATCAAACGCCGCGCCAATTTTAGCCTTTATCTCTCTTAAGGACGACTCCGCTGAGCAAGCAATCAGAAAGTCATCAACATACACTGCAACAATATTGAAACCGTTTTCTTTGTTCATAACATACACGCAGCTATCCCCATTGCATCTAATAAATCCAATTTGCTGCATTACCTCGTTCAGTTTTTTATTCCATTCCCTCCCTGATTGTTTTAATCCATAGAGCGACTTACGTAATTTACAAACCTTCTGTGGATTATTTTTGTCGACGAATCCTTCGGGTTGAAACATAAAAACGTCTTCGCTTAGCTCTCCATTAAGATATGCTGATGTTATGTCGAGATGGTGTACAAGGAGTTCGTACTGTACTGCAATAGCTAAAATTAGTCTTATGGTTGAATAACGGACTACAGGGGAGAAGGTTTAATTGAAATTTATCAATTATTTTTGAGAACAACCCTTGGCTACGAGCCTACATTTGTACCTGTCAATCGATCCATCTGGTTTTCTTTTCAGGTTGAAAACCCATTTACATCCTATAATTTGGTTCTTTACCGGTGGATCCACAAGTTCCCAAGTCTCATTTCTTATAAGCGCGTCATATTCCAACTGCATAGCACGTTCCCATTTGGCAGCATCACAACTTTTCTTCGCTTCAGCAACTGATACTGGAACCGAACACAGTTCTCGCACCGAATTGACCGTTTCAACTATGTTGTACTGCTAGGCTGGTCTGCCTGGTTTTCCAGTTCGAATCATCCTTGGCCGTCCTGGCCCAACAACCCATGTTCTGCTTGATGACTCTGGTGAGCTTTTTGTTTTTTTGTTGTTTTGCTTTGCGGAATATCCGGTCTGCCATCTGGGATGTTACCATCATTGCAAAGTTGTACGCACTGATCTTGTGGAACAACGATTTCATCATTTTCTGCAATTAAAAATTCGTTAGCATCGAAGAAATTATTTTGTGTTCTGTTCTCAAAAATTTTAACATCACGACTCTTTTCAATTTGTTTCGTTTTTGGATCAAAAAGCCTGTATCCTTTGGATTGGTCGGAATATCCCACGAAAATTAGTTCTCGACCCTTTGCAGCGAATTTAGAATTTCCAGGTCTTTTGTTCAGAGCTATGGCTCTCGAACCAAAGACTTTTAAATGCGAAACATTTGGCTTCGAACCAGTCCAAATTTCATATGGAGTAACGTTACCCAAAATCCTAGATGGGGATCTATTCCTCAAGTAAGCCGCAGTGTTAATAGCTTCTGCCCATAAATACTCCGGGAGATTTTGGTCTAGCAGCATACACCTTGCCATTTCGACGAGAGTCCGGTTTGCTCTTTCAGCAATACCATTCTGCTGTGGAGTGTACTCGACCGTAAGTTGGCGTGTTATTCCGTGTTCCTGCAAATACTCGTTAAATGATTTGTTAACGAATTCACGTCCGTTATCACTCCGTAAACATTTTATTTTACGTGACGTCTGGAGCTCAACCATACTCTTAAATTGTTTGAAAGTTTTAAACACTTCATCTTTAGTTTTTAAAAAATAAACTTCGATCTTTCTAGATTTATCATCAATAAGTGTCATGAAATACCTTGCTCCCCCAGCCGATGATACCCTCATTGGCCCACAGACATCGCTATGCACCAGTTCTAGCAGATGATTACTTCGAGTCAATGTTTGTTTAGGAAAAGGTTGGACCGTTAATTTCCCTTTTGCGCACACCACACAATCCACTTTGATTTCAGATGAATCGATATTCAGCCCAACTACCATGTCCTCCTTCTTGAGCTGTTGAAGATTATTCATATTCAGATGTCCATACCTTTGGTGCCATTTCTGAAGAGTACTGCCATTAATTCTAGGTTGAAAACAAATGAATTCAGTTTTTGGTCTAATAATATATAGTTCATTTCTTTTATAAGCTTTCAAAACAACCGAGTTCTGTGGATTCCTAATAAGAGCCACGTCGTGTAAAAAATCCACTGTAAAATTGTGCTTGGTTATTTTACTCACAGATAAGAAGCTACCTTTCAACTCAGGAATATACAAAACTTTCTGCAGAAGAATATCACCTGATTTCAGTTCAAGTTTGACTGTACCAATCCCGCTCGATGTGACGATTTTGTCATTGGCTAACTGGACCATTTCGCATTCGACGTCATTTCGAAATTCGGAAAATAATTCTTTATTACAGCACATGTGTGAGGTTGCTCCGCTATCCAAGCACCACTCATCGCGTCGCAGCATCGAACCATCTATTGAAGAAAAGAGACCAAACGAAGTTAACTGTTTTTGCTTTTGTTTTCTGCAATTAGCGGCAAAATGACCACGTTTTCCGCAAGAATAACATTTTCCTTTTGTGGGATGATTAGAATTACCGGTTTGATTTTTCTCCCGTGATTTGGCGGCAAAAATATGTTCACTTACCGAACCGTTAGAATGTTCCTTACTTATTCTTCTTTGTTCCTCTTCTAAGAGTTTGACCTTCAAACTACTAAATGTGGGCAGATTGTCGCGACTTTCGATTGCGACTATGAAGTTTTCATACTCATCCGGCAAGCTGCAAAGTAATGTGATAGTCAAAATTTCTTCAGGGACCGACACCTGTATTTCACGTAATTTTTCCACAACACCAGAGAATTCATTAATGTGGTTTGTCATTGACTGACCGTCTAACATTTTCGCGTGCAACAAATGCTTAAACAGATTAACCATGCGACCAGGCCCTTTTGGCATAAATATTTCAGCCAGTATGTCCCATGCTTCTTTTGAACTTCTCGCGTGTTTTACGTGAATTAACTCCGACGGTTTAACACTAAGCAAAATTGTTGCTAGAGCTTTCGCGTCCGCGGCGGTCCATATGGTTTTCTCTTCGGGTTTCGGTTCGTCCGTTAATTTATTGGACCCGTCGACATACGACCAAAGTTCCGTGTGCACGAGAACACTTTTCATGTGGATTGCCCAGCTTCCATAATTTTCCCCGTTCAACTTATCGATTTGGAATAACGAACTCATCGCAATCGCCTCTCGAATATCAGAAAAAAAAAATTCGACTTACGAATGTGTCTTGGACCAAACGGAAAAAAAATTACCAAAAAAAAAAACTAATCTCTGTTAATACCGTTGTCTGGGCCCATAACCTGTTGTAAAATAAAAGGCAACCAGATATGACAAAATATTAACAAGTGTTTATTCTTTGCTGGTCTAACACGGAATGAAATAACATTAATATGAATTACTATCAGAAGACGTAGAAACAACACTTGCGTTGACGTGTTACAGCAGTTACAGTTGTGTAGGAAAGTTTACAAAACGAAACAATAATTTTTGAATTATGTTTTAAACTTTAAATTTATTCTTCTTTCCTCAAATTTATCAATGACATTTTTTATTAGAAATTAAGCCTTAACTTGATTAAACTTAAATGTTTAATCCTTTTTTAGGCACGAAAATAATCTCTCTACAGATGAGGTTGTCACTGGTAATGTTAAAATTAGATTACATAATTTGAAGTTAAACTCTCACCTTATTTTGTTTATATTATTTCTGGCACGTAAGGTCCGTTTTTAAGGCTGGTTTGTCAAAAAAATTATGGATATGAAGTACCTACGTTATTGAGCAGCCTTTAAGGAAACTTAAGAAACTTAAATTGTTTCTTAAATGCCGTAACAGTGAGTTGCAAAAATTCGAAAAAAGGCAAGGAATTAAATCGGTCATCAATATAAGTAATTATTTGAGGGACAATATCTTCAAGAAGACTTAAATACTTTTCTTTTGTCGGTAAGTAAGTTTCAAAACTTCTTCTTTTGTTAAAAAACGATAGGTTATCGTTTTCATTATTTTTTTTTCCAAAGCAGTTCAAAATTGGTTGGATTAACTAATTGAGAAATTTAATTTTTTAAAATTTTTAATTTAGTTTAAGCGAAATTGAATATCATTTGATACTCATTGTAGAATTGTAAAAAAAATATCACTTTGCGGAAAGCATACAAAAAATATAATGAACTTCTTGTCCTTAAAGCAAAACTTCAAACCTTTCGGAAGAACGATTGTGTCACTGTGAATGGGACTTTCCAGGAGAAATATTGTCTCCATAATGCATCCATTGTACTCGTAACGTATTAACTTTAAAAAAAAAAAAAACCGACACACGGTTTAATCTAAGAAACTGATTGCTTCAAAACTACATTTAATTGATGATCAAAACAGTGAATATAATATTTTATTTTGGAGTGCAACTATTTGGGTTACCTGACATTACATCAGCCTAATCATAGCTTTGACATACCAATTGGATTAATATATTTTCCTTTTTTAAGAATAGAATGATAAAATCAAATACATTTTTGACCGATCTTGATACAGAGTCAACAACAATTCCTTCTTTTTTAACTACGTACATCACAGAAATCTGGGTTTTTTTGGATACATCCGTCGTTTCATCAAGAAGCAGACTTACAAAGTCTGAGTCCTTTATTTCAGTTCGCATTTGGTTCAGTACAGTATCAGTACAGTTTTGGATATCACCAGATAAAACTGTTGAATTATCCAAATGGTTTTTTTAAAAATTGGGTTGTAAGAACCAAGCAAGGTCTTAAGTCCTTATTAATTTCCCCCTATTCAATGAACTAAGCGATTAATCATTACCTCTAAAAGGTAGATCCATACATATAAGATGCCAAGTCACATCAAATAGGCTCTTAAAAACTTATTACGGTTTTTCTTAACGTCTTTATTATTTTTGCAATCGTGACGCAGCGAAGTACATTTTCAATACGAACAACACCAAATTTTTTTGTTAACAATTTTTTAAATGCGAAGCGCACTGTTTTCCACGCTTTTTTCCAGCTTTTAACAAATTGTTCCAAACACTTTTTTCTTTCGAAAACAGAAAGCATGACCAACAATATAATTTATTTGTTTTTAGACAACCTCTATAACCACGAAAAACTATCAAAATATTGCGCAGAAAATTGTCGAGCGCATAGTTTTGTAGCAGTTCTAATGTTTAAAAACGGTTTTGGCCTTCGAATATCTATTAGGCCCTTTTTTCCTGGAATCCTCGGGCCGAAAATGGTTTACTCAATACACTTTCAACGATATAGTTGCATTCGGTCATTGTAATTTTTAATTTTACTTCACAAAACAGACAAAAACTATTTTTAATGACAGTAAAGCCACCTGTTCCGATGCTGAGCAACTAAATAAAAGTTATTTAACAGATATTTAATTTTGTATCTTAACTTAAAATGATTTTGCTGAGATTTGTTCAAATGGAAGCACTCATTGCAATCAATATAGGGACGCTTCGCCCCTAATTCAAGGGGTTTTGAGTACCCTTGATAAGTACTGAAGTACTCTATTTTCAACTTCTCTAAAGCATTTCAAAGAGCCAATGCATCAGCCTAAGGTGCAGTGGTACCATCGTATCCCAACCTGTTGCCATCTACGCGTAGGTCACCTGTGGAACAATGATTTCTTTCGCAGGACTAATGCTACGACTTAGAAACTCGTAAAATTTATCAGCCAATAAATTTTCACCCGAAACATTTCTGTTAATGCGGTGGTTTTTCCGCAAATGGAAATTTTAATAAGCCGCAAATCTGGTAACAAAAAAAATGTGTATAAATTAAGAATTATTTCCCAAAGGAATGTGTTTCAATTAACTCGCGGAAGTTACAATTGTTGCTATTATACAAAGCGGAAAGAAAATAAATAACAACAATCCTCTAATCCCCATGGTAACAAAATTACAGAGCGCACAACCATTGGAGAATTATTAAGATTTATGCACGATTTATTATACTCAGGGTCTCCAGTGAAACTCTCATCCACCAAGAATGTTTGGTTGACTCCTTGATGGATTAAACGGAAATTGTTTGTTATTTTTAATAGAAGAAATTTGATATTTTGTGAATAAAATAAAGAAGAACTGATTGTGCTTTGTTGAGGAAAAATTAAGGACATAAGGACAGCTGCATTTTGAATGGAGGATACCGACTAATCAGTCCAGATTAGACCTTATTAGCTACACTTGACGATTTGACAAATTACTACGCGAATCGTTAGTCCTTGGAATGTATCGGCCTTAGAAGATCCAAATTACAGCTGAAGCTGCTTTCTAAAAGTTCAAAATGAGGATATAAATGAAGTGCAATACGATGACGATTTAGAAACTGATAGAATTGCATAATAGATTTTATTAATTTTTTTTTTCAAAGCGTGATTTTAAAAAAAATAACGAACTCAGCTCTACATTTAAATTCAAGCCAATTGATCTCAATGAATTAATGTTAATATTAAAAAGATGAACTCTTAGCAGGCGCTTAAACTTAACATCTGGGCCCAATCACAGTTAACGTCTTAAATAGGTCGTTTAAGTGTGGGGCGTTTCTTTGCTACAATAAAGGGTCAGTAATTGTATCTGTCGCAGAAGGACCAACAAAAGGAGAGCCATCAACATGATGCCTTCTGTTTAATAAATTGTAGAAAAATGTTCTTTTGAATAATTTAATAAAAATGTTTCGGATAACAAAATACTAATAACGAATCAGTCAGGCCAAGTCATTCATGTGAAACCTCGGTTAATTGGCTGATCCTGCGACGTTTTCATATTTTTAAAGAGGCTTCGAAACAACCCATAGAGAAAAATCTTGCGAAATAAGGAATGATGCGATAAAATGGTTTGAATCATATTAAACGAATCGTACACAACGTATTGGTTTAAATGGTGTGCTGTCAGGTGCTGAGAATACCTATTTTGGCGTGCCACAGGGAACTACACTCGGTCCTTTGTTGTTCTATAGGGTAATTAATCAAGCATTACAAAATTCTTCCAAATGGCTGTTAACTAAACTAATGTAGCAGCTATTATCTTGCTTCTCTCCCTTAGTGTGCATGAAGCGACATGGAAGATTGCAAGGCATATACAGGCAACTTAACTACGCAACTTCACCTCTTTGATAGATGCGCTGTCTGCCATGAAAACCCAGTGGCCCAAAAGCAGTCATCCGATTTTGTATAACTATATCCTTAAAGCGAAACCATATATTTACAGGATTAAGCCTTAATCAAGACATAAGACTATAGGACTATATCGGAAATGTAACTCAAAATATCTTTTGCTGCGCAAGTTGTTTTTGCGCTTACATCAAGTTCAGCAATTTGTGGTAACAAAAGTCATCGCATGCATCGCTTCACGACTCTCTTCCAGGCTAAACGCTTAAGTATTTCATCTTTTGCAATAAACAACCAAGAACTCTAGATACCTCGATCATTGCAGACTGTGACTTTTAAGGTCTTTTAGTGTAGATTCAAAGAGTCTTCGCGCAGGAGCTTTGACATCCATCCGCGTTCATTGACCCCGCCAGCTGTCATATCTTTTATTGGTGACCTTCTTGCGAGATCGAGATCGATGTTAGACTTGTACAGCTCTTTTTTCCACACTCCAACTGCGCAAGAGACAACCCGCGGGTTTCTTCTCTCCAAGTGACCGAGAATAATAAGGATCTTATATTTTGTTAGCTTGGTCCTAAGGTTAGACGTCAATTTAATCGCTTTGTATCTGTTCAACTTTATTTGTGATGATTCATTTTAAACATTCATTTCAGCTTTTTATTATTCCTCATTCCGTTGCTGTTTATAACTTTAAAATTAAACATCAAATTAAAATACAAAACATTAAGAAAACTGCTGTAAACAACTTTTTTGTTTCATCAAAGAAAAGAACCGAAATTGTGGGCTTGGCATTTTGATCGTTAGTTTTTCAAACACACCTCAATACAATATTTTAAAAAGCAACACTCTTCAAAGAAAACACTCGGCAATAAATGTCAAAGTAGGATATTCTCTCTCACACTCAAATTCAAAAACAGAACTCATAAACAAAAGTATTCCTCAAACCACTCATCCAAACATGTGAGTTGCAATGCTTTCAAAAGAGACTGCTTACTCACAGGGATATCGTATTTTGAGTGGCGCCAATAACATGTCAAAATTTTGTAAAAATTGATTCATTTCATTCCTCCAAAATAAAGTTGTAAATTAAAAAAACTTGACTGATCAACTTCCACGATCATCAAGACTTAAAAAGCATTTCTAATTTGAGTTGAAAGGCTGTCAAGCCACAATTAAAACAAACTAATAAATTAATTAAGATTTCTTTTATGATTTAAATTAAGTTTTAATAAGATTTTGGGACAACTTTGATATAACTCATGAATCTTACCTGATTTTTTTTAATTAACTATAAAATTGATAACATAAAGTTGAAAGGCCAAGTGTCAACCAACCTCTTGGCATAAGATTGTGTTGTGATTTTAAAAACACTTTTTTTTATGTGGAGAACACCAGTCATTGTGTTTGGCTCAGAAGATACAGCCTTCTGACAGACGGATGGACGGACAGCTGAGCCTTCCTTAGTCATAGGGTTATGTTGGCACCCTTAGGGTACGGAGCCCTAAATATTATATCGATCAAATGACTACACTTTAGGTCATTCGCATTTTTGCCCGTTGCTGGCTTCAAATTGTTGATTTCTACGTCAATGTCGAGTTTTCAAAAAGCCTTTGGCGATCTGACGGGCCAGGTCAAAGCACCAAAGGGTGACATCGGATTGACCGGAAATCGTTGATTCAAAATCTTCATTGTTGCCCGAGCTGTGTTAGCGGTTGCTCCATCCTGCGGAAAAAAGCTCGTTTATTATCTGTCAGCAGTTGCGTTAAGAGTTGTACCATCAGCGCCCTCAAAAACAAAGGGGCCACCAATCATTTTGAGGGGAATCAACGGATCTTCTTGCATTTCATGTGGATTCTGCGTGACCCATGAATGCAAATTTTTGTTTATTCGCAGAACCAGTTAAGTGAAAGTGGATTTCCTCGTGTTGCACCAGGTTTAACAAAGTACGGGAGTGAATTAATCTCACTTGACTGACCGTCAAGCAGCAATTGGTGAACAGTTTGTACTTTGAGAGGGAAGATCTTCAGGCCTTTTGCTAACATTCGTTGCCTCAAACGTCTGCTGATTGCCGATGCCAAATTGTGGGCATTGCATGATTTCCTAATCGACACAGTCAGACGTCCTAGGACGCAGCAGTGATATTCTTGGTCGAACGAGAAAAATAGGAACGGCCACTTTGGACGATTCTTTTGAACTCAGTTTGCACGAGACGCTTAGCTAAAGAATCACTCGGGTTCCAGTACGATAAGGAATCTATATTTCTCCATTGTTTAATGTTGGCTTCGGCTTATTCTACAGTTTGCGAGAGATTCGAGTATAAAAAAGTTGCTGCTAAGTTGAGTGAGACATTTTCAGATGCCTCCTGTGTTTTATGTGAAAACTTTATCCACGATAAGCATCTTAACAAGAAATTAATGGTGAACTAATTCATGCAACGAATCAATTCGTGCCATAAGCGGTTATGTGCAATACTAAAACCCCATCTACGTAAAAAAAAATAAGCTTTGAGACAAGTATTGAGGAAGACGAGATTACTGAGAAATGAAAATTATTTCTATAAGACATGAAGCGGATACTGCCTTCTATGTTGGAGTCTGTCTGAGAGTACAACATCAAAATTGTATTTGGAGTCTTCAATGCTAAAAAAAAGACAATCAATACGGCACACAATATGCAGCAAAACTTGGCTTACCTTGGTTGATGAAAGCCATTTTTTCGAATATTCTCAATTTTAAAGCCTTTATAGGGCAGTTTAGATCCAATACCAGCGAGAAACAAAAAGATCCTAAGTCGGTAGTCTCGGGTTTCCAAAATGTATTTAGATTTCCATTTCTACCTCCAATTAATACTTTGAGCGATAAATATCTGACATGGTCATTTCTCTGGAAATCTCTGAGGATGTGGACAAACCACATTCACGAAAGTGAATTTTTTCTCTCTTTGAACCAAAACCTTGTTTCTATAGAGTACAGCCCATTTTATATTTGTTCTTTCCATCAAAGCTAGAGATACACTTTAGTTTGCTACTTCTTGATGAAGTCCATATACGGGATGGTCACTTTTGGGATGGTAACAAGAGCTGTTCCTTTGAATGAACTCTTAAGCTGGGAAAATTTTGAGGTTGTTTTTATTCAAAGTGGCCCAAAAGCAATCACCTGATGTTTGTTTGAAATATCTTTTAAATGAAATAAAACAATTTCAACTTCACTTTTTAAATGTAACTCGGTCTTAAGGTTGCCTTGTTTGTGGGGGGTCCATTCAAGTAATTAAAATTTTGCCCCCTTTGTAACACGCCTGTAGTTCTGATGACAATATAATTAAGTGTATTCATTTTCGTTGTCAAACCAAGACGACTGTGACTGTGGTTTTTTATCCCTTCAATATAATAAAAGGTCTTGATCTTGACGGATTACTTCTTTGAGAGAGATCTGTGACTTCGAAAATCAAAAGATCAAAAAACGTTGGTGCGATCAAACCGAGCAATTTCGCCAATAAAATTCGCTAGAGAAACGACCGTGGTATGAGGAAATGTGTGGCACGTTGTCTTGTCCACGAAATCTTAAGCCACTGAGGTGATATTCTCTGGGAAAATAACTTTTGGCCACTGGATTTTGTCTGTGAGGGATATACGCGTCCCGCTGACAACTATCAAAAGGGCTTCAAAAATTACTGGGTCAATCTAACAACACGCAGAACAGCAAAATTGCTAATAGACAAACCGAATAACAAGGTAGCGAAACGGGCTCTTAACTCCAGCAGAAGGAGTCTACGGTTAATGGCGGGACCGACAACATGGCACATTAACCTAAACCTCCACTTACATAGACTCGGACTAGCAGAAATCTCAAAATGCCAAAGCTGTGGGGGGGAAGAGGAAGAGGAAGATCTGGGGCACTGCCTCTGTCTCTGTGCAGCAACAGCGAGACTGCGATATAAAATGCTGGGGTCAACACTGATACCAGATCTTGCGCAACTCAAGGAAAAAGAGATCAGTGAGATCATGGAATTCGCAAAACGAACGAAAATATCTCCCGACCATTCTTATATCCATAGAAATCCCCACGATTCCCCCCCCCCTTTTTTTTCCACTGCAACCCCCTTCTACACACCGGAAATAGGTAAACACAACAGGCTCAACCAGAGGCCTAAGTGAACCAACTAACCAACTTTTGGCCACACTTCTCCAACGTGTCGTTGCACTTATTTCTGAGGCACGTGGTTAAATGCCTTAATAAGGATTATTCCGAAAAAAAAACCGTCACGAGGATTCCACGATGCTGAGAAGAATATTGTATATTTTGCGGCCTTTTGCTTCAGAAATGTCAAAACAAAACTGTCTCCATTTGCAAAATTTAAACCATCTTCCGATAGGGTGATTCGTAATGGGCCACATTTTATTTCCTTCACATACTACTGCAAATAGTTAAATTATTTCTTATGTTCTGCATTCCACTTTTTGTGAATTCAAACTCCAAATTTGAAATTAGGTGCTTTGTATCTCATTCAAAGCGGTCACAGTGAATTCATTTTTCGAACATGAAAATGGGTGTTTTGAATTTCGAAAAATCATTGTTTTCGAATTGATAATGTGAGTTAGCAAAGTGCGACTTTATATTTTATTAAAAAATGTTAAACAACATTTCGAGTAGCTGAATGCCTTCTGTTAAAATTATATACAGAGTTCCTGCTTTCGCAGATTTATGGACAGTGTGGGCACTATTCTACGCTGAAGCCTACATCTCCAAGTAGCCGATCAAACTGTTCCTGAATTTTTTTTAACTTAATCGTCCCTCCGATAGATTCGCTGACTGTCGATCTACCAAGCCCAATGTCAAAATCTTACCCCACTGAGCTTTGGTAGCTTCCTTTAGTCAGAAATCGGAGATTGGTTGGTCATTTCTGAATCCACTTCCCCGCAGAATGTCAACAAAAATTGTTGTTTTAAACCAAAATTGTTTTTGAAATGGCAAAGAATCGTAATCTTAGTTATAATATAATTAAATAATAAGTTTATTAAAAAATTTAAAGAATCTTAAAAATTTGTCAAAGTGTTCGAAGTGGATTGAAAAAAACATCGGACACAATAACACACAAAAATATAAGTTTTAAATAAACTAAAACGCCATTCAGAATTTATGTTTTTTTTTGCTTTTCTTTTCAGTTCTTCGATGATAATTTGAAAAACCGTGACAGTGAAAGAAATATTGTATACCGAAATCGATACGTCAACACGAAAACACTTTGCAAAGCTTGATAATGAAATGGATGTATACGGATATGATGGTCGAGGACCAACATCATCCCTACCATTATCATCGTCAGTTACATCCATCAAAAGCGCCCGATCCACTCCATTCCTACATCCGATGTTCTCGACCAAATCGGACGACACATTCACTCACTATAGTGCAGCAACCGCATCACACCAGACCGACACAACATTCACAGGACCAACGAATCGAATCTTTGATGACATCGTCTATCTCTGCAGAACGGCAACCGAAACATGGTCATCATTTTGGGGTCCGGATGTCCTGTGCACACCAAAACCAACAAACGATGCGACGACAACATCTCAACCGACTGATACATACAAATGCCTACTCGAATCCTTCCAGAACAGCACGAAGAGGGCCCACTTCACCTGTCAGGCCCCCTACGACGCCGACGTGGACGACACACTGAGTAATAATGCCCGTGATTGTATCCTCAATACAACACTCCTAGTTCATAATGTCCTTAATCCAGTATCAGAATTTAATTTAGTCGTTTCGAAGTTACCTGATCTCGTTACCAATCACCTGTCGTCATCGATGCCGACACTCGATGAGAATGGTGACCCACTGATGGTGGACACCAACAGCAGTGTCAATTGTGATCTAGTACAAAGTCGGACGTTTGTGTGCTCGCAGCGTGGCGTTAGCTGGTCGCTGTTCGAGAACCTCTCAGTGAATACATTCGATTCCAGTGCCACAGTTCTGGGGGAGCAGCTCGAGTGTGTTTTGCGTTTGAATCCAAGTGCGGATTATGCTTGGTGGTCGAGCCCGTTTACGCTCCTTAATCAGTCGATTTCCGGCAGCGGAACTTCAATATACAATGCCAGCAGTAATTTTAGTGATGTTTGGTCATCAGATAATGACGGATATCCAGCGCCAGAAGGCAAAGGATACGATTGGATGTTCCTGTTCGTGATTGTGTTTATATTCGCCGGCGGATTGGGCAACATTTTGGTCTGTCTGGCTGTCGCGCTCGATCGGAAGCTGCAAAATGTAACGAATTATTTCTTATTCTCGTTGGCCATTGCCGATTTGCTGGTCAGTCTTTTTGTCATGCCTCTGGGTGCTATACCGGCGTTTTTGGGTGAGTACTATTTTTTTTATATAAAATTTGACTAGGAAAATGATGGTCTTTACGTGGTTTACACATACGTTTCAAGGGTCAATCCTAATGGCCACGTAAAACTCATTTCAAGGGATAAAAACAAGTGTTCTCTGATCCCATATTAACCAGCTAAATTTAATCTGTAACGAGTGTTTGAAACAAAAGGGATCCTTTTGTTTTAACGGAGAGGGGAAATTTGCTTTGCCTGTATTTATTTTTCTAGACAAAAATCGTTCCACTCACAAAGAGGTCATAAATTTTTCATATTATTACACAGAACTCGCAAAAAGGACATTTTGCCGAACGCCTGTGTTTATGAGGTACGTGCTTATACAAGAAATATGAGAAGTGTGTCCTGAGAATGGATGAAAGAATGGTAACAACACGTCCGTTTGCCAACAGAAATGCATATTCTAAGAGAAAGCCCTCAGGAAGCAGTGAGTAATTTGTTAATTTGATTTGTGGCCGGGTTAATGGAAAACTCTACAGTATTTGTGAATCTCTGCTGGAACTTTTTTTTCATAAGTTAGGCAATACTTTACAATGTTAATTGTTTTATTTCAAATTAAAAGCAGATCTGAGTTCTGAATTAAATTTAAGATAAAAATATTTTACTCATCGTGTATTGAATATTTAATTCCATGACATTTGCCTGCCTGACCTTAAAGGTGATTGAGACGGTTTCCAGTTTTTATTTTCACTTTTTGTGTCAAAGATTTGTGTACTTTGCTCTACGAGTTTAACGCGAAGATTGACATGAAGCAAAAGACAATGGAATCATGTCATTCTTTGTAGAGTAAGCACCGCAAACCCTTAAATGTGATAAGTGATTTTACGGACACCAACGATTGGATCAGTTAATAGATAAGAATTTCGAATCTTCGATCGAAGTTGTCAACTTTTATCTCGTTTTCGAATGTGGTCCGGTCACCAAATTCCGCTGGGATCTATTTAACAACGCTATGACTGGAGTGTAGGCGTTATTTTCGTGGAATTTTAAGTGCGTACGTGTCATTGTCTCTGCTGTGAGGGTATAACACTAGCAGCAAAGTGAAGAACCAATTGTCCAAAAAAGGTGACATTTCACTTGTTGTCATATTAATGACAGCGAATGAAATACTGCGAATTAAGCGAATGTAAATGAGACGAAATGAAATTTCTCATCACAATTCGGACTCCTCCCGTGGAGCAATAAAAACCGAAGTACTTCTGAGTTTCAAATCACTACCCTAATTTTCGAGTACTCTGTGTGAAATACCGCATGGCTCCACCTTTCGTGTAGCCTGTTCGCTTTAAATGTTAAAAAATGCTTTGTTTCTTCAAAACCAAGCATTCGATAACCGCAATTGACGATTATGTTTGTTTAATTTTGTATGATTTTTCGACCATGAGATACAATTTCCACCTCTGTGTACGTAGATGACCGTTCTTTACGATGCTCACCAATCAAACGACCAATTTTTCACTTGATATATACCTAAAAAATAACCATGTTAGTGCCGAAGCGTTCCCTTAAAATCACTTAATTCTCTCCAATGGTCGAAAATAAAAATGCTTTAATCTGAAGCCCATAACTTCAAATACCTCAACGAATTTCAGCACTAGAAGTGGAACACTTTTTAGATTTATTTTTTACGAGTGACGATAGAGACGTTTTTTATAACCAAGTGTCTGGTCCAGCTTACACAAAGCACGATTTGATATTTGTCACTTTCAAATTTGTCATAAATAAAAAGCAGTTGCACTTCACGTGCATTGATTTAAAGATGTTGAATACCAAATTACTAGAAAGCCTGCGCGCTATAAACTAACAGCCATTTGGTGATAGGCTTTTCTCTAATTCACTGGGGCGTGACTTTGGCGTTGGTCCAACTACTAAGTACTGCTTACAACAGCTGTAAGGGATGTTATGAAAATAAGGTCCAAGGCGGTTGGTTTAGAAAAAATTCATCCAATTTATTGGTGTGGAAAAGCTGATACACCAACAAAGTAAATTCTTACGCACACTTACTGCTTAGTAGTCAGCAGAAATGAAGTTGATTCTGGAAGCATCTCCATTGTTTTTCTGGAAAACGAGTCAATTGAATTTGTGAGCAAAGCCGAAAATCTTGCCCAGTTATAATGGAACTATCATATTAAAACTTGCTTACCGTCACTGGTACCCATTATTACATATGGACATGAAGTGTGTTGTTGCGTAAATTCAAGCTCCAAAATGAGGCCAAAAGTGGCATTCAACAATATTGTACGGTTTTCGTAATCTATTCTTGGGTGTTCAATACTTCTGGAGTTTTGGTGATTTACACCGGCCACAAGTAAATTTTTCTATGCACACAATCCGCAATTTGTTGACGCTTAGCTAACGAATTTTCGTCAAGTAATATGTCAAATTCTCGTTGAAGTCATTTCAATGATATTTTTTCCTAAAAAGAAACCCTAAAGTGAATCAGTGATTGTATCAGCGCAAACAATTGCATCTTTTTAGGGTTCCGTACCTAAAGGGTGCCAACGGAACTCTATTACTAAGCCTACGCTGTCCGTTCGTCTGTGGCTTACAATTTTTACAGAATGTGTACTTCTATCGCCGAAATAATAACAAATAATAAAAACGATGTAAATTAAAAAATAAATGGAAGTCCCCATACAAAAAACTTGTTTCTTAAAATCACTACTCAATTAAACACCCCAAAGTATTCTTGGATCCCGAATCGATTGGTTATTTTGTCGACGCAACGCTACGCGGGACCTAGTGATGATTAGCTGAAACCTATTGACACAAAGTAAAAGCTCGAGATCGGTTTATATGCCATTCCAATAAGAGGAATGAGAGATCAAAATTCGTTTGAAATATGTTGAGAATATCAGAATGTAGTGTTGTTAGTGCAAATTCCAATTTCCTTGAAGGCGTTTTGCTATTGCAGAGCTGAGCTTGTAGCAAACCGTCAATTGGCTAACTCGTACATCTGTGCGACGCTGTGAGAAATTTTAAATGTAAGTTCTATAATTTGTTGCATACTGAAGGGTGGTACGGAACCCTTCACGTGAGAGTCAGACTCGCACTTGGCTGTTTTTTTTCATTTTTTTGGTTTTCACCAAGAAAAGGTTATGTACATTAACCTAATAACTAAAAATATTCACTTTCATAGCTTTTGGATCAATCCTCGTTGTACGCACCCAGAATTCGTCTTCATTTCTTTGACACAACTTTACATAAATAGTCAAACTCTAAGAAACGCGACAAGAATGACAGTAAAATTCAATTACAAATATCTGCCCCCTGACAATCATTTCTTTTGCCTTAGGAAACAAAACCCCTCAGCGATTATTACTAAACTCATTCAAACGACAATCAATCAACAATTTTCTTTTTTCCCATCTCATTTGGGCCACTTTGTCACTGAGACTCGTGCATACAATCATCTCCAGCAATTTGTCTTCTTTTACCTTGATCCAATGATATTTTGTCCATCCTAGTTAATTTGATGCCAATATTGGCATCCATGGCACGTCCAAAATTGATTTCGAGCTGAGAGTGAACGATGTATCGTCATGACACACAAGAAAAATATATTCTTCGATATCTGGACATTTCCTAATTCACTGATTAAGTGAGCTATTAGGGACTAACTCAATTTATTTACATGTCCCTGTATCGAACAATGAAAGAAATCCGGATGAGAGCGAGATGTGTGTGTGTGTGGGTACAGAGTTTGGCAATTTCCAAAAGCGAAAGTCATCAACTGGCCCAACAAAAGAATAACAAAGTAAATTCGTGTGCCGAAGCGTCACGATTTATTTAAAAGGAATTCTCGCATGTAGCCAGATGCATCATCGCGTTGGCCGACAGGAAAAGGGTTGCGTAGGTGAACCAGCACAGCTTCTAACATAGAATCGCAGCACTCAACTTTCAAGGAGCATAGCTTGGGAATGAAATTTAGAGGAGCATGTGTTCCTGTTGATGCCCGCCCCTGCAGTCAGAGGAGATGTGGTCTATAAAATAAATCCTTTCGAGTGAGTATTTCTCTCTTGAAAAATATTGAATGGGAAGTCCATTCAGTTTGGTTAAGGAGTGCACTAGACATTTGGCAACTAAGTGGGTGGAGATTTCCTATTATTTGGACGGCCAGGACCACCGACGCGAAGGACGTTATTTTTTGGTTTGAATGAAAACATTGCTTTTCAATTAGGTCGGTGAGGAAGTTTGAAGTTGTTTGTATGACAATGTTTGTGTAGACCAAAAAAAGGACCATAGAGGGCCATAGTATGGTATGCTAATGAAAAGTTCGTAATAAAATGCTTTTAGTAAATTAAATTTGATGTACGCACTTTGTTGTTTCGATGGTGCTACATTCGGTGGTGAACATGGGCCCCAATCAAGGCGGGTCTCCAATTATATGTGCCACGAAAGATAAGGTATTTCACAACCGCGTTGTCCCTATAGTGTAAGTTCGATGACTGTTTAAGTCAAGCATTGAATTCTATCCTTCCTAGCAATGACGTCAAAACTTTGTAAGACCATGTAACTCGTCTCTAAAAATGCTATCTTATTCGTGGTCATTGTCAATTTGAAACTCTCAATTTTTTTTTAAGAACAGCCGCAGTCTGAAGGTTGGAGTGATTGGGGCTGATCATACTATGCAGATCAATCAGGTTGTTGAGGAGGCCCTTATGGGAATGCAAAGTATGACAAACGAAGATGACTTATCCCTCTGTAGTCGGAACAGTTCAAGGGATCTTCTTTCTTTATGATTGAGCAAACGATGCTGAGGCTCAATTCATTCGGCATACTTATATTCTATCATAGTTTGGAGATAATTTGATGTTTGGATTGGATTAGGTCATCTCCATCGATTCCAGCAACCATATTGGACCTATGTTTGTCTAGCATTGTCTGGTGAGTGATATTGTCTCTGTCATGACGAATAATGGATCTTTAATTCTGTTATGATTGAAAGCGGAAAGTTGGTCATCATTGCCACTTAACAGCGTGTTGGTGAATTGAAAGAATGTCATTCCTGTTGTTGTTCTTCTCTAAGCCTTCAATCGTGCCGCCTTCCGTGGCCTTTCTTTTCTGCTTCTATGAAGTTGATGTTCATCCCTGCTTCTATACTCATGGAGATAACGAGCACAACAATCCCTTTTCGGATCTCTCGGCATCCAGGAAATCCTCATTCAAACCCTTGATGCAATTAAGTATTGTTCTAAATCGATATTAGATCATTGAAGCATATTAGAATAAGGAATACTCAAAGATGCATTGATTGCAACGTGATCAATTGGTTTGTTGATCCGAAGAATACAAGGCCCAATTGTGAATGATTCGTTCATAGTTTTCATAGTGTCTCATTCGGGTCGACATATAGAGATATGTCATTGCGGGCATTTTTATAGATCTCTTTGAGTTCTACAACTTTCCCATAGATCGAAATTCAATATCTCTTACCGTTAAGGAGGTATTCACAAAAAACGAATTCGTTCAATCGCTTTTTCATCGAATTTAGTCACATAATCCCGTTTTTGTCCAATACCAGTCTTCGGAATTCGCGATCAACTCAGCTTAAAGTGGCTTATTAAGGATCCCTACATTCAGATCTGAAATCCGGATGACGGCGTACGGTTAAAAGGATTTTGTTGTTTTCTTACGTTATCAGTTTGAGCTCATTCCAGGGGTCCTGACGATCACGACAAGGATTTTGTTTATTTAGTTTATGTGCATGTAAAGTGTGGACAATCAACCGAAACTCTTTGCTTTGCTTTATAGCACTTGTCACGCCTTTTCCGAACCATATGGAGTATTTGAAAGACAATCTACGAAAATTTGTTAATTTTAATATTAAATTTTCGATATGATGGTCGCTTAGTAGTCAACAAATTAAGCATCATCCATTCAGACATTTGAAGATACTGACAAGTCTAGTAAGTTGATGCGCTGCGCAAAGCTTCGCCTGTATTCTATCTAAAGATTCCATTGCCCCAAAAACTGCGTTAAGACTTAATTTTTGTACAGGATCGTCTTTAGAGATTATTAAACATTGGCCGACTAAAACTCGCATGTTATGTTGATATTTCACTAAAAAAAAATCCCAAAATACATGCGAGTCAAACAGGCACACGAAGGGCTCTTCACGACCGCACAATATGCAACACATTATATTTTTTTTAATTTTAAATTTCTCATAGCATCTAGGCGTAAAATTGCATTGGGGTTCAAACAAAACACGGTTTCTTTATGGGACCGACCTTTATTTTTAATATTAGATTAATTTTTTTTTAGCGTTTATATACATTCTGTGAAAATTGCCAAGTCTCGACCTATAACAGAGTGATACTCGGACGAACGGACAGCGGTGTCTTAGTTATGGATTTCCTTTGGCTGCCTTTGGATATGGAACCCTAAAAAACAATAAAAATATCGAGAAAAGATTTCTTAGGTTCGTGTTGATCTTATTAATCATCCAGAGCTTTCCCGCAGAGAGAAATTGAAATTGAATCGATTATTTTAAGATGCAAAAAACCCATTTCGTTATCGCCAAACAAAGGCAGATGAAAATTTCGTGTTGATTTTTTTTTGAACAAAAAATAAGTGGTGAGGTAAACAAATGAAATTGTTATGGAAAAACCTATTCATTTCCAACATACTACTGTGTCCAAAAAATAAGGTGACATTGTATTTATTTTGAAAATTCTTTATTTATTCTTCCAAATCAATTTCATCCCCTTCAAAGTAATCCCCTCCCGATGCAATGCACTTATGCCAACGGATTTTCCAATCTTTGAAACACTGGTTGTAGTCACTTTACGGGATGGCCTTCAGTTCCGTCTTCACTGCGGCTTAAATCTCCTCTATCGTATCAAAGCGGTGTCCCCGGAGCGGTCTTTTGAGCTTGTTGAACAGCCAGACGTCGCACGGCGCCAGATCAGGTGAATACGGTGGTTGCGGAACGATATGGGTTGAGTTTTTGGCGAAATGATCACGAATTACGAGTGCGGTATGGGATGGTGCATTATCGTGGTGTAAAAACCAAGAATTGTCTTTCCACAATTCCGGCCTCGTTACGCAAACGACGCATAACGTTCAAATAATATTCCTTGTTGACTGTTGGTCGGTTGGAAGGAATTCATAAGCACAACACCACGATAATCGAAGAAGATTGATTTTTGAGCGACTTTGGCGCGGTTTTTTTGGTCTCGGCTCTCCTTTGGCACGATATTCGCTCGATTGATCGGTTGTTTCGGGGTCGTAAGCATAGATCCAAGTCTCATCGCCAGTTATAATGCGTTTCATGACATCCTGGTAGTCGAAAAGCATTGTTTCACACACTTCAACGCGACGCCTTTTTTCCAAAAAATTCAATGTTTTCGGTACCAGTCGAGATTTGACGCGCTTGAGGCCCAAAGCATCCCTCAAAATGCTATTGATTGAGCTTTTCGATAAGCCAACTTCATCAGCAAGGGCTCTAATCGTTAATCGATTGTTTTTCAATACCAAATCTTTGATTTGTTTGACGTGAGCTTCATCGGTTGAGGTTGATGGTCGCCCAGAACGCTCTTCGTCTTCGACACGTTCACGCCCGGCTTGGAAATCACTATACCACTTGTAAACATTTTTTTTAGACATAGCCTCATCATCAAAGGCTTTCTGCACCATCCACAACGTATCCGCAGCAGAAAATTGATTCCGCAAACAAAATTCAATGCGAATTCTTTGCTCAATAAATTTGACATCGCAAAAAACAAAAAACTCACTTTTAGCAGCTCAAAAAACGACGCGTATCTCAAACACTATGCATATATTTTGACATGAAATTTCACATAGATGTCACTGACAGTACTACCAACCTAAAAAGAAAGAAAAATTTCCAAATCCTTCGACGCGCGCAGTTTAAATTCATATAGTATGTCACCTTATTTTTTGGACACAGTAGTATGACAGTTTGGTGCAATTTTGCAATTTCCAGGCTGACCGTTTTTGGGAACTGATTGCTTTACCGAACGAAGTTGACGAGCTTTTTTTTCAGTTCGTAATTTACCATAGACTTAGATGATGTTTATTTTCAGCGAGACGCCGTCACATACCACAAAACTGGCGGGACGAATTGACTACGTTAGATTTCTTTATGGCTATGTTCAACGATAACGTTGAAATACCGCGCGAAAAACAGTCACAATTATGCGCAAACTTGATAAACAATTTCATCATATTGGCCAAGTCGAGGCAAGAATTTTACAGACTTTTTTTTCGATTATAAACCTCACTATCATTCATAAATATGTTCAATTTTGCCTCGTTGTCTCCAAACTTTTAATAGAAGTCTTTCCAACCACATTTACTGCAAAAACGAAAAACTCTTAATCCCGTTTTTTACATTTCCATCAAAGCCTCATTGGAAATAAATCAGAAACCCGTTAAAGCCAATAACAAATCATGTACTCTTCCTGTCTTCAATGCACATAATTCATTTTGTCGCCAAAGCTTTCCTTCGAAACATCCAACGAAAACGAGCAAATACCACGAAAATCCTTTCAGTACGAAGTGAAAATCTACATTCGTATCGTTTTTCAACTGTAAGACCTCGATATGTCAATCGAAAGGATTTCCTCCAATTCGACTGAAAAGTAAACGAAAACAAAAGGACTCCAACAACCCGAGTTCATCTAACGTATACCAAACGAAGGCTCTGTCACAACATAAACATCCTCGTTATGTAAAGGATACAACTTATGAAATGAAAAACACAGTTCGATGCACGACACAAAACTGTGAACTGGATGACATTTACCCGTGTGGACGTTGCGAGGCATGCCATCGGTTTACTTACATCGGGTCGGGGTTTGTAAAAGGATTCGTCGTATAGCGGATCCCCTACTTGACTTGTCAAAGGAAGCCAATTTATTAAACTGAATTGCGATTACTGCCAAGAGAAGTGTGCTTGCATGTGTATGGCAACTGATTTGAATTTGTCCTTTATGACCAAGAAAAAGACTTTGTGTCCTTTTCTTTTTTGCTTCCTCTTTATTGCATTATGAGGAAAAAATATAAAAGCTATTTCATTTCAATTTAAAGCATATTCAAAGGGCTAAGAATACTATCTGCCAGGTGCTCGACTCCAAAATTGGTGGCTACATATGGTTCAAAGGATCCGAAAAAAAGTCATCAGAGAGACATAATCAAGTTTTCATAAAGCGGACTTAAGGATCGTAATATTTTGTTTCTTTTTATTGGAAAGTCACAAAAAAAAATCTGAATCTAAATATACGACTTTTAGGACCGTTCACTCAGGGCATAAAATGCGTTGAGTCTTCTGCTGCTCACAAAATTTGTAAAGCCTTTTATATGTAAGTAAAAATTCTACGGATGTTTATATTTTATAGACTTGAGGCGAAGAGCTTATTTGATATCCGGAAAAAAGAGACAGCCTCGCCCAGCCACGGAGAATTGAACAAATACGTAAGGAATAGACAATCAAGTGAAGCTTCTGATGGAGCACATTGAAATGAAAAGTAAGAGTTGGTACGTTGTGAAGTTAAAAATAATCGCTTTTTTGCAATATTTTAATGGTGTCCCATTCGAGTCGACAGGGTAAACAAACAGAGATGTATCATGGCGGGCATTTTTATAGATCTCTTTGAGTTCTACAACTTTGCCGTAGAACGCAATTAAATATCTCTTACCGTTTAGGAAGCATTCACAAAAAATGAATTCGTTCGATCGCTTTTTCATCGAATTTAGTCATATAATTTGTCGCCACGAGAGGACTTTTTATTTAAACATGATAATATACCCAGAACGCCCTTTCTAAGACCTGTTGAAAGAATGATGGAACTTCATAGAGGAACTTCATAACATTCTTTGTATGAACAAAACTGGTAATTTAATAGTAATTGGTGATATCAATATTGATACACTAGACGTGTCCGATAAAGACACTGAAAATTATTTATTTCTTATGGCCTCAAATGGCCTAAAGGGATGTATCAAAGAGCCAACTCGCGTTACAGAAGCTACAAGTACTTGCATAGACCACATTTTTACACGTTTTAAAGTCGGTAATAAGTTCAAATTTCTTGGAAGTGCTTTCGACTTCAGGATAACTGATCATAAAACGATCGTTTTATTCAATGAGGCAGAAATTTCTCCGAAACCTACAAGGGCAGGACAAACAAAAGAGCATTATAGTTGAAATACGAATTTTGGGAACAGGTTTATTCGGAAAAGGACCCATCTACCTCAGTTGATATTTTTTTATCAATTTTGCACAAACACATACAGTCATGTACTTCCATATCCAATTAAAGGTGCAAGAAAAATAAGTTCCTGAAGCCCTGGATGAATGAGAGTTTACTTAGGCAGATTAGAAAAAAGAGCAAAATCAGTATAAAAGTCAGAAAACATCCATGTAATGCAAAATTAAAAAAGTATTATCTTAAACTGTGTAAAGCTATTGGCTCAAATGTTGAATTGGCTCGGGAAAAATATTATTCTTATTTGTTTGAAAAGTCTAAGGGTAACATTAGAGAAGAATGGAAAGTTATTGACAGCATTTTAGGAAAAACAAGGAAGTCAAATTTAATAGAAACTATTATAGTTGATGAAGTTTCCCTAAAAGATTTTAGCTGTATATCAAATAAATTCAATGAATATTTTACTGAAATATCTGAATCACTGAAACCATCTATCGATACCGGCGGCGCCTGTGATTGTTATAACCAACATTTTTTGGATGCTGAATTCTTAAACACAAAAAGCTTCTGTTTCAATCCTATCACCTCATTTGAAACCTACAAAATTATTTAATCTCTAAAAAGTAAAAATTCTTGTACCTCAGATGGAATATCTAGTAATTTACTTAAAAAAATTGCGTTTCATGTCTCAGACGTTTTAAGTTATTTATTCAACTTGAGTGTTGAACAGGGCTGTTTCCCCCACTTTTTAAAAAGGGAGACAAAAAAAGTATGACAAACTACAGACCTATTTCTATTCTTCCTACTTTTTCAAAAATTTTTGAAAAACTTATGATTAGTAGAATAACTTGCTTCCTAAAAAAAACAGTTTTTTTAGCGAAAATCAATCAATTTGGCGAAGATGCAATTCTAAGGCTTTGCAGTCAGCTTTACGGCTGCTTAAACAAAAATAAATTTACAATGGCTCTCTTTATCGATATGACAAAGGGATTTGATATGGTTGACCACGACTTATTACTTAGTAAGCTGTAGAATGCAGGATTTAGAGGAGATATTTTTAAATGGTTGCAGTCATATTTAAAAGGAAGAGTTCAAAAGGTTATTGTAAATGGTACACACAGTGAACCTCGCTTTTTAAAAAGAGGAGTGCCACAAGGATCCGTACTCGGCCCTTTGTTCTTCTTGGTGTACATAAACTCGATTTTTAAGCTGCAGTTAAATGGCCTTTCAACGGCTTTTGCGGATGACATTGCATTTACTTACGAGTCATATTCTGATTTTGACTGTATCTTACAAATTGAAAAGGACCTTGAAGTTCTTAGAACTTGGTTTTCTAACCACAAATTAATTGTAAGTCAAAAAACTAAGTTCATGACTTTTTAAACGTTTGGTAATCCAATTTGTAGTTACAACCTTTTTTTCCATGATTCAAAGTGTGAAAAATTCAGTTTTCCAGTACACAATTGTGGTAAACCAAATTTCCAAGCTGAAAACTCATGTTCCGATTCTTGCTTCAAAATTGATTCTGTAAAAAATTTCAAATATTTAGGTGTTACAATTGATGTTAATCTTAATTGGAAAGACCATTGCCAAAATCTGAAAAATTATTTGATGCTTATTACGCGAAAAATGTATCTTTTAAAACCATTCTGCTCAAAAACGATTTTAACTTCGGTATATTATGGCCTTGCACACTCTAAATTGCAATACGGGTTGTCTAGCTGGGGTGGTTCCTATGCAAATACTTTTAGACCTTTACTGATTGCTCAAAAACATCTCATTCGAATAATTTGCAACAAAATTCGTTTTAGCGAAAGTTGGCCACTATACAAAGAATTACTAATTCTTCCAATGAGGCATCTTTATGTTTTTAAAGTATTGAAAGAATTTTTCAAGCAAAGTGATAACATTCCTAGTAGAAACTCGCAAATATATAGTCTTAGAATTAACAACATGCACCTTGTCAATGTACCTACTGCTTACAAGACTCATTTCTCTATAATTCTCTATAATTTATATTAACTAGTTTTAAGTTGAAATTATAAATGAACGAATAAAAAACTTTCTAATCTAATCTAATCTAATCTAATTCTTAAATCGGATTAGTCGTTTCGAAGATTTCCTTCTTCATACAAATAAACTTGCAAACTTATAAACTTTACATCTTTACATGATAATGTTGATGTAATTGTTACCCGACTGTTTTTCGAGTGCAAGTATGTATAATTCTTTGGCACGCTCTGTAGTCTTACCATCTTGATGGATTTCAGCTTGAGGGATGTTGTTGGATTCTTCTTAGCTGCGAGAGTGACACTGAATTTATAAAAATTAAAATGGCTGATTTTTTAGGCCAGATATTTGTCTTAACTTTTTTTTCTCAAAACCTACCGAGTTGGAGCATCAACCAAAGGGTGTTATAAACAGATTGCAAACATTTATGGAACTAAATACTGTTACTAAATATTACTATATTAATTATATTTATGTGTTGAAAAGAGAGAAAACAATATTGTATTTATAGCTATAAATTCTTAAGTTATTATTGTCGAACCAGTGTATATGGCAGACAACGCTTATACACATCAGCCTGGGCAATAAAAAGTTATTGGAGTTGCACCGTCTGCTGTACTTGAAGGATACTTTCCTACATTACCATCGGGGTTGAAGTATTTTTTATTTTTCATCTTATGAAAGAGGGAATGTTAAATCTCAAACAGGACCAAAAGGATACGTTGCACATATAAAAGGAGCCTCGATGTTAATGAAATTTCCAGATCAAAATACATTATGTCAACATTTGCAAGCATGAGGACAACAAGATATGCAATTTAGCATTTCAGATGTGAATTTATCTTTAACTGAATCATGATCATTCATTCAAGGTTGTGGACCTTGGCTCACATAGGTTTGCAAAAGTTAAAGCGTATGTAGCTCTTAGTTGAGTAAAAACATAAGCTGGATTTGCTATCAGTACCATTGATTCCAGAAAACTATTAATTCGGGCACATGATCAAAATTCTTTGAATGAACTTCAACGTTTACGGGAATTGATCTCATGAGCTGATGACTGAGAACCTCAAGGGAGACTTTGTCCTTGGAGTGCCATTTTTCAGGTGTTTACATTTTTTTTAAAAGGAGACAATAAAAGTTTTTTCGGGAAATGGAAGCAATAAAATAAACGAATTTTCGCGTTTTTTTCGCATTAAAAGGTTAATAATAAATACAAAAATGTATCAATCGAAAAAATGATCCGTCATTCCGTGAAAATATATTTTTTTAACCTAATTTCGGTGAAAATTCACTGACGGGTCTGTGTAAATTTAAATGATGAATTTATTTACAACGGAAAAATTAAAAAAAAAATATTATTGAAAAAAAAAGAAAAAAAAAACAATTTTTCAACTTGTTTATAATTTTTTAGATCATAAACATTCTTAATGTTTGAAAATTGTAACTTCACAATTTTCAGTTCACGCCGTTGCGCTTTTTGTTTTTTTTTTTTCAAATATATTTTTTACGTATGTATTTATGTTTATATGTAAAACAATGTTTTTCTAAATTTATTAATCTTCTTCATAATTATTTAGTTACTTTTATTGGTTGTAATAATTATGTATATAAATATTTCCGTTGATATTTAGGTATGTGTACTCTGTCTCTGTCTCAGTCTCATTTTAATTTTTATGTTTTAAATTATTGATTTGCTTTGTTCTGTTAATTTTTGGTAAAGGTTTTTAGAGTTTGGCAATAATGTAAAATAAGTTACACTTAAATGCAATCTCTTTACCTACATACGCTATTAAATTGATCTTAAATAAATATTTTCTTTTTTCTTTTCTAAAGCCAACGTTTGAACATCTTTTAAAAATTGTACTTCGAAACTCGTATAAAACTCCATAACTCTTTGACTTCATTTTTATGTTTTTTTATTAACTCGTAATGAACTCTGAAAAGTAATTTAACATCTCATATGCGTACATATTGAGGCAAGTATACTGATTGTTTCTAATATAACCAACCCTGCATAAGTATGTACATATGTCTGGTGCCAAATGAATGCTACCCTTCAGTGACCTTCCAAGTGGGAACATAAAAATTCATTCCATACTGAACAACTGACATGCGAACCAATGTACCTCAGAGACCTTTATTAATGAAATATTTAACTTGAATTTTTCTACCCCGGCAAACGACCATTTTACTTTTCACTTATACTCTCGTACGTTACGTATTCATATGAATGCGTGTTAACATGTATGAGAACATGTTGCAAATTGTGGTTTGAGATGACTTCCATCATTTTTAAAATGCTCGTACGCTTAAATTAAAAAGAAAAGCTTACAGATGAATAATTCACGCCATGTGTACCCTCGATATACTTACGTGTGCCTAACTTTTATGCAAATGTAAATATCTTTGTTTTTTTTTCTCGTTTTGTAAATTAATAAGAGCTCAGTGGTTGCTCCAACTCATGTTCTGGTAAGGTAAAGGTAAAGTGCTGATAACTTGGGATATGGCTGGTTCTGACGAGAATCGCTGGAGCAATAAAGAAATGGTTAAATGAGTTGTTTCTCTTGGAAATATGATAGAACAAAGCTTTAAATGCGTGCATCCATGAATATATTTTCTTTATCATACAGAGTTTAAGGTTTCGGGCTTGAATCGAAGGAGCTGAAAAAACACAATGTCCCTAAACGTCTGCTTTATCTCGTAAGAGCTTAAGCCACTTTCATGCCACATTGCATTCAGAAATTCATCTCTCATCACCCGTTATCAGTCGCTACGAAAAAGGATCATGTTCCTTGAGCTTATTAGAACCCAAATATCAGTCTTGGACTATGTCCAGGTCCTTCATGTAAATACTTCAATAGCGGCTGTGCAATATTCTTGCGTGTCTCTTCTTGTGTCAAGGCATTTGCTTTATCGCCGCCATTCCCTGGAGCCCTTATAAGCAAACTCAGGATCGCTCTTATGACAAAAATAACCCCCGTCGTAAATGTTACCAAAATTTCCACAACCTTACTGCGTCAAAAAGAAAATATTGGTCCTTTACATGCTGCAAAATCGCGATTGGTTTTCATCTTCTTCCCTTGAACGAGGTTATGAGCAAAATCCAAGAATCATAACCACTGCATACCATACTGGTCCGTCTATGATGATCGTCGTATGTCCTAATACGATATGTTGGTTTTGGACCATCGAAATGCTGAAACCAACAAAGGCTGGGGCTCCTGTCTCAATATGATCCAGCTATTTTTAGGACTGCCTCTCTTACAGGATTGCATTGAATTGTTGTTTTAAGGGTGACTTTGTCCTTGCATATTTCAGGTGCTTACATTTTATTTATTTTAAAGGAAACGAGTAAAGCTGTTTGAGTGCGGTTTTTTCTTGCTTTTGTTCATGGTTTACAGAACGTTGATTTTTTTTTTTTTAAAAACCAAAATGCCGGCTATTGCTGGTACGCGAAAAAAGGTCCTCAAATCTCTCGAGGTAAATGGCTGACATCAGTGCCCCTCCTGAACACACAAATTAGAAGCAAATTATTAATTTGTGACCCTTTGGTTATTTGGGAAATGGCGGGGAAAAAACGATCCGTCATTCCGTTAAGACATATTTTCTGAGTGTGCTCTCAAAATTTCAGGTCGACATGTTAATCTCAACGGTCAGGAGAATGTCAGCCAATTTAAAAAACGTATTTTCGAGAAAACGTTTAAAGTTTTGTAATGTGCTTGTGTTTATAATTAACGATAATCGGCAATACCTGCCAATGCATCACTCCTCTTCTTCTAGCTGCCCATGTTGAGCTGCTAGCATCTCCCGCTCCTTAATCCGGGCCTTTTTTGCTTCGTCGGATATCTGCCTCTCCACGCGCTCGATCCTTGCTTTGTCCCGTGAATGGTCACAGCGCGCTGACGGTGTCAAATTCAAACGCGTTTAAAATATCGTAAACGTTCGAAATCCGGGAAACACTTGGACAGATTTATTTCCACTTACCGACTTAGTAAAAAAGTGGCGACTTAATCTCATAGCTGACTCTATACGAATTTTCCAAATATTTAAAAAAATGTTTTTGAATTAATGTTTAAAATTTTAAAACTATTTACAGGGTATTAACCCCCTGTAATAACGGCGGGGGCTAATACACTTTTTACGGTGTCCTCGAATCACTATCTCTAGTCGATGATAGCTCGTGGGCTGAGGTGCCTGACCGTTGGTTCAAAGGTGTGTTGGCTGATGTTCTTGAGCTCCCAATGTGGATGGTCCTTTAATTTGTCGAATATCCTCCCGGAAAGCTGTGATTGATTGTGATCGATTGGCGTCATGCAAGCATCTTCATACAGCTTCGTGGTGCTGAAGCATCTCGGCGAGTCCGGTTTTCGCCAGAAGAATCCTTGGCACGGTGAACCAAATTGGGCAGCTTTAAGTTATTACTGGTTTTACGAGCTGCTTGTGAACCAGTAGTTTGGTAATTTGCTCAACCCATTTGTTGGCCTTTTCATGACGTTGTTGGCATGGGGTTTCAATTTGAGCCGCTCGCTTAAGGTATTTTGTGGTGTCTTTAGGTACAATTTGTGTATTGCCCGGGAAGATTATCTGTGTGACAGCATATTGCAAATTGTCATCTTCCTCTGATTGTCGTCATTGGTTTTGTGAAGCATCAAAGAGCTCCCTTAAGTGGTCCTGGATCCTTCGCACTGCTACGGTTGTGTATAGCGATGTTGCGTATGTAATGGAGTCGTTCGCAAATAAGATTGTTTTATTTTTTGGATCGTTCTCGGGTTGATCCGCCGTGTAGATTTTGAACAGCGCTGGTGCTGTTCTTCTTCCTTGCTGGACAGCCCTTGCTTTTTCCAGGATTTGCAGTACAACTTTTATTCCTAAGGTTCTCAACGATTTAATTACAAAAAGCAAGTCTGAGGAACGGCGTTTTCTAAATCAAAATTGTTTTCTTGGAATTGTGTGTAATTCCTCAAGGAAGGCAATCTAAAATAAAAAATGTTGCATACTGTTGAGTGGTACAGAACCCTTCGTCGATTGACTTTATAGTACTTTTTTGTTGAGTTCAAATCATATACTAGATAAAGCATGAACGTCGGCTTTTGATCGGTTTCGAAAAGGCTGCAAGCACAATGAATATATACTTTAATATACCCAAATTTTGTGACTTGGATAATATTTAGCTTTTCAATAAAAACACTGAAAGCTAACAGCTTTATTCTTTTATCATGACACGCGGATATTATGATTAATTACGAACACGGCATTGACGTCGAAGGCAAACGAGAGTTTACTTGACATTACAATAAACTAGACATTTAATGATTTCTTTCGATAACTTGAAGCACCCTTTTATGCAGGGACATAACACTTGTGTTTCTCTAACAATGCACACGTGCTCAAAAGCAGGACATAGGGCAAATGAAAAGGGTACAAGTGCCAGTTGCACTTTGACTTTACTTGCTTGCAGATTATGATGCGAGGGACAGATCAACAGTGATAAAGCCTTACCCAGTTTTGCTCTATAACCAAGAGCTCACAATTCTAAACATAGGCTGAAGAAGTGACAGCTTGATGAGTTCAATGCAGGCAAAAACAAAAACGAAGGATGAAATCAATTGAATACTGTTGAGAAGAAGGATCAAGTGGTTCAGTCAAGAGATACTGTGGCAAGTTCAAATTTCTCAAGTACTATTGTTTGTACGAGTATTGATCAATCATTTGTTGCAAGGTGAATGAGCTTTAAGAGCATCAAGCAACGTTTGTTTAAATCTTGGTTTTAATTTTGCTAAAATCAAAATTGAAAACAAATTATGATAATTATTTAATTAATAATCAAACGACAAAGATAACAATTACCACCCCCAAAATTGTTTCTATCGCTTCACACAATATTACGTAAAATTCCATTAAACAAAGGCACAACTCCTCGCGAGCGCCTCCTTTTGGGGTTACAGATATAGAGCTATTTTATGAGGGGGTTTAGATGGTCGTGACTCAACGTGGTGGATATTATCAAAAGAGGAAGGTTGAACCAAAAATTTAATTGCGGACATAAATTCACCAGTTTTGTTTACTTTATCACATTTTACACTAATGTCCTTCGAAGGAAGATAAATAAAATGCAAGCAGCCGAGAACATCATTAAAAAACGAAAGAAGTTTAGAACTTATAAGATATATTCCAGCAATGGCTTAAATAAATCATCAGGAGTGAGCTCTTCTCCAGTTGAATGAGGCAAGTGTTCTGCTGGACTTCTGATTGTTTGAACCATTAAATCGTGTTATGGAAAAGGATTTTTTGGTTTTCGCAGATAAAAAGACCAAAAGAAGATTTTATTGACAGAGGACATTAAATGACTCATTTTGTGGGGGTTATGAAGCGACCTTAATGTCTTGAGTAGAAGTGTGCGGTTTTGGGATACTCTTAGTTTATAAACTGACCTGAAACTGCGCGGTGGACACCATGATTGGCAATATATATTAAATGTGTTATACAAAGTGTCCAAATATGTTTTACCCTATAGGAAGGTGCCTTTTTTTTGTTATTTACGAAGACTACGCTGTCCGCAAGTCCGGCTGCGCGAAGGTCAGTCCATCAGTTATAAGTAGAGCACTTGCAATTTACAGTATATATAAATGGAAGTCCCCACACAAAACATCATGTTTTTAAATATCGTAATTCAATCTTCAGTGTTTAAAATTGAAAAAATAATATGAAGAGTTGCATATTCCAAGGCTGTACGGAACCCTTCGTGTGCGTTTTCAACTCGCTCTTTTACACTTTTTTGCGGAATGATTCAGCGCAGAGAGAATTTTGGAGCAGATTTATCGACCGTCCTACGACAACAGGTCGGACAAAAAAGTAGTTAGGCTCCAGCCTCTAAGAGACTTGAACAGCACGTGAAGAGACGTCTTAATGCGTTCATTCCGGTGGAATATTGAATATGAGACGAGAGAGCCACCATCTTCGACCAAAGAATATATCATGCAATGGACCATCACACGATCGTTTCTACAGCGCATTTGAGTCACCGAATTGAAGACGCTCTCTTACAAAATGGTGACAGTCTTTCAGCTTCTATCTGCAGACCATCAATCGAGTCTAAAAAACTATCACAAGGGTATTATTGGTAGCTGTTGATGTGACTATTCAGCGATATGGAACTATGATTGCCAAATTCTGACTGCCGGTAGTACGAGAAGCGTGACGTGAGGACACATGGCTTCAACAGAAGTGGACAACCGAACACCCAGCTCGTGCGATGCAAAAGGACTTCAGAGGTTCCAACAATGCTTGTTGTTGCCGTTAAACTGTAAACTGGAATATGCCTTGATAGTTTTTTAAAACAGACAGAATGAAACGAAAAAACCAAAAAATTTGTAGTCGGACTTGCTCTATTCGAGTACGACTCCAACATCTCAAAATGTTCAGCTGGAATACAGTTTGACACAAGAAAGTCTTTCTAAGCGGATGTTCAAAGAGTGCACCCGAATTTATCGATTATTTCATAGTTGAAAATATTTTAAAAAACTCTCTTCAGATTTAAGAAAGTCCAGGCTTAAGCTCAGACCACTCACGGATTAAGTAGACCTTCAGTGAGAATATAGCCCAAAAGTAGTTTTTGCAGTCCTTATTAATGAAGGTACAGCTTAGGTTATCTCAAAATCAAGGTTTGAATACAGAATAATATTCAGACTGGTACTGTTCAAGGAGAACGTAAACTAAGAGCTTGAACAATTAATGAGGTATTTAAAAATCCTTGAAGGTTAAAGAGTTGATTTTTGAAAACCCCAACAAAAGTGCCTAACATTAAATTAAGACGCTAATGGTTCATAGTGGTCCAGTTAAAAATCAGGAAGAAATGTGGACTACGACTCGAAAAACGTGGGAGAATTTGGGTTTAAGCGTTCGTTTAATTCGCAGTATTTAATTCGCAATCAGGTTGAGCACTGGAAAGAACAATGTCTGCGTTTTTTCTTCACCTATTTATTTCTACAATTTACAATATGATGACTTAAGTATAAATGGGGAAATACTCTTACTGCTACCCTATTTTTGTTTTAACAGTACAAGGCCAGAACATATAGCGGCTCGCAATACTAACAATTATTCTTATGATTATGAACAAACAAATTATTTTAAACATTTAAATTTATTATTATATTTAAGAAAGAAAAGTGGCGTTAAAAAAATCTTTCTTCTTTTATTTGAGAATTATTTTCCTTAAAAAGCTTAACTTAAACTACCTACATTAACAACTAAGAAAAAATAAATAGCCACCAACATTTCATTCTATTAAGTCAATTGATGTTGCTTATATATATCCCTTTCAGGTACACTCATGCAGAACCTCCAGTCATCAGATGCATCCCCCGATTGCGTCGGCACATTGAGCATCCTCTTGTCTGTTGCCCTTCTGGCAACATGCTATATAATAGGAACATTGCTCGAGTCTGATAAGTGGCCATGTGTGGCTAAGTAAAGAAAAGCCTCAGCCTATGTGTGTTTTATCTAATGCATTTCTAAAATATCCCGGGTTAGGATAAAACAAGCCTAATATAAGCTCATCCTCAATAACATCCGCCGACCGCGCAAAATGATCACTCACAAGGTCCATGTTAACGTTGTCAATCCTAGACACGCTGGAAGCATCCAACAGGCTCTTGTAAGAGACGTAAGTCGGAATGAGCGCTTCTGTACAGCCGTGTGTAAGCTCGCAGACACTTTCTCTCGAATATTCTATTCTTTTCCATATAAAATGGACTTATGTTCCACCATACTTGACTCACCTTATTCAGAATTGGACGCTCTTTTGAGCGACATACTATAAATTCTGCTATCACCTTTTTTAACTGAATATTAACATGTTCATTGTAGTACAAAAAATTGTCTAAATGGACTCCCAAATACTTCTCTCCAGTCTTCGACTTGATGCAAAGTCTATTTGAAAATCTTATTACTATGTTCTTCCAAATCTAAATTACCCTGTCCTGCTGGGGTGCGGAAAAGGATGGTTATTTTAAGTTTTTAATCTCGGCAGAATGCCTGAAGTTGGTCAAATTAAGCTTGGAGTTCGTTCTGTATATCAATTTTTTAAGAGCCATTAGAATAAGGGATGACATCGTCAGCGAATGCTATTAAACTATCCCTGTTCCTAATCATTTCAGAAATGTGAATGTTACGGAGTATTGGTGCCGATACTGTGCCTTGAAACAGACCATCAGTGACAACAAAAACCATGGTCTTCATATACTCTATACCAGTCTAAACAAATTTCTTCCCGCGAATCATTGAAGTAATAATATTTTCTTGGTTTTTGGGAAACTCATATCTGATTAGTTTATAAATAAGGCCGTCAATCCAAACCGTGTCGAAGACTCTTTCGATGTCTACTAGACACGCACCTGTACATCTTTTAGCGTTTAATGTCTGCGTTTGCAGAATTGTATAATCAATCTGCTGTCAGTATTATGGCTTTGCAACAAAAATTGAATGCATTTGTGATTGTTAAAACCAAAAACTATGCAACTAGACTTAGTCACAGAACAATCTTGAAAAACATCTCTTGATAGGCTTTGCTTCAAAGCACACATAAAGTGAACATCATTAAAAAATAATTAGCGAAGTACTCATAAAAAAACATACATATTCCAAATGTGAGCTTTACTCGTAGCTCAGACTTGTAGTAAACTTAAGTTAATCAAGCTGACTTTAATTGCTTTTGACTAGCAGGTCAGTAGAAATAAATTGGCAAATAAAATTGGTTGCAAAATTTAAAACAAAAAGGGTTCCTATTTCGAAACAGCTTTAATCTCCTGAACAAAAATATTCCCTTGTGCTTGGTGCATTCCTTATGAACTGAGCTCCCTTTTTAGGGAATCCGTTGCCAAGTCTTCCCTCTCGACTCATTAACAAGGTCGATAAGTCCAAATTTTCATTTTACTTAAATGTTAATAATTTTGTTCATTGTGTTTGAAACTTAATTTTTTTTGGTTATGCAAGCCAATAAGTGCGCAATTTTTCAAATGATGTTGATAGTTTTGAACTGCAGCGTGATCTCTTAAAGCTAAGGTTTTAATGTGGTGTGACTGAAATTATTGGTTCATAAAACTGCAGTCATTAGTTTGGCATTAAAATGAAGTTTATTAGCCTCATGGCTATTTAAATAAATGACGCAACACTACCGTATGTGGATAATGGTTCTGTTTATATTTTCTCCTTTTTTTTCAAGAGAAATCTGATATCGGGCGCGACTCATTCTTTACTTCTGAAGTTCAATTATTTAATCTAATTTAAAATTTTAAAGATTTAAGGCTTATAAGTTTACATGAAGAATGTTATCCTCTTAACTAGTCCTCGGATTTAAAAAATTCATTTAAATTAAGACTCGATTTTGAGGACAAATATTTTTCTTTTTAAATAATTGTTACTTAGCCGATGAAAACATATATTTTTTTGCTTTTTATTGAAAAGTTTAAGAACTCAAAGTGCTCTTTTGAAAAGTCAATGAAAATAATTCATCTCTTAATGTTAAAATGATTCGTAAAACTTTTTTGTCTCGCAGGTGACCCATGTAGTTATAGTCATTCAATCCGGCTTCACAGCTGTTCCACAACTATCGTTAATTTACATGAGGAAATAAGACAAGAAATTAAAAGTTCACAGAGAGTTTTTTTCGAGAGAACGCTCTTAATCCTTAACGGAAATAAAACAAGGAGTGCCTCAAGGCTCAATTCTTAGACCGATACACTTTTGTATGTTTATAAATGGCCTTCCATCATTTTTCAAATATTCCTCGGTACTAAATATTACTCGGAGGAATATTTTTAAAATAAATTAAAATTAAATTTAAATGAAGTTAGCAAAAATAAGAAAAATAATATTAGAGATTAAAATATAATAGTAGTTCAAGGAAATGGGAAAAGCAATGGGATGTATGGGTTTCATTGATCCGTAATAATGTATTGAAAAATTGTTTTTTTGAAAGTTACTGTGTTAAATATTCTCTTGATTTGCATGGGCAGACAGTTCCACAGCCGTATGGCATGAATGAAAAACTGCCGGGAGGATTTTAAATATTAGGCATATGTTGAGATCTCTGTGAGTGCTTAAATTTGATTTGTTTTACAGATAAATAGGTGTTTTCTTTCGTTTAATATTATGCAGAAAAATTCAGTTCCTTGCGTTTAGATACTCACTTAATGAGCACCCCAAGGCTCAAACCTACGAAAACCGTTAATATACCGCACCGCATCGTTAAATACAACTTGAATCTTGTGTTGGGATAACTAGTCAAGACTGCTGTACACCACTTCTGAATATGAAATAATTGGTAGAATAAGTGTAGTCACTAATCTCTTGCGTGTCTCTACCAGTGTCAAACTAGCTGATATCCACAATTTCCAGAGGCACATATAGACTCTTCCAATCACATTATTAATATGATTGCAGCGGGAAAGGTTCTGATTCACTACGAAACGAATCCGAAATGTAGCGGATTTTACCATTGTAGGCCTCGAGGTAGAGAGCCAAATACTTGGTATTGTACCCTCACCAATTGGACTGCTTGAAATTGGTAGCACCTGCGACTTGTCAGGATTCAATAGAAGCCCATTTTTAACAGACCACTCGTGAATAGCTTTAAGGTCCTTATTTATCATAGTTTGTAAACTAACTCATTAACTTTATAGAAAGGTGAAGCTGCACATCGTCCACATACAAATGAATGATGGCATGCTTACAGACAGAGGGTAGATAATTAATAAACATGCAGAGTAAGACATGCAGAATAGGACCCTAAAATTGAACCCTCAGGTTCTCCTTGTTTGAGTAGTTTCAATTCAGAAAAACAATCTCCAACTACAACTCTTTGCATCAGATAAGAAACTTCTTATTAAATTCATTGCATTGTTCCTAAGTTTCGAAATAGAGCATCCGATGATTTACATTATCAAATGCCTTCGAGAAATCTAGGAAGCAGAGGAAAGTTAGGTAACCCTTGTCAAAAGGCTGCCTTATTTCTTCAAATATGTTTACCACTGCAGTCAAGCAACTTTGGTTTGGTCTAAAGCCGGCTTGACAAGGGTTGAACAAACTATTATCAATAAGATGACCTTTAATTTGCTTAGCCAGTAGTCTTTCGAAGACCTCTGATAAGCGGGGCAAGATGCTTATGGGCCTGTAATTATAAAATTTAATCTTTTAAGAAGTCTTGATTTCACTCAACCTCGAATATTATTCGGGTCCGTCATAATTTCTTTAATTTTTCACGTTTTATTTTCATCCATTCTGCTAGACTTTGAAACACTTCACCATTTTGAGATGACTGGTCTTTCCTGAGTGGTGGGCTAAAGGTCTGATAGTTCGACATCCATTTTATTTCTTTAATAAAAAATTCAAATTGCATTTTAAAACTAAATTACTTTGAAAGTAAAAATTAGTTTATGTTAAATAAAATAAAATTATGCATGTAGAGAAAAATGCGTTGTTCGAAAATTACATATTAAGTTGTAAAAAATTTTTCCTAGCTGTGAAAATAGTACATAATTATTTTGCCCATAACTTAATTTAATGATTTAAATAAATAGCAACTAGACTCATTCCACCATGCTACAAAATGAAGAGAATTTTTAGTTTTTATTTTTGCTAGGAGTTAACTTTTTAAATTGGAAATGACGTTCAACATAAAAATTCTATCCAGCAATATTTTTTACTTGGAATTATAATTACTTAATGTGTTGACAGACATTTTAATCAACTCTCGCGCGTTGTTTTGCCATCTTCACGCGTTGTTGATCATCATTAAAACATCATTCAACACAATATCATTGGCGCGAGCTGTATCTCAGCACGGGCGATGGAGCTTATTCGCAGCCTTACAAAAAAAAAACCAACAAAACTGCCAAATATAGTTGGTTGTCTATTTTAAGAATCGATTACAATAAATAAAATTTAAGGGCATGAACAAACTGATTTTGTTTGACACTTGTCAAAAAAAAGTCATAAATTCAAAATACGAGTACCGCTTTTAATTGTTCCTATTTTTGGTTCGTAAGTAGCTGTTCAAAGAACTGGCCTCGAGCCAATTGTCACAGCCAAATAGTGAACACGTGTACTTAGACTTGCTTACGCAAAAGACGTCTGACTGAAATGAGTCACTCAAAGGAGCATAATATTATCGTACCGCAAGCATTCGAAAGTTTGTTTACTTTTTTGTTTAAAAATACGATAAGAAAATTGTTGGCCCTCATGAGACCAAAAACTGAAGCATTCATAGAATACTTCAAAATAGAATAGAATAGAATAGAATAGAATACTTCAAAGAGTTCACGTGACAAGAGAAACTGTTTGAATTACTTTGTTGTTTTCTCTTCAAGTACAAAATGACAAAACTAGCTGCAACCTGTTGACGTGCCGCAACATCACAATCGAAGCTATAACGTTGACGTGGTCAAGGAATTTTTCCATCCCCGGACAATAGTTCACATACTGACATCTAAGGCTAGCGACCATCGGGGGATCTAAGGCTGAGGTAAGGCTGCCTTCCATCCTTGACGGTCCCGGGGACGCGGCTTCGATTTACTAAGACCAAGTCATCTTGCATGCGCGGTTTCTTGTTCTTCATACCGGAAGTTCGGTATTCCTCTTGTTCTCTAACCTGGAGGCTCAGATTCGACGTCTCTCTTTGCTGGAGTGTTGGTGTTCATCCCTTCGATGTGTCCGAGCTAATGTCGTCGACGGATTTTTGCCTTTCGAACTTTGTCCACATTGTTGTACAGCTCATGTAGACCAAGGGACCAAGAATCAGCCCTGCCGTCCTGGTTATCGTCCAGCTTTCGGCTCCATAAAGCACGACTGGCAGGGTGTGGGTTTTGTGGAGCATGATTTTGGTGTTTCTAGTGAGGAGTTTCGACCCAACTTGTTTCGACACTCCGAAATAGCTCCGGATCTCCACTATGGTGTCGTTTGTGGAGTTCACATATACCCGAGGTAGACAAACTACTTAACTATTTCGATATTGTAGATTCCGTTCGACACATATTCTTTGTGCTCGACTGCATATTCTTTGCTTTTTCCTCGTTAACCCTAAGACCAGCTCGCTTTGCCTGCTCTTAAATCGCCTTGAAAGCATGAAACCGGCATGTTGGGAATGCGCGATATTATCGATGTAGTCTGGGTATCACAACAATTGGACTTACTAATCAAAGATAGTGCCTTCCATGTTTACCCTTGACCTCCGCACTATCTTTTCGGGTACCATATTGGAGAAGCCACACGACAGCGGCGCATCTTCGAACGGTTAAGAGGCCATTGAACTGTACTTTATGGTACATTGCGAATTTTGTTCGGATCAATTTCCTCCCGAATTCGGCCATTGCATTAAAAATTTATGTGCGATGAATACTGTGGCTTTGATATCGATGAAAATATGATGCGAAAATTTGGTCTATAGTCGACTTGTTGTGCGGGAAGCCGCACTGGAACGTGCCAATTAGTGCGGTAAAAAAAAAAGTAACGATTTATCTCGGTAGTTGGTGCACGAGGAAGGATCTCCCTTTTTGTATACTGAGAAGGATCTCCCTTTTTGAGTAGATATTCCAGTCATCGGGCCTGCTTTCACCTTCCCATTTTCTGCATATGATCTTATAATTCTTTAGATATTTGATAACTATGCCCGCAAAAAAGTTCACATTGATGGAGAATCGACGAAGACCTATCCTACAGACGAGGTTATTTCAGTTAATCAAAACGACTAGGATCTAAATACTTAGCTCGAGCTCAAATATCTTGCTCTACGGAAAAAAAAAACCTTGAAAAACTTTTTTTTAGGGAAAATAGAAGCTTTTTTTATAGATGGGATAGATAGAGCTGAAATTCCAGACGTCGGACATGCTTTGACCCTTTAAAAATTGGCAGAGGTTGTGGTACACGTTGTGGTTGTGGTACACGAGCTAGAGAGTGAGCACCACATTTAAAAAAGTTCAGACGGCAATGTGTCTAAACTCGCGGCTTTGTTGATCTTCAGCTTTTGATTCTTTTTTGTCCTTTATTATCCTCGCAATTTCTGTAGATTTTTATGAAAGCGACCAGGAATAAGTGAGAAATGAAACAGTACATCGAGTCCTAAGAAAGCACGATTTGAACGGCCAAGCCAAGATTTAAGTTTGCTAAGGATAATCTCAAAAAGGACATAGCGTTTTGGAACAACTCAGATTTTCAACGTTATACTTGATAACATTTTTAAGTTGACCGAAAAAAGATATAATCCTAAAGAAACAGATGGGAAATGTATGTTCTCCCATAAGCATACAAGCGCCAATGTCAAATATGACGGGGCCCTTGTCTTGGTTTCGTCATATATGGCGAAATCTGGTGTAGGAAAACTTCATTTTATTGAAGGAAGATAACATTAGATGGGGTTTACTAATGTTTTGAGGCAAAAGGGTCCAAAAAGTAAAATGACAACGATCCAACACATATAGTATGTACATCGTATCCAGCAAGCTCATGGCTCCTATAAAATTGTCCAACGTTTCTGGAAATGTTTGAACAGTCCCCAGATTTTGATATTATTGAAATGAGTCATGCCGTCGAATGCCAAAAAAAAGAGCTTTAAAATCATCCAGCGGTGATTTTTTTATTTATATTATTTATTTATTTATTTATTTAAACCTTTTTAAGATAAACATATAAAAATAAAGCATATGCAATACGAATAACAAGATTACAAAATATTTATGTGTAAATTGAAAAAGTATCTGCAGTCTATAGTTCATAAGGAACTAGATGCGACAGCAGTTTAAAGAACAATTAATCTAATAAAAAAAGTGCAATAAATAAGTGAGTGTGGGGTCATTATAGGAAAGCATGAAACAAAAAAAAAATAATAGGACTACCGGTTGAAAATGTCGTTTTTTTTCTTCAAAAATCAATGCTTTATTGAGGAAAAATTGATGTAAATTCAATATTCAAAGTATTGCCCATCGCTAGCCCATTTTTCTGGCAATTCATGGGTACCCGTTCTGAAAAATTCGACCGGTTTGGCCGCAATCCACGAATCGATCCATTTTTTGACATCATCGAAATGACGGAAGTGCTGTTCAGCCAGGCCATGTTGCATCGATTGGAAGAGATAGTAAGCGGATGGCGCAAGGTCTGGACTATACGGCGGGTGGGGTAGGACATCCCAATTGAGCGTTTTAAGGTAAGTTTTGACGACATTTGCAACATGTGGCCGAGCATTGTAATGTTGCAAAATAACTTTTTCGTGTCTTGCGACCGTTTCCGGCCGTTTTTACTTCAGTGCTCGGCTCAAACGCATCAATTGTCGTCGGTAGACCTCGCCTGTGATTGTTTCATTTGGTTTTAGCAGCTCATAATACACAACACCCTTCTAGTCCCACCAAATGCACAGCATAATCTTCAGGCCATGAATATTCTAAACGGCCGTCGATGATAAGGCATGTCCGGGGTATCCATACGTTGCCCGACGTTTTGGATTACCGTACCGTACCCATTTTTCATCACCAGTAACGATTCGGTTCAAAAAAGACTTCTTTTTGTGGCGTTCAAGCAGCATTTCGGACATGCAAAATCGGCGTTCGACGTCTCGTGGCTTCAATTCATACGGCACTCAATGTCCTACCTTTCGAATCCTTCCCATTGCTTTCAAACGATCGGAAATGGTTTGCTGAGCGACGCCAAGTGATTTTGCACGTTCTTCTTGCGAATATTAATTCTAAGTTGTTGACGGATCTTGATCGAGCAACTCCAATTCATGGTTTTCAAACTTTTTCACCTGGCCGGGGCGTTCATTGTCTTCGGTGTTGAATTCACCATCTTTGAACCGCTTAAACTACCGCTGACACATTCTAGCATCTATAGTATAGCCCGGGTAAGCTTTGGTAAGCAATTGATGCGCTTCGGTTGCTTTTTTCTTTAAACAAAAGAAGCATGTTGAAACTTCCCGCAAATGTTGTTTTGATGGCACGAATGTAGACATTTTACGGCTTTACAAAAACTTGTACACATGTTTTCACAGCTTGTGTGTAATAAGCTAGACAAGAACAGAAAGCAAATCAAGAATATCTTTTTAATTAAAATCTAAGAGCCATGATTTCACCTTTTAAAGAAAAATGAATTTATTTCGGGTACATCTTAAGCTATACGGTAACTTGTTAAAAAGTCTTGGAGCAATTGATGAAAATATTGAGGAAAGATTTGTAGGGTATGATGAGCTACTGAGGCGATATTTTAATAATTTTTTTCTAAGTTGGTAGCTAGAAAAGCTCCTGGTAGATAAATTGCCAGATCTGGCAAAAAATATTTTTAAGACTTTATAACAATATAGATTTTTTAAAGGCAACATTTTAAGGCATCTAAAGATAATCAAGCTATCAGACCAGTGATTTTTATTACAAATTAGTCGCATAGCATGATTTTGAGACGCAAGAAGAGGGAAAAGTTTGTTGTAGGGAGTACCACCCCAGGCCTCAATGCCTTAAGCACTTGAAAGTTTAAGCCACAAGATATAAACTGCCCTATTACGCATGTGACTTGATGTAGCTACGTACAAATTCATTTTTTTTCATTTGACTCAAAATACAAATACATTAATTATAAAAATCCTCCTTGATTTGTTCGAAAAATGGACGTCAATTATTTTTCTTTTCAGTGTCGTTTAGCCACTGTACATACATGTTCTCGGAAAATTTTATACAACAATGTGGTTCAATGTCTCTTCAAAATACATTATTTGAAGAGAGGCTTTGTGACATGAAATGTCTGGAATTTCCGTGCCTATAATGTTTAACGCACTTGCCACTGAGTCCCAAGCATTCACTCTAATACCTCGTTTACCATCAGACTTCACGTCTGAAGACGTAACGTCTTCTCTCAAATTCGTTTTGAATAATTAAAAGACCAATACTTGAAGCCAATGCTATTTCTGCCAAGTTCCAAATAAAACTTTTGCTTTTTTTGTAACCCATGAGAGCAGGATTCCAAAAACAATTATGGCTTAATTGATAAAAATACCCTAATTGCAATTACTCGTATTATGCCATCTGATTCTATTTCGTTAACATTTTTACCTGGCAATAAAATTAAGGATAATTCTCTCCTCATGGGCCAAATCACCTCAGAGATAAGAACCATTTTTACATGCCACCTTCACATTCTATTACCTTCTGCTTGAATAGCGCCCACATGGGCTAAGGCAACGTTCGAAGAAGAGGCCGAAATGTCACAGATCCGCAGTGCAATCAGTCCAGTCAAGCATGTAATAGAATCTTGGCATTAGAGCAAATTGTCCACAAGAGAATGAATAAAATGTACTGCGGACATTTTATTCGGATGATATGCCACTGCTCTTTCAATGGGCAATCAGACATCATTCCTCGATAAAATGTCATTCATGCTCGTAGGTAAACTTAAGCGGACATGGCATCCAAAACACATGTAAAGAATTGACAACATATTCGTAGGGTTTAACTATTTGTGTGACAAAAAAAAACACAAATCGATTTCGCACTCGAACAATCCCATCCGTCCTGCCAAAAAAAAAAAAGGAGGCGACTTCCTCGAAGAAACCATTGTGAGCTCGTAAAAGAACATGGAAACCAATTCTAGCGTTAAATTGAAGAAGAACATCGTGTTTGGTACTCAACCTTTTGCTTAATTTGTTGAACATGTTATTGCGCTGTGAGACTGTAAAAAGCTTGTAGTTTTGTATCAACCTTGTCTTGTCGAATATCCTTTCTGGAACACAGCAATATAAACATTCGCATGAACAATTTACGCGGCGTGTTCCCAAACGAAGCACATTCCTCTGAAGATAATTTTGCATTCTTCGCCTGAGAGATGTGTCGTTTTATTCACTTAAGTTGTTGATCATGTGCAACCACGACTTTCGAATTAGGTCCATTGTTAGTCTTCCGATGACCATCATCAAAAAGGCTCTCGTTGCATGGTTTGGTATGAGTAATTTCGGTCTTTGCCGTGCGGTTCTATTAAAAAAACTTCTGCTCCAACTGATTGTTCCAGAAAAATTGACCATCTTCGCCACGTGAGAATATTTTCCTCGTTTAAACGGATTTAGGGTCTTCCTTTGAAATCAATCAATCCTTTCACACATTGCTGAATGACGCTGCCCATTATTTGGTAAGAACATTCGATTACGTTGTAGAGCTTGATCTGCCGCTTCCACTGTAAGGCCGGAACGGGAGCCTTTGTTTATCGACGGGAATAGTTTTGCGATAACTCAGCAACTGGAATCCTGCGAGCTCGTATATTTTTTTCTCCGGAGTCATGTGAAGTTCGTTGCTTATTTTCAGATTCCATTAGAGAACCTTGGAGGACCTGAGCTTTTTTTATTCTGACAGACTCGGTACGCGGCCTCCTGTTGGTTAGATCGAGTTTCCTGCCATCAGAGATTGTTTGTTCTTGGAACTGGATTTTCGGCGTTCCCTTTTTCGTGAGCTCGGTGGCAAAATGTTCAAGGTGAGGCTAAATTAATGTCGGAATTTGAATGCACCCACAACCTTCTTCAACGACCCATTGGTTACTATTTGAATCTACTTCTGTTCCATTGGTGTCTTAGAACTCAGTTTTCATCCTCATTCAATGCCTTTCTTTCAAAAATGTTGGTTTTGAAAATACAGTCATAGTCCAAAATGGTTAGGATGAAGTCTGGTTCCGTCATTCTCTTTGAGACTTACCATTGAGCTATACATAGACCTCCAGCTTTTAAACTGAGCGCCGTTGTCTACCACTTTGTCGCTAGAGTACCGTTTGTGTTACTTTTAGCATTCAACTCGTCCCTTAAGATGACATCAACGTGGTTCTCTCATGATGGCATTCCTTCTCGAATACCTTCCACCATGCAATTAACACAAAGACAAGAATGGTTAAGACAATTACCACTTGAGGGTTGGCATATTTTCTAACAACTTCTTGCCCAAGTAGAAAGCTTGGGCTTAACGCTTGACATTATGACTTACAGTAGTTCTTTGGTTATGCCAATCGTTTCCAATTTTAAGAAGACCGTTTTTAACATGCCGTTTTCCCATGCAATATTTGATACTCGTTCCAATTTAGAAATGCCATTTTTGATATCCTTTCCTGCACTTAAACTGAATTTCATTTTTTTCCTCAACCCACTTAGAGTTCTTTTGATGACTTTATCGAATACTTTGTTGATAGTTCTTAAGAGGTTTACTTACGAAGGTCTGTCAGAAATTGTTTTCACTGCATTTAGGGATGGGCTGTACTATTACTGATTTCCAGTGTGCTGGATAATTTAAAAACATTCTACAGCGTATCTGCAATCTCTGCTGTTATATCCACCCTTACAAGCAATTGCGGGATACCTTCTTGCCACACATGCAGTCGATTTCTGTTTGAAGTTGTATCATAGTTATGGGATGCACATAGCCCTATGAGTCTCACTTCATCGCCAGTAGAGGCTCATTTCAAAACCTATTGCTTCCCCATAGGTGGTCTTTTCAAGACATTGGTATGGCTTACCTCTTCTCATTTTCACTTCTGATACCGATGACAGCAATTATCCTCTGTCTGCACAAGCTTATTTTAACCCACATCGCTCCCTCGCATTTTCATGCTAGTTTGAAAATTAGTCTACCAGTTGTACAGTTTTGAATTTCATATCTAAAAACGCTCTTCTAAAAAACATAAAAATTTCAAAGCTCTTGGAAATAAAATAAAATAAATTTGTTGCACAACAGCTCATTTGAAGACCGAGGCCTAGCTTAACGATTTGTGTGTGAGTCTTACATTTTCGCCAAATGGTGGCTGTTGCACCTACAGTTTATTGCCGACTTCAAACGGCTCGAAAAGCTTTTCTTGACAGTTTGTACTCATGGGAGTTATTTTCAGTCACTCGCGAGAGGTGGAGCCGTGAAAAGTTGAAGATTATCGGTACCCCTAATCTATCCTGAACGAAACCTTTTCTATCGAGATAGACAAATGCTTCAGGAGGAATAAGGCCGTTAAGGCGCATTATCCCATGGTGCATATCATTGGGGTAAAAAAAAAATCACCGAAGATTAAGTTGTTGTTCGAAGTCATTGCTCTAACTTTTTTTCTTCACTCACTTTAAAGTCCACACAATCGTTGAGACCTTTCCGTAACAATTGAAAAAAGGCAGAATTTCGAAATTTCTAAGTGATTACCGTCCACTTAGTATTTTACCATGCTTCTGTTCAAAAATTCTGGAGAAAATATTTTCAAAAAAAATAAGTCTACAACTAGGAAAGACACAGGCTATCGTAATACCGAAAGAGAAAAAAGCGCAGATGACTATCCCCCTGTTTTTTATCCAAACAACTAAAATATCGTTTCTTAAGTTCGTTGCCTGTTTAAGCTACAGAGTAAGTATCTTTGGATATCTAGCAGCTATGTTAAATTTGAAACCAGGCTTCGACGAGCCAAAACTTTAATTATGCCCAATATTTCCTAAGCAGAAGTCATTTATTCAAAACTAGAGTCTGTATATGAACACAAATTCCTTGTTGCATTTAATGATATAACTCGATACATATATCTGCACTCTTTTCCAGGATTTAAAACACAAAATTGCATGTTCATACAAAGTCGTCGGCTTAAAAGAATCAACATTTAAAAGTGTACAAGAATATTTAAAGTTGTGGCACCATCATTTAATTACTTGAACTCATCGCGCCTTTTCTTTTTCGTTAGCATCCGTCTTTGGAATTCTTTGCCGTTAAAAATAAAACAAATCTAAGAATTACCACGTTTTAAAGATAACGTATTCCTTCACTTTTCTAGTCAGCCGTAATCAAACCTTTTACTTGTTTTAATCTTTTCTTTCTTCTCTTACCTCTATCTTCTTAATTTCCCTTCCTGTATCTTCAATTCTTCTTATTTAAAATAAAATAATTTACCAATAAGATTACAATGTTTTAATATTTTATTTTATTGTTATTATTTTTTATTTTTATCGTTTCTTAAATATTCAAATCTTTTTATTATATAACAAAATTGATTACTTGACATAAAGTTTTTTATTCCGCATCAATTTTACTTCAATAGAAAAATGTGTTACAAATGCTAACAGTTATTAAGAAATTTATTGAAATTGAAAGATGCATGTATTTATAACCTTATTCCGGGCTTCTTGAGGTGCTTCTGAAAGTTGATCCTAACGCGACTACAATTTTCATTCAAATTCATTCCTTATAACTAATCGAAAAAAATAAGCTAGATTCACAAAATTCCGAATAACTCCGACGCAATGCAGTTAATTGTTTTTTTTCCCGAAAAAGAAGACATATTAAATTACAAATTTCTTAAAAAAACGGATGAAAAGACTGTGGATCCTTAATAAAAAAGTTCGGTACGCACATTTTTCATACGGAACCCTAAAAACTTAATGCTGCAAATGCTATAACAAAAAGTCAGTCATTTAGTCTTCGGTCATTATATCATTCAAAAGGATATCCATACAACTTCTCTTGAAGTCCTTTGAAACATATTCCTATTTCTTAAGGCGGCAAGTTATACGAGATGAAAATCCCTTTTGACAAATCCTCTTGCCGCGAAATAACATGACTGACAACCCCAATTGATTCCGAAAGGATGCTTCCTGTTTTTGTTCACAGCAGTCAGTGACGAAAAGTGTGCTGCTTTTTTCTTTTCCTTGTATTTCCATTTCCTCTAACTCCCTCTAAGCTGTCACAACGATGAAAGACCCCCTCCCCACCAGCATTCGAATAGGACTCTCTGACTCTGAACAAAAATCTAATTCATGTTTTTTCCTTTGAACACACTATGACAGGCAGGTGGCTCTTTCCTGTCGGATTGTGGTGCCATGGAATGCGTGCGGCTGAATTTGCCACTTTAGTGTTTTGGGAAATTTCTTAGCGCCCCATGCGACGACAACGACGCCACCGTCAATTGGCACTGAGTAAGGTCTACGCATAAATTGTTAGGCTAACCGAGAAAACATTTCCATGTGAACCTACTGCCAGAGATCATTTTTTAAAGGGGATGAAGTCGTTTAGAATGTGCCAGCAATTTGCCGGTGCGGAAACGGAGTTACAAGGATTTGCTGTTCCCAATTGGTATATTACGTAAGGCGTTCTTCGTCGTCGTTACTCACAGTGAATTGATTGAGATAATTTGTTAAGATGTTTTTTTTTTCGATTTTTTTTTTCTTTTCACTGATTCCAAGTCGTAACATCTGGAGATTTAATTACGAAAACTCGGTGTTAGCCTAATTCGAGGCCAAAACACATGTGATAAGCAATTTAAGTTCAAAATCGATGCTATATTTAACTCGAATGGGTTTCTGAGAGTAGCAAAAGGTGATGGATTTGTATTGAATCCAGTAATTTGGTTGGGGAATACGCAAAAATTTTGTTTTGAAGCAATTTGTGCCTACGGGTAAATTGATTGATCTGCAGGTGTTTTATTGGATGGAACATCGTTTATTGAAAATTGGAAAAGATAATTTTCTAGAGTTGTTTTTGCAAAGAGGGTTTGAAGGCATCCGCTTTTTAGAAAAGGTACTTGCACATATGTAAGTGGTGAAAAGTTCCTTAATCAAAAAGGATTTTTTTTCCCCCGTGATGATGGCTAAGAAAAAATGGAGCCGCTCCTTTCTGTAATATCGTAATATTTGGGAGGAGATTTCATAATATGTCAGGAAATGAGATATGAATTTGGTTAAGGGCCTCGAAAGATTTATCATTTTTGGCTTATCAGATTTAGAGGCCAAAAAGCATCGAACCCATCAACACATCTTGAACTCGTCTTCCTCTTTAAAGACCCAATTTCATACCTTAATTTGACTGTGTTGACTGTCGACGGTTTATTCATCTTCTGCTTCTGCAAGGTCAGCTAAATTAGTCTATGTTAGCCGGCTAGGCTGACAGAATATGTTATTCAATTTTATTCCATTAGTTTCTAGCTCACAAAGCATGGGCTCTAAGGGAAATAAGCCGGTAAAATAGCACTTTCTGGTGGTAAGCCCCGGAGATCAAATCATTTTCCAAGCCTTTGCTTTGCTTTGTGCCTTCGAAAAAGCTTTTGCAGAACTTAATTCACAGTGATAAGTTGAGCATACGCGACAACCAAATTCAAGTCAAGGTTGATTGAGGGACGTGATGTACATTGCCGTTACCCTGGCATTTTTGCATTCGCTCGAAATTCGTAGTATTTTAATCGCCATATGTTAATGGAACAGAATCAGAAAAGAATGGAAATAAAATATTTTGAGTGTGGTCTGGCCTGTCCGCAGCATGATCTTCCCATTTGATGACAGTTTGATAAGTTTAGATTTCAATTCCACTCGTAGAATTTAAGGTCTTATTTGCCTTTACCCCTCAAGTGAATGGAATGTTGAAGAGTCTCATAATCAATCGCAGCTTTTGCAGATATCATTGTAAATCGTTTGCAGTTTTCACAGAACATCGTTAGATACTACTTCAACATTCGAGTGCAGATTTATCATGTATCAAAGAATTTTTGCTGTTTTAATTAAGTATATTCTATGGTGTACATTAAACAAATTTTATATTGAAGGCTTAAAAGGGTTGTATGCTTCTAGGGCTTGTCTTACCATGTTATCCATTGCTTCTTTCGCTTAGATATTCTTATGTCTCAATAGCCATAGAATTTCACTTCATCATCATTGGATCCTATCCCTTAAAGCGGCATACAACAACCAAGTTTCTAAATTGAAGTTTTTGGCGGATATTTTGGTACTCGTAAGGGAATGTAAACCTATGGGGCACTTCCCGTTGCCCTAGAATCATGAAATTTGGCAAGAAGCAAGGCCTTGTAACATAAGTGAAGGGAAAATTAAGAAAATCGTAAATTTGAACTAATATCCAACAAAAAATTAAATCAAAAACAACCATAAAATGAACCACAAACAAAAGCGGTAAAAATCTTTAAGAGTCGATTTCTGTGATGGAACAAAAATTTACACACAATTTTGTACGGAACCATCGCTGAGCGAGACGGACTCTGGTTTTCTTTAATCATTCTTTATTAATTTATTTAGATAATTTAAAATTTAGATGATAATTGTTTATTCATTTATTTAGAAGAAGAATTTTGGCAAGTTTGGAGTCAAAATGGTTCAAAAGCCCATAGTTTCAGTAGAGCGGTGGAAAGTGTTAAAAATGTTTTCTGTACAGATCTCTATGATTTTGTTAATAGACGAGTAATCGATTTTAACCATTTATTTGAACTTTGTCGTTTTACTATCTCTTGATGGTTGTACTACGAACTCAATTGCCTCCTATTGATTACCCCATGAGTTTCTTATTTCTTGTATATTTTATCGAAAAAAAAAGCGTTAATGTACTACAGGCCTTCCTGGTCAGCAATTATACGGACATATTTACAGTTGAATAGAGATTTGTTTGTGTCTTATGCGTCATGTCATCCGGAATCATCTATAATTTGTCTTAAAGGATTCACATTTCCGATATAATTTTCCCAGCTCTATCAAGAAATATGAAATGGACTCAAATAAATACTGTTTTGGGAGAAACTCAGAAACTTGACAGACAGGTTCGTTAGAGAGTGTCTTTCAAGTTGTCTTGAGATCAATAACATTGGAAAACATTAAGAAGTCAGTCGATTGAATATCGGTCAAATTGACGCAAATACGATATGAATTTTCGACCAAATAAGGACGAACCATAATGAGTAACCAAACTCTTTTTTGTTATTAATCTTAATAAATATAATATTGATGAAACTATTGTATACAATTTTGATATAACAATTTTGTAAATTTGTCCGTAAACTTATAGACGGCAGTGTAGGTATATATTTATACATTTGTTTGTATCTTATGAGGAAGCTGAAAGCTGTACGTGAAATGGATTTTGAACTTTTTTCATATGAAAACTTATTTGATTTTAATTGAGAAAGAAAGTAAAAATGTCCATTTTTTGACAGTTTTTTTGCTATAAATATTAAACCACCAAAGCAAATTTAACCAAAACAAATTCATGTGCTTTAATGCAAAGACGCTTCGAGTGAAATCAATTCAATACGGATTCAAACATACACACAGACATCCTTCTATAATCCAACTCCTGTAACCTCGAAACGTGTAGAAATGTAAAATTTTTAATTTCGTAAATCGGTCCGATTACAAGAACTTCCAAACGGTATATAAACTACCATTGTTAAATAATGAAAAGATTTTGAAAAGGTTTTTTAATTTCAGTTAAAATCCATGGGTATCTGTATCTTTTTCAAATCACAGTGAATTTCAACAAATTTATAAATAAAAAAGAATAATTGTTTTCCTGTAATGATTATGCAAAATCAAAAAAACATCGCACCTATACTATATTAGCCTAAGTTTTCGGGATGACAGCAACCAACAACCAAAAACCACAGCCCTTCGCAATCCGAATGCCAAATGGAAAATAAAATGGAAAAATCTGGTGAATTAAATTTCCGCTGTACGCAACAGACACAATGTCTGCACGCAAATTGATTTGGCAAAAAAGAAAAAAACAGAAAAACAAGCCGCCATTCCCAGAATTTGAATGTTTTGTGAGGTTTTGTGGTAATTTTTTTTTAATGGTTGTATTTTTATTCTTACTGATTTTGTTACTTTGGTCTGGATCAATAGTATAATTATTATACTTTAGGCTTAAGATGCTTTAAACAACTAATCATACTTTTTGTGTCCTTTCGAGGCTATTGCAAATGTACATTTTTAGAAGGTATACAGCTTTCACTTAAGAGTGGGATATCTGTTACACCAACTGTATCCGTGCGTGAAATGAATTTTGTATAAGGATTTCGGATGGTTCGCGAAAAAGTCCAATTGCATCCGTTTTAAGACCACATTATCCCTTCTCTTCAAAACCCTTAGAGTAGCTCCAAAATGTCTTAAATTTCATTAAGGATTAAATTTCATTCATATGAGGAGCATTTCCATTTTTCTTCGAAGACGTCAATGGAGATTGCTCCGAGACATGATCGACAATTTTTTATTACGACAAGTGGTTGAAGATTTCGACTATGTTGAACTAATATTTCAGAAAGATGGGACTTCACGCCACCCAAGCCGCACATCAATCGATTTATTGCACACAGAGTTGAAAAATCTTATTATCAAATAATAACATATTCAGGTTTGCTTTATGACATTAGGGTGCCATTCAAAATCTTAGCTGTACGAACAATTCAGAGATTTAGAAACAAATTCAGTCGAGAAATCATCGAAAATTCAGTGACAAATTGAGTTCACAGCGATTTGTATAAAGATTTTCCAAAATTTATTAGAAGGCTTTTGCTTCTCAATAAAGCAATTGAGAAATATTCAGCAATGTTTTTCTTAAAGGATTTTTTCAAAAGTTACTAATATATGACCCACCCTATAGCGTATAGTATGTTCTCAGACAAGCACGCCCGGCGTAGATGCGTTATTCCAAGTTGGTATCTAAAACTTTTTGTTCATGATTTAATGCTGGGAGGATTAGCAAATCGTTGCTCACCAGTTCTTTTTCGATTTTAAGACTGCACATGACAGCATTTTAAGATACAAGCTGTTCTGAGGCATAGAAAGGTTTTACGAAAGGTTTTAAATATTTTAAGCTTATATTAATTTTTTTACAAAAACTGCAGACATTTTTTGCGTCTCAGTTCGGACTCCTCATCTCTCGTTTCACGTCACGTATTCAGTATCCCCACTGTGACAAGGTGACGATACATCAACTTCAACGAACATGCAACCAAGTCATTGTTTTCATAATCAACTGTGGCGTGGACCGCTTTTCAGAAATTATTGTAAAGTCAGTAGTTGCAAGCTTCTATCTTAATCCAAAGACTTATCGCTGGATGGTACCTTACATATCAGATTATATCTTCACAGCTGTTCAAAACAAGATTTTATCTGTGTCAGAAATACTGACAATGTTTCTGTCAACAAAGCTTAAAATGTCAGTCTTTGAAGAGACAGAAGTTAGTATCTTAGAGGACAAGTAGCAGTTTAATTTCAAAGAAGCTAATTTCTAGCAATTCTCGTTGAATGCTGCACAGTTAACGATATGATTAAATTTAATTTGATGTAAATCCTTTCCTTATCAAGAACGCATTACTTCAAAATATTATAGCATTGTGAATGATGGGATACCTTTCCTACACGCTTATTCCTCTCGAATAGTTCAAAGAATTAGCAGTCCTTGGTTAGTAAGGAAAACAAAATTATTCATACTCTTCTATGGATGCCAAGCATGAAGAAGTTGTATAAAGTTTAAGTATTTAAAAACTTCGAATTAAACAAAACTAAACAAGGTTTTGGAACCCTCAACACGAGAAATGGCAAGGCGGATGAATAGAAGTAACTAAGGCTCCTGAAAACTATTGGAAACAACAACATGATGAGAGAATTGGTTATTTATGTGGCTTCCGCTCTACCGTGGACTAAAATAAGGTTCAAAATAAGGTAGCACACATCATAACAGAACAAGAAAACAGTTCTGAAGCAAGCTTTCAAAGAGCTCCGAATGAATTTCGCAAGGAAAGATGTTGCTTGGAGTAGTGATTGGAAGCGAAGTGTGTTTTCGTAAAAATGGTTAATCTTTACAGTCTATTGGACGAAGAAGACGAGCTTTTATTGTCATGGAATAAAAGACATATATCAGATGTAATTCTATGTGGAACCTTCACTTCCATTCTGCAATAAAAATAAAAAAATAAAATTAGTTTTTCTATCCACAACAATGAGAAATAGCTATGCAAATGTTTCCTTGAACGAACATTCTCAAAGATGAAAAACGATTTCGGATCTCTGCCTTTGATTTTCCAACAAAACTGCGCGTAGTCGGAAAATGAAAACAATCAGAAAACCTGAAACTTGTGTCATGTCCGCTATGTTCACCGGACTTAAACTTCATCCAAAAAAATGGGAATGTCTATCTGAGAAATCTTATGAAAGCTGTTGACAATTTGAAGGACAGCTTAACTGAAGCTATCCGTGTTGTCTGCAAAGAGGTTTCACTTCACTATTGAAACCAGTTTAAAGCCATCTTGTGCGAGTCGAACACGCGCAAGAAAGGTTCCGTAAAAAGTTCGTCCATCACGGGAATCGAGTCTTAATTTATAATATTTTTTTTTGTTTATAGTACTCTTAAGGTTAAGATTCCCTTCCACATTTTGAGTGCGAACATCTCGAGACATTTCATTTTTTGTTACAGCCTTTGGGGTCCACAGTCGCAAGGTATAAATTTTAAGTTGATACTACCACGTCCTTCTGAGAAAAAAGGTCTTAACAGGTTTTTCTTCTTGAGGAACGGAACCTTAAAAATGAAGGCCATTCTCATTATTGATGGAGAAAAACAGAAAAACATTCAAAATTATTCTTTCAATATTTTTCCATGTCTTGTCAAATCGCCTCATCCAAGAGGCGCACCAATTGAAACCTTTTTTCAGTAGTTTCCTAAGTAGCCTTCGAATGTAATTACTTTTCTGTCTAAGAGTTCATTTAGCTATGAGCCATAATTCATAGTTTAACAATCTAACAAATCTAAGTCTTCGCGCCTTAATATTTGACAAGTTATTTGACAATTTTTAGGAATGACAAGCTGCCTCAAGTAGTGTTGCCTTGCATTATTTTCTTTAAGGAAAACACGTACCCTCTCACAAGTATTAAATGTTTCCGGTTAAAAAAAAATTCTGACATCGTGAAATTCGGCTCCTGCTGCTACAAATTTGAAAATATTGAATAACAGTTTTCTTCTCGTCTTTCTGTATCACATTAGTAAAAACCTAAAAACATAATTCATTTCAAAGTGTTAAAATCAAATGATACTGTCACTCTAAAGGCCCACGCACGAAGCAAATAACCACAAACGGCCTGCCGCAAATGTAAAAAGATATCAGATTGTGTTCCGAGAAGTCTACGCCCACACGGATGTTGTCCCCGATTTGCGAAGCTCCTTATCTTTACCCACCACAAATTCAATCTTTGAAGTGTGTTTCGAGGCTTTCGCTGGAATTATTTACATCGAGTCCATTTCTATCAACCGATAGCAATACCATCATACAACAGTTTTCTTGTCTAAACTTTACCAAAACAAATGTTCTATAAATTAAATGGAGAACTATACCCCAACATCTTCAAAGAGTTCCTTTTGAAATGATGCCAACAACCTTGACTCTTTCAAATAGAAATAAATGTCGACCGGTCCCTTGACTAAAAAGGGGAAAAAACTAAACAAAACAATGTAAAACATATTAAAACTTTTGTCCCATATCCTTTTTTTTTTGTTAGCTTGCAGGCTATCGGACCCTTGTATCTATTTAATGTATTCTAATTTAAGCTAAAGGCCTCTTAATGCAATCATTCGATGTTTGGGATTTTGATTATTCATCCCATTACTTTGAATAATTTTGGCAACAGCTTGACACGTCCTTGCGAATACCGAAAGGATATCGTGAACAAGAAAAAAAATGCGACTATTGTTTGCTGCCATTGCCTTGTAGTAACTCCCTAAGTATCCAAATATCCAATGTCCCTCGAGTTCAAAGTGTTTCCCAATCCTATTCATTTTTTCCGCCGCAATTTTTTAAGGCCTGTTTTTTTTTTTGTGACACTCAATTGAGTGAATCGAGTGGAAGGAAGAACTCGATATCATTGTCACAGGAAACGAAGAAACAGTGAACGCCCTCGAAACGGCGGAACAATAAACATTAGCATTAAACCGAAAAGAGTATTAAATATGCAAAGCGTCTAGCTAGGCCTCGTTTAGTGAAACAAGATACTTTCGGAAATTTCCAATGAGTCCAGGACGACCGAAAACTGACCCGGTGGGCGTTCAAACGGACATAATATTCATTTATGGGCAGCGACCCCTTTTTTTGTGTGACGCTGCTGACGATCTTTTTCGTCGTTGTCGTCGTCGTCCAAACGTTGACATCGACCGACCCTCAATCAGCTTGGATGTAGGTGGATAAAACTGAGAGACATCTTGTGGCCATGGCTATTGAATGTAAAATCATTTCAGGCGGCTAGGATATACTAGGACGTGTGTTCGTTTCGATTTTCAATTCGGGCAGAATTCTATACAACGAATATCTGTGCCGTAAATAAATGGATATTGAAGTTTGTTTGCCGTCCTTTGACAGATGGACAGTTTTTTAATGAATTTCAACTTAATTGAGTTTGTTTTTTTTTTTCGAAGAGGCTTAGGGGCTAAAAGCTATCAAAATTCAGGAGACAAACATTAATTAAAGGGATTTGGAATTGGCAGCACGATTAGGAGCAATTTATTGGACACTTGATTAAGGACCTTTGTGCGTGCAAGCGAGATAGGACGACTACAAAACATAGGGTGGCTTTGAACAGATCAATGAATCTGTGTGTTTTCAGTATTCAATGGGTTCTACGAGTATGTCGGTTTTGAGTTAAGGTTAAAGAGAGGTTGGCATTGAAGTATACAAAAGCAAATGTTCGGACAGTAAATTGGTGTACATTAGTCGTAACCGAGATGAGGAGAGTTTCATTTATACTACTGATAGGTTTGTTTTCCTACCACATCCTTTTGGTAATTTAAGTCAATATTAAGTTGATTTAAACACCAACAAAATGGGTTTCCCTAGTGATTAAGTTTTGACTAAATTAATTGAAAATTATATTCAACCACCGAATGGGGCGGAAGGTTTCAGACCAGATAGGTTGCTGATTGCTTACAACAAGGTGGAAGCCAAGTCCGATTCTTGTCCGTGGGCAACTGATGCCTCTCCGTGGTACCGATAGATAACCATCTAAGAGGTTGTGTTGTGTGTAATCTGTACCGAGTGAAAATCCCACATGCAAACATCGACTAAGCTAAAGACTCTCTGCAAGATAAATTCGATGAACTCTTGGACGAAGCCTACGGCGCCTATCAGAAATACGAGTTTGAAATCATACTTTAAGACTTTAAAACAAAAATCAGTAAAAATAGTTCCTTTTGCGGAGTAATCGAAAGCACAGCTTCCTCGAAAATGCACCTGAAAACGACTTCCGGCTCACAGATATTGCTGCAGCCATAATTTCGATGATAAGTAACAGAAGATTACCTCACAAAAAGTTTTAACATACCAACCTGACTATCCACAGACGGTGGAACTACCAACCAAGTTTACCACGTTCTTATTGACGCCAGACACCTAAAAGAAAGCAGGTCAGAGCCTTAAGTAAGCATCCAAGCAAAATACTAATGTGCCATAGACTTTCACAAACTTCAACAAAACATGGTCGCAGTGTCACACTATATTTCAGAAAACAACCGAGATGACATGAAGACAAGTAAAGAAAAATAAGGCAACCAATGAGGCACATTTGAAGACGCTCCTAAAAAAAACACTTGGATCATGAGAGATAACAGAGGACAAGTGCAAATCTACAGCTTAAAAGAGAAGAGGCTTAAATCTCTCAGCTCAAAAATATTAAAGAAGCAAGTAATAGAAAAATAGTAAAAAATAATTGGGTTCCGATCTCTACACTTAATTATGGATGCAACGAGGTAGCATTTACAGCACCTGCGTTGTCCTGAATAGCGTGCATACACAAGATCGTCTGTCATGTTTGGGATTAAAAAAAACCGCAGAATATGAGGTCCATTCTATCAACAACTTTCAGGCAATATCAATAGATTCTATTCAGCGCATTGTGTTCACGTCTGAAGGCTTTATACAACAACAGACTGTGCCAAAATTTAGGAAAAGAACAACGACCTTTAAGTCGAAACTCTCAAGCTATTCAGCATCTTCAAAGCTGATGGCTGAATACAGGGTTCCGGGATAAACAATTCGGTCATGTCGCACAGCGCTCAAAAACTCTACGCAGCTTTAACCAAGCATCTCCGAATTACTCAAGAATAGTATCTCTTCAGCCCTATCCATGAACACAAATGGGGCAGGGGTACCAACAAGAAATGGAATACTTTTTCAAGCTTATCCAGCTGCTACTTCGGGGTTCTTCAAACAACTAGGATCAAAACTCTTCACTTGAAGGCCAAAAATCATAGAACGAAAGACACTTATCTTGCCAGTTCTTCTAAAGGGTTTTTCAACAGGGACAGGGACAGCAAACGACGCCATATTTCTTGCCGCTCTTTTGACATTTCTCTTCAGTAAGGTTTTCCATTTCATGATGGAAAGAAATACGAGGCAACAACGAATCGAAATTATTAAAATTTACTACCGAAATTCGTAGTCAGTGGCCTCAACGTTAAAAGCGCTACGTCCAATTTATGGTCGTCATACTCGTCCTAGCAGATCAACAATTGAGCGTCTAGTGGAAAAATTTGAATCCACGGGCACAGTACAAAATGTTCTCGTGCCAGTGAGATAAAGAAGTGCCCGTAGTGTCGAGAATATTGTTGCCCCTGAGGCTTCAGTTGCAGAAAGCCCAAATGTGTATCTAACAACGTCGCTCTCAAGCGTTGGACATCTCTGTGACGTCGTCGTGGCGAATTTTGCGAAAAGATCTCGGCCTACATCCTAACAAGATTAAATTGACGCAAGAACTGAAGCCGCTTGACCACCAGAAGCGTCGTATGTTCGTGAATTGGGCTGAGAACAACTTGAAAATGATTCGGATTTTCATCGAAAAATCATCTTCAGCGATGAGGCTCATTTCGGGCTGAATGGCTCCGTCAATCCACACGTACTCCATGAGTCATCATTGCATCACGAAAAAATTACGGCGGCGTCATTTGGCCGTACTTCTTCCAGCACGTTACTGTGAATGGGGATCGCTACCGTTCAATGGTAACCGAATATTTTTGGCCCCAATTGGATGATATGGAATTGGAGGACATGTGATTTCAACAGGACGGCGCCACAAGCCACACAGCGAATGTCACAATCAATTTATTATACTCCAATTTTGGAGAACGTGTTATCTCACGAAATGGTCCAGTCGCTTGGCCGCCTCGGCCGTGCGATTTGACGCCGTTAGACTATTTCCTGTGCAGCTCCGTCAAGTCTATGGTCTATGCCAACAAGCCAGCGACGATTGATGAACTTCGTACGAATATCGAACGTGAAATTGCAGCAGTATCAGCCGATTTATGCTTGAACCGCGAAGCCTTCCAGCCATACAATGATGTGGATCTAGTCCGCTACATTACCCGCATGGATAAGAATGCTCCACGAAATAGTGCCTTCAAATCACAGCCATCGTGTTGAAAACCCCGAAAATGCAAGATCGAATCTCCGGTTCAAAGATCAAGCCTTCGCAGATGCCAGGAATCTTGAAGCGGCGTGTGCGGGCCCATAAAGGTTACAAAAAGGCTTTAGCACAGATTCTCTCAGCATTTATGTTAAGTGAAGAATTAATAATATAACTGATATCTTTGTTTAATTTATTTTCAAAGACAGAAACGAGGTTGTGTATCATTTCAAAAATGTTAACTGCACTTACCTTTTTCGAGACACCAAATTCTCACAGTTTTAAAGTGCTTTCCTTTTATTCCTTTTCAAAGCAAATTAGTGAATAATATTTCTTTCGCTGTCATCATGATTGACGTTCAAAATGACATCAATTAAAAAAAATTGTTTGTCCCCCTCAGAACGTAGTCTTTATAGTCGATATCGCGTCCTGTGAATGTACTCGTATTCCACCCGCTTTATTATCGCACATTACAATCTTCTCTACCGCAGTCCTTTATAAAGAATCCCCTCGCGATTTGTGTTCCTTGATATTTTCATAATAACCAAACCTCATCTCATTCCCGAAACGTTCTAAATTATGTCGGTATCGATGCTTTCGCTTCCGACCTTCCGTCGGTGACCAAGTCAGATAACCTTTCCCCATTCCATTGCAAGGATTCTATAATTGAAAACCACAACTCACCCATATACCTTTTGACCAGAGTATATGTAGGTACACCCTAACCTTAATTACGGTTCGTCAAAAGCTCATTAAGGGACAACATCCTCTGGTGTCAACCATAGATCAATGTTCAGTCAGAAGAGGGATACCGGCATTCGTAACGAATTTCATCGGCAAAGGGCTTATACAAATAAGATTGAGCTTAGGCGATGTTTGTAGTGTGACATGTTGAAATTTATCTATTCATCGCTACAAAGTTATCCTTGTAATCTAAACAGGATTACTGATTTACTGATTTAAAAGGAAAGGTTCTATTCGTTTATCTTATCTTGCAGGATATTGGCCATTTGGAGTGACTTGGTGCAACATCTATGTTACATGTGACGTTCTGGCTTGCTCGTCGAGCATCCTGCATATGTGCTTCATTAGTTTGGGACGCTATCTGGGCATTCGGAATCCGTTGGGATCACGGCATCGTTCAACGAAGCGACTCGCTGGAATAAAAATTGCCATCGTTTGGGTGATGGCCATGATGGTTTCCAGTTCAATAACCGTTTTGGGTGAGTATCCACAAAAAATTCTGCTCAGTGAAATTTGAGTTCTCTGCCCACAACCCCCCTTTTTCTACAAATGCTATCATTGTTGTTTTTGTGTTTTTTTGCAGGAATAATGAACAAGTCGAACATAATGCCACATCCGCGTGTCTGCGTGATAAATAACCGGGCTTTCTTTGTGTTCGGTTCTCTGGTGGCATTCTACATCCCGATGCTGATGATGGTAACCACATATGCACTAACGATTCCATTACTCAGGAAGAAGGCTCGTTTTGCAGCAGAGCATCCGGAGAGTGAGTTATTTCGAAGGTTCGTATACAGAACGAGAGAGTATTCATGCCATACAATAAATCGAAAGCATGCAAAAGGACACAAAAAGTTTTTTTTTTAATTTTTTTATTTTTATTTTTAGTACAAAATATTTGCAGTCCTGGCAGATCACAGATGGTTTAAATGTGGACTATAAAAGTCTTGAGGCAAACTTTTTCGTAGTTTATGTTGTTACATTTGATATTTATGAAGGATCTCCTTGGAAGTGAAAGTTCTTAACTAAATAAAACCTCGCTTCATTTGCAAAGATGTCCTTGAAAAACGAAAGGAATCCTTTATGCGGAATCCACAGTACTTAATGTCATCATGTCATCGGGTTTCGGTCGCGTCATTTTCCATCATCCAACATCGCATCCATTAAAATACTGCTACCGAGAATTTTAATGGAGGGGTGGTGAATAAGTTCATTAGTACATCACACTAGTGGGACATTAAAGTCACTTGGGTTATAAGAGCTCGCTGGAGCTTTGACTGTGGAAGATTCCTGCCATTGGGCTGTATTATCATAGGATAATTAGAGCGGGGAATGAATTCCGTGTGCGGAATACTTTGCCGACGATTAATCGTTCGCGGAATGGAGTGATGAATAACCCTGGTTGAGGTCCTTTAATTTATCTTGTGCTACCTAAGGATAGGTATTTATATTTACCCTTGATTTGAAACGCTGCAAGGTGTTACCTTTTGAATGAAGTAGCTTGTACTTAGGGTTTTTATTTGACTAAAGGGTAAGTGTCTATTTCTAAGAGGCTACCTTCAAATCACGGAAGACCTTGTCGTTGGAGATGACATTTTTTTGAACGTATCAATTTGAACTTTGTGAAAAATCAAAAGCCCTTTTCTCTTTAGGAAATCGAAAGTTTATTGGTTTTGCATTGAATATGGAAATCATAAATGGTCTGCCTTTTGTCATTCTAGATTCGAAAGTCAAAATGCTTTTGGACCTGCGTTATGTACGATAAAATCCTATACTGATATTTTAAAGGAGCAAAGTTCTTGAGTTTGTATATAAGAGGTTATCTTTCAGACCTCTCTTCAAATTTCTAAAATTCCTTCACCAGTATTTAGAATGACTTCCATGGGTGATGCGACAAGAGGCTAGAGCTAGTAGTTTAGTTAAGAGCTTTTTTTTCGTGGGTAGGTAAAGACCTTGGTGGGCCTATGAGGACCGGCTGCGCGTGCTCATAATAGTGTGAAATTCTTACTCACTAAAAAACATCCCTTGCCTTCCAGACTACGACTAAGTTTACTTAATAAGTAGTTAAACTTTCATCGAGTTTGGTAGGTAGCTTTCCAGTGAATGCACTTACTGGCTCCGTCATTGCATGCGGTTTTTATTTAAGGCGCTTGAAATATTTGGATTATCGATCTATTGCTTGCTTTGGTACAACCCCATAGTTGTATACCGTACGTCCCATTTGGTTTGTTATATTGTATAAGCTTAGTTTCGAATATCTCTCAAGAAGCCAATGCATTTCTCTAAGCCTGATTTCGAGCTCGTCACACTTTTGTTTGACGTTTCTTTTTTCTTAAATAGTTCGACTCGCTAGCATACGGAATTTGAACCGAATTTAGAAACAGAGGATATTGTATACGTTTCTATACGTAAAATTGACATGCGTTGGTTTGGCCTCATTTGATACGATTCGCCAAGTCTTCGTCCGATCCCATATTTTATCTTAAGCTTGCTGGAGTTTTTGTATTGACGATTTGACTGTATCATCGATTGCGAGGACGGTCGTGTCGTCCGTGAGCGTGGGTTCGACTGTTTCTTCATCTTGGGGTATGTCTCTTGTATAAAGCAAGAACAGAATCTGGGGAACACTAGTTCGAATTTCTTTGAATTCTCAGTATTCAGTCCCGTATCTAACACGGAAAAGTCGGTCAGATCAGGACATGTGATAATTTCCTGAAGGATTGACTTTGAATGGAAAAAATTTTAAAAAATAAAAGCAAAATCAGGGAACAATGTAAATAAGATTTTTCTTAAGCTAACGTTTTATTTAAGCTCAAGCAAACGGTGTTTGAGAACTTAATTGTCATGGTCCATATTTTGAAAAACAAAAAAAATGTAATTTATTTCTTCAAAATGAATTTTTACAAAATTTTGCTTTAATAATTGATTGTTTTTCTTCCAATATTAAATACTATTATTAGTTAAATTTTATTAAAATCAAAGGAATCTGGTTCCAAAAGGTATCTCAGTTTTTGAAAAATTAAAAAAAAAAACAGTGAAAATTACTTTTGTCTCAGAAAAAAGTTTTTTTTTTCTATTTTCTAAGTCTGGACTTTTAGGCCAATTATAACATGAGCGGATTGTAACTTTTAAATTTTTCTTGCATACCAACAGTTTAATTAAGAAATAATAAAAAATAAACTGGATAAACTTAATCCCCATTTTTATTGTTCATTTTAATAAAATTTAACTGTTTACCTGTTGAACTCAATCAAGAGGCTTGGAATGCTTAAACCTAAAACAAGAAATATGCGTAAGGACATTGTATTTCAAACAAATTTGAATTTGGCATGCCTTATTTTCAACACAAAATCGGAGTAAGCTAAAGTAACACTCGAAAAGAATTGTTAGATATGGTCTACAGCTATGGTTAAACGGATGTTTTGTGAAGTCGGGAAGCACAGAGATTTTACGCTAAATGGTATCTCAAAAGCAGATGCAGCCATCATTAACTTCTTTCAAGACTTCACAACCGTCTTCGGGAACATGAGGTGCTGGAGTATCGAAGGAGAGAAAGGTTATCTACTGGATCAAGAAGCTAAGGGAAACTTTGGATATAGTACAACGGAATCCCTCTCTCAGCACCACGAGGACAGATTAAATTTAAAAAGTTGAAATTTCTCAAAAACTGAGACTCCTTTTCGCACCAGGCTGAGATTTGTCAAATTATTTATAAGAGCATTGAATATAGAAAAAAAAATCCACTTTATAATGCAAAATTTTGTGAAAATTCATTTTGAAAAAAAAAAATCGTTAACTTAAACAACTGGGCTCAAGAATTCAATAATTTCATGCGATTGTGGCTTTAGGAAAAGCTAATGTTATGCCCCGGCCCGGATGTAATTTTTTTCTTATCTTATCCTACACGCTCTAACCTTTTGTTGCATCTTATGCAAATCACCCTGTATAATACTATCCCATTTAAATGAAAGGACATTTCGAAGCGACCAATTTTGTCACCAAGATCGATGTAAAACAGATCGAGTGAATGGGTTTTTTCTTACTCTGCTAACGGTAAGAGATATTTAATTGTCTTAAAGAAAAGGTTTGAAACTCGAAAAGATCTAAAAAAAGGAGAGAAGTAATTACACAGCAACCTTTCTACGTACACGAAATCTACGGGGACGAAGTCGCAGGTGACCGCCGTAAGATAATATTTTCATCTCATGAAAATTCTAAGCCTGAGCTTGAGCTGGTTTCCATTCTCCGAAAATCTGCGATTGCTTGGCCTTTGAATAATAGGTTCGGTGTTCCCTTACTTGTGGAACGTGGGCATTGAATTCGACGAATTTTTGGCTCAGAATAAAACCACATCTATATAGAACTCGTAGAGTTCGCGGTGGTACCATTTCCTCTAATCGGCGTTTCCACCGTATGAGCGCAAGAGAATAGGTTCAGGAAATCGGTTCTGCTGCATTTTTTATCGTCCAACATTTTTCTCCCTTGTAATGCGTGCTATTGGTCGTGCGAGTGAGGAGTTTTTAGCCGTGTTGGTTTACTAATGATGTCAATATGATCTACATACATACATAACCCAACATCTGGACAGATTTTAAAAATATCCTGCCTTGTTTGTGAATTGTTCGGAACATCAGTTCAAGAATTACTTTGTTTCCCGCTGGAATACGGCGTAAATCTGCAATAATTCGTGATTCCTTGGTTCAAACTACACAGTACATCGCGTGATTTGGAGAACTCTCCGACACAACCTCATCACTTTTCTAGGAATTCCGTATTCGGTCATCACTTTGCATGGTACGCTGGTCTTTTCTAGGATTTTGTGTTTTGCGAAAATTTGATCTACTGCAAGCTAGACACAACAGGGGTATTATGTCACGTCGTAGTTCATTCGTAGTTGGTGTAGTTTCTTAGTTTTGTAATGTTCGTAGTTTCTGGAACGATATTTCTAAACTCTTGTGAATTACGAAAGTTCTACTTAACTACGAAGGTAAAAAGCTTCGTAAAAAGGATGTGCGTAAATTTATATTCGGCAACCGCCGGACAGGGACAAACAAATCTGCAAACAAAAACGGACTGAAGTGATGTTCTCGAAGACCGAACTTTTACTATTCAGCAGAAGTACAAGTTCGCCAGCTGTTCCCTGCTTTAGCTCGGACACACGACTGTCAAAGCACTCTATAGATTTTTATCTAGATTATGAAGAAAACAGTTTATACAAAGAATCAATACTTTTACGGAGTTTCGAGTAAAGATGGAGTCTTAGTCCGACTACCAGCCGGCTGAAATGCTTTTCAGGCAAAAGTCTATAAATTTGAAAAACAGAAGTTATCCAGAAAATCATCAGAACCATTTGATGCTCCTGATGAAACTCATTATGTCGTCGAGTAGTAGCGTTCTGTCCTCCATGAACCGAAGTCGTCTCGCCTGTAGGTTGGGGCATTCGCAAAGAAGGTGCTTTATGGTAACCGTTTCCTCTTCATCCTCGCAGCTCATACAAAAGTCGTTGGAGTCAGTACAACTTTCGGGATGTGTCAGTCTTTCTTGTTGAAGGCTGGTCCTTTGCTTCTCTTTGTGATTAATTCCGGACTTAGACTGCGAGATATGAGTTATTCGTCCCCAGAGTTATATACTCTCTTGTTACGTTCCCGTTTCACTGTGTCGATTTGTTTCTTAAGCTCACACAATGGTATGTGTGGTAATCTTTCCATCCATTCCAGCTGCAGCAATGATCCGTTCTTGGCAAGTTCATCTGCCTTTTCATTATCGTCTCTGTTACTGTGGCCAGGAACCCAGTTGATAGTAACCTTGTGGCGTTTTCACAGATTATTTAGGTGTGCTATGCAAATGCTCACTGCTTTTAATTTAATGGTGTCCTTGTTTAGAGATTTTATTGGCGCTTGGCTGTCCACAAAGATGTTCACTCTTGAAAATATAGCTGAACTTCAATGTATTCCTAAAACAAAGCATTACCCAAGTAAATTAAGCAACGAAAACAATAACTAGACATGCGATCACACTTTTAGAAGTAGGGAATTTAATTCAACCGCCGATTTAAAACTTTTTAAAGTAAATGGTATCATTTAAAAGGCGACCATCCACCACAAATGTGATAATGAATATGCTTTGCTACTGCCCGATCATAAAGGAACGCCACACTCATACACAAGGGCACAGATGAGCATCGATGCGGGATATTCTTAATTTCGTAAAGATCAGGAACTGCTTCGTAAAACTGAGCGATGTCAGGCGTATCCGACTTCACGGATTCACTATACTAACATGGAGCTAAAAAGTCCCGGGGGTTTTATGATATTTCTTCCAATCGTTTGCTAGCTTAGGTCTGAGTATCGCACTTGATGGAACATTGCTATTTGGTGGGAAAAACTTTCGATTAATCATTGCACGGGTAGCGAAAATGTAATTCCACATCTGCGCCTTCGAAAACAACAGTTTATCCGTTGTGCAGTGAATTTAAAATGGATCGTCCAAGCACCGAAGACGAAGCTTGCTCTGGAAGGCCAAAGGCGCAATGGGTGCTGCGTTTGCTGGACGGTCTGCTGCTCAACGAGCGATCTTTGTGATTATGCATGAAACGTGGCTACATTACCATACGTCTGAGTCCCATGGGTAGGCTGCAGAGTAGTTGGGAAGCCACGAAAGAGGATGGCTAAATTGGACCAATTAAGTTTCGAAATGCTTGCGCATCCACCGTATTCTCCCACCCAGCGACTATTATCTATTCCCAAATCTCAAGCCATGGCTCCAAAGAAAGAAATTCAGATCGAATGAAAAAGTCACGTTTCGTAAAAGAAAGGACATCGAATTATTGTGAACTTTTATTGTGAACTTGGAAATCACAGTGTATTGCTCTCGAAGGCAGCCATGTCGAGGAATAAATATAACTTTTCCTAAAAAACCCATGACCATGAATCCTCCCATTGGAATGGTCTAAAAATCTATCGAAAACTGTTTAAGCTTTAATTACAAGGTTAATCCTTTAGCACGAATATTTTTCAGTTCTTTCTTCTCCGGTGTTTGAAAAAAATTCCTGCAGTTTCAAGGTCCAATACGTTTACAGCCGACTAAGCTTAACACCAATGGTGTGTATCAGTTCGTACATGGTATTGCTCCTTTTGTTCCTGCACATAACATGCAGCCGGTGAAAGCACCAACAATTTTTTTTTTCTGTAGGCTTTCATACATACATACATACAATCTTTTTAATCAAAATGGAATTTTGCCATCTAAAACATAAATCCATCTCTTACCAACTTACAGGCTCGGTGGTCGTTTCGCAATTCGACCCCAGCATGGGCAACAACAATTGCACAGCACCTACAGCAGTGGCGGGGGCAGTTACAACAAATTCCTGGGCGATTCGAATCGAAACTTCAACAGCACCCACAGCACTAACGACTTTGAAAAACAACAAAAACCTCATCCATTGCACCTCCATCGTCATCATCATCAAGTGCAGCAACAGCAACAACACCACCATCGTCAGAACAACCATCAAAGAGATGCATGCGTCGGTCGGACTGGCAGCGTGGGTGGCGGCAGCTCTAATTACCGTCGGGAGAGTAATCAAAGCAGCTCTAGCTTCCGATGCAGCACCCCATCAGCGGGACGATGCATCAAGTCACCACGGGCATCACACTCCCAACAGGGTAGCATTTATTGGAGATCTCAGGGTAATCCTAACATCGCTTTAGATAGGTACGTACCACTTACTAGTTCATGTATTTTTACCTTTAAAAGATGGAGTACTCGAGCACACCCATCTCGATGGTTATTGCATGCGTTTTATCATTGATGAAACACTCTTGAACCACCACCGAGAACAAGAGTGAGTTTTGAAATTGATTTCGATTGGACACGAGCACAAAGGAATCAAGCGTTTTCGAGCTTTGTGGCCCGAATCTTTTGTCTGTCGCTTAATTAGTTTTTTTTCGCATTTGTTTGGATGATTATATCTGCACTTCGATGAGGATTAAAGGACACGAATTGAAACCGATGAAGTGTAGTAAAATGTCGTGCTCAGCAAGGACATGATTATATATCAGCAATGCATTGTTTGTTTCCGTATATTCTTTATGAACCAACATGCTTAAGTCTACAGACTGTCGACTGTAATTGTTTTGCATATAAACGAACATAAATTCACTCACTTCCGCCACGCTCAGAGCACGTATCCTTGGAAATTGCCTTTTATTTTTTCTGTTTTTAAAAGCTGAAATGGCATTTTTGGATGTCATTCGGGAATGTAATTTATAGTCATGATGAAAGTGGATGCGACTCCAATGGGATGACTGCAGTGATGGCAAAGTATTTTTTGTTAGCAGTTCCGCCCCAGCTCGGAGCTACCTTTAATTTATGTAACAATTTAATTAACAATTTAATTAACTGCAAACGACCTTATTGTAACGATTTTGTGGTCATTAATCATTCTCTCTGGAGTTCGGTCCTTTGCGATTGCAAGTCAGTGGACTTATTTTAGTTTTGCAGTTTGAATAAATTTCACTCGAAGGGTGCTTGCTACTCTGGGTTCAGTTGATTTGATTTAAAAGACGGAACTGCAGTTCCACTACAGTTCGTGGTAATTACAGGGCGTAACAATGAATAGTGAAGTAATTCCTTTTTCGCTGAATAATCAAGAACTTTTACCCGTTTTTCATTTGATTAATTGTCTTCTTAAGAAACGCAACGTGGTACTGATACGAAAATAATTTTCTTATATAACTCATTTTACAAGGGAGAATAAAGGCAGGAAACGGCCTCTTTTTTAATTGGAGAACATATTCGCCTAGTTTCGTTCTATTTAACTTCTCATCTAGAAATTCTTATAATACGTCAAATTTTCGGAATTCAAAATTTTGACAAATCTACACATTCTGCGGGCCCTGGAGTCGGATTGTTTTTAGAAAAACCGGCCAAGTGCGAGTCGGACTCGCACACCGAGGGTCCCGTACAAACCTGTAGGTACATAAATAAAAGTTCATTCATCACAACGATCGAATCATATTTATGGTTTATTTTATAGACTAAGGTCTCTTTATCGTTTCAGTTATCCTTTATTTTAAATTAACACATATCATTTATGTTATAATATTCCTGAAAAACCTACACTAGCCTTGCAGCAGCCTTGCAAAATAAAATATTGTAGGAAGAATACAAGCAAGCTGTCTGACAATATGTCTGACAATATTAATATATAATATGACAAGCTGTTTGGAAAATTTTGTCCCCTCCCCATACATAGAGATAAGTAGCGGTCATTGCGGTAACTATAATTATGTTTATAATCAAAATTTAAATTAAGGTTTGGATTCCCTTGTGAGTGGTTGCGAGTATCAAAATATGCGGTATAATTAGTCGTACCATTGGCTTTTTTGCGTTGACTTAGAAATTTGTTCTATTTTCACAACTTAATAGATCTATTCTATCTATTTTATATGAGTTTCAACTTGAAATCTCTACGCGTTCATGAGAAAAATGGTCTTGACAGACAGAGTGAGGGACGGACGACAAGTGATCCTATAAGGGGTCCAGTTTTTTCCTTTCGAGGTACGGAACCCTAAAAAAAGTTAAGTATTCACGTTTGTACGGAATTTTTCTTCTCGCATTTCCTAGGAACAAATCAACCTCTCTATCGGCGGGCTTTGCAGAATGAGCACCTGAAAAAGTTTTGGTTAGATTTCAATCGGCGGTTTTTATTTTATAACAAAAAAAACTGTCAAAAAGGGTAAATTTTACTTGTTTTATTAGAATCAAATTTATTTTACAATAAAAAGAGTGCACAATAAATTTTACTGACAGTTTTTAAGTGTTGTATCTATATTTATATTACAGTGTTTGTAAGTGTGTATGTATGAGCCTATCCTTGAAACTACTCATACCATTTCAAAAATTCTTTCACCCATATTTACAATGGACATGAGCTATAAATTATCCGATTTGAAGAAAAGGGTCGTGGAGACCAATTTTTTTGGCAGAATTGTTGGAAAAACTTTTGCTTTTTTGCGAATGCTGTTTTAACGGTAATAGAGATTCAATAACTTTCTATAGAAACGTTTAAGAAAAAAGTCCGCGATGTTAAAATATATATTAAAACTTTGTTAAAAATTTATTTTCCAATTTTTGTTGGCGCTTAGCTGACGAAAATCTACAAAATTTGAATTCATGATACATTTCCTTAGTATTAGAAAAATTCAAATTTTGTATTAAGGAGGTGATCTTCGAAACTTCTCATCCGATTTCAAAATACGACTTTAATAATAAAAAAAAAATATTTTGTCACTGTACATACCTTTACTGCTACTATATCGTTATTAAATTTAGTGTTTCTGATCTTAAATTCTCTTCTGTGAAATAAAAAGGATTCCTCCGGAAACCTCGATCTTTTTCTACTCTAAAATTTTCCACCAATCATCCAATATTTTGAATCCTTTTTCACCAGTGACTATCTCACCTGGCTTCATTCTGAAAGTAGCATTGTTAATGTTGGTGAAACAATTTCTGAAATCTGAAATCTTTTTTTTTATCGAGGAAATTTTATGGATATAAAAACTGCCTTTTCCATTGAACAAAAAGTACGATATTGTGTCAGAGGATGACGAGTAGACTTTTTGAAGATTTTTAACTCTTCTACGTACCTGCGATCTACGCGGACGAGGTCGCAAAATCGAACTCTGATGCCACTTATCCGAATGAGGCAATCAATTATCATACGAAGTTCTGGAACTAATTGGATTCGATAAATAATGTACGACAGAAGGTAGTTTCAATAAATGGTTCACTTTGGATTTAACATTACGATGATTCACAATGCCAATCTTCGGAATAGTGTTGCATTAGCCCCGAAATAATGTGTGTCGCGTATATCTAATTACATGTGTCATCTTCGCCAGTTGGAAAGCCTTCATCTTTGTTTATTACTGCGCCAGACAACAAAACACAGAGCGTAGTCTGTCTCGAATCATTGAGTTGACAAGCGATTCCAAAAGTTTCTTTACTTTCCGTGCAAAAAGAGATTTCCATTGAATTGGAAAAGTGTTTCATTCAATCAATAATTGAAACTCAAAATATGTTTCATCGATCGCGAATGTTCGATAAGAAAAAAATATTTTGGGCAGGACAAAGTACATTTTGTAATTTGAAAAACGAGTTTCGAATGCACTGTTTAGAAATCATTTTTTAAAAATTTTTTTGAAAAGTGACATTTAAACAATTGGTGCGATAAAATATGGAATCTTTTACAAGCATTCATTTACCATTAAGATAACAACATGGATGTCCCCAGACGGTCGAACTGGCAACAAAGTGTCGACGAACGTAAGAATACTACCATCAAATACACTGGATGTGCTAACGTTCACTTTTTGAAAGCGGTTCCATTTAGGGTCTCACTGACCAATGCTAAAGAGCTGCAACTGATTAAAAAAAGGTCGACAACAATATGTGTCAATGATGCCGCACTATGATTCGGAAACTAGGGTTCGACACCTAGATATGTTTGATTATATGACAAATGCGTTACTAAGAAGAACACAACAGATGATTCGCATATTAAGACGCTCAACGAAAAACTTAAACAGAAAGCGAAGAGTACACAAATAGACGAGGGAAATAGAACAAATGACTGCAAATATATTCATTCAGCTCAAGTGTAGTCAAGGGTCCAACAAAAACGCAACCCCAGACGATGAAGTAATTTTCCCGTCCACTGCAGAAGAATTTGGTGTGGCCATAAAAAGCTTAAAACATCAAAGCTTCACATTCACTTAACTAACAAGATGGACTTTTTAAATATAGTGTAGATGTTCTGGAAGGAAGCATGCAACATTTGATCTCTCAGATTATATGCATGGAGGTTTGAGAAACTATTTGAAGTATTTGGTTTCAATTGAATTCCGTTGGTGGAGCCCGAAATGAGACGGAGGATTTGATATCGGCTTATAAGCTTTCGCAGGATTATATTCGACAATAGTTTGGTATTTGTACTTTGAAGGTTTGGAGGATTTAGCTCAACACCCTGCTGTCAGTGTACACAACACGAACTAAGGACGCTAACCGATACAACAACCACTGCAACAACGCCATCCATCAGTCAGACTTCTATCGCTGTTCGGCCAATCCAGTGATAGCGCCATTCGCAATGGCAAACGGTGACGGTACAAGGAATTGAACCTAGGACCTATCAATTGAAGTAATATAAAGGCAGGCGCTCCACCAACTGCGCCACCCAGCCGCACAGATACTGCATATTTCACCATGAAGGGTGATTTTTTTTCAAGTTCGTCTAGCTATTTCGATACGCAGATGATATTCATGCAGAGTTTCGGACCCATAGCAGCGCTATTTAAGCTTTGGGGGGTTGGACTTCAAATCAATGATGACAAAAAACACAAATGCTGCTGAATAAAAACGATTTACCGAACATGAGCACAGAAGACTCATTTATGGACATCCAACGGGGACCCATTATATGCGATAGATGGACTTTCTATTTAGTCCAATAACTAGGATCAAAATTCCCAACATGAACGACCAATCTCATTCACTATGAGAAGGCAGCAGTAGAGACCACAGGAATCTTCGAATTTTCTGCAAATTCTACAAGCTGTAAAACGATGTGAATATATTCCGGAAGGCAAAAATTCGTTGATTGGTCTTCGAATCCTTAAACCTCCGGTTCAATGATGTAGCAATCACAGGTACCAGGAAGCTTGGTCTAACCAACTGGTATGAAGGATGACGCACTGCTTTATCTCACGCTCCGAGTCTGCAGAAATTTACGAGACACAATGACAATTAACAAAGTCTTTTGGAACGTCCTTTTGGAACATTTTTTGTTGTATATTTCCATTTACATTTAAAAAAAAGGTGTTAATAATGAAAATTCAACCCCAAGAATTTTTAAAATTAAATTCTTTATTCAATCGCCTAGAGCTTAATTGCAAAAAATTAACAAATTGACTTGACGGAAAACTGGCAATTGTTCCCAGAAAATGTCAACCGCAGACTCTTTTCCTGTAATCGAAAACCCGGATGCATCCAAATGATTTCGGGAAAATGAAGAAAGCATTCCATTTCAACCGGATAGAAACCGGTGACGGCCATTGTGGTTTTCGCAGTCATTATTCAGTTGAATTACATACCTCTGAATATCAGACATGGACCTTCCTTCTCCATTCGATTCAAATCCTTATAATGTTATTTCCAATTTTCCCAAACGCACCCTTGTTTTCCACTGTAAAAGAAATGCCACAGATGTTAAAAATTTGCAATACAAAACAGGCTACAAGACTTTCAAATATGTAAAACTAACGAATCCCCCTCCTTGAAATATTTCAAAAATTCAAAGCTGTATAAAATTATTTTTTTTTATTTTCCAACAACTGAGAACTTTTTTGTGTTCAGAAAAAACTTTCAGTGACATTTTTTTTTGTCATAAGTTCCTTACTCCGAGAGCATTTGTGACCCACTTCGAAACTTGTGACTTGTACTTAATTACAATTTCATATTTCCAAAAGCATTCTCCCTCGCTTAGTTCGCCTTTCTTTCATTTTTCATCATCGTTTTTAAGAATGGGAATTGTTCAAACTGTAAAGCAATCCCAACGGCTACCCTGACTGCAGGGAGTGCACAGACGACTAAAAAGAAATAATAAAAGTCATAATGCTATTGTTTGTAAGACTTTAGAGACTTTTCATGTAGCGCCAACGGACGGACTGAATTTATCAGTGGAAAGTTTCTGGAGCCACTTTCCGGAATTACACTTAAATGAATGACATTGGCGACAGAAAGGCTTTAATATAGATGGCTCCTTTATGATAATTGCGAGGCTTTTACGATATGTCGCTGTCGGGCTTAATGTTATGTTAAATGTTTAATAATATTTCGTTTATGATAACTTTCTTAAACGCTGTTGAACGATGTGTTTTTAAGGCCACAATTAGGAGGTTTATGGGACGTTAAAAACGTGTTCATTGTCTTGTTTTGTTATTTTATTTAAATAACGATGTTTTTTAGATGAAGACCACTTTGCCACCTTAGGCAAAAGGGGTCAACTATTTTTTGGGCATTCTATCTGACAACCATTCCTCAGTGTAACTCGATTTATTATTTTCGTTAAAAAAATGGTAAGCTGCAAAACTTTGTCATCTTACTCACAAAATCTTTTGAGTACGTGCATTCTATTAAGGAAAGGGCCAACACGAGACATAATTATTAATATTGGCCTACAGTACTAAAAAAAATATTATGGATCGTTTTCTTATTTTTCTGCCCATAAATTACCATGAAATGCGAAGAGCAGTCAGAAGTGCAACATCGGTATACATAAATTTAAACAGTCAGGCATTCAATAACCAATCAAATGACCAATATTATGATTATCTAGCCAAATGACTTGAACAAAATAAAGCTAAATCTCTTTTGGTCGAAAAAGCGAACCGAACTTGCACCACTTTGGTCGTCAATCTAGGCATTCTATCAATTTATTTCTAGATGATTTGCAATGTAATCGTTCTCCAGGCTTACTTTTTCGGCTCGCAGAAAGGACCAAATACCCGACGAAGGGCTTTTCTTTCGCATGATACCAATATTTATTCAGCTGCTTTCATGTAACTAGTTTAGATCCTTGTTGTTTCGACAAACTGAACTAGCAACGTTTGCTTACGTTTAGTCTTCCTTGGGCCTCCATTGTGGGGACGGTTTGGGAGGTTGATGAACTCCCTGACTACCTCAAATTTAAAACTGTCAATCGTTACGTTTTAGCCGAGATAATGTTCGATGAATCTTTTTCACGTTGACAGCATTTTTTTGTCCCCATTGATTCTAAGACCATGTCGTGCCATGCCGTCTTCATTTGGATCCGTTTTAATCTTTTGCCTAGACTCAGCGGTTGCTGAGACAGCAAGGGGCGCCACGTGGAGGCTATATGTCAGCTTGAATTATCCAGCGACAGGAATCTTAACTAGCTTCCGTCTGGTATACAATCATAATCTTTACTCCGTTTAAGCTTTTCCATGCTATTGGAGGAGTTGAATTCTCCAAACCAGGCTTCTTGAAGGATTTCTTAAAGTTCTCTGCCAAATCCGTCCCACGGCCGTTCTGTTGGTCTAAGTTGAGTGATTGGGACGAGTATTTAGCAAACCTGATGTTTCTATGTGTTCTTCATATATTTCCTTATTCATTATTCCATCAATGTGGATGAGGTCTCCAAACACCGACGGATGAGAACCATCCCCATGCTTGACTGTTTAACTACTGGGCTTAAAGAACCAAGATGCTCTTTTACCTATTCCAGTCGAGTTCGAAACAAATGAGTACCAGTATTCGACCGCGAAGCCATGTGGTTTCTTGTGGGAAAACGGTTAAACTTTGCATAGATTTCTTGAGCTGTAAGCCGTTGATTCCTCTTGCTTATTTTATAACTTTTTTATATAATCAAGTCTAATCAAGACAAGCTATATACGCAGAATACTTCTCTGATTTTTTTCGAGGATGAAATCGGGACGGCTTTAAGCACAACTTGCATTTAGGCGCAGTCATTCTACGCAAACTGGTCAAGCGCATTTAGCCACTCGCTTTGGAGACACTGAAACAGTGCGTGACAGAAGAGGGGCATGAAAGTTTCGTTATGTTCGTTCCAACAGATGTCGCGAATGGGCTGGTCAACGCCGACCGGAGGATGTACCATGCAATAAGCCGTGCGATAGAAAACCATAATTAACGTGTTTAAAAGCCCCAAACTAATAAATCAGAATTGGAAGACATGCTTAACGGAATTTAAAGAATTCGGATTGGCTTGAAACTCGCATATATTTAGGAAGATTGATGACACTGAAAGTATAAAAGACAACTGTTCCTCTTCTCAAAGCTTGATATAAATTAAAGGAATTGATGTAAAAAAATTGCTCTATCCCAGTTACGGAGCATCATGCTATCCGCTGAATAGCTAGTCTAACAGTTGTTGATTGATTACTATTCAACGCACAGCTAGGTAGGTTCCAAGCAGTATCTAAGACCAAAAATTGAGTCGTTTCAGATCAGAGTAACACTCCAACGAAAATTGGAAGGCGGGTGCATAGGCAGTCTCTTAACATGAGTGGATAAAAACTGCATTTCTGATGTAAGTAAGTAATCCTCAGAAGGAGCAAACATGAATACTCCGATTGTCTCAATCCAAGCAAAAGAAACCAAAAACAATGACGGACCAATAAGCCTCGGATAAATATAAATTACATTCGGAATTGATGAGGTCCTAAACCGATCACACTTAGCCAAGTTCCCCGTGGTTGTCCAAGACTAAAAAATTACGAAGCTTAAAATGCTTTCGGCATTGATTTCGGCACACAGGGCTTGAAAAAGGCGATTTACGAGTTATTGCAGACCTACAACATTTTCCGCCAAGGTTATATGCTTTCATGCGATTTCTTCAAACTTATTCCTGATCAGATAGCTACTGGAATGCGCAACCAATATTGATATGCAAAGCAACTTAAGCTGAGGCTTAGATCCGCCTAGGACCGATAAGTGAGTAAGCTTAAGTGCAAGCTGCAAGTCTTCTTTTCATAAGAACTACCATAGCAAAGTCAACCGGTCTCGCCGTCAATACATAAGCCTAGCTTGAGTTGAATGTTTCCAGTGCAAATCCGGCAAACTTGCACCTTACATATATTATGTCAACTGTCCAATTCCGACATAAAAGTCATTATCGAGAAACAACACCGAAGCAGGTGATAAATGTCATGTTTGCATTTAAGTCTTGCAAAACCTTACCGTTACCATCAACACTCAAGCACATGAAACATCCGTCTTTTTGCCAATCTCGTATTAAATTAAAAACATCAACAAAACGGACGCTCTCTTCGGCCACGAGTTATATGCTCCATGTCCTCGCACATCAAATGAACATTAAACTGACAGATGTCCACCCGTCTGCACACCGCACCTTTATACATTTTCGCACATTTTTTTCCGTCAGAATAATCCCGCATGCACATCCGGATGCACAGAGATGCCCAACGGCAACATCTCAACATCAAGGTGACACACACGCTCCGAGACCTGGATGACTCCGCTTAAAATAAAAAGTTAACGTGCGTTGGGGCTGCTTGCTGACCTGGTGACAACCCTTCAACCAGAAATTAATGACTAAAATAATATGCATAAAACATCGTCCTGGTTTGGGGCTATTCGTCAGACCATTGAAGTCTGAGACGTCAACCGAAGTACCATCGAGGAGACGGAGGAATGACAGAGTGCACATGGCATTCAAGTTATGGTCAAAAAGTGCTGTTTTTCTGCTTTGGGGCAATAATGTCCTTTCAAGTGCGGTCCTATAATGAAAACTTATGCCGGAGCAGCACGAGTACGAGGGTCTGTCGTCTGTTCATGTGAAAATGAATGTGTCATCCTCATCATCATTTATTTCTCATTGAGTGGGTTGTTAGCGAAAATGTATCCTTTCCTCAAGCTTACTCTGTCATTGTAAGATGTTGGGACTCCTGTGGTTGTCTTATTGAGTACGATGGATTCAACTTAAGGATACTTTTCATTTGTGGTGGTATAGTTGCCTTAACTCGATGCGATGCAAAGGTCGTGTGAGAAATGCAGTGTCCTAGGCGAGAATGCCTCTCCAATTAAAGGCAACAATATCATTGAGAGGGCTATGCTGGATTAGGTATTCATTGAAGCAACAAATCAACCGCGATGGGAATTTCAAATCATCATGGTGATTGTTGTTGTTTGGCTTTAATGAAGCGTTTGAATGCTTGGAAGTTTCACACTTCTGATTTTGCTTCTCATATTTCTTTTAGTAACGAGTGATTAAGCATATCTGCTTTGCATGCTTGTTTAACTAGAGAAGCCATTGAACTTCTTCTTACTTAGTTCATATAACGCGCGGTTTTGCAGTGAGAGCTTAAACCCGAAAAGAAGTTTTAGTTTAGGTCGATTAATCTGGGTGTTCTACAGTACCGGCTTCTTTACCAGACTTGAGTGTATTCAATTGGAATAAAGTAAATCTATTCATACGAGAGTTGAATGAAACAAACATGACCCTCTATTTGCCATTTGAAGCAGTAGCGATTGCGAAAGAGTGAGATGGTTGGAAAGCACCGTTTTCTCGGAAAAACGCCTGCGCTAAGAGCATTATAATCCAGCTTAGCAGAACCAGGTTATCTGTCCTTCCTGCTCTAAGTAGTCGATCAAAATCACACCGTGCGAATTTGTGTCCATTTTCCTTCCAGACGATGGCTAACTCTTCGCCATCGAAGTTCAAAGATTTGACTACAGCATGACCTACCAAACGACCAAAGAATTCCACCGACTTGCGCTGAATCATTTCAAAGCAATGTAATGAAGCTGACGCAGTTGGTTCAGCGCCTGCCTTTCAATTGAACCAATTGTCGGGCCTCAGATTCGGAGCCTTGTGAATCTTGAACTTGAACCTTGTTTTCGAATCTGGTCCAATCACCATTTGCGTTGGGAGTGGTTTTACTGTAATGGTTAGTTTATCGGCTGCTGGAATTCTTAGTACATGTTGTGTACAATGATTTGTGTATTTGAAATGTCATTTACTCTGTGCATAACTCTGCCTACATGGTGATCTTCCAGTCTTTCAAAAACACAAGTTTTAAGTCTATCAATTTATGTCGAACTAAGCAAAAGCTCATAAGTCGATATGAAATTTTTCATCCCAATTTGGACTCCAACCATGGAACAATTGAAACATAGTCCTTAAATACTACTCAATATTCTCCTCATCCTTCTCTCTTTGCAACATGCACTTTGAGAGTGGTTGTTATCCCTTGAGAGCTTGCAGATTAAAGATCAACTGCCTAGGTGTAACAAAGGTACCAACAAACTTGTTGGTATGTAAATAGTTGGTTTATAGTTATTCATCAGGGAAATCGAGTCTAGTAAATTTTTACCGTTCTTGTCTGTGTGTGGTACTTTCTAGGTTTTGATTCCCTTGCGAGTAGCAAAACCAATGAACAGTCAAAAGTTCTAAGTATTAAATCAACTTGATACCTCCGCGCGTTTCTGAGAAAAATTCTCTGTTTTTCCTTTTGAGGAACGGATCCTTAGAAATAACGATAGATTACCAATCAATCAATTTAAAAAAGCAACATGTTAACTTTTTTTACGGATTTTAATAATAAGTCATTTTTTTGCTTAACTGGCGCCCGATCAGGGACCAGCTTAAAAAGTATAATCAATATCAAACAAAATCTTATTTTCAGGAGCAATCTTAAAAGTTCATTATTCATTATCGTAGGCGAAAAGACGCAAAGAAAAAAGGAGGCCATCGCATATGAGTGCGGTAATCCATTGTTCCTTTGCAAGTTTTGTCTATCGTGTTCCGCACTTTATTTTATGTTGCTTACATTATTTAATTTCGCACGGACGGACAAAAGCGTTGAAAAGACAGGCTCCCATAAAACCATCTAACCTTGGCATACTTTAGCCTTTGCAACAAAGACTCCTCCAAAGTCAATGACTCACTTGCCTGAACTAAAACACTCATTCCTAATAATTATAAACAAACAACATAACCATAATATTTCATTGGTGCAAACAACAATCTACATAATCCCGCACACGCTAAGCAAGTCCCTCAGAAACCGAGTCCAAAGCTGAATTAATGTGAACATTTTTTAGACGGCCACTATGCATATGGAACGCGTTTAAGGATGCATACATGCTTCTTCTCCTTTTTTTATAGTAAGCAAACTTTCGCAAATAGGAATTTAAATTGTTGAATAACGAAAAGACTACACGCATACGAGCACATACGCGACCGGAGCTGGGCCAAAACTCTTGTGCATATTTCAATCTTGAGACCGTTCTGGCTGCACCGCATTGAAGCATCGCAAACAATCCCCCAGCCAGCAGCAGCGTATGCAAAAAGCCATGAGGTCATACTGTTCTTAGGAAGGACGATGTATCATTACGCGAGCGTGTTTTAACTTTTAATGGACGATTACGATGTGCATGATGATGTGCATACTCGTGGGTAAGTAGATGAGTCTGTAACGTGATGATAGGTCATTAAATGCATTGCACTTCAGATGGCAAATTCCTTTGGTCGACTGCGACAAGGATACTTGTTAACGTAGGCGTGGGCATTTTCTGCGTGGGGATGCACATATTCAACTCCATTCATTCGTATCCTTTTGATTTTGTATTGATACAGCCACGAGTACGATCCTTTCTTCTTCGCATTCACTTGACTTAACTTCAGTTGAGTTGAGGATTAAATCAGTTCCGCTGATGAGTTTGCACTCCGACGTATACGATGGATGTTAATTAGTGAATGTCATGGAATCTGCGGATAATGTATTCTTTTATTTTTTTATTTTTTGTATTCTTGTTCGTCCTTCCTGATAAATTACTTCAACCAATGGACGTTGAAAGTTGTAAACAGAAATATAAATCAAAGTCAAAGAAAGGAGGAATTCCTTTGTGGCCCCGGGTTAGGTAAGCCATTAGAGACTGTGACCCCCCAGCGAGGAGGGGAAAAATATAAGAATGCAAAACTATTTTTTTTTTGCCTCTCTTGTGTTACGTAATGTTGTTTGGTAACGATTGTTTGGCAGGAAGGAATCGGATATGTATTGCACTAGCACAGTAAGCGATGCGGTAACACGTGTACAGCTCCTTCGTCGTGGAGGGCGTCAGAGGAACTCTTCAACATCAAAGAAAACCACGTTAAGGTTACGTTGCAAATGATTACGGGCTAAATTGCAGTTCTAGTTAAAGGACCCTTAGCTAGTCTACTCGGAATTTTAAAAACCCATTCGGCTGTGTACTTTTTTTGAGATTGGCAGCGTTTTTAAGGTGCGTATGATTGTTGAACAGTCCACGGGTGACCGATTTTTTAAGGGGCAGGAAATGTTGATGCACTCGAGTTCTTTGCTTTGTACTTTCACCAGAGATTAGCACTTAAGGTCATGCGTTAAATGCTCTGTGACATAAACTTAGGATAGTTGAATGTATAGTTTATACCAAGCTTCAGCTTTTGTTGCCTTCTCAAGCAAAGATTTGATTAAGGGCTGTTCTACGCTTGAAGTAAAAAATAAAAATAATAAAATAAATAAAAATTCACCCGTGTTCGAGGCCTTATGAATACCCTTATGTGGTGAACTCAACGCAGATTAAAAGGATCGAGGAGGAACAAAAGTGGGAAATATTGAGTCGAGGTCAGCCCTAGTGAGCGGTAAAAAAAACAGGCAATCGATCTTTGGAGGAAAGCTGCTTTCCATCCTTTATAATATCGGTCACACTGCTTTTAGTTGATTGGAACAAGCTTCCTCTCATCCGCGATAGCTTAGTCTTTGAAAAGAAGGTCCGGTATTCCCGTCTTTCTTAAGTCTGTAATTCGAAAATATATGTTAAAGTGTGGTTGTTCCATCGATCAATTTTTCGGTGGAACTTAGCCTTCCGTACAGCTCGCGGTTGTACCTTCTTCGCAATACTCCACTCAGTACACAATTTTTACTTCGAAGTCCCCATAAATTTATGCTCCCGTCTGGCTTATCGTCTTTCTGTGCCCTTCGAGTTGTTCGGTAAAACTGAAATTAGACTGAAGATTGAAAACTTCTTTAATTCTTCAACGCTACGATTATCAGGTTGTGGTTGGCCAATTACCTTGCATTTTGTTTCATCACTCACTTATTTAAGGATCTAAAATATTTTCCAATTCAACACCTCCATGTAATCGAATGAGAGAGCATTTCCTTGCCGGAATCCGGTGTAAGTCTAAGATAATTCGGCGTTTCCTGATTCCAACTGCACAGAACATCGCGTGTTTTCGAGCGTTTTTTCGTGATCTCAAATATGGATGCATGACAAGATTTTATGCACAATGATGGACACTTTGGGTGCGTGTGTTGGAGCCACAGCGATAAATAGAAAGGATTCCTTAAATGGTGCAAAGGACGTCACCAAACCTTATCTGCTAATTTAAGATCGTACATTCGCCTCAGACTGGAATAAAGTCTGCATATCAGAGCAGATGCAGCAGTGCAAAAAGGCATTATGTAAGGAATTGAGCGCTTGATTCGATGAGCAACAAGTCTCAATAAAGACACATTCATCAAAAATCACAAATTTTCTTGAAAAATATGTTTATTTAATAGAAATGAATTTGAAAAAAGGAGTCAGGTGAGAGTTGAAGGGTTCCATGCTTCATAAAAGTATACAACACTTTATTTCTTTAATATTTAAGACATCGGTTAACTTCTTTTTCCAATAAAACCAAGAAATTCCAGATGGGAAATTGAAAAGTTTGAAAAAAAATAAGGATTTAAAAATGTTCACAAGATTAAAAGATTATTTGATGCAGACTTGTAGAAAATATGTGAATCTATAATTCTGCCATTTTTTTTTTCAAATTCATTCGAGAAATTTATCTTAAACTGAGTGAAAATTCGATTGGAAATCGTTGATGAACCTCAAAATGTAGTGGTGTTAGTGCGAACCTCAATTTCTTACACTTACGCGTGTCGAAACCGTGTTCATGCTTTATTATCGCAACTAAATATATTGATTATTATAGTATTTTCTTGAAAATAAATAATTTAAGACAAGTGTATCATATGATTCTGGAGCGTGGTTAAGTCAAAGTTGTCGTCGTATTCAAGAAATTGCTTTAAGGAAGAGCTGAAAAATAAGAAACAAATTTATCTTAACATTGAATATCCTTATGTACCTTAAATGCGTTATCAACACATACTACGTCATTCATTGTTTACATTTTTCTTTATTCTTCAAACCTCTGTTTGAAGTGATTTATTGAAATGCTGGGGCAATCATAACTCAAACACACATCAAAATCTTTCTTTTGAAGAAAAGAAATGGTTAAAATTTTTTTCGGATTGAGAAAAATGGCGCTTCAAAAACAAAACGCCTATGGATGTGGCACTTCGTTTAGTTGGGTCGAAACATTTTGACATTTCTTCCACAAGTTTCATACGTTCATTCGTTTTATAAATTGTAAAATGTTTTTATTTCCGTGTATAAATTCGAGCTTAAGTATTGTGTGGATGAACGAAATGATTGCATACTTTTAAAGGTTGTTAAGTTGCTCCATGACTCATTGTCTACTTTTAGGTGTTGGGCTAAGTTGCGATTTTATGAAACACTTTCTTTGAAGGCCGAACCCCATTTATGTTTAACTTTATTTCATTTTTATTATTTGCTGTTTTAACGCCAAAAGCAGTTCTTATTCTTTGAACTCTGTGATAGAGAGACGAACGGTTAGATGTACAGCTTAGTAAAAGGGTTCCTTTGGACACTTTGGAAAAGGAACCCTAAAAACTGTCAACCGCATCGTATTTGAACATATTCGACAAAGTTGTAAGTTTCATTTCGCACGCTGGACCGTTGATGTCTATTTGCCATCTGAATCATTGTTCTTGGGACCTTCTTATTGTATATTTTCCCCACACTACATCAACATTATGGCACCAAAAATTTCATAAAATTTGTGTCGAAAACGTTGTGTCCTTAAGAGTTCGGCTACGGAAATTTCGATAATAGGCTATGATTAAAGTAGCTATGACGGATATGGTTTCAAAGCTGTTGATCGCCCTTATTTCGCAAAGTCTACATATATGTTTAAGAAAAATTCAGCTTTATATGCTTAGTTGCTTTTTTTTGTACTCAAATCGGAGCACCTTAAGGAGGGAATAAATCTGCAACTCTAGACAAAAGGATCCTCTTGAAATATTCAGGATCACCGACTTTTGGCATTATAAGCAAAAGAGCTCAGCCTATATGAGATATATGAATACAATTTTCCAACTGGTTTTCATGGCTTCCTCTGTATTGAGCTGAACTTAGTTTAGTTTGGCATATGATATGCAGATTTCAATAAGTTGATCACACCATACATGTCTGCATCTTATTTGTGAATTTATAGCCATTGTTATCACAGTAACGTCATCAGTATACGCAGACACAACCATTGACTACACGAAGCAACCTAAGGCGCTGTCAACCACTTTTGAAAGTGTCCAAATAGCAGGACCGGCATAATAAAAGTCTTATTCAGCTACACTTAAGTTTTTCGAAAATGGAATATTCAGTTGGTTTTTTTTGCCCAAAGAAACAGCGATTAGCAAAAGTTTTTCTTCGTTTGACCTCAGCATTGCTCTTAGTTTTTATATTTATCGCAGAGCCTAAATAGACAAAGTCCGTAACTACCTCGAAATTATAGCCCAATGTTGACGTTTCGAACAAGACCGCGGATTTGGGTGTTCTTTCTTGATGACAGCATATAATTCATTTTGGCCTCGTTAACCGACAAACCCTTCTGGCTCTTTACTCAAAACTGCACTTTTGACATCACACTGCGTTCTCCCAATTGTGTCAATATTATCAGCGTATGTAAAGAGTTGAACAGACCTTCGTAAGTTAGTGCCTTAAGTGTTGTCGCAGGACTTTTGCATTATTCTTTTTAGTATGATATTAAAGAAATCGCATTACAGCGTATTACCTTATCTGACATTTTTTTAACATCAAGTGGGGTGGTGAGGTTCTCCCAACCTGAATGGAGAAGACTTGTCGTGCTGCATAAACGAACGAGCTTGACAGGGATGTCAAACCTCGACATGGCTCTTTACAACTCGTCTAGTAGGTGTTTTCAGAAGCGGTTTTGAACTCGATGAAAAGTTGTTGTTTTCCAAGATCTCTTTTCTGGTCTTAAGAATTGGCCTACCAGGTTATTGACGTAAGATCTAAGCTGCTTACAGGGTCTCCTTTCTTAAATACCTGCCTTCACCAATTTTCATACAGGTTAGCCACTATTCATTCATCGTATTCAACGTTAAGTGCCTTTTTCAGGATACTTTAAACTTTGATTTAAACAAATTTCAAAAGTTTCGACCAAAGTATATGAAACAAACCACAGATGATCTCGAAAAATCATTTTTGCCTTGAACGTGTCCTTTCGTTCGTTCTCCTTTAAAATCTTTTCAGGGCAATTTCAATAACTTATAACTATTGCATTCAAACAAAATCATTTCCATGCTTACTTTGTGGTTGAAATAATTAGAAATTGCCAATTAAAATGTCATTAGAGCTAACAAAAGTTTTTTCTTTTTAATTAAAACACCTTACCTCTTCCAGACGAGCATCATCGGTGAGAGTGAGCTCTTCTCAACCGCATCTTGGCTATACAAATGGCAACAGCAATGCTGCCAGCTCTCGTAATTCCAATGTGACATCCTCAGCAGGAGCCCTGCAACAGTCTACCTGCGAGCAGGGCACACAAACGCCAGATTCAATTAGCCGCGAAACTCGACGAGTTAAATTGAAGTCGTTTAAATTCTCCCTCAACAATGTAACGACTCCTGCCCTCAACTTACGGTACGTATTTCACACTGGTTAACCAATTTCAATTTCATCACATTCTTATTAAAAAAAAATTAAAAAAAATAAAAACAAATTTAAACAGATTTCTTAACAGTCGTAACAAACGTAACAACCTGTCAGCGAACGCAGTGGCAACCGAGCAAAAGGCAACCAAAGTTTTGGGCCTCGTTTTCTTCACGTTCGTGCTGTGCTGGTCACCGTTTTTCATTTTGAATATCCTGTTTGCGGCCTGTCCTGAGTGTCATGTACCTGAACATGTTGTGGACACCTGCCTTTGGCTTGGCTACGTGTCATCGACTATAAATCCAATAATTTATACAATTTTCAACCGGACTTTTCGTGCGGCTTTCATACGTCTGCTGAAATGCAACTGCGAGAGGTAATTGTGGCTGCTATTTCATCAAAATGGGTGGAATTTTAATGAAAAGCTTATTTGAAAATGTTGTTTGTTTTTTTTTTTGTAGATCCGGCAGACCGCCAAGATATCGTTCCGTAACCGAAGGACGAAGTGCATTGAGCTTATGTGCACCGTCAGCACTTCCGCTAGCGATATCCTTTCAAGGCGCACCGTTGATGACTCCGTCAACGCAGAATGCGACACCGTTAAGTGATTTTCGTGGCAGCTATACCATCACCGATGATGAGTGCTGAAGGTAAATGACAAAGTAAGGGATTTTGTTTACCTGCAGATACTTTTGGAAAGGGGGATAGGACAATTTTGCTTTTGTTGTTCCTTGAACTTTAACTTTGTATTGGAAATGGAAGGAACTTGCTGGCTTAAAAGTTTCATCGGAAAGTGCAACTATTTTATGTGTCTGTGGCATAAGTTTATAAGTAGATTTTGAAGACATACTTGTTGTGGGATTTGTTTCTCATTCATTTTTCTTATTTTTTTCCAGACTTTTACTTTGAGTGCTTTTGCCTGAGTGCTTTTAGTTGCCGGCAATAGCTTTTTAGTTTTTAACACTTTGTTCAAAACTTCCTTCTAACGAGATTATATTTAATAATACGTAATTCGAAGCCCTATTTTGTGAGTGATTTCACACCCGACTGTTGATTTAATTTCAAGTTGAGGATTAAGGGTGAATATAATGTAAACTGAATGTCGAATTAAGGTACATTTAAGTTTTGTTGTTCTCTGCGTAGGCTTGTCATGATAGAGTTCCAAGTTCGTGTCGCCACAATATTGGTTTGTGAAGATGTTAGTTATATGAAGGCATAATACTGACAACAGAAAGATAACGCAATCTTCCAAAGTACAAAAACTGCAGTGAAAAGAATATCAACTAAAGACAAATAAAATACTGCGAATTAGGAGAATGCAAATATTAATGCGGTGAGTGTGACTGAGGATAAGTGATTCGACACCGATCTCTAAAACTCGGCCTCTGATTTTGATGAACGATCTTGGTCCCGTATTTGGCAAGTGTTTTGTTAAGTTAACGTCGTACTATATACGGCTCTATAGGCTAGGAATTGGTAAAAAATATTGACATTCCAGGGTGGACGCCATACGATGGTGGAATGGATGTGCCTCTACAGTTGTTGCATGACATTTGTCACTGTGGATCGTTGACTAAGTTTCCTTGAGAATTTCAGAGAGAATAAGTGCCTCCTTTATAGACGCAGCAGAGCTTTTTGCTTTTTTTTTCTTAAAAGAAATAACGTGTCATATTTCTGTTCATAGACTGTTCGATATTTTAACATTGCTGCTTCAATTCTTCTGTATACAGACGGCCTCATGCCCCATATGTCTTGTCTGGGTCTCGGCTATTTTCTGAATTATCTTTCAACGCTGTTGGCATATTGTTGATGTTTGCGGAATGCTTTGACTCATTTGTGTGCCTTTCGCTTAGATACTCTCTGTAGGTTGGCTTTGAAGCGTCCAAAGTTGAACATTCCTCACTTGATATCGTGGGCGATTTTATTTTATATTCGACCATCGGCGGATACATTTTTTTGTATGGATCTTTTTGTGAAGAAATTTTATTATATTTATCACTGTATTACCCGCTGCCGCAAGCTCTGTTTGGAAGCTGTGGAAGCTGTGGAAGCTGTACTCTCTTCTAGCACTGAACCATAGATGATTTAGAAGTCCTCTTTCGGAATTCGTCCTTCAAAGAGTCTGTGGGGCATGTGCACATATGTGCCTATTTGGAATTTACTCTCGGTGCACACTACAGCAAAGCGATAATTCTAAGCCGTTTTTACACGATAACTTTGCATCCTTATATGTGCAATCTGTCATGACAACTGCATCGTTTCCTTTTCATTGTTCTCGATCTAAGCCAGAGTGCTTCTTTAATCGCAGAAAAATCCGCCTTAAATTGCGTGAGGATATGCTTCAATTTTTGACTACCTTCTGGGGTATAGAGTGTTCTTAAATTGCAGGACCATACTCACATGCCCTTTTCCGCGCTGTATCGTCTTGATTTTTGGGGTATAGTTGAATCCGAGGTAGATTGCTCTCATAAAAGGTGATGTTTTACCATTGCATCTATAAATTCCAAATAAGAAGATCGTCAATTTATCATCATTATCAGTTTCATATTTTAGACCACTTCAAGAATCGATCGAGGGAGCCCCAGTCTTTTCAATTGAACTATTCATGACGATCTTATTATCTACATACTCTAATGTTTCTATCCATATGTACATATGTAATAATATAATTTCCAAAAATAAATATGCCCATATCATCACCCTCCTTACATTTTTTTCTTATTCTTTTTTTTCAGGTTAAAGACACATCAAGCCCGAAATGAACATGGCGAAAAGAGTCGCAGCAATTGCCCATCAAGAAAGCAAAAGCAGTTCAAAAATAAACCTACTGGAGAAGATGAGACTCTTGCATAAAGAACAAGCCCCCAAGGATAGCCGTGATTGGTATTAATTTCCACATGGAATACGCAATTATAGTTTGAGGGTTTCCTAGGAATTTTTGAAAATGATTATCTCTGAGAAATGGACGTCATAGAGATAGAAATACGTTTAGTCCGAGCTCAGTCGTGGAGATTTATACAAAAACATAAGAGACGATGACAAACTGCTCTTTTATTGGATTGAATTACATTAAGCGAACTCATTCCATACAAAAAGCAATTAAAAGGATAGAATTTCGGATTTACAATTTATTAATTACATTTATTCTGTAAATGATAAAGTGAGGAATGGACGGGGAAAGTGATTTTTTTTCGCAGATTGTTTTTGTTCTTTTGTTTGCATAACATCAGGAAAAAAGACTCAAGTTTTGGCGGAAAAACAAAACATTTACTTTTCAAAATAGGCTTGGAAATAGAGCGCCTTCTCTCAATTAAAATAAGACGCATATTCACTATGGATTGAAACATACTAAGTATCAAAATGAAGCGAGGCATATTCCCTTTGGAGTTTAAGTGAAAATTTCGAAAGCTTTATTCCTTAGAGAATCCCACATTGACATATTCCTTTATATTCAATTTAAATGTTAGGTTCAAGACCCTCAAGAAAAATAAGGAAAATCCACTCGGTGTTAAAATGAAAGATCTCCAGAAAATAATTAATTTCTTCATATTTTATTGCAGAGCAAAAAAATTAAAGCTGTTCCTTGGACCCAAAGGTTACCAGGTTACCATTGATATTGTTTGGAATTTTTACAAAGCAATTTACATACATACTTAATATGGACAACATATGACCCTTGGAAAATCGTTCCAACGTGATCAGTAGCCCATTTGCTAAATTGTGGAAGAGATGCAGGGCGAGTTTTCCATACTCCAGGTCTATATTTTTATTTTTGTGACGTAGATGTATTTTGTTAAACAAAAATATGGTATTTGACATAAGGTATGGAATATAATCTCGGTCACATGGCCACTTCCACCTTTTTGTCATAAAAAAAGTTAACAACTATTATCCAGAAATTTCGTTCCGAATATTGTCATTAAGCATCATGGTCGTGGTTGTCTTTACAAAGAAATCGCAAATGTTCAAATCAGGGGATCGTGGGGTATCTCTATCCTGAAATTTTTGTCTCAAACCACGAGCTATGTATAAAGTGAAACCGCCTTTTTGGAACCACATATTTTAAAAGACTTATTGATGCCGTTCGGGTACATGCAGGGTTTCCAAACATGTTCCGATAGTGGTGAGCATGGCGTTGTTTCTGGCGTCTTCTAAGAAAATGAACTTTGGTGTATGGGCGGCTATTTGGTTTATTAACAAATCCAGCAAAGTCTAAATGCGCCTCGTCGCTCATACTGATTTATGTTATAGTCGCCTAAAATGCGGTGAAAAACTGAAGCACTTCAATTTTGCGGTCATTGTTGCAGTTGTCAGTTGGATTATTTATTTAAAGAATAGGCTTGAATGCAGTTTTTCAAAAAAGGCTGAATTATTGACTTATTCTGTACAGTACAGTACAATCCTTTGTTTTCACAAACAGACAAAAATTCAATTAAAATGTTTTCATTATTTTATAACTTTGTTGCGACGTCTTTATTGCCATCGAATGTCTTTTAATGCGGCATAATCCGTTGATACGTTCTACGATAGCCCAAATTGTAGCTGGAACATTAAATGGACCTGGTACATTAGAAGGAAATACGGCAGCTATCACTAAAATTCCATAGACACTATATGAATACGAAAAATATGTGTACTCGAACAGCATTCCACTTCTACCTTGGGAATGAATTTAAATAATGGAGTCAGTTTGACATTTTAATTAAAGAAATTGCTTCTTTTTTTTCCTTTTCACTTTATTTAAAAATCATTTGAAGCTTCGACATATCTTTTCACAATTTCATACCATAGATTGCGATATATTCCGATAAATTTTATCACCAGTTGGATCTGCAATTTTGGTTTTCCCTTGAAACGATTGTATTTCAACTTTGTTTACTGATTTAAAAAAAAAAAAAAAAACTTGTCTCTTTATGAAGCCCATGCACAAAACCAGCAGGATTTTCCAATTTCAAGGCTCTTGTTTAAAGAGTGAAGATGAACATGAATGTTTAAAATAATTGAAACATCGTTTTCGAAAAATATTATTTTTCCAGATGCAATAGAATAGAATAGACTTTGTTTAGAACCTAACCTACAAAATTATCAAACGCATTGTAACTGAAATGAAGCGCTGAATACCACTTCCATTGTAAGTGATAAAAATTTATTGATTTCCTTCCCACAGGCTTCATTTACAACAGTGTTTAATATTTTTCAATGATTATTGTTTAATTGAAAGAGTGAACCGTCACCGAAGTATCTGCCACTATTTTCTATTCTCAACTATTATTTATTTAACGAATAGCTGACTCATTTCAGTTAAATCATCCAACAACGTCAAACCGCAGCTGCGTGACGGTCAAGCAACATCGCCAAATAACTGATTTCACGATTGTTGAATTTGATGTGCAATAAAACGATTGCCGGGCGGCTTTTGTGACTCGTACTCTCATTGTACTGAAATCAAAGCTCTACAAAGTCATAAAAGCCATAAAAAATCAATTTATATGCCTCGGTAGCGCTCACCTTCAATTGTTACGTTTTTTCATTTGTCGTCTTCCAAGAAAATAAGGGTCAATAATGCTGCAACTCAAAAACTCACACTTACAATCACACGTTCGTGATGCATTGGCTTCTCGTTGACATCTGAAGCGATGATTTTTTGAAGAAACATTTTTTTACATTTTTTTCACAAACTTGCATCCATCAGCTGCAGTTGGAGCATTATTTCATCACAAATTCTTTCCGAACCTTGCACAATCGTTGTTCGATAAATCGATCATTTTCGTACCGCGAAAATTAAGTACTGAGTGTCTGTCAATTTTTTGAGCCCATAAGTCAGATATCAGTCAAACAAAATCATATGATTCAAAAAGAAATCACTCGATGTTCGTGATCTGGATTTTAACATAGAATTTTTCTTTGTATCTATATTTGAATTGATGCGGCTGAGAACCAATTCGTTGGAGTGTAAATCATATCATATCTACTCCACATTGCATGCCGGCTTCGTAGAGTAGTCTGCCTTATGTGCAATTGCATCTTGAGCCCCAGAAAGAGTGTTTGGCGTTAAAGTCGCAACCGATGATAAAATTCGAACTAACTGAATTAAATAGGTGAACGAGTTCGTCGTCCACTAACCTATCTTAAGGAGGGACATTACATGAGGCGATGTTGAAGTCCACCTGGTTCAATTTTACTGCGACAGAACAGAGGATCCGCCTCTTGAATTTTCCGAAGGGTGATGAGCTTGACAGTCGATGTAACCTTTTATTTTGGGTCCAAATCCCTTTTTTAAGTGGGTTTCCGACATCAGGCAAATGTTTTTCGATTTTATACAGAATTCCATTTGCATTCCATGTTAAGATATTCAGCAACTGTTTCATATTCGTGATCGGTTATTTCGTCTTGAGATTTGAACTCTAGCTCCCTCAACTTGTCAAATAAAAGTTGGTCTGACCATCACAGGATGTGCTGTAACCGACTTTGATTTATTTTTGAGAGCCGCGACTTGGCCGTACGTGCCGGCTTGTCAGTTAAAAAAAATTACGATATTTTCCTCAATAATTTGCAGCTTTGATTATGCATGATATTTATTTTTGGATAGATGTTGCAAACATTAACTACTCCTTACCAATTTCTTGAAAACTCATCGATCAAAATGGTTGCTCATATGATATGTTAAGAAATCAAATATTCCGAAGCTCTGAGAGTTCACCTCTTTTCATTTAGGATTAACGCCACCTTATGTTGCCTATAAAGATATCTCATGATATTATAGTTAACAGTTTGTTAAGCCTTATTTACTCCAACACTTGAAACATTGAAAGATATCAAAACTCATATTTTGGATTTCGTACGTTTTTTGAAATTCCGATAAAAATATCAAAACAAATAAAAAAGTCGCTGATTTTATAGAATTGGCTAAAGCAAGTATTCTTTTCACATCGAATTTAGAAGACTCCTTTTCTTATTTTAGGCTTGGTTCTTTCCCCGTTCCAAAAACGATCTACAGGATTTGAGAAAGATATATGCGCATATATGTAAAAGTAGAGTAGGAATAGAAAAAATCTTAACTTACCGAGTATTACCTTCCATGCAAAATAATTTGTCATTTTGAAAATAATATAAAAATAATGAAAATTATCGTCAAATAAAATTGTTGTCATACTCGTTCTTCCGACAAAATAATAAGAACACAGAAAATTAAATCAAAAGCAAACGACTGGAATTAGTTAAGTCCTAACATTTAAGTTCACTAAAAGCCATTTAACATCTGAAACAATAAATCAAAAAATATTTAACTAGAAATATATACATATATGTAGATATTGTTTATTATTTTAATTTGTTATGTAGTCTATCAATTTTATTTTGCTGTAAGTCCTTGCTACTTCCAGCGCATAGTCTATTTTTACACGTTGTCTATAAACGTTTAGTCGTAATATAAAACTAAGGGTAACAATAAATTAAACTAAATTAATTAGTTAAGGTACAAAATAGCAATAAATTAGGAAATGTTTTACTATAAGAAATAAGAATGTACTTAATCTAATTGTTAACATTTCATAAAAATAAATTTAATAATTATTTATATAAAGTAAATTTATTTACTTTTATTATTTATTTTGTTGATCCAGAAAACAAAAAAAAAACAAGTAGACATTTCTGATGTGCATATACATAGTCAATATTTATTTTTCTCCCTTTTTATAATTTATTAATATTATTTTTGTAATAAGACTCACGAAATTAATATTATAATAAAGTAAAACTAAAATTATATTAAGAAAATAGAAAAAAAAATGTTTTTTTATTCAAAAATGTGGGCTCAAAAAGGTTATGTGTCTGTTTGTTGTCTTCAGAAAAGTTCTAGTCGCTGAGTTCGTGGACAAATGTTCGTGCATGTGTGCAAAGTTCAATAAGTAATGTCAGAGGAACTGACATTACTTATTGAGAGGTCTGAGATACTTAGGTAAGTGCAGATACTGATTTTAATGATTTGAGTTAACCTCAGTATAGCTCAGTATAGTTAGTATCCTTTCTTCCTTATAGATTGTGGCGCCTTGCTATCTATATCCGGCATAGCCTACTCATCAGACTCAACCACAATTTGTTTTTTTTTTCAATCGAGAATCCAAACGTATGTAGGAAAATTATCGACTAGTCTTTTTATTTGTAAAATAGCTCCAACCTGGACAACAATTCTGCTCACAATGAGTTTATGTGCTCTTTGATTTTATTTTGAGAATTTTTTCCAACTGTTCTCGTACTGAGTTTATTATTGTGGGCAATGAAGTTCTAGTTTCCTTAAACATCCTGATATTACAAAGGAAGGTACTTTTCTGCGATGGACACCTTGTAGACGTTATCAAATTAAAAAATATTAAGTCTTATGAAAACGTGACATGATCAACAAGGAAACTATCCGGTTGAGATAGTTGAGTTTTCGGACTCTCCATGAAAATCCATGCGTTCTTGCCGCCAACCTTCCCGCTGGTCTAAAATTTCCAGATTAGCCTTTTCATTTATACATTCGTACAAATGCATGAGTACTCAAATTTTTTAATGCCTACAAATCCGCTAATCCGTAATTGCATCTTTCAGCCAAAAAGTTTAGCATCAAGCTTCTTCAAAAGATAAGAAACGTATTGGACGGTTTGAAACCGGCAAATTCACCATACACGAGTAGATGCTGATGTGCGGCAGGGCACCGTGTTGTCTCCTACTATCTTTTTAATCTTCATTAAAAACGTTTGCACTTTCAATTCTTCACACATTTAAGTTTCTCATCTCCAGAGTTTGAAATGGAAGGCCAGCGTATGCTAAGCTCATTGAATTCCTTAATTAACAGCACATCAATACGGGGATCTAAAAACAGAATGAAATTAATGCCTCCGAATCTCAACTCATTGTTCTGAAGCAGAAAGATTTTCTATTCATGGAATGTTCATCACTGACAACCTTTGTTGAAATGCCCAGATAACCTGTGTTTCATCACTACAGAGTCTGACGCAATCTTCAAATAATGATGAAATAAATACTGTGAATTAAGCGAACACAATTAAGTCGATATAACATTTTTTTTTGACTCTCTTCTCATGGAGCAATCGAAACTAAAATATACCTCAGTCTTCTTTTATCCCGCTTGCTGGCTCTATGTAAAGGGCATTACTAGGTTCGACGCTATCCCTTTAAAGCGACCAAAAATGGCAAATCCAAGGGAATCACTTAAAAACCGATGCAACGTCTGCTGCACCTCGCACTTTTATCGTTCTCCGGTCTTTGTCTATGGGAAATTTTGCAGGTATCCTTATTTTCAAGCTTTTCCAGTAAAGTCGTAAATCTAAATTTTTCGGTCAAAAAGGGTAAACCATTCTGTGGTTTCGCATTGAGAAACATTTATTTTGAGCTTCCAATTTTGACAGAATGCTTGAAGAACTAAAAGCGGCCGAAATCCTCAGTTACAGTGTGTTTGCACTCAATTGGTTAATTTTGAAGAGGACTTGCATCTGGGCTTTGGCTGTCATCGAGGATGGCACGGTCATACAAACCGTGGAAGTGGCAATGGGAGAAGGTAGAAAAAAACATAATTTCATGGAACAACTCTCTTTTTTAAGGGGTTCCGTACTCAAAGAGTGCCAACAGAACCCTACAACAAAGGCTGCGCTATGCGTCCATCCGTCTGTCATAGCGCTATACCCGTAATATGTAGACAATTGCAGTTTTCCGGCATTTTTTTTTAACTTTATACTTGTAAAATATGGTACGGTGTTACGGAACCCTTCATAAACGTATCCGAGTCATACTTAACCACTTTTTAATATTCTTTTCAGCCCAGTAGTTTCTGGACAAGTGCGGGACAGCCCCTTTAAGGTTAGAATGTAATACAACGACGTGATTCTAAAGTACAGCTTCAGTAAACTGGCCTTCCTCGAATTAATCTCATTGAAGACCATTAAATTTTCTAAACAACATCATTGAGTTAGGTTCATAAAGAAGTACAAAGGTCAATAAGGCGTCTTTTTTTTTTGTTTAGTATGTATGCGGTTCATGTCGTAAAGACCAAGTAATAAAACACATTCTAAAAGTTTTAAAAGTGATATTGAATTATGTGCCTACGAAGTGCATGTCACATGTCATAGATTATAGCCTTAAGCCATCCACTGGGCAAATGAAAACATCACAGGATATAACCCACGCTGCTGTGTTAGTTGTGACATATTGCTTTAAACAAAAGATAGCTGAGCATGAAGGTTGACATTTAACTCTGAACAAAAACGCATACTCATAAACTTAACTGCCCTTAGGGAAGACGAAATGTAAAACAACTCAGAAGACATGCAGTTCCAGTGAATGGCTGACTGTTTATCCATAAAATTGTAGTTCGGTTGTAAAGCGGTCGCGTTGATAGACGTTTTACTTCCTTTAGGGGACTAGAAACTTGAACATTAAAAAACATGGATGCTATGCGAAATTGAGGAAGAAGGTTTTGGCGTTGGAAAAATTATTTAGCTTGAATTCATACACGTTAATGCATTTGAAACATATTGAGTCCTTGGAAAAGGAGGTCAGATGAATGTACTATTTTAAAAAAAAAATGAGTAAGGTTTGTGGACATCTGTTTGCAAGTAAATGGCCTTTCATTGAGCGCTTCCTTTCATTAAATTTAAATTAAACAAAGTGTAAGTGAGATACAATATAACATCGGCCAACTGTCCGCCGCGGCTTCTCAGGTGGCGCGCATCCGAAATGTCCAATTTTCCATACCTCTGGCACAAATATCAGGTTGATGATGGCATGGATAATAATGGCTTTGAGGGCCACTCTGATTTGTGGCTTATTCGCATAAGCCCCACAAGAAAAAGTCTTATCTCATGATCTCGGTGGCAAATTTACATCACTCCCACGTGAGATGACCATTCCCTCGAATAACTCGTGCAGAATTTCTAATGAGGTCTTTGGCATGCAGCGCCATCCTGTTGAAACCACATGTCATTGGTGGTCCAACTCAGGCCAAAAAAAGTTGGTTGACGCCGGCAGCCCAAAAATCCACGCCAAACAGTGACTTTGTCGGGATATATTGGACGTTCTAGAATCTCATGTGGATTGGTATACAATTTTTTTTTGACAAACCCATTCATCCAGAAATGGGCCTCATCGCTGCAGATGATATTTCGATTAAAATTAGGATCAGTTGTCTATGATCGTTTACCTTCAGCTTCTGGGTTAAATTTTGTACGGTTGCAGGCGCAAATCACGAAGCGAAATTCGCCAAGTTGGGATGTTCGAAAAGCAGAGATCTTGCATTTCATCGACATAGGAATGTTGGGTGTCCCTTTGCTGAACCAGTTCATCATCCATCAATTATGGCGACCGTAAAATGCTTGAAGCGCGCGGAACGTGGCCCGAACATTAATTTTGATAAAACAATTTTATTATTTGCACGCTGATTTAGTAAAACAGACTGAAAGCCATTTCTGCAGTTGTAGCTTCAATATTATGGCCGCTATCAACTGTTAAAGTTCTGTCCCTATTGGAAGATCCTTAACAATCAAAACAAGTGACGTTGCTCGTTCAAAATTGTAATAAAAACGGTTTATTTCCTGATAAAGACGGGATCACAGGTTCGTTAAAGGTACGTGCACTACAATAATTTTTACTAAATTTATATGAGTATAACTACTGACTAAATTTCTCATCCAATAATTTACCTGAAAATTAATGTTCTTGGATTTTCTTCGTCCTTGATCTCTCGGTAAATCTTACTTACTACCAAGTTCTTTTTAGATCCGAAGTGTCCGACCCTCTGGAGCAACTCAATGAAGCCAGCTAGAATCTATAATTTTCTTGCTTTTAATGACGTTGAGTTCGTCCTTAATGTCTCTGACAGGTCCATTGACTTAACGCCGGCGATATGAGAGTCCCTTAACATATCTCTTCCCCAATCGAAAATTGTTTCCCACAAAATGACGTGAATCTGTGCTTCATTTGGTGAAAATGCAAATATTTAACCTTGCCTCGCAAGGGCAAGCCTGAACATTCAAAAGATAAAGTCTCCGCCTGATATTCGGTCTTCTCTGTGCGGAACGCGCAAGGAGCCGTACTCTACGAGCAGCACAGTTAAAAAAAAACTACGATGGACTACAATAACTCGGCCATATTTAGCGAAAGGACAGCGTTGCCACACTAAGATTGCCTTCGAAGCATGTTGCAAGACAAAGTATTATAAGGGAAGAAACCATCGGACCATCAATGTTCAAGTAATAGAGTGCAACACATTTTTTCATGACCAAAGAAATTAAAACGATAAAAAAAACCTCGCTTTTAAAAAGTGAAAGAAAAATAAAAGAGACTCTTTTTTCTCTGTAAAGCACTTGCCCGGACACAAACGCAACAGTTCATCATTCTGTCCAATTCTGCGTGGCCCAGAAACTCGCCTCAAGCCCCATGATGTTTCACTTTCACTCTAAACGCGAAATTAAATATAGTGACGGATTTGCTTTTGATTGTGGTTTGAAGAGAATGTTGAGGAAAGGACGATGAGAAAAATAAAATTTAGGTGAATCAATGTCTTTTTGCCTTTAAACTAAATTCAATTGATAAAAGCCTTTATTATTATTTTGAATGAAATTGAGTTTTTTTGACATTTCACAGCTGAAATTATATTGACGTAGAAATATTTACAAAAAACTTAAAACATACCACCTCAATTCCGGACGATACAAATTCATTTGAATTTTTAACTATGAAAATAAAACAAAAATTATGTACTACCTCAAGAAATATAAGCAAAATGATGAAGGTTTCGGATACCGCTTTTTTCTGCCGTCGTTCTTCTTATTCAGAATTAGCATTGAAAGGGTTTTTCAACAGGGACGCTACAAAAGTAGAGAGACAGGGACAGCAAACGACGCCATATTTCTTGCCGCTCTTTCTCTTCTACATAACATTTACATTTCTCTTCAGTAAGACTTGCCATTTCATGATGGAAAGATATACGAGCCAACGAGTCGATATTATTAAAATTTGACTCGGAAATTCGGAGTCAGTGGCCTCAACGTTAAGGGCGCTACGTCCAATTTGTGGTCGTCATAATCGTCCTAGCAGATCAACAATTGAGCGTCTAGTGGAAAAATTTGAATCCACAGGCACAGTACAAAATGTTCCCGTGCCAGTGAGACAAAGAAATGCCCATAGTGTCGAGAATATTGCTGCCGCTGAGGCTTCAGTTGCAGAAAGCCCAAATGTGTCTCTCACACGTCGTTCTCAAGCGTTGGGCATCTCTGTGATGTCGTTGTGGCGAATTTTGCGAAAAGATTTTGGCCTAAATCCTTACAAGATAAAATTGACGCAAGAACTGAAGCCGCTTGACCACCAGAAGCGTCGTATGTTCGTGAATTGGGCTGAGCAACAACTTGAAAATGATTCGGATTTTCATCGAAAAATCATCTTCAGCGATTAGGTTCATTCCTGGCTGAATGGCTCCGTCAATAAACAAAATATGCGGTATTGGTCAGGCAGCAATCCACACGTACTCCATGAGTCATCATTGCATCCCGAAAAAATTACGGTTGGGTGTGGTTTATGGGCCGGCGGCGTCATTGGGCCGTTCTTCTTCCGTGATGCTCAAGACCAGCACGTTACTGTGAATGGGGATCGCTACCGTTCAATGATAACAGAATATTTTTGGCCCCAATTGGATGATATGGACTTGGAGGACATGTGGTTCCAACAGGACGTCGCCACAAGCCACACAGCGAATGTCACAATCAATTTATTGGAAACCAAGTTTGGAGAAAGTGTTATCTCACGAAATGGTCCAGTCGCTTGGCCGCCTCGGTCGTGCGATTTGACGCCGTTAGACTATTTCCTGTGAGGCTACGTTAAGTCTATGGTCTATGCCAATAAGCCAGCGACGATTTATGAACGAATATCGAACGTGAAATTGCAGCAGTATCGGCCGATTTATGCTTGAAAACCGTCGAAAATTCGGTTCAGGGTCTGGACTTCTGCAAGCGTCCCGTAGTGGCCATGCCAAAAAAATTGTGTTCCATACATAATGACATCGAACGTACTTTCACAGGAGTTAAGAATTTCATTGATATCCAAAACCGTTTTGGAAAATTTTAAATTTTCCTAATTTATAGCTATAACTGATTGTACCTTTAAAAAATTTAAATTAAGTATTTTCTTATTAATTTCTTTTATGCCTCATCGAACGCCCTGTCACACACAGTTCCCGCTTTAATTTACCATTTAATACGTGTCCACCAACATTAAATTTTCCTCTGCGGTTTCGTGTTAAACAAACAACACGAAACCAGAAAACAAAGAAAACAAGATAACCCTTTTGTGGGAGCGGATTGTGTATAATTAACAACATCTGCGTGCCCAGCCATGGAGAAAAACTCCAGTCAAGAGCTTTAATATCACTTTGATTGCTTTAAAAATAAAACTGCAAAATCTTTTGGTGTACAATATTTTAACGCTTTTTCTAAATGCAATTTTTAACACTCTGCTTTTGTCACAGTGCATCGGATTTATGAGTTAATTAATCGAAATAATTACAAGGCAAGGCCATACTTTCCTTTGACACATTTCTATCGCTTACTTATTCCGGGACAATTTCACTTCGAGGCTATACAGGGTGTTTCGATGTTGGATTTCATTATTAATATTTTATTGATCGGATATTGGGTAGTCAATGTATGGATAATGATATCGACCGCCTCTAACCGAGCACAAATTTCATTCAAGTTTCGCAGAATTCTGGTGATTAATTTCCTACTACAGGCTTATTGATGTAATCCCTTCATTTAAAGAAATCGAGAAAGTCTAATCAGGTGATTCTGGGGGGCCACGTGATACTAAATTTGGGCAAAAGAAACTTTTCCCTCATGCTAGCCTCTAGCCAGGTTTTCCGTATAGCCTCTAGCATCCTCGCAGAAATGTATCCTAAAAATGCAGCACGCCTTTGTTTCGAAATATATTTTTTATTTAATTTTTCAAACTTATAAGGAGACAAGACAAAAACTCTCAACCGAGATTTTATAGGGGAAGTTCTATTGAATAATATTTTATTATCGATTGTAGATAGTGGCACCACCAGACTACTTTCCGTCAAGCCTATAGAATTGAGAAAGAAAATTCCCTCTTGTAGTAACAAAGTCTTTACGTCTCTCACTTTTCATACATCTATTGTGGTGGAAAGCTTTCATATGAGCCGTCGCCTACGACTTAATTCGCGTAGATTTTGTGTACGAATTGAATCGAAGATCTCTATTCGCCGCCCAATTACATTAACCATACTACTTGTCCCAGCAATGTTGTATGAAAGGCAAGTTTTATTTATTTATAAAATTTCGTCGATGATTAGAAAAATATTGATATACGTTAAAGACCTTTTTGAGTTCAAAAACCTTTTTATAGAGAGCAATAATATATCTCTTACCGTTAAGGCAACGTTCGCAAAAAACATAATCCCTCGACCTTTTGTTTATTGACTGTAGAAAGAAAATTTGTCGCCACTTAGGGCCATTTTATAAAAACGAGATAAAATTAAGCATATCTTCATCCTTAAGGTCTATTGTAAATATTGGTGCACAATTTTTTGAAATCGAATGAGTAGTTTCGAAGATTACCTCATACATACAGATTCACAAACATTTCTTCTTCATGGAATTAGAGTAGATTTATGTTAAACCCTTGAGCGGCAGAATCTTGTTTATTAGGTCAATGAAATTTCTTTTAAACGAAGGAAGACTCTGAGACTTTTGCATTTTGAAAACTCGAATCTTTTCCGTCGAATTTGATGTCATGGTAAACTTCACGGGTTAATCATAAGAAACCATAAGCGTGACGAAGATACTTGGCAAATTATATTCACCCTAACATTAATACGGCTGTTGCACAACAGTTTCTGTGTAAATGCAAAAGTCGCCTTTTGGTAGAGCCAGAGCTCACCAATGCTGTCCCACAATTGGTCTAGAATTTTCATTAAATCTTTCTTGTATGTCATTTTCAGTTGTTGATCTTCAACTTCCTGTCTTCACAAAAGCAGTGAACCTTATAAAAGTCAAGACAAAAACTCTTAACTTCCTGTTTTCACGATAGCAGTGAACCTTATAAAAGTCTAGGAATGCATCACGCCCACTCGGAGTCCAAATTGATTATCTGGAATTACATTTTTATCCTCTACCCACTTAGTCAGAGCTCTGTTAACAATTTTTTTGCCTACCTTGTCAGAAGGAGCCTTATTGAGATACGGGGATCGCCTGAAGATCAGTCTCAGGACTATCTTTCTAAAAAGAGCAATTGCTAAATTATCATCATTCAACTGGCTGAAACTTCGGTTCATTGGTAGTCATATTCTCATTTCTAGGCAGTAAATATGGTAAAGGACACGAGGAAAACGCGATTCACTTCAATGCCTCAATCTCTGCATATCATTTATCTATACAAGAGTTTAATTTAGCGGTGAGAAGAGTCTACTCTTTGACTGTCTGTCAGTTTTTTAACTGTCCATAGTTTGTCAAATAGTCCCTTCCATTTCTTCAGCTGCCAAATGTCTTCACACCGTCATGGCGGGCAAACAAATACGACTGGGAACATAAAGAGCACCCTGTATTTTCTTTTCCTGAATTTTTCTTAACTTCTTCAATTCATCGCGACATACTTTTTCCCTTGGACAGTTAATTGGAAAAGTCCAAGATTACGTCGAGATTCTCGTTGTACTCTACCCTCATAAATTGCAAGACTTCCTGTCAACACAGATGTAAGAAATCCAATGTCCCGACCCACATCGTTTCCGCTCCTCAATTAGGTATTAGTTGCCGCAAGTATTTGAGTGAGTCTCACTTGCAAGTATCCATTCTGGCAACCGCCAGGATAAACATCAACTCACACACGTTATCCTTGCGATGTGAAAATGTTGTGTGTAGTTTCGTTTCGTGTGGATTCGCCTGAAATTCGAAAATGATGCACACAAGTGCGCCGTGCCATTGTTGCCAAGTATGTGGAAATTTATAAATTAAAAAGGATATGTTCCATTATCCTTTTGAAACAATCTTGTTTATTCATCTTCCACGGATGCGGTGACGGCGCGACGGCACGCGGGTTGGTTTTTTGAAAGGATTTTTGCGGATTTCGAGCATCGGTTAGCAGCTGCATTGCATAGCACGGGTACAGGGTTGTGTATAGGAGCTGGTATACATTATAAATGCCCTAAGGCTAATGGCAGTGTTGTATTGTAATAATTTAATGAAATAAGGCTCTGCGGATAACGAGGATATATTTATCACGTCTAATGATAAATTAGTCTAGTCGGGGAGAATTTTAAGCAGAATGCGAATTATGGGATTTCATACATCAACGCACGGCTCTGTTGTTGGATCCTGTGGGGCGATTATGGAGTGTTCATCACACAGAAGGGGCAGCATATGGAGCATGAAGATAACTGTGAAGAGCTTTGTTTTATTTGTGAATTAATTTACTAATTAGTTTGTACAAAGCACAACTAAAGGATGTTTCCAGGTGATTTATAGTTTGAACTATTATAATAAATAGGAGCAACATATTTGTGCTCATTTAACTTTTATAGAAAGCCTACGGGTTGAAAGAAGGTTGAATAAAACAGCAAAAGGCGGGGACTGATTGTAGGAAAAAGCCAAACATCAATAGGATTAGTATCAAACTAGGTGAGAGTTTTTTTTACTAGTTTGTAAAGTTACTTATTCAAAGCGGACAAGTGCAAGATGGACATGCTCACGAAAGGTTCCGTATCACCGTACAAAATGCACTACTACATATTTATTTTAAATTAAAGATTTCTCATACCCTACTTTTTAGCGTGGGTATGCAGAATCGACATACGAGTTAACCAAATTTTTATTTTTAAGTTTCTCATTGCATACTTCTTGGCGTAAATCTGAGCACCGGGTTTAAAAAAAACGCTTTTTAATGGCGAACAGTATAAGGGCTTCGTGCTTTAAATAGATAAGCTGAAGACGAAGACTTAACTAAGTGATAAGTTATCGATGCTGCTCGGTTTTGTTCACACAACTCCTTACTCGAAGGACCAAATATATGCACAAGGAGGCACTCATTTTATGGACCTCCACAAAATAAAGGATCCTGTCTAGAAAGGCGGTTTAGCTGTAGTTCTAGAAAGAAAAGACATCAGCACTCAAGCGTAGAGGGTCCTGATCCCCACACAAAAAATAGGAACGACTAAGCCTCCAACTGAAAGCAGCATGTACAGAAACGTGAAGGTTACGGAGCTGTTGTGTACTTGCTTTTGAGTGCCTTAGATCCTCCAGAGATCAATGGCATGTCAAGTCAGAAGTAATTTGCAATTGCATCCTTTTCATTTTATCTAGTGGATTGCGGAAGTATCTACTCTGTAGCGCATGAAGACTGATCGAATTTGTTCAATCTTTTTTCATAGCCCGTAATGCAGTCGAAAAATTAAGTTAAGTCCGTTGTTATCCGAGTCTGAAATTTATTTATAACTTAGTTATTTTTTTTTTTACTTCGTAAGGAACTTAAATCGACATGTCGGCACAACCCCGAACTAGATGTTAGAGTTAGATCTATAGCATTATGAGAAACCCCACGGAAGGTTTAAATCCCCGCTTTCAAAAACCTGACTGATTCTTGGAAACCTTTATTGACAAGACCCCGAATATTTCAATTCGTCCGTTGTCGAAATAGTTATTTTTAAGCAAGTCGAATGTGGATAGCCATCATCTAGAACCATACAGTTTTCTACATGTGGTACTGGTCAAATAGAACTTAAGACTTCCCCTAACTAGGTCACTTCGAAGCAGAGTTTTATTTTACACCATTCAACAAATCGTTTACAAAGTTTGAATCATGTTAGATTAACTGCATTGAGCAAAAATGAGAGGAACATAAATCATAAATCTTTGCGCAATAAGAGTGTCCAAATATTGATCAGAAAGTCCTGAAACTCTTCTTCAAATAAATTAAAATATGCTGCCTAATCACTGAAGTCATATTACGAGCATACAAATCCATCACAAGTCAGCAGATGTCGCCCAGGCAAAAAAGAAATCCCGAAAAGAGGAAAATACCATGTGAAATCCTTTTTGTAACCCATTAATCCAACTAAGCCCTTAAAGGTAATGGACTATTCCATATGGTCACATTGCTCAAATAAATAATACTGTTTCAGGTTGCTCGAGGAAAAAACCTACGATGTAGGCATAGCAGGCCAATCAACAATGTCCTCGCCGCCTTCCACAACACCAGTAAGCTTGTTTTAAACAGGTGCTTAACCGCTCCACAGACGCAATGTTAAAGTGCGTCGTGCCGATATAGTCCTGCTGTATTAATACGAAAGCAAAGTCTACCCTTGTTATTCACGAGGCTTTTTCCGATGTTGGAAAGGAATATTGCCGAACCAATTGCCCGCGGCAGGGTCAGCATTTATTGCTTGTTTCCTTTTTACGTTTGAATCTTGACTATATGCTTGTGTTCGAGAAAGAACTCAAAAGGATTCAAGGGTTTCTTTTGATTTTACCCCCCGAAATGAGGTAATACATACACGTGCATGTGTATGCTCTCATATTTCGCGTTCAAGTTTTCCGGTAAGAAAACATCTGTGTTTTTCTATATTTTGAAATTTGTGTTTTTCTTAGTTTTTGTTTTTCTTTTAGCCAGGCAGCGTTACCTGAAATTGGGCGAGCAGCAGGCCCATGCAGAGCTTTGTAAATGGTTTATCCTGCAGAGGCTCCTTTTTATAGTGTCGGAGTGGTTTTGTGTGTGTTATTTATTTCGGAAATTACTTTGTTGCCGCATTTTTATTGATGTATTTTTTTTTGTGTGGAAAGTGGTTGAGTGAAGTCAATAAAAAGGTGAACAAATAAAGAAAGTGTTGATAGCACGTTAAACATTTAACTTCTCGCTTCTAGCAGTTCCGATTTTGCTTCATTGTTGTTACATGGTGTTATAAGGTTTTACAGAGCTCAAACAAAGAAAAGGAATGTTGTTGAGGGTTTTTGAAATGGATTACTCATACAGGTCGAAAGGTAAATAAAGGTAACATCATTTGGACGGAAGATTTAAGATAATTTGGAAGAGAACTAAAGTGGTTTATCTTAATAAGTCACATTATCATGCAATGCAAAGAAGTCGTGTATTCATCAGCGCGTCGTGTTTCGCCTTTTTTAATTTTTATAAGATTAAAAGTTCGTGAACAAGATTATGAGCTAATTGCTGAGGATCGCAACCACCCGTTTGTGATGTTATATTATTTTTTAATATATAGTTACAGTGTTAATAGCTAATGAAATACAACTTATTCTCCAGATATCCAAAAAGAGACGGGATCCCATACGAGTTTCTCAAAAATTAATCTCCCTCTTTCTTTAACCATTTTCTTACATAGTTTAGAAAAATTTTCGTAGTAAAGTTTCCTTCTCATTTAAAAAATCTGTCATTTTTGCAATCTAGAAAAAAGGTAATCTAAATGAAGTTGAAAACTACCGAGGCATATCCTTCATGAATGTCATTACGAAGATATTTTGTAGAATTATAGTTAACAGACTCGAAAAATGGGTAAGTATAAACAGCATTCTTACGGAATTTCAAGCGGGATTTAAAAAGAACTATTCAACTGTTGGTCACATTTTTATTTAACATCAATCGTTAAAACATTAAAAGATGGAAATTAAAAAACGAAACACCTTATTCGTATCACAGCTTGGAGTGTCAAGAAGATTCATATATAGTACATAATTCGATGTTTGTACAATTAATATATTTCTCTCCAATACTCCAATTAATTGTAAATCGTTTTGCGGACTACTGTAATAATTAGGGTTTTAGTCCTCAACCCCGAAAAATCAAAAGGTGTTCTCGCGTTCCCCTCGAGGTGAAGTAAGGAATAACTAAATGTTAAACGGATATCGGTAAGATTTTTGCTCAAAAAGGCGGTAAGATTTTTGCTGAAAAAGGCGATAAAGCACAAAGGTTGATTAAACTTACTTTGAAATAGATCTTCTCAGACGATCACAATAAACCTTTCAACAAAACATAACATTTTCAATGCAGTGGTAAAATCTTCACTTTAACATGATGCTCAAATTTGTGGAATGCAAGAATATGAAGGAATTGAAAAGCTGCATAAAGAAGATTTTTGATATTGCCCCTTAACCGCGACCAACTATTCAATTTATTGGGAAACAGGCTTACCAAAACTTTTGACATCAGACGAGACTGTTTAACTTAAGTGTTTGGCCTCCTCGCATTTATAAATAATCAAGATTGGTGGTTGAGTACTGTGGTGAAGTGCCAAAAATAAACTTCAATAACATTGATCTGACGAAAGCAAAATTCTACTAAATCACTTAAAAAAACTAAGACCAAATGATCGAAATCAAATGATGTTAAAGGTTTGTCAATCGGAAAGCAGACTTTAACGTATATGACAAGATTTACTTTCAAGATTCCTTCAGCTACAAGAGCATCTCCTACAAGAGTTCCGTGTACGAAGAAAAGTTGTAAGACTCAATAAGAGAAGACTTTCCGAAAAATATAACAAAATTTCCTGCATACTTTAAATTATCCAAACAAATTGAAATTGATTTTAAATATATTTCTTAGCCCTATTTTAACAATTTGTGTACTAAGTTTAACATATATAGATATGTCATCGCGGACTTTTCTAAAGAAGCTTTTCAGTTCTAAAACGTTTCCTTAGCGAGCAACAAAATAACTCTTACCGTTACGACAGGGCTCGCCAAAAACTAGCGCTTTTCAACAACTGGACTAAAATAAACGACCACGAAAGACCCTCTTTTTTAAACGGGATTCATTCCGAAGGTCCATTGTATTAGTGGAAGGATTTTTGAAATCGGGTAGGTCGTGTTGAAGATAAAAATTATTGTTATTGTGTCCATGGAAAAATTTTAAAAAATGAATATTTTTGAAATCTTGAACCTAGTTCCTGGAACTGTGTTGCCTTACTATGTCTTTTGGCTTTTAGAGATGTTGACATTCTACAAGGTGATCCAGAATGTATAACTCAAGAAGCTATAGATAGAATGATGGAATGGAACGTCGTTCACAAGAAAGAAGAGGTGCCAGCAGGCCTCGTTCCGATGAAAATGTTGCGGCTATGGCTGCAAATGACGCGCCGCGTAAGAGCCATCATTGTTGATCAGATGATGTGATCATATCTGCAGCGCATTTAAATAAAAAAGTTAAAGATGTTTCCTTACAAAGTACAAACAGTCCATTAGATACTGCATCAGACCATTTTTCATGTCTTAAATATGCTCACAGTCTTCTAAATCTGAACCGAAGCAGTGGACGATTTTAACAATTTATACGTTAACAAGCAAAGATTGCGCTTCTGGGATCCACATTGCGCATTGAGAATCCACTTGTCATTTTAGAAGCATGATGCGCCATTAACGCCGGAGGTCTCATCAGGCCTCATTTTTCGAAGCGCTTTGTGGGTGGTTGTACTATGAACATGTTGGAAAGAAGAGAAGAGTTGGCTAACAGACAACTAAAAGAATGATGTTGTAATAGAACGCCGCCTGCTTCAAACGATGTACATTTTGTGTTGCTTCATCTTTAACGGCTCAAGAGAGACGCTCTGTATTTTAAATTACGTCAAGTTATATGAAAGCTAAATGAGCCGAGTTACTTTGTTCTACAGCTTTGAGGAGCAAATGATTGACGTGACCTGAAGGGCAAGGAGAATGGATCGACTGAAGAAGAGTGTTGTTTAGATTATTTAAGTTTGTGTGGGTCAAATCTAGTAACTGAAACTTTACCGTACATTTCGTACACATTTTAAAAACTGATTACAATACAATAAAGTGTGCTCAGTATCGTTGTAAATCCTAAATGACCTAAATTTTTTTAAGCCCCCTCAATATGGGTCTCAAATGAAAGGTCTTGACTAGTAGAATTTACTGTTTTCCATATTGGATTTATTTCAAATCCAATATGGAATCCGAAACAAAATGGCGGCTCATAGAATGAAGACAGTCAATACATTTAAACAGAAATCTAGCTTTCCAATCAAAACAAAGGAATTTGTCAAGTAAGAATCGTGATTCAATAATAATAATGTACCAAAAGCTAAAAAATAATTAGGGAGGTACCGGTACCAATCATCGCACCACTCTCCTCATCAATATAGAGCATTGACCAGATCGTGGGCCATAGCGTAATCCGAGTAAATGTGCAAATCATCGTTCTGTGATATCGCACGATAAAAGTGACGGATTGACTTTGACACACATTTTGCATCAGTTGTCTATCGAGAAGATGCGGTTCACTGTAGATAATAGAAATTCGACGCGCCATTTTTGACTTGAATCCCTAAAAAGGCTAGGAAATAGTCACAAACACAATACTTATACTCAAGGTACCTTAAACAATTGAAGAGCTCAAAACAGTCAGCGATGTCAGTGAAAAGAGGAAATTGAAAAACTTTGTGTCTAAATTTGGTGCTACAAAAAACCAAGGATAAATAAAAACTGGTCACTAGTATGTGTTCTCCAATATTCGCTTAATCATTTTTAAAAGAAAAACTGGAAATAACTGACCTTATATATATATCTTTTCGTTGATTTTTAGGGTTCCGTACCCTAAGGCGGTCAACGGAAGCATATAAGTAAGCCACCACTGTCCGTCCGTCTGTCACAGGGGTTGTATATTCTGAGCCGCATTCGGTGGATATTTTCTCAAAATGTAAACTACTTTGGCAACAACGAATACTGTAAATAATGAAAAGTTAAAAATAAAGGGGAGTCCTGATACTAAAAACTTGTTAATTATTAAAAAATTGGTTTAACCGTAGATGTTATTCTGCCTGCCAACGCTGCTACCTTTCAGTTATGAGAAATTTTGACCTGTTGAACTGTCTTGCCCCTTCTGTCACATTCGTGACATTATATAATTATAATTATAAAAGTAACTCATACAAAAGTTGACACCCGGTGTATATTAATTAGCAGTTCAATAAAATTAGAAACACATGTCCACCATTTGTAAAATGTCAGATAAAGAACACCTCATCTGTCTTAATGATGCGGAAAACAACATAAAATCAACCCCAAATGAGATCCGATCCATCGAAAGACTTGAATCCTTGCTCGACTCTACTCATTTGTTGACCTAATCAAAGGCATGGCAATTTATTTGTTCCCACTTCCATTTGAGATTTATTTAAATTACACTCTAACGGAATTACCGTTGAGTTTCAATCACATTTCCGCCACGAAGAGCTCTTATTGTCTGAGTGATGTTCTTCGTCTCCGGTACTATAATATTGCAGGAATCGCAGTTCCAGACACAGAATACTGCCGCAGGAGAGCCCCAGATAGACTATTGCTACCGCAAATAGAAAACCTAAGAAAACAGTGTCCGCAACCACCGAAGAAATTATTATTAGCGGAAGTGAAACGTCGGTCGGTGGGTCGAGGACCATACCCTTGAGCTGTGGCAAAGCACTGGAAAAATAAATCCATTTGCACCTCTGGATAGCTTGGCAATTGGCGGAATCCATTTTCTGTCCCCTTTCGCTCGAAAGGAGGCTGAAGGGAAAATCACTTCTTCATTTATGTCCGTCTTCTTCTCCCAAGGACTCCCAATTTGATTGATGAAGTGATTTGCCGAGCGAAAAGAAATCACAGCAATTTTCATCAGAGCCAAAGAAGACGTCGAGGATAAGGATGAGTTGAAAGGTTCTTGGACCATCCTGCTGATTCAGTATTTCATATTATATTTCTTTTCATGGTTTCATTCTTCTCTGGTTGTTTTTTGCTCTTGATTTCGCAACAACAAAAAAATGGACAAAGTTTCCTTTCTTTTGGAATACGACGAGATGTTGTTGTCAAAACAAAGTTGTGGATTGTACGATGACTATTGGATGGACGCTCCAGCAGCGTTGTTCACGTCTAATTTTTACTGAGAATGAAACTTTGATTAATTTAATGGAAATGGATGAAGAACCGAAGATTATGTTATTTTTAAGGCTTGCTTAGTAGCCGTATAATTAGAAAGTTATAAATTGCATGCTAGTGCAGATGAAGTGGATGAAGAAGCAGTTTAGTTGGAACTTTGTCGAAAGTGAACGGAGCAAGACGAGGCAAAAAGTCATTAAAAGAAAAACCAAGCAGTTTGATCAAAAAGATTAAGAGCGGTTTTATTCACTTTGGTTCAATCTAGAGGTGGCCAACTTCGGAGTTTGTCTCAAGTCGGGAGTTGATTAACAAATTGAAATTTTTAAACTCTTAAGTTGGGCAACTTACAATTTCGAAAATTTCCCAGCGATTTATTTCAAATTCGCTGCTGCTGAACGTAAAGAAGGAACTATCCATTGCGATTTCTAAAGTTCGGGGGAATTTCACAATCGCAAAAAAGTCCCTTGCTTCTTGCAGCCGCTCATTTTGTTTTTTAGACATAAGAATGAAACGTGGACCAAGATTGGCAAGTGTTCCTGACACACGTTTCAAGACAAATTGCACAGCTGTAATGCTTGCCCCTATAAACTCAGCAATTGTCAATTGAATAGATCCGATTCTCAAGTTAAATAAACCGCCCTTAAACTACAGTATTTGAAGTCTTATTTTTACAAAATATGGGCCAGAATAATAAAGGCATCGTTTTCTTGGAAACAGCCAGAGGTTCTCAAATGAGTCAAAATTCATGTTTTCGAAAGTAAATCAACCCATGGAGCAGTGTCTTTTCCGAAACATAAAACTCAACACTTATGACATTCAGAATGCAGGTGTAGGACCTTTGTGGATATTCATGTAAGACCAAGACTCATCTATTGAAATAACTAGGATTAAAGAACTCCTAACTCTAGTGACAACAATCATGCCCTTGCTGGACGAAAAGCATGACAGCAAAACATGTTTAAGGGACCTTCGGAAGACAATTGCTCTGTCAAAAGCGCGGCCCTGTGAGCGAGGAGAGGAACTTAACACTAGTGAATCCAGTCCGGAAGGTTAATATTGGCCATTAAATCTTTGATTTCGCAACTACTGAAGGAGGCATGGACTTTGTCAAAAACGGACGAAGTTCCTCTTGGCTGTTCCGAGAGGAAAATTCTTCAATTGATTTTCGGTCTTGTCTGCAAAGATAGTGAGTGAAGGAAAAGATGTGTCAACGAACTGTACGAGCTATTGAGTTACATCGACTTAGCTAGAAGTATGAGGATCCAATGATTGAGATGGCTAGGTCATGTAGACCGGATGGAAACTAATGCTCCGGCCCGGAAAGTCTTCGAATCGAATTCGCATGGCGCATGCAAGTGTAAAGGGACCTCAACCAACTATGCGTGCGAAACTGGAGGAAGCTAAAGATCGAGCTGGCTGGAGACGCTTAATGGTTGAAGGCCAGGTCCACTCTGAACTGAAGCGTTACCTTGAGTAAGACAACACAAAGAATTTTGTGTATTGTGACGGACGTTTTCAATGCACTTATGACTACAAAATCGTGTGCAGGTAAATCACATGGACATGGTTTTTAAAGTTTATTTTATTATTTTTTCTAGGTACCGACACCAAAAACAAGAATGGCTCAAAGTTGCACTTGACTTTGATAGAAGGAGACACTCAAAACTCAAAAGTGATCTGTAGTATCGTGCTTCTGACCGTAGAATGCTCATCATATTCATATGGCTATAAAGACCGTGTCTCTAATGAAGGTGTTTTTCTGCAAAACAGTATACTTTGAATGAAACAAAAAAAAAATAACAATCGATGAGATATTTCGAGGAAAATAAAAAGTGAAAGAATCCGCTCACTTTTACCAACTAAAAAGCTTGTGAAACAGCTCCTGATCTTTACGTATTTGAGAATTTATGGCATATTCTTGAATTAATTCTGCCCAGTGAAAAAGTAGATGTTGAACAGTCTCGTCTTCGTATTCATTAAAGCATAAAGAGTTCCAAGGGCATGGCGTAGATAACAATAGATAACTTTTAAAAGTTTGAGATCGGCGGCTTCACTGACTCGCTTTGATTACCTAGAATATTACTTTTTATGTCCTTGTCAGTAAATACCTCTAGAATTTTATTCATTGTATGAAATCACAATAGTACTCGTATTGAAATAACTCGATCCTCGGGAGTTGTGATCTTTATCGCTGATCTTCTTGGATTGTTAGGATTCTTAAGTTAGGTGTTTCCCCAAAAATAAGAATTTAAATTGTCAAATTTCATTTATATAAAAAAAACTTTCATTCACTTCTATGACCTCGTGTACGGAGCTTCCAGCATTTTTACCCTTCAGTATGCAAGTCGAGCTTGTCCGATTCTCTAAAATTTATGTATAGTAATCGTTCTTTTGGTTTCAGGCGAGCAAGACGCTAATGGGCTCGCAATATGGTAGTTTGCTCGCGTGTATTAATTTAAGCCAAATAAACGATGTCATTTGCTATCAGTTCACCAGGTATGGAGTGCCGTATACGCAATCAATTGACTCAGAACTTTCGCCATCAAATAAACCTTTATTATGACCTCAAAAGCACCAGAATTGGATATCAACCAACTAGTTGAAAGCCATATGGACCGACGAGTCGAAATTTTAAGATTTTAGACATAAAAGGCGATTTTTCGTTCGCTGGTGTGATGACTCGTAGCGTGTCCATACAGTAGAGGATCTCAATTCATGATCGGGCTTACAATTAATAGGGCCTTGGATTTACATTCTTTTCCAAGATAATGACCCGAAATGTTTTTTCAAATTTTTTTCAGAAAAACGTTGATCAAAAAGAATTATAAGGAATACCCGAAAATATGAAATAGATTTCCTTATCAGTCGACCCCAACTCAATAAAGCTGTCTTGGGACGTTCATTAAAAAAAAGTTCGTAGGATTGTGAAACTTTGGAAAATCTTTTTAAAGTTAGTAGTGGTCAGTAAAAATGGAAAACACTTAGAAATTGATCACTTAAATGTCTAGATTTACGGTAATATTAGTATAAACAAATTGAACTGAATTTCCTCGATGAAAACGAGTTCGAAGTATCTTTTATTTGAGCGAGTGTAACACAAAGATTGAACAATAAACTGTACGTCATAAAACTAGTTCGAACTCGAATGTAGTCCAACTCTGCGGACCTCGAAATATGTTGAAATTTTTGTTCCGAAAATCGAACTCTTTGCAAGAACTTCGAAATAAAAAATGATTACATCCTGAAAATCTCATTAAAAATTTCCGAAAATATTTCGAAATCTGTATTTCTTATAGTTTTCTGATATGTTAAGTTCGAACTAGACCTTTTACGTAATTTTATCTAATCGCTTGCACTCTTAAAGGGACTCTTCTTGATCTGACGGATTAACATTTAAGCTCATTAATATTTTATTTAAAACCAAGTAACTTTCAATCCCTCCATTCATTTTATAACCTACAACACTGCCGCTCGTAATCGTGCTTCACACATAAAAATGTTGAGCCTCGCTAAATGTTGTGACAAACCTGCTTATAAATACAATAATAACCCGCACATGTAATTCAAGAATTACTTCCCTAATCTAAAAGACTAAAAGATCCTCTTTACCTCATTACATCGTAAAAATAAACCCTTAAACAGCACTTTATGGAAGGATGGAGGGTAAACTGCACACCCTCTATTATACGCCATCAAATCTTCCAAGTGTCATAAAACTTCCGAGTTCAGTTTAAAATTAAATCCCCACCGTGAGCCCCGCCAGAGCATTCTGTAATTAATTATCCTCATTTCAAGCGAAATAAATTCAATTTGAGATAATCCCTGAAAATCATAAGCTTCAGCACCTGCGAGACTTGCCACTGTTTCTCACCTGCGTATTTGGCAACGGTCGGTGAAAGGAACTTCTCCAGGTGTCGTCGTCATAAACAATCGATGAACGGTTATCGTTGTCACGTGGGAAAATTCAGCGGGAAATGTAATGAAACTGTTTTCGGTGATGTTTTTTAATGTTTAACAAAATGGAACATGGAGGATGGTTGCCTAATAACAAACCAGACTGCAGAACACAAACGGCCACCTTTGGGGTGTTGAACTCTTTAACTACCTACTTTGATTACGGGTAGGTACGTTTATTTGTTTAGCGTTTTCAAAAGTGATTAATATCTCATTCGAGAAATAAGAAAACAACACTTACGAGCAGTTTTTAGAAACCTGAAAATTAAACATGTAACCAGCTTTTTCCTTTTGTAAACAAGAGACTTTCCGGAAGTTTTTGAATCCTTTTATATGCAAATAAATACAATCTAACCAAGCACTTGCTTGAAGTGTGTGATTTAGTGCCTAATTCTTTTTCAGTTTGGAGAAATAAATATTAATGAAACAATTTGTAAATTTCCAAGGCTCAATTTCGGGAAATTACATTCGGTATTTTTCAAGGCTTACGAGCTATTGACAATCTTCTGGGAGTACGATTCGAATTAAAGAGCTCTTGAGGAGGCTAGCCAAGGTTTTTGTATAAATAATTGAAGCAAAAAAAAAAATGTTCTCTATTGTTTAAATTTTAATTTGCAAGCCAAAAGTTTAAGGCTGTCCTCAGTGCTTGAAGTAAAAAACAAAAGAAAAACTTTGTGAAAAGATTATGGAAGCGGAATTCGACGAAATCCTGGACAGAACCTGTGTATTTGAAATTGGTCGGAAAGTACAACCTCCACGAAACAATAACAGGTAACGTCTTCTAACTTCTGACAGTCTTTGCAGCAGCTACAAAAGATCTACGCAGATATCTCGAAAAGGTCGAAGTACCAACCAAATGAACGGCTTGCTGATTGACGAGAGACACTCCTCAAACATTCTAGAAATCCGCACGTACAGAGGGCCTTATTAATCGACTTCTACCATTTCTCGATTAAAAATCCAACTCAAACATTAAAGAAAGCTGCAGCAGAAATAAAATAAGGAGGCTGACCTTTAAACATAGAATCTAAGCGAAAGGCTCTCAAATGAGCCACTGTCCAGTGGTAGGGAACAATATGTGGTCACAATTCTTGACTATAATTCAGGAAGTAGCCGAGATCAGATCAGAGATCAGAGATTTAGACTGACAACCATTCCCGAAAATAAATGTGTTATTACGAAGAGAACATCCATAAGAAGAAATTAACCGATGAGGCACATAAAAGGCCGCTGTAGAGAGAAAATTGCTACCGCAAGGTAAGAGTACAGAAGAAGGGAATTAATCAGCTCAAGGATATCGAAAAATCTAGGAACAAAAAAATTGACAAACAATCTACAAAAAAAAAATACAAACAGCCTTGCTCCACAGGCACAAAGTCTCTACGTTGTGTAAACAAATTTTTGGGAAAAATTCCCCGTCGAATATACGGTTACGTTTGCCAGAAGGAAGAACACAGGAGAAGGAATGCAAGTTAAAAATTCGTCAATTATCATGGCTCGGGCACATCGAGCGAATGAACAATGCTCCAGAGTGTCGTAAAGGAGCCAAGACTGAAACTTCGGTTCAAAGATCAAGCTATCGCGGATGCCAGAAAGCTTAGTCATAACAATTAAAAACAGCACGTCGTGTGCCATAAAGATCCTCAAAGGATTGATGGCTCGATAATAAGTATTTTGGGAACTGCTCTTCATCTACTCGTACTTAATTTTTTAACTGATCCCCGCTTTTAGTCGCAGTCTTATGTTGCCCAGATTTTAAGAAGAAGAAGTCGATTTCATCGTATGAAATCTTTATGTTCAATTTTTTATTCTGATTCGACAACTTTCGCGATAGATTCACTTTGAACTGATAACCTGAAGAAAACTGTTAATTTTTTTTCCAGAGCAATGGGAAAAAATTGACAATTTTAATCACAAAATCATCTTCTCAAATCATGCATTACTATATCGGTGACAACAAGAAAAGAATCTATATTAAGTGGAGCCATAGGGTGTACAAAAGAGTGTCATTTTTGAAAACTGATTTTCTTTCAAACCTCATATCACTGTATATTTTTGTTATTGTATAGCTGTGTGAGGACATAGTGCTATTGGAGTGAAAATTAAACAAAAAGGGTGTGCTTCATGAACAAAGTTGTCCAAGTTATTCGTGAATTAAGTGGCCTTAAATTTACCACAAGCCACCCGAGGCAGTCACTTGACTGAAGACTCTTTCCACTAAAGCAAATTACGTTATCCAGCTTTTAAGGTTGAAAAGCAAGTGGCAAACTCTACCCCGGATACATCTGATTCAAAGGAAATCGGCGAAAGAGTTTCCTTTAGCCAATTAAATTGTTAACGAAGTTAAGTGGCGGCGCTTAGCTGTACTCAGACCTTTGAAGCTGAGGTAGAAGAACGCATTTCATGTGACAAAGCCTTTAAGGCACACCCTCTCAGGTCTTTCACTGAGGTCTTCGAACTTGCAAAATGTGTTAAGTAAATTAAACAGGGTAATTTAGCTGCGTGATAAGATTGGTGCAGTTGAATAAAAATACAGGAAAAACTCTCATTTTTTCATCGAAATTGCTCCAGGTTTAAGAAGCACAAAGAACAACCGTAAACAAATTTACTCTTGGAGTTGCATCAAAAAACCCTCCAGTCTTCTCTTCCATTTGTATAGCAAGTTTTCGACGTCGAAAGCCTTTACGATGGTTTGCTAACAGCAAATCCTCTATTTTGTCCACCTCATCTTTAGTGAGCATGGAAGATGGTCCACGCTCTGGTTTTTCGTCTTTTATTATCCAATGTATCCTATAAGTGGGTCTTGCAATACTGTATGTATACTTTAAAACCTTGTGTATTTCGTACTAAATCAATAAGCTTCCAATTTATAAAAAATCAAACCTCAAAAAATTTCAATAAATCCTTGATAAATGTCCTTCAAGAAATGTTTTCATTGAAAAATGTAATTATGTACCATCCTTTTATGACACATCCTTGACAATATTGTGGGCACTGATAAGCTGTAATTTACCATAGGCGTTGGAGGTTTTATCTACACCAAATGCCCCTCGGTTGTTGTCGCCCAAGGTATCGTCTTTTAAGTGGTCAAAATAAATCGTGCTGATTCCGTGTGTCGTTTGTCGTTTTACACGACTGTCGTTATTTTTGTCGTGTCGTTTTTTTTTTTGTTATTCCGTAACCTTCACGACTCGACAAATTCGTAGTAGAATTGAACACGACTTAAATGTAATAACTTTTTTAAAAAAATTGGCAGCACTTATAACTATTATGTCAAAATGTGATTATTTAATTCCAAAGCATAGACAAACGAGTTATCAAAGCGGCGGAGAATAGTTTAAAAAAGGCTTAAAAATTATTCAGAAATGTTTTTTAGCACATCTTCTTCGTCTGAAGAACTCAGGATTCAAATTTGTCATGCGTCAGAAGTCATGGGAATGGGCGTATCGTCAGCAGCTGAAGGCTATGAGTCGGCCTGTGAGTTAAGAAATAGATGAAATGATGATGCTAAAGCAGATGATGCAGACGTGACGGAAACACTGAATTTTGTGAAGATAACATCGAACGGCAAGGTGATTTGGCAATAGGAAATTGTGTTAAAGATTCCATTGGGACACCTTAAACAATGCCATTTGGATCTATCACATTTTTGTATGATAGCAAGCCAGCCACTTCCTCTTCTAATGGTGTGAGAATCTTCTGTTAATATTAACCTCCTCTTGTAGATTGCTGTTCTTTTTTGTTGTGAACCAGTTTTTTTTACTTTAAATTTTAAATTCAAACGAATTGTATTTAAAATTCAATAAATACAATAAATCAAACGAATTGTATATAAAATTTCAAATTCAATCTATTATCTATTTTATTAACCTTTTGCCAGCCATCATCATCTCTTGTTGGTGGACCCAAACTATTTATCTTCAAGCGTATGCCATTCCTTTCTAATATTTATTTTATTAATACCCCTATTGAAGCCCCGGGGTGTTGATGGTTTTCATATCTGAAACCAAAAACCCAAACTAGCTTTGATTTGTGATTTTCATTAACTTTTAGTTTTAAATATGTTTTTGTAAATTTAATATCGGCTTTGAAAATTTTCCTATAAGTTCTGACCGTTGTCGCCTTACTGTCGTCCACTTTTATCTCAACGACAGAAATAGTCGTTTTTACGACAGTATGTCGTGTCGAATTTAATTAGGTAATTAGGAATTGACATCGTTTAACGACTGAAAAACGACAGTTGACATTTGAGCGCGAAAAAACGGCATACAGAATACCGATTGTTTTCTGTCGTTTTTTTTGTTGTCGTTTACGACTTACGGAATTGCCCCGATTATTCGTTGTAACCGAAAGTTCAAAGTATTTCGGACTTCCTTTGTCTGTAACTTGCTGTTCAACCCTCATCAAGTAGCTAGGAGATATATATTTTAGTTTGAAAACAGTTTTAACGTACTAAGAGTCAATATTTGTTTAATACTTAGCCACTTTAATGCCTCTTACATGTCTTATAGCCGTGTTTTGATTGCATCTGAGTATGCTTCTCATTGCTTTAGTTTGCAATTTTTTTAGCCTTTCGATACGATGGAAAAATTAAATTGGGAGTCAGCCTTACTTACCGTAAGCTGCGAAATTAAACGTATCGAATACAAATAACAATTTATACTTCAGGCTTATATTTAAAAAACATTTTATTTTAGACTGTATACCTGCAAGTCGCAACGAGAGATGTTGACAAACAATTCATTCATAGGACCAAATCTCAACTCAACAAAGAATGCAAAAAACATTTCAATTGGCTTTTTTTCACTTTGTTTACTTACATTTAAAATGTACATCAGTTCAATTCAGTTTCACAGTAATTAAGAGTACAAAAGAAGTAGAGCCAAATTAATTTAAATCGAATAAATTTACAAGTTATGCATAGTTAGATAAAAAATCTGTTTCATTTTTAAGAGAGGGTTACTTAAATTAAAGTATAGACGTGAATTAGTCACAGTAAGAGACAGAGGCTTCTTCTTTTAATGTGTCCATGATGTCATTTAGGGGAATCCTCCATCGTTGGTTTTTGTGCTGGACATGTATTGGTCTAGTTCTTTATCCAAGTCCTCCTTTTTTACGTCTGGTTTATCAGTAGCTAAGAATAAAAAATGAGAAAATGTTAATAGGGAATTCAAAGGTGGAAAGCTAAAGAAAAACTCAATCTCGTTTGACAAAGCTGCGGCGAAGCACTCACGAATTGCCTCCTACCGAGTTTGGTCCGTTTTTACCTAGCTGACGTCCACCACGAGCACTTCCACGACCTCGACTACGACTCCTGCCACGTCGTTGTTGCTGCTGCTGCTGTTGACCATTGCGCTGTGGGCCTGAAGTTCCGCCTCTCTGTTGACTGCGACCACGTCGTCCATTGCCACGACCGCGTGCAGCTCCACGACCTCTCTGTCGATTTGTAGCGCCACCTCGGACGATTCCATTGTTCTTCTGTAAAGGTCTGTTATCAGCGCGACTCCTTGATCGAGCACGTCCTCCTCGCGCAACGCTGCCTCCGTTTTTAGGAAATTGCGTATTTAATCTCCGAGTACCTGGTGGTGGAGCTCTTTGATTATTATTTGTTCCCCTGGCGCGGTTCATTCTGTTTGGCAATCTACCACCGGCCAAGGAAGCTCCCCTAGTAGTAACAGCCTTGACAGAGTTGCGCCTTTTTTGAATGCGGCCAGAGGCCACACCACCTCGCGATAAGCCTCTTGTACCCATGCGACCACGATTAGAACGACTTGCGGATCGGGATCTAATTGGTGTACGCCTTCCCAAGCGACTTGTAATCGGTACAGAACTGGAGCTCGGACTTTCTTGCACGAGAATCGAGCGGTCGTTTCTGTTTGATCTTGATCGGCTGCGAATCATTGGGCGTGAACGACTGTTCGCCCTCCTTGGGCGAGTTATTCGCTGTCCGATTCTAGCACGAGCAGTTGGTGGTGATGGTATTGAGCGTCGATTTAAAGAGCGACTTCTGGATCGCATGCGTTGAGGAGGCGGTGGTGTCCTATTAAAATTATTTGTACGTGCGTTTGGCCGCCATATAGGACGGGCTGCACGGCGTGGTCCTTGGCCAATGGGTCCGCCATTGCGCCTCGGACCAATACGATCCGACATTCTTGATGTTGAGTTCGATCGTCTCGGGGCCCGTCCCAAGAGATCTGCTTCCATTCTGTAGGGGGTAATACACATAATGAGGGTTTGTTTGGGGAATGTTACACAAAAAAAATTTGTTTCTTGTTGTTCTGCTTGCTCTCTAGCGATGCTGGTTAAGTCTCTGTCACGAGGACAGAGACTCAATGCACTTAGAGGAGAGACCATTAGAGACACAGGTTGTATGCTACTTAGAACGAGTGTGTTTAGTTCAGGTGTTGTTATTTGCGTTATTTGCATGCGTTCTCTCTGTCTCTCTCATTTGGTTTTGGTTCTACTTTATTTTATTTTATATATTTTGTATGTCAAATTAAAAGATCATCCTTACGTTGCAACATCTGTAATGCTGTTGGCTTTCATCAGGCGTCCGCTTGGGCCCAAGCGCAAGGCTTTTATGGATCCGCGTTTAAGTGGAACGCCATTTAAAACCCTCGCATATGCGGTTGTTGTCGCCCTCGGCTTCATACTCCTCTGCAATGTTGAATAGAATGACAAAGAAAAAATGTTTGTATCAGTTACGTTATTGTGACTCTGTGTTTCACAGTTCCTCTTCTGTGTAACATTTTTTTTGTTTTTTTTTCGTATTTGTATTTTCAAGCCTTTACTGGCATTTAGAGTATAAATAAAGATTTTTTGTATTTATTTTATTTTATCGTTAGTAAGTGAATCGATGCGTACTCTTTTTAATCTTAGTGCTGCTTCCCTTGTGTGCTTCTGAGCAAGTTGTTTTAGTAGACGGCGATTGGCAATTGATGCGACTCGACTAACTGGGCTGTCTATGCCGCGATTTGTTGCTCTCGGTTGAATTTTGGGCTTAGATGAGAACGCGGTAAAGCGGTCGCTTAGCGTCATTTTTGTTGAATTGTTTATGTGTATCTTGTTGATGGCTGCGTTTGTCGCCATTTTTAGTTCTTCTTTGCTATTTTTTTATATGTTTTAAATATTTCCTTTCACTTTTCTTTCTCTCCTTTCTTTACTTCACTTTTACGTTGACAATTATTATCTTGAATATTCTTTTATATTTATTTTTTCAGTTTTAATCAATACGGCGATAATATTTTAGTTTGATTGTTTTATTTTTTGTTTTGTACGTATTCTGAAACGAAATTAAAAAAGGGTTTTTGTTATGAATCTGAAAACATAAAAACAATACAATATCTCCATGGATTATAGAACTAAAAAAAACACATGCAAGTCCGTGGAGTTACGCTTTAACTTGCACCCCTGTTGTGAGTGTCGATTAGCGATCGTCACGATCATTGTCGATTGATTTAAGCTTTGGCATTGCGTAACTCAATCGATGAAGGTATAGATTATTGTGAATAATCATACTCGGACAGTTGTGTTTGGCAATTGTTTTCGCAATTATTTGCCAAAATTACTATAATTCATTTATGGTTAAGCGATTCAGAAGATGAAAATGAAAATTACCAAGTCTAAGGCAGAAAAAGGATAGAACTGAGCAATGCGTCTAACCCATTAGAGTCGAAGGAAATGTGTCATTATGCAAGATGTATCTCACGCCTAGATATAAATCTATAATTAGTCTGCAGATTTTTGAACCATTTTCGACTAAATTAAGAAGCAATTAGAGTTCTATTGATGGAAATAGAACCGCAGCGAAGTGTAAGAAACACCAATTATCCAAATGATTGGAGCAAAATTGACGAAGTGTTGCGAGTATTTTTATATCTGTCGGATGAACGTTTTATACCAGATTTTTTTGTGCTCAAAACTGTAAGCGTTTTTCCCACAACTCACGCTTTCAAAGTCGGTGTCCCTCATGACTTTAAAACACTAACTATTTCTGTACATGTTTAACGAGGTAACGCTGCAAAGTTTTTTTTTCAAATTTTTTAATTATTTTTATTTTATTACAACAAATTAGACGATTTTGGCAAAAAGTCGCGTTTTTCCATTCAAAATATTCCAAAAAAGTGAAAAATTCAAATTTCGAAAAACCATCCCAGTTTTACCTGGGGAAAACTCTTACTTAACGAATTAACTTTGATTTTTTGATTTTAGATGATCCAGCAGACAAATTTGAAACCTCAGCATTACCTCGTAAATTATGTAAAGAAATAGTGTTCAAAATTTCAAAAGGATCAGTGCAGTGGTTTTGATGTTATGAGGGACACTTACTTTGAAAACGTGAGTTGTGGGAATAGAGCTTTAAAGTTTCAACACTAAAAAATCTGGTAATAAACCTTCATCCGACAGGTAAAAAAATTCTCGTAACTTTAAGTAGGTTTTTAATTTTAAATGCAAGTCATAGACGCTTCGACCGTTAATACAACTTGAGCAAGTTGTGTACGAGATTGAAACGTTTGTGGACGCGTTGGTTGGTCTTGGTTGTACGGAAAATAAAAAAAATTTGATTTACTTGGCAAGTTGTACTTGGTCACAGAAATAAAAACATTTTGCGTGAACAGAAGTTTTCCAAAAGTGGAAGTTGTAATTAGATTGTATTCGAAATTATATTGTATTTCGACCGACAGTTCGCTTCAACGACTCCATTAGATTCTTCCAAGCATTTTAAAGCTGAGCTTAGTGCTCCAGTCTGCACTCTATCAATAAGAAGGACTCATAGAAGGTGAACTGCACGGAAGAGAGCAATAAAAATTCCTCATCTCAGCAGAGCCAACATCGAAAAGAGGAAGAACTTTGCAGAATGGAGTCTGTAACGGCAGAACTGGAAAAATGTTTTATGGTCAGACGAAACCAAAATAAACCTTTTAGGGGCGGATGGTAATATGTATGCGCGATATCCTTAGAACCAGAAATTCAATCTTTCATACACCATGAAGACACTGAAGCATGGAGGTCGAAACATCATAATTTGGGGCTGTTTTTCGTGGTATGGCTTGGTTCCTCTGTTTTGGATCAAAGGCACCATGAACGCCATAAGATACAAAGCTATTATGCAGAAAACCATGCATCAATGCTTTTCATAATCTAGTTCCAAATATAATGGTATTAATGTTATGAAATGGCCGTCGCAGTCACCAGACCTTAAGCCAATCGAACATCGGGGCGTCTTGAAAAACTAAGTTAAAAGACTAAAATAAAAACTTAAGATCATTTGTGGCAGATTATATAAGAAACATGGAATTCTTTTCCATTTTCAACATGCAGAGAACTGGTCGAATCTATGCCAGGGAGATGATTTGCTGTGCTAGAAAATAACGATGGGGCTGTTAAATACTAAAAAAAACAGATATCAAGTTCACATTATGTGAGAAACATTTGAATAAGCCAAAAATATTTCAATTGTCCCTATTTTTATTTTTTCACCATTGTATGGTTCTAACAAGATGGTGCATCATGTCAAATATCACGAGATCTCCGATATTTACTCTCACACATTTTTGTTGCCGATAAGTAAGCATTATTTCAATTCAAATCAATTCAATTTTTATTCAAAAGTTTAAAAATAAGTAAACAAACAATTTGATCCCGCGGAGCCTTCTGGCTTGTATGCGGGAGCGAAAGTATCAATTTTTTTAGAGTTACATACATATAAGTGGCGCTATTGTTATTAATTTATTGTTATTAATTTTTTTTAATTGTAATGAAAAAGATTAAAACAGTGACTTAGCACATTTCAAGAATAATTTGAACTTCATCTAAAATTAATCAATTTATATATTTGATAAGTTTTGTTAACTTATCAACTTTTGTAAATGAAAAGCTTTCGGATTAACTTTTTCCTGATTGCATTATACCTTTGAAGCTCGTTCAGGACTGTTGCTGGCAATGTTTCTAATTTGTATTTGCCATAGTTGTTTTAGAATTTGGCAGTTTTGTATCTCTCCTGTGCGTTTCGTCGTGTATTGTAGGAATGGTCCATGTAATCAAAAAACTCAATTTGGTTGCTTATTGTTTCGTTGCTGTTGTGATAGTCTACATATTTCTTTCTTGCCAATATTGTAGGCATGTAGCTGTGACTCTTTTGGAGTTTTTTTTACAATATTTTGATCTGTCCCATGCTGTTATTCCGTGGCTGATAAATGTCACCCCTAATGCAAGGTGCATATGCTTGTTTTAAAACATCGTTGTTACAGTTTAAGTGATGTAACTTACTACTGTGTCCAAAAAATAAAGTGACGTATTTATTTTGAAAATTCTTTATTTATTCTTCCAAATCAATTTCATCCCCTTCAAAGTAATCCCCTCCCGATGCAATGCACTTATGCCAACGGATTTTCCAATCTTTGAAACACTGGTTGTAGTCACTTTCCGGGATGGCCTTCAGTTCCGTCTTCGCTGCGGCTTGAATCTCCTCTATCGTACCAAAACGGTGTCCCCGGAGGGGTCTTTTGAGCTTGTTGAACAGCCAGAAGTCGCACGGCGCTAGATCAGGTGAGTACGGTGGTTGTGGAACGATATGGGTTGAGTTTTTGGCGAAATGATCACGAATTACGAATGCGGTATGGGATGGTGCATTATCGTGGTGTAAAAACCAAGAATTGTCTTTCCACAATTCCGGCCTTTTTAGGCGGATAGCGTTACGCAAACGACGCATAACGTTCAAATAATATTCCTTGTTGACTATTTGGCCGGTTGGAAGGAATTCATAAAGCACAACACCACGATAATCGAAGAAAACAGTCAACATGACCTTGATTTTTGAGCGACTTTGGCGCGGTTTTTTTGGTCTCGGCTCTCCTTTGGCTCGATATTCGCTCGATTGATCGGTTGTTTCGGGGTCGTATGCATAGATCCAAGTCTCATCGCCAGTTATAATGCGTTTCATGACATCTTGGTAGTCGGAAAGCATTGTTTCACACACTTCAACGCGACGCCTTTTTTCCAAAAAATTCAATGTTTTCGGTACCAGTCGAGATTTGACGCGCTTGAGGCCCAAAGCATCCTTCAAAATGGTATTGACTGAGCCTTTCGATTAGCTAACTTCATCAGCAAGGTCCCTAATCGTTAATCGATGGTTTTTCAACAACAAATCTTTGATTTGTTGGACGTGAGCTTCATCGGTTGAGGTTGATGGTCGCCCAGAACGCTCTTCGTCTTCGACACGTTCACGGCCGGCTTGGAAATCACTATACCACTTGTAAACATTTTTTTTAGACAAAGCCTCATCATCAAAGGCTTTCTGCACCATCCTCAACGTATCCGAAGCAGAAAATTGATTCCGCAAACAAAATTTAATGCAAATTCCTTGCTTAATAAATTTCGACATCGCAAAAAACGAAAAACTCACTTTTAGCAGCTCACAAAACGACGCGTATCTCAAACACTATGAATATATTTTGACATGAAATTTCACATAGATGTCACTGACAGTACTACCAACCTAAAAAGAAAGAAAAATTTCCAAATCCTTCGACGCGCGCAGTTTAAATTCATATGTCACCTTATTTTTTGGACACAGTAGTATATGAAGTCCTAGTTTTTGTTGAAGTTCTTTTACGTGCTGGTGCCATTTTAAAAAGTGGTCAACTATAATGCCGAAAAATTTATAACTATTGACAACTTCGATGTGGGTCTCGCATTTGTCATACTACTGCTTGTGTTGTTGGCATGAATACATTCAGTTGTATGAAATTTAATACAGATGTTATGGTGCAGAATGTGAGGTGGCTTTTTGTGCATTATTTTCGTCTTGTTTGCGTTTATTGTCAGTTCGTTTTCGCTGGATCGCTGTGTCGTCTGCATACGCGAACACTGTGCTGTTTTTCAGCGCTTTTAGAAGTTAGTAGAAGAGTTATCCTAGTTTTTAACTTTTGGGGCACGCCATATGGTACTTGAACTTCTTCACTAAATGCATTACCGAATTAAACACGATAGAATCGAAACAACAAAGTTTTCGACCCATTTCAGACAGTCCCCACAAATTCCAACTTTTTGCAACGAGCCCACAATGGTTTTGTGTGACAGTGTGTCGAAGTGTTTGCTGAAATCGACAATTAGGACTAGGCTGGCTTTTACTGAAACTACTGTTAAGCCTGTTCGCAAAGTTGCCAAGTAGTTGATTTATATTTGTTTCCTCTCTGAAATACATATTGCGTTTCATCTATTATTTAATATTTAGCGATAAAATGTTTGAGCCTTCTAGCCACGATCTCGTCGAGAATTTTTTCAACAACCGGTTTGGTGGCTACTGGTCGGTAGTTGTTTTATTCAGACTTGACTTCACTTCTATAAATTAGTCGAACTGTGGATATTTTAAGATTTTTATTAATAATAAGCGCTAATAACATTGATTTGTTTTTAAGGTCCTGTGGGCGGATGTCATCATACCCTTGGTACTTTCTTCATATCCAGGCTTTTTTACTAAGTTAAGTATTTCTATTTCGTTTATCCATTCTGGATGTCTCTTTTATTTGATGTTTTTTTAGAACATTCGTGTATTGTTTTGTTTATATTTCCTTGGAATGTATTCGCAAATTTATTTGTTGAGGTAGCTGGATTTTCATGTCTAAAGTTTTTTTATAATAGATTCAAGATTAACTGATTTATTTCCAATTATTTATTTTATAGGGTGCTTAATTTTTTTATTAGTCATCACAGTAATTTTTGGTTTAAACCCAATGGAAGAGCCACATCATTGACTCAACCTTCAGAATCTCGGAGCGTGGCTATCAAAATTTCAAGTAAAGTCAATTCAGCTGAATTGTGTGTGTGCACTAAAGTAAACCGAGTCTGTTTATACAAACTTAGAAACTTGCTGTCAAATGCAATTTTGAATTATTTCAAAACAGCTTTTTCAATATTGGCACACTTTGTTCCGCTTAATCAAGTGACAAACAATCGCATCAAGTTCTGATTTCTCCCACCACATCCGATATCGATGAAAGTATTTTTAAAATCGTCATTTTCAGCAATTTTTTTTGCATTTATTTATGTTTCTTCTCTTGTTTGGCACGGATCAGCCAAGCAATAATTTATTTAAGTTCCACAGAGGAACTCACAAGCAGAAATTTTAATTTATTGTTATAACGAGATGGACTTGAAAGGAATGTGCTTTAACCATTTTGAATCTACTCTCAAAACGCTTGCCTTGACTCAATCAAAACCCGAGTTGGTGTCTACATGTTCGCTGCATTCAAACAAAGCAATTCGAGAAAAATTTTAATTTTGTAGGCAATCTCTGCACCAACAATCTATTAAATATATACAATTTGAAACGCAACTCGCATGGTCTGCATTTTAAAAGAAGCGCTGAGATAAATTTACATTGAATGAGTCATCGCATCTGAATTTCATATCTTCTCTTAAACACCTGACAAACATTAACTAACTGACAAAAATTGGTACAAATATTCATTTTTTTTCCTTCTAAAAATAGAAAGATCCGCAAATCTAGGACGTTGTGTGGGCGTGATGTACTTTTAACATTTTATTTAATTACTCATTTTTCGGGATGAAAGGAATAATGTCAATTTGATGTGAAATATACTACATATGTACATAAGTTTTGTTAATAATAATCTATTTGATGATTTACCTTGTTTGCTTGAGTTGGGTAAAAAAATCCTCAACATTCTCATCCCTTGAAGGCTGACTTTTCCTGAGAATTCCAGAATATGCTCCGCGCTTCAGATTTGTGTAACTTGATTATGAATTATTTTCTTTTTTATGAACTTAAATATTTAATACTTTTGTGGCAAAATCTAATATGTAGACACGAAATTGAAATTGTTAGGTGCGTCGGCACGACTTCCTCAAATTGTGAATTGAAAATGCAAAATGGCGAGAGGCGATTTGAACAAGATGAACAAATGGATTCCGAATGAAAGAGAGTTCATTTCGAAATGTGCTATTGTACAGTATGAAACGAAGTTGTATTTGAATTTTTTTTTTATCAAAAAAAGTACTATAATCACGATAGAATTTTAGCAGCTTCATGCAACTTCGATTTCGAACTTTTATCGTATATCTCAGAACAGAAAAAAACTTTAGTATGCCTTTTTCCTTTTAACAAAAATTCTAGTAATATCCGCCCTGTTTTGAATGAAAAATTCACCCAAAACTTAAAACGCATTCTGATGAAAAAAAAATTAAAGACATGTGAGAAAGAATTTATGAAAGAATGCGCAACGCTCAATTTTCAACGCATTTCTAACGTTTAGAATGTTAAAATATTAGCAACTATGTTCACGCATTAAGTGGCGACTAAACGAAAATCAAAAAATCAAATTTCCGGTAAATGTTTTCTTATCTCATGGCTCCCTTGTTTGTGAGGCAGTAGAATATAATTAAATCTTGCCATTTGTTCATGTTGTTTAAGATAAATTAATTTCGTTCACCCTTGATGAGCCAACAATTCTCCCCGAACCCATAAACGGCCGAACAAAATATTTTCTCGATGAAAACATGCATTTCGGAAGTAAAGTTCACATTGAATTTTGTTTTTTGAATAACGTTAAACAACGTGCACATCGTCTTGTCAAGAATTTGAAAAAATAACTCCCGGTCATGTAATGACCACGAAAAAAGTTGATTGGACTGAAATATCGTGCGTCAATTTTATATTAAATCAAGTCATCCGAAAACTGATCTGTTAAAGAAAGAATAAATTTATGATCAGCCTTTCTTCCTCTTTATAACAATCCAGACCACAATTGACAACTTTGACGGAATTTCAAGCTCTGAGATATTTTATTTCACAACAGCCTTTTACGCCCAAAAAATATAGAAAAAAGTCGTATTACAATTTACGTATATTAAATTCAATCAGAGTCTGAATTTTCCTCATGACTGTACTCGAGACTTAATCTCTCATAGATGTCACATAATCGCCAAGGAGATAGAATGTAATTTGTTTTTTTTTTTGTATGGGTGAATGACATGAAATGTCATCTGCTCAAATTCTCTACCGGTCGTGAAAATAAATATCAAACACAAAAACAACTTTTTGTCGGACTCCAACGATATTGCCTGCGGCTGTTAAGCGGGCATAATTAATCCTCGTTTGCATGAATTACATAAAGTTTCGCGAATAGTCAAACACGGACTAAAATAAAACCCCAGCTTCGCCACAAAAATCCAAAAATGTTGCCTGCTGGCATCGATCATTCGGCGATGTTTCATGCCTCAGGCAATAACGAATGAGAGTGTTCTTATATTAAGAAAAAAAAAACAGCTTCTAACGCATAGACAACGTTCTGGGGCTGGATTACGTGTCAGTCGGCATTAATATTTCCTAGAAGTAACATTCGCACAAGAAATTCAAATCAGAACACTCTATCCCACCTAGCTTATATCAATTCGATGAAGATATCAGTGGCCACGAACTTCAATACAATGGGCAATACAGTTCCTGATTTAATAATTTGGTAAGTTTGCGTTTCCGGTCAAAAGGAAAGCACTGACTCTGCTCTGTCTTTTCCAGTGGCTTGATTTTGGTGACACTGCTGGTGATCCATTTCTTTTCGGATTTGACTCGTGCCAGTCTGGGCGGATATTACACTCACCAGACGTTGTCACAGCTGGTGGAATCCCATGCGAAGGAGTACTCGTGGCTGCTCAAGTTGATTGTGAATTGTTTCGGCTACAGCTGTGTGTTTGTACCTGGTTACCTAATCTATAAGTATGTCGAGCGCACAAATTACCTCGAGAAAACGAGTAAGTATTTATTTTTCCAAACGAGTTGAACTAATAAGAAGCTTGCCAATCATCAGCAGTCGCTCTACGAACTTACCGCGTTTCTGAACAAAATTCGCGCAAAAATTCGTTTAACTTTCAGCTTGCGCTCATCGACGAGGAAATTTCGTGTGTAATCAAGTGTTTTCCAAAAAAAATCATGTTGAGAAATAGGACGCGTGAGTATTGTTTACAAAAAAACCATCTGTACCGTACACACTTAAAAAATAGTGAGGCAACGCAAACGCTTTACAAAATACATTTGATTGATTTTCGACCGTTTTGGTTACTATTGGTGGATTTGGTAATTCGAATAATGTTTGCTTAGTTGAGAACATGTGGACTGAGTTTATTTCGAATAGAAACCTTAAAAGCAGCAAAATTTAGTTTCAATAAGTCTAAGCGAAGTTTGGAAAATATCTTTCGCGTTTTTTGTGATTCTTATACAATTGATTTTGTCCAGAAAGAAAAAGGATTGGTGTTTTTTCGAAATACTCAAGAAGCTCAACTCGAATAATGGTTAAAAGTGAAGCTCTGTATGGTGCGTATTTCTTTCTTTTCGTATTCAACGACACAAGCGGCATTTCAGTAGAGTTTTCCAAATTCGCTTAACGTGTGCTTTTCCTACAATCTCTGATGATCATATTCCAAAAAAAAACAATTTTCTGGTTAGTTTTCTAGACTTGGAAGCATTGCAACAGATAATCTGCGAAGCTTTCATTACACACGTGCAAACACTCTCGCTTCCTTATCGATGCGTATCTGCTACAACGGCAGCATACAATTTTTTATTTGTTTCATATTTCGCTGGAGCACAGTTTACGATGAAAACCGAACAAGTGAGAGTCGAATTTCCGCAACGAAGGTTCCGAAGGAATCGAGTCTCAGTGAATTTCCCGCTTTGTGAAGAGTCTCTGTTTGAGACACGACAGCTTTCTACTCTTGTCGATCCCGAGAACCCTGCTTACAGTTCTCCATACCAAGTGCTCTAGCATTCTCGATCGCTTGATCCTATAAACGGAAGTTCGATCTTTTTTAACGTCTTGAACCTATGGGCTGTGATTCGAAGATCCTCTTTGCTGGAGCATTATTGTCCATTCGCTCGATGTGACCGAGCTCATAGAGTTCGCGGTTGTATCCTTTCCTCCATTCGCCCTCCTCGCATACGGGACCAACTATTGGACGAAGAATTTTCTCTCAAAGTACTCAAAATCTCCTTTGCCTTCATGCTTGTCGCCCAGCACTCGGCTCCAATTATCAGAACTGGCAAGAACAAAGTTTTATAGAGCATACATTTCGTCAACCAAGTGAGGAGTTTCGAAGCCATTTGTTTCGCCAAACCGAAGCAGCAGCGGTTTCCCGGGGCGTATCTTGGCCGTATCTTCACTAAGGTGTCATTCGTGGAGTTGATATTTACTCCTTAACCACTTCGAAATTACTGTTGTCAACTGTGACGTTTGGTCATATGCAGTGGACAGTTTTTTCTTTTTTGTTGTCAAGATATACTTGGTTATGTCCTCGTTTACTTCAAGACCAATTTTGATTCGCCTGTTTGATATCATCTGCATATCGCGGACAGATTTGTTGAAAATAACGCCTTCCGTCACACTTGCGCTATCTGTTCCAGTACGAGATTGAAGAAGTCACATGACAGCGCATCTCCTCGCCAAAATCCGGCGTGTGTTTGGACAGCTGGATCAGTGATGCCGGCATCCCGAATTGTTGAGTTCAAGTCGATGAAGAGAAATTCGTTGGTCTTCTCCAGTCAAACTAGTACGTGCCGATTAGTGTAGCTTTGATAAATTGCTATGAGAAAAAACAGGATACCTCCAAGCGCATGTCTGGGTCGGTAATTTCGTCCCACCAATCCCTTCATTCCGTGATCATTTTGACCAAACAGCTTCAGTAAAATAAAAGAGGTAAGCTGTTACGACCTTACGCGTAGCAATCCAACGTCCTAACAAATTTTAGCCAAAATAAGTGAGCGTTGTATTAAATAAATAGAATGCCAGGATAGGGAAGGATCACTATCTAACCAAGTACTCGTCGATGAACAAAACTTATTCTTAACCAACATTACTTTTCTTTTACATTTAACGAATGCTCCTTATTTTTATTTATACCCCATTCATTTTCAGATAAAACCCTTGTTCATTCGGCGGTACGAATGTGCATCACTGGCAGCACACATACTGAAACTAGTGAACGCATGGAGTCGGTTCAGGTTAAAACCGCCTCAGGACCTGCGTCACCGCCAATTGCCTCAGCGAGCACTTCCATCAAACGCACAAATTCCCAAGAAGCTGTTTTGCTGATCTACTGCTTTGCTGGCCTGATGTGTTCCTACCTGACGTGGGGTGTCCTCCAAGAGAAAATCATGACTCAAGAGTATAAAAACTTTGAGGGCACGACCTCAAATTTCAAAGACTCACAGTTTCTTGTGTTTGCAAATCGTCTGCTGGCATTTAGCGTTGCAGGAATATGCATAAGAGTTCGCCAGCAACCTCGACATCGTACTCCACTCTACAAATATTCCTTCGCCTCCTTTTCTAACATCATGAGTGCATGGTTTCAATATGAAGCGTTAAAATTTGTGAACTTTCCCACCCAAGTCTTGGCCAAATCTTGTAAAATCATTCCCGTCATGTTGATGGGGAAAATAATGTCCCGCGCAAAATATGAAAGCTATGAGTACCTGACGGCAATCATGATATCCGTGGGAATGATATTCTTTATGACGGGCAGTGCAGATGACAGTAAAGCTTCCTCGGTAACAACGATGACCGGAGTGTTCCTGTTGGCCATGTACATGGTCTTTGACAGCTTTACGACAAATTGGCAAGGCGCTTTGTTCAAATCATATTCGATGTCACCGATTCAGATGATGTGCGGCGTGAATCTATTTAGCACAATATTTACAGCAGCGTCACTTTCAATGCAAGGCGGTTTCATGGACTCGCTCGCTTTTGCCACAGAAGTGAGTTTCTACTGGATTCTCAAAGATTTTACTCTCTTTTTTTTCATTACAGCACCCAAAGTTTGTCTTCGATTGTCTTATCCTGTCGATAAGTTCAGCAGTTGGCCAGCTGTTTATATTCTACACTATTTCAGTATTTGGACCGGTAGTTTTCACTATCATCATGACTCTGCGGCAGGTAAGTTCAAACAATACATGATCAAACGTTCAAGGTCTGCAATGACTTTCATTCGTTAAGCAAATGTTTGCCTATCTTTGTTTATTTAGCGGTGTAGTGTTTTATGGAGGCAAGTGCGAATATGAAGCAGATATTTGCATCGAATATAGTTGTTATTTTTGGAGCTGAACCAAAATGTGTAGCTTGAACGAAGCCCAGGATTTATAAATATTTCGACGACTTTATCCGACCAGACACTTGCTGGTTAAGGGTCAGGTTAACCCTGGACATAGAACACTTCTGAAACTAACAAATTATTGCTTATTCTCCACAAGAGAGCAGGCACAAAAAATGTGATAGTCAGGTGGCCATTATGGCTCTGAACTCGACAAAGATAAAATCCAATAATAGGGAGGAGGCAGACAAACTTCCTAAACAGGAATCAGAACTGGAAACTCATCAAATTCTTCCCTTTGTTAAAACGCCAATTGGCGATCTCCACAAAATTATTGGAATCTTGGAAACAATAGACAGGGCTAATAGACGCTGAATCAAATAGAATCATGTGAAATATCCAGGTTCTTGTGGCCAGTCATCTCGACGATTATAGATCCAGAGATCTCATTAACTTAAATTGAAAGGATATCCCCTCCATCATAGGTACTCATGCGGAGTGATTCGATATATCACATAACGACTTTTGCGGAAGCTACAGAGACGAAAAAGAAACAGAATATGTACGTCATCCGCTCTGCGAATGTCCCGCACTAGCCACAACAAGATTGAGAACACTTGGCAGTCACTCTTTTAGAGGGCTGGACGACAAACTCCTTCTGAGATTCACTCTTTTATCTGGTAGGATCAACGGTTAGCCGTTAATTTTCTCATTTGATTATGGGCACAATGGACTCAATGTGGTCTAAGTGAGTCGCAGGACATCCATACTTTCATATCAAACAACCATCCATCTGATGGCTTCGATTCGAGGATTTTGCCAGGGCCGGTATTCACAGAGGAGGCGGTTGACGTTCTCCTCATTAGCATCAGCAGCGTACTAGACTTTATACTGATTTCTTATTTGTTGTATACTCTTACACATCTTTCACTTCATTCGCTTATGATATAGATGCTGCCTTTCAATCTTGCTTTCGTTTAAATCTTAAACACTAAAAGCGACTCGCTTAGATAGACATTTGACTTTAAAGACAAGGGTCGTGTGGCCCGACGAAGTCGCATCCCCATTAATTTGTTGATTATTTCCTTTGGGTTTTTCAAACATTTCTAGGGAAACTTCGACAATGAAATACGTTGATTGCGAGCGGCGTTATCAATAACAGCTTGTTTCGTGTTAATCCTGAATTCAAAATGTTAACGTTACACAAAACACAAGCCATTTCATTTGTCCACTTATGTGTATGGCACAGGGCTATGAGCAATAGATTATTACGATTAAAAAACAAACCTTTTAAAAATATTTGATTAAAAAACTCACTCTCAAACAAAATGTCAGAAGCATTTCTGCAAAGATACTTTTGGTCATTAAGATGGTTCTAAATTATACACCTTCTTTTTTTTCAGGCTGCTGCTATCATGCTTTCGTGCATCATCTATAATCATAGTATATCAGTTCTCGGCGCATTCGGAGTCCTGATTGTATTCCTTGCGATCTTCCTAAGAGTCTATTGTAACCAAAGAATTAAAGCGATTCGGAATCGTGTAGAAGCAAATCGTTCAACAAAAATCGCTGTCTAGTAAACAAAAACAACTTGTTAATTTTTCTTTTCGAATTTTCCATTTCAATTATGAATTTGTTTAGCGTAACGCTTTTATAGATAGGCTGTAATTTGATATTTTATATCGTATGTTAACGTTATTGTGTAAGTCTCAACGAAAACAAAAACCAGACGAAGCTTATGAAATGTTCAGTGTATTGTGTATACTTAAGGGCCTTCGCCTCAATTGATATCTACTTAATATTATTATATTTTATATGACGCTGTTGTATCTTAAGTGAATGTTATAAAAAAAAATGCTTTCCATGTACAGTTCTTTTAATTTAATTTAAGAAACAGTTGCAAATAATATATGAATAAATATATATTTTTTTATATTTTTGGACAACTAATATATTTTAAAGTTGTGTTCGAAAATAATTGTGTATTTGTTTTTTATTGTACGTGTCATGCAATAAACAACTGGTAAGCAAATAAAAATTGTAAAAAAAATGTTAAAACACAAGCCGGACTGCAGACTTTTCATCGAGTTGAAAGGACATCTTAAAAACAAATCGAACATAAAACTACAACGCGTAGGAATTAAATAAATTACTTTTAATTGAGCGTTTCGTCTTGCCTGTTTTCAAAGCTGCTGTATTTTTCGGAACATGAATTAAGTAAAGTTGTAATCAACAGTGTAGACTTGTTTATTTACAAAGTTGAGCAATATTGTAAGCCAAATATTAAAGTTCTTATTACTCGAACTTATTACAAATACCCTTAAAACTGCAAAAAAAGCTAGCTTCTAAGTCGACGCAGTCAAAAGTTATGGATTTTTTTGTCGCACATTTCGAAACTTGCAAGGGAATACAAACCTTAAGGATACTTCATATAAACAAGAGCCAAACCAACACGTTTGTACCAAACCTTCGTTGCGCGAGTCCGGCTCGTAAAGGGAACGAATAAGTCTTTTGCAATGATTGTTTACCAACTTGTACCCAATAGTAGGAACAGAAATGCAGCAAATTGGGATTTCCAATAAATTGTGAAAAAAGAACAACATTTCCTTTACAATAGGTTGTTCACTATTTCCAGAATTTTTTCAGTGTTTAAAACCATAAAACATTAATATTATGGATTGCATATAAATAACACTTGTATTCATACAACTGGTGGACATATTAATACTTTGTAGCGCCTCCTTTATTTATTGTGACGTCATGAATTCGCTTTGACACTGAATCCACTAAACTATGAAGATGTTTCGCGGGTATTTTACTGTACGAAACTTCGTCAAGCACGTCATGGAGCATTTTGCCAGAGGTAGGCATAAGGTCCGGCCATTTACCTGGCCGGTCAACTGAGGAAATTCTCTTTTCCATTATAAATTTTTAAATGAGAAAAAATTTAATTGCATTTTTTTATTTTATTCAGTATAATTAATAAGGGATGAAAATAGAAATACACAAAGAAAGCGGCTTTCTATTTTAGGACGATAACAAGGAGCAGAATCGTCTTGAAAAATCATATCACCGGTCTCTGAGAAATGCATTTCCATTGACGGTATCAATTTTTTTTGTATACTTCCGAGATAACAGTTCCTTTTACGAAGCATAAATTTCCTGTTCCATAGTAAGAAAAACGCCACCATTCATTTGAATGAAGCCGGATGCTTCACTGTTCGTTGAACGCAATTTCTAGTGAAGCGCTCTCCAGTTCTTCGCCGCAGGTACTGGATTCCATCGGATCCGTATATTTTCATAGGAGAATATGACTTCTCCAATCAATTTCTGTCCAATTTTGGTATTTGTTTTCGTCCAGCTAGCTAAGATTTCATCATCTTCGATGTAAAATAACATGGGTTTTTTTTGCGGGGCGTTAAACCATAACGCACTGTACCTTGATTAGTTCCGATTGACTCCACAAACTCTGTTCTAATTTGTTCCGCTTTTGCAAATCGGTTTCTCATTAACAGGCAGTGTAAAACTCGATCACTCGCTTCAGATGTACTTCTTGTCCTTTTTTTCCTGTCGACGGTGCCTGTTATTTTTTGTTTTTGTTAAGAAACCTACCCATGGTTGACTTGTTGCATCCCATTTCAAATAGTTTTTGGTCTCCGGTATTACACTAGTAGTACATTAAAATGACTCTAATTGACTTTTTATGCACTTAGATACCCAAAGAGAACGGAAGGCATTGAGAAAAAGCCGCTAGAAAAAAATAAATGAGGATTTTTCTGCGAAAATTCGGTGTTGCACTTTCGGTCCTCGCTATTTGTCGGAAACTTACTATAAAAAAAATCTTTGAAGATTAATTTAAACCTATCTAGATTGGGAGAGACAGTCGACAAGCCGCTGTTTATGTTTCTTGTCCTCAATTGTATTGAGTTTATCAAATTTGAAGAGACCTTTTAGGAAACTTGTGATGAAAAAGTGAAAACCGTGAACAAAGAAATTTTTCCATACAGCATAGTGGACTCTTGCAAATACACTTTTAATGCCATTTGTGTAGAAACTAACATAAAATTGTACGACAGAGATTTGGTTTTTATGCAACCTGCGTTCACCAACATCTTCGAGCACTGAAACTATGAATCATTATTCCTACAGCTTGAGCTAAGAGAGATCTCTTGGTGCGCTCTGACACGCTATATCAGTGGGAAGAGGTAGTGAGTGACTGAATTCAGAGTCATCAACCTACAACTAGATATTATTGTACTTGGACACTTTATAGTTCACAACTCAAAGTAAAATGACAAGCTGGCATTTGCCATTGAGTGCAATCCGATCCAATTTTTAATTAAGCTAATACGAGTTCCTGGCAACATAAATAATCTTGCAAATCCTTTTTGTCTAATTATTGCATCGCTGGGAAAGTCTAATCAAATCAAAGTACGATTTCTCATAATGGTAGTTCAGAATCTTTGCTGCTAGTGCCGTCAATAACAGAGCCTATAGAAAGGGGCATTCGAACCCAATAGCACAAAGAAGATCTAGGTAAGTCCGCTTTAAAGAAATACAATAGTAGAGTAAGGAAAGGTTATCAAAAGTGGAACCTACCAATTTTAACCACTTCTATTCTGTCGCTTTGTGACCTTCAAAAATTTAATCAACATGTATACTGCCTACTGCAGAGTTTGATCTAATTTACGCGCAAACCCAAAAAAATCTAAGAAATGATTGCCACAAAGTACTGGTCCATAGCATCGCTGTCAGTTTTTTGAATAAACGATTTTCGACCGAGTCTAGTACAGAGCCGTTTCAAGAGTAATAGCCTCCTATGTATGCGCTACTTAGACAGCTCTACGGCTTTTGTAAATTCTACACGTCTGCATTTAAGGCTTCTTACTATAACCAATTAAAAAAAAAAATTATTTTTAATTAACTGATGACGAAGATGAAAGACAAAAATAATCGTTAAGCGAGGGAAAACTTAAGACTGTTCTTACATCCTTGCACAGCCCGTACACCTCTTTGATGAGCCTTCTACTGAAGATGAAGAATTGATCCTTTCAAAGTGATCATGGTGAAATGGAAATGGCTTCTATTCCATATGCACGACTTCGACGAATAGGGTCTTGAATAAAGTCGATCATTCGATCAAGGACCCACAGGCTGAAAAGAGTAATTCGTGGTTTGATTTCCTTTCCGTGCTTGGTTTTATTATTATTCATTATACGCCTTACTGTTCATAATTAAAGCGTCATATGTTATAAGTTTTCACTAGGTTAGCTGTTCCATAATAAATTGGCGAACAACATGTTTTTCACTCTCACTGCAACGTGCAACAAATTCAAAACCAATGTGCAATGGTACCTCTTTTCTCTCCTCCGTACTGTTCATTCTGTTTGTACAGTGTACGGACAAATAGAGGCTACACATAACAATAACTTAATCACTTGATAAGCAGGATTCCAAGTGCCAATTAGCAGATGTTATCGAAAACGAAATGATGGCAAAACAAAATCGACCTTGGACATAAAAAGCGCCCAGAATTATGAAGTTACTACAGTTCACTAACCAGGACAACTCTCTTTCAAGAGTTTTTCTGATCTAGAAGCAGCTACTATTAGAATTCACTTCTAGGAGGAAACAGTTCAAATAAGTGTAAAAAAAACAGGTACAGTACTCTTTATAAAAAAATAAGTAGCTTTATTTTTTATTTCTAGATAAACAGATAACAAAATATAAATAATTAACAATCCTGTATTCGCACTTCTCTAACATTAGATAAAAATCAGCCATACGCAGGTTGGTTTCCACTCAATGTTTGTATGACGCTATTTATTGTGGTGGCTAAACCACCTACCAATTGCCCTGGAGTAAGAGCCGCCTAAAATAACGAAAAAAAAAAATAAAAAATAAAATGATTCGTATGTTTTATGCGACTGATTCTCCTATACCGCTCCTCCAGGATTATAGTTATTTGTAGATCCGAAATTGTTGGAAGATCCAAAATTATTGCCATTATTGCCTAAAGAACTGCCACTCCCGGTGCTGTCCAAGCTTGGATCAATGCTGAGATCATTTTGGACCCCAGGCGGTAGACCACCAGATCCACCCGAATCCGATTGGATCTGTGATTGCTGAGGCGACTGATATGGTCGATATGGAGGAGCACTTAAAGCTCCGCCTGGAAGGAAGAGATTGAGAAAATTTTGAAGGAATCCTCCATTGAACGGTCTGCTTCCATAATAGCCACCGCAAGGCGATCCAACATTTGATGAAGGAAAATAATTGTAAACATTTAAATCCCACAAGAAACGTCCTTCGGCTCGATCTTGGTTGGCACTTCGAAAATAGCATGGATTGCCAAACGCTTGATTCTTCCTTCTCCGAATGAAATTCAAGGTCCTTTCCCTTTCGTCGGATTCCTGATTTCGAGAGCCAAGAAATTTGGCATTTTCCGAATCCGCTCGGCTGACTGTGTTTCTGTAGGAGTTATTAGGCCTCCTGGTCGTTCTATAAGATTGCTGGTAGCTATTTTGTGCTCTAATTCGTTGGGCTTGCTGTCTCTGTGCTTGAGCCCGTTGTGCGTTGATTCTTTGTTGCTGCGAATAATAATTGTATCCTTGTGGTGCACTTAAAACGAATTCAACTAGCACCAAGATTAGCACTGCACAATATGTTCGCGAGTAGCTGATTTGAATCATTGTGATCTGAAAAGAGGACTCTCGTTTGATTTGAACTCAATTTTAAAACTAGATCTTACACAAAATATTTTATGTTTGTGGCTTATTCGCGATATTAATCCACTTCAGAGGAGACTTAGACTATAACTAACTAGTTAAGTCGATCTCGACTGCCGCTCATCAGCTCCAAATTGAAAGAGTTGCTTATTAGAGACCACTTTGGACGATGGCATTGGGTGTTTTTGGCTGTCGATGGTGAACTATACCCGGAAAAGGCAGTCTTACACAATTTGTCTTGTGAAATGTTCGCAAATCCACTTTCCTGAATTTTGCATATAAACTTTGTTGATGATGGAAACCACATTGAAGATGGCCTCCTACGCATCTGAAGTGTATTTCGGTGTATTGCCACTTTTGGACGACGGCGTGGATAGATGCGTATGCATACGTAACTTGATTACATAGTGACGACGACGTCGAGTTTCCCGCATGACATGGATTTGATATAAACAAACTGCGGAAGAGTTTTGAGGTATTCTAGTCGTTGGAGGATTTAATGTTTTTGGATTTTAACAGAGTGCGTTGGTAGAATGTAGATTTCTAAATGTATTTTGACCTAAAGCAAGCTAAATGCAATTGGGCTTGAACGATAGATAAATTTGGAGAGCATCCACTTTGAGCTTAAGCCATAGATCTGCTTTCATGGTTCAGACTCTACACAGATCCATGAAAGAAACAGATCTGAAGTTCCATGAAAGACAAGATCGAGTTACCTTTTTCTCTTTTTTTAAATGCATTTTTAGGAATAAATTTATTTTCTTTTCGTGCTTAGAAAAACGATCAATTCTTGCTTAATTACTTATAACTTAACTTACTGGCCCTTTGCTTTAACCTTAACCCTTGAATTTGTCTTTCGACTAAGTTTTTTTTATTTAAACTATAGTAACTATTTACAGACTAAGAAAAAATAATAATTGGCTTAAACTAGGATGTGCAGGATTAATAAACGACTGGATCTTGTTTTCCCTCCAGCCACTAAAATTGATGGAGTTGCCTTTCTTTTCTTTCTGCTCTGTTGCGGTCTGATACCGCCCTACTGAACGGAAGAGTTTCCGTTGAGCTACTAGTGATGCATTGGTCGTAGGTGACTGGCCTGTCTACACCTCTTGGGCAGTGTACTGCTTATCTATCCTGAATCAGACCTTTGCTATCGATAAAGATGAAAATTTCAGGGGGAATAAGACCTTTAAGGCGCACTGTCTCATGGTGCCCGCAGATCAAGTTCTTGATCGATGCCATTGCTCCTGAAATGTGACTTCCAATAAGCTTTATCTGGAAGTTATCCACTCTAATCAGGTTTGGCCCGTTGTTTGGGACTTCATTTCTATAGAGGTTTTTGTACTCAAACTCTAGAGTTCTATGTAAATGGAGACAAGCCATAAGACATCGTCTCTCAAAAAACCAAATCTTTGCCATTAAGCATGTTCCCACGTTGAACCACACTGGACATCCACAGGCAATAACAGGCTGAATGAGGGGCGTGTAGCTGATCAACCTTACCTTGACATCGAGTTTCCTGCTGTGAAACAGATTCTTTGTCAAGGCAAAGGCCGCTTTGGTTCGGGCTAGAGCAGTATCTATACGTTTGTAAAAATATGGACGCTGATCTAGCCAGATCCCAACATATCTGACAACACTCCGATTTGCCAGTGGCTCTAGTATTCCTTGACATTCCTAAACAACGGAGTCCTGAACAGAGTGCTCACGCACTTCTGGAAATTGATCTTCAACTTCCAATCGTCACAATACCGCTGAATCTTATCGAAGCCATGGTAGAAGAGATTAACGATGACTTTTTTGTAAGCGTTTTTTTCATTAGAATGGAATTTTGTACATTTTTCAAAAATAATTTATTTTACATTATTTGTTCGATTAATTTTTAAATTTTTTTTTTTTGGGAAGTTGCGGAACTCTTTACTTTACAGAATTACTTAATAAAGATAAAGAAGACGATTATTTATAACGTCAACTGAACTGAACATTTGTCGGGAATTGTTGAAGAGACAAAATTTTTATCGCAGGATTAATTCGTGATAAGAAAAATGTTTTACTCGGCAAATTTTCTGATACCATTACACATAACGTTAAAGTTAGCGAGATGCTTCTCGAAAGATTTTCAAGACTTTACAATTTAATGGAATTTTAAAAGATAAGGGTTGAAATTACCTTACGAGATGTCGTGTGGCAAAATTTTAGACGAAAAACGATGGTAGGCCAAAAACATTTGTATTAAGGGTGACTTTCAGAAGATGCAATAAAAGGCTGAGTATTAAAACATTTTATAAGAAAGTGGATAAGAAATTTCAAAATTCAACAAATGCAGTGAAGTCTTGTAACTTTTTTGAAATATAAAAGGTAAGTATTAATTTTTTTTTTGTTATATAGTATATCGAAAGAACTTGATTTGATAAACTAATTTAAGAACTGAATATTAGCTTTCAAAAGCCCTTCACTGTTCGCGCTTTTGTTTCCCATGCAATTCTTGTCTCAGCCTTTTTAAAATATATTTTCCTATTATTTTTAAGGACGAGGTGGACAACAGAAAAGAAAGGGGCAGCAGGTGGCCCGCAGTCGAAATTGATGGATTTCGACAATATCCTAATCGACATTGTAGGCAAAGATTCTAAGATGATTCTTTGGAACAATCAAATCCGAACACCAATAACAACGAGAAGACGTAAGTCAAGCAATAGCATACTAGATTTTTTAGTTCGATTATATTGTTAAATTACGAACAATGAGTATATTTACATACTTTTTCTTTCTTAATAATATAAACGCAAACACCAAAACCTGGCCGAAAAGGAGAACATTATGACGATGCCGATGTTATTGTCTCTTTTAGGAAAAGAAGTTTAGAGCTGGAGTTTTAAAAACCTTAGTTAGATGCTCTTAAAAAAGAAAGAGAAATGGCGTTACCACGAAGTCACTTCACCATAATTTTAAAAAGTAACATTATTGTTGGATTTCATAATTTTTTAATAATTATCCTATTAAGCGCGAAAAAGGAAAATGATAAGAATAGGTATATTTACATTTGAGATAAATTAATTTTTTTAATTTTGAGAAAGAAGTATGTACTAAAAATTTTCCAAAATTATGAATACATGTATTTATGTTTTCGTTGTTATATTTTTTTAATTTAGTTTCAAAAAAATATTTTTTAAAAAATCACTCAATGTGCTTTCACCGTCTAAGTTGTCAAATTTATCATGGAGGTTTTCTACTTCTACGTCATCACTTGTTGTCAATTCAATGAAGTCATTAGTCTCATCTTTTCGGGAAATGTTCGTCAAAATTTTGCAGCACTTTAAAATTTGAATTGTCGTTCTTGGTTGACAGATCGCATTCGCAATGATCCTTCGCGTTGATTTATGGGCTCTATTAGAGCGATTGATTACTGGAGCTGACATTCTTGTGAACGGTGTCATCAGCCAATCTTTTAACGGATATCTCCTATCCCCAAGAAAAACGCAGTGAGGAAAAGTCCAGAATTCGTTTTCAAATATTGAAAATAATGGGCTTCTTCGGAGTATTCGCGAATGGTGAACTCTACCGGGCCAATTAACGTAGGCATTATAAAATGCAAAGTCGGGAGCGCAAACCAACATACAATTATTCGAGTGTTGTATTTGATCTCGTTGGGTGAATCAATTTTAAGTAGCGTTACATCGATACATTCATAAACAAATGGCATACTTTAAGAAAATAATAATCATAATCTCAAGTACAGGACAGTATTTTCGAAGAATGCATCAAGAATAGTTGAACAAACACGGTGGACAGTTCCGCATACCGAATATTTAGATAAACCGTGCATGTCCGCGATCCCATGATACCAAATGTCCACCATTTCCAAGTCAATTTTAGGCTGTTAGAAATTAATGTGTCGGCGTCAGTGAAAAGTTGTTTCCTAACTCATTTGAAATTTCATTCTCTTAGTATTTCCTCTGCCTTAACACGTTTTAAACGAAACTTTCAAAAGATTTCTTTCTAAAAATACAAATTGTTATTAAATCAACACACAACTTTCTTTTGTAAGAAATTTTCAGAAATTTTATTGAAAAAGTGCTTGTGGATTACAATTTGTAAGTTGGTTAAATAGGCCACTGATAGCGCGAGGTGAGTATAGTGGGCTTTGCAAACACATCTCATCTAAACTTCATTTAATTTGGCAATTTGTTGTTGAATACAGCTCCCTGGCTATAAGAAATCTGAGGACATCAGCAAAACAGAGTCAGTTTGGGATATTGACAACTGCAGCTAGCAGTAGACACAGATACGCGAAATACTTTCGGAAATTCGAGACAACCTTCCCAGACAGCACAGACATTTCACTTCTCATCTCATCCAATGACCATGTTCTTGGGAATCGCATTGAGAAAGATCTCATGGTTCTAGAGAAGCCTACTACGTTCATGCACAGGATTGTTTCAGAACCCAACCGCACAGAAGTACCACCCGACCACCATGTTACACGAAGATGCAGGGTAAATAAAAAAAAGTTCATCATACAATTTAATAGAAAAACCATAAAAGGACTACAAGTAACCCGAATCCCAGCATTTGATCGCATCATCACATTCAAACCAGAGTGAAGACTCAGTCAAAGACGTTGGTATAAATATTTTCTAAATTTATTTGCATCATCAATTAAAATGTTGAAAGTGTTTGAAAAATTCAAAAATTAGTCAAAAATTATATTTAATAATAAATCATAAAAAATTGATTCATTTTTAGGGCAAGCTCATCAGACTGGAAATCCCTACTAGTGAGTCACTTCTATTTAAAATATTTATAAATGCAATTGGAAATCTAGATCATTCCGGAATAATTATTAATAACAAATTTATTTTTGGTAATTCCAAAGCAAGTGACCTTAAATGTGAAACAAAATCATGATACATTATAACTCTATATTATAAAAATGCAAAGACTGACCAAGTGATGAAGTCTTTATAATTGTTACGGAAAATGCAAAAGGCTTGTTTCCAAGAGTGAACATACTTTTATACCAAATATCTGACCTACATTCAATAAAAATTAGCATAATCCTTATAAAGTAAGGCACGCCTACGCATCGTCTTATTATGACTCGCCGTTTATTGCCTAAATAAACAACGTTCGGTTAGCTGTTAACTCATTTCGTCTCTGACCAGGCACGCTTCTGTGGAGTGAAGTAGAGCTTGAGAGTCTATAAAGCGTTTTGTTTTTAGTAAATAAAGAGTGTCCTAAGATTGACGTGAGAATAATTTTAATTTAGGTTTTTAATTGCAAATTGTAAGTCGTGAATATTTATTTTTTGTTTTTAACTATACAGTATAAGGTTGTGTATGGAAAATATTATCGGGTAAATGGACTCCGAGTCTTTGCGGCCGCATAGGCGTTCTTTTATCGATAAACATGATACAATGTGGGTGGTGGTCGTGGACTCATTCTCAAAGAGACGGTGTTAAATCACCTGATCTGGGCGACCAATTCTTTTCGTCAAACCCGGAAGAAACTGACTCATGTATTACTTGAGTTGTTTATCGGGCTGTATGGTAAGTGGCGGCATCTTGTTGAAATTTAAGGGTGACCAGATAAGAACAAAAGCGGAAGAAATTTAAATAAAACATGCAGACGTTCGACAAGCATGAAACGATGCATGATGAAATGGCAAGCCTTATTGAACATTTTGACAGCTGGAAGTGATTCGTAACTTCAACAGCTGATGTAACATAATAAATGGAAAAAGTATCATTGCTATCTGGTCACCCGTTCCATGCATGAAAAAGAATAAGCCAATTATGTGAAAAATTCGCACCGAATAGCGACACATTTGTTTCATAACAAGTGGATTTTCTGAACCTCAAACGCGACAAATGAGCCTTATCGCTGAAGAGGATTTTATAATCCTTACAAGGAATCGTCTTCCTTGTGGGTGATCATTAGGCTTCCCTTCTTGAATCAATTGAGCTTTACAAATCTTTCGTTTGATGACACCATAGAGATCTTCTCGAAATGTCCAATTCTTGACCATGGAATTCTCTTTTTATTAGTATCAATGTTGGACAACTTGCTGGACGGTCAGGGAACATACGATCATTTATTTCTCCAGTGCTCCATCATTAAGCGTTGATCGTTCCGTTTCGAATAACCTTGAATTTTAAGTTGTCACTATGTAATTGTGGCAATACTTTACCACTAAAATGAAGCAAATGAAGGCCTGAGTGAATGGAATGGAATGGAAAATACCCAAAACAAAGTATGAGAAAAAAGTTACTAAGAAAAGTTAATCATGACAAAGTTACATTAAAACTTTTGTTTTTATAATTTGCTCAGTTTCAACGGATGAAGAAGGAGAAGAACTGAAAGATGTGTGTGATGTGCCGACTTTTTTGCATCCGTCTAATTCGCAGTATTCTATTTGAATATTATATTAGTTGATTTATTGGCAGATGCGGTTTTTTGTATTTTCAGAAATTTATTTCATTACCCTGCTGTCAGTGATCTGGTCGAATAATCCATTAATTTGATCTGAAAAGCAGATGGGGACTGAACAATATTCTCAAAGGCCTCGTTTTTGGATTCCATCATGTCGCCAATCAGTTGATCCATTCAAGTGCGGGGCGCATTATAGTGGGGTATCAGGAGCCGCTTCGAATAGATTTTTATAAATAAAACACGCAATAATTGAGTTATTAGACGTTAAAATCGCACACATTGTTCATAAAACATCACCGAAAAATCGTTTGGACACATTTTTGAAGTGAATAAAATAATGTCCTCCACAAAACAAAAATGTAAAAAATCTTGGAGATGCGGGGCATCGATCCCCGTACCTCTCACATGCTAAGCGAGCGCTCTACCATCTGAGCTACATCCCCATACAAAATTTTATTGTCAAAGACTGTTTTTCAAATTTGTTCCGATAGTTTGCGACTGAATAAATGATTGCCCACGAAAGTTGCATGAATTTGCATAGTTTGCATGTAAATTGGCCGACTTTCATTATGCTTGTAGTTTGATTTTTACAATTAATAAAAGCTTTTATATCTCAAGCAAATTTTTCTTATCGGCTCAATGGTCTAGGGGTATGATTCTCGCTTTGGGTGCGAGAGGTCCCGGGTTCAAATCCCGGTTGAGCCCGCAAATCTTTTGCAGCTACAACGCACGATCGATAATCAGATTTGTTCGGATTGAAGTTTCTTGTACAGAATGGGACCATCATTTTTGTAAATATCCATGAACCAGGTCGCCTTCCTTTTGAGATTTTTTTGATTGTGCATTTACCACAACAAATCACAAACTAAGCAATTTACCTTGCGAGAGTTTTAAACTTTTCTATGCTTGCGGAAAATCTTAAAAAAATCTTAAACATAAACTGGATTACTTTTTTACCTGGCCCATCAGTTGAAAAGTCAAAAGTCCACTGCTCTACGAAAAATACACAACTAGTTCAGCGGTTAAGGGGTAGGGTTAAAACTTATAAAATGGAAGAACCTAGAAAGGTCGCAGAACGTTAAAATTTTCCCCCAATGCCCTTAAGCCAACGTTAGAGACAGAAAATAGAGGAAATCCGCAGGAGACTGCAAAACTTCAAATTCCCACGAAGAGTCGCCAGAAAAGTTCCACTCCTGAGAGCTAGGAACATAAGGTCCCGAAAGGAGTTTGCCTTTAGTCATAGAAGTTGGAACGGACCTAAAGGAGTGGAATAATGGCGGAATATTCTGTGGAGTGACGAAACAAAAATAAATTTGTTCTCCTCGAATTATGGCTGTAAAGTTAGGCGACCAAAGGGAAAAGAATACCATCCTCGCTATCAGTCAGTTTTTCACAACTAAGAATCAGCTGTGGAAAGCAGTCCAAAACGAAAGTCATTCCATTCCTCCCGAAATGTGCAAAAAATTGACAATCGATTAGGGCTGACTAGAGAAGTAAAAAATTTTTGTTTTTTAATTATTCGAAAAATAAATAAATAGCTTTTTTCCAAATTTGTTAAATATTCCAGATTTTATTAATTTTAATGTAAAAACAACAAATAAATTAGAAAATATGAAAATATTGAATTTTTAAAAAAATATCTCACATCTTTTTTTATGACCAGCTGTGTAGTTCACTCAACTTCAAAAACTGTCAGAAAAACATGTGCTCATAAAAAAGAAACGAAGAAATAAAAAAACTAACGGAGCAATACTTAATTTTCTATAAAAAATGTTAAAAAGGAAAAATAGCCGAAAAAAAATGAAAAACTGGCAGAAAAACACCATTGACTCTGACATAACACTGACTCTCTTAGCGAACGGTCACGACTTGCGGGCAACCCCGTCTATAGGTCAACTGCCAGACCCGGGTGTCCGTTGTTCCTTCAGTCATCACTACTACCTCTACCGCTCTCTATACATGACAGAGAAATTTGAATCTAAAATTTCGACCGTTCCTTTATACAAACGCCGGGTTAATAAAGCCGCTCTCTTGTATGCCAATAAGCCCATTTCAAGAGCCTCTTTCCTGCCTTGCTACAACTATCCAGGCATATCCCTGCTTATTATAGCTAACAAGATTCTATCCAGAATATTGTTGGAACATCCGAAGCCGGTTGAGAAGAGATAAAATTTTAACACTTTTCGAGTTATGAAAGAGACCAACAAATTCTAAGACGATGCTCACCACCCAGAAATTGACTTTAAAGCCAAATATTACAGCATCGATCACATTAAACATTCCTGAACATAACCTATGTCTAGCTGTTCCATGAACATTACTTGCGAATATCCATAGAAAGAAAAAATCAAACCAATTTAAATCCAACAAATTTTAATGCTTATTTCATAAATCGTATAACAAAAAACATCAATAAAATCGATCAGCCTATGAATGGACCTCCACCAAATCCGCCGCCATAACCACCCCCATAGCCTCCTCCGTAACCACCCCCATAGCCTCCTCCATAGCCTCCACCATAGCCACCCCCATAGCCTCCTCCATAGCCACCACCATAACCTCCACCATATCCCCCACCATATCCTCCACCATAACCACCTCCGTAGCCGCCACCCAATGGTGGATAGCCACCAAAACCACCATAGTAAGGAGGGGGATAGTAGCCTGCACTAGGTCTTCCTCCCGCTCCTAAAAGATTCGAGAAAATTCCAAGAAGTCCACCTCCGCCTCCGCCTCCGATGCCACCGCCACCCAAAAGACCAGGGAAAATTCTCTGCTGAGGATTATTATAAGCCGATCCAGTCTGCGATATTGCAGCTTGAGGTAATGCAGATGTAGTGCCAATAGCAACTGCCACCAATGGCAGGATTATAGTCTGCAGAATCACATAAAACGTATGCACTGGAGCAACAAATATTTTAGAGAGTCCTTACCATCAACTGCATGTTGTCCAAAGAGCTTGTTTCGTAAATGATACAGAAGTTTAGTTTGATACTTCTTGCCTCATTGCGTTGCTTTATATAACAGCAGAATGTCACTCCCACATCAGTAAAGATGTGTATTTCTGGGTTTTTCTATTTTTCTTCAAACCTTAAACTTGGCTTTGACCTATTTCCTGTAATTTTATACGCTAAACAAACCGCAACCGGAAATATTTTGCGCATCTTCTTAATATGGTTGTGCGACAACTTCCCTAAACGTCTGTTTTTGGTCAACGGAAGTCTTGTTGTTTTTCACTATATAAATGATCTTTTGTGGACTGGCTTAATAGTTGGATCTAAGAATCTATCGTGGCTGTACAGTATGGTTTTTGTGGTAGGCAATAAGCCGTCTAAAGTGGATTGCTAAAATCATAGTTGCTTTATTTTCAGAGAGGTTTCGCTGTTCTTGTTGCATTGCTGATGCTTGCAACAATTTGCTCAGCTGACCCCGAGGACGGGCGAACTCTTGGTGGAATTCTGAGACCATTATTAGGTGGTGGTGGTGGACAAACATATCACTATGAGAGATACGGAGGTAGTCCAGGATTTTTTGGCAAATTTCCCGGATATGGATACGAGAGTTTTACCCACAGTGGAGGTGGATTTGGAAAACCTTTCTTTGGACATGGATTTGGTAATGGTTATGGATTCGGCAATGGTTTTGGAGGAGGATTCGGTCATGGATTTTATCCGGGTTATGGGTTTCCGTATCCTGGAGTAGGATATGGTTTTGGACACGGCTTCGGACCAGGCTTTTTTAAATGAACGATTGGTGATAAAGTTTATTTATATTTCAAAAAGAAAAAAAATAATAAATTAAATGTGCAGAGCAAAATATAGTATTTTTGTTCATCACTGTTGTCAACTTTTGATTGCCATCTTGCAACAACTTTTTTATTTTCTTCGGCACAAGAAAGAATATTGGTTTTACGACTAAGAAATGAAGGTTCAACACACAAATTTATAGCAGAAGTCAAACCCTTCTGCACAATCCGTAGAAAGCTACAAAATTTTAGTCTCCCAGAGAGAGTAGCAAGGAAAATTTCATTTCGAAAAAAAAGACTTCATCAGGTCGGGAAAAGAATTCGCTTTAGGCCAGAAATGTTGGAATGGACCTGAAGGAGTCAAAAAAATACCGAAATGCCATGCTTCCATTTGCCGATGAAAGTATGCCTATCCGATAATACGTTCAGGTGGATAACGATCCGAAACATATGGCGGGTCTTGTGAAATAGTGATAGATAGATAAACAAGTTTCAGTTATTTAATGCAAAAGATTTCAACTTGTGGACTGATCTCAATCGCAAATAAGAAAGCTTATATTTTTCAAATGGGAACCAATTGTTGGAAGTTGTTCAGAAGAAACAAAAAACACGAGAAAACAAAGCAATGTGATGAAACGACAGAAAACCTCGAAAAAGTATTATTTAACTGCGAAATTTTAGGAGTCTAGTACTCTTAAGATTTGGAACAACATATGGAGGCCCTAGATTGATACAAAACCGAGGCTATCGCATCACAAGTGATGCAATGGAAAGGGCAGGGTGAACGCATGGACATCTATCATGATGGCATATGGTTTCGTGCAGGATGAATTCTTGTAGATGCTTCCCCCAACTCAAAATCCGCAAAGTGTCCAAGCGGCCTCGATTTCTAACAGACAGGCATATAAAATTGATTACGTTGCGATCGACTCAAATATTCTGCACGTGCAGCCAAAATTGAATTGTACCGATATGAAGTTGCAACTAGGGTTCGAATAACGATTTTCGGACTGTGAGAAACCCAAAAACAGTCATGAAGAGTCAGTCAACCGCAAAAGCCAGCCAGCAACTTCCAAAGGGAAGTTTTGAATAGGCATTGAAATTTCAATTGAATTGATGACTAAAAGGAAAATCATGAATTGGTCTTTTGCCGTTTTTCAGCTTTGAGACTGCCCTTCTCTCAAAAGAAATGTTCTGTCATCAATTCCAGTGCAACGTCTCTACTTTGAATTGGATTGTCCAACGACTCAAAGAAATATTGATTCATCCAATATCATGCGTCTAAAGCTAACTTCAGGCTTAAATTCTATTTACTACTTGCACTTTGTTCGAGAGGAAGATCTTGCGCATATGCACTGGAAACACGTCAGCAACAGGCGACTCTACAGCGAATCAGGAATCAAGCCCATAACCCGGTACATGGTTGGTTTATTCCTAGCATGGCCAACCAAGGACACATACCAGAACACCGATACCTTAATGCAATGGCATTGCTGCAAGAGGAACTCTTTCCCCCAGATGCAGATGAAGAACCAGCATTCTTCGAAGAAATAGGTTCTAGGATCCAGTTATCATCCAGGATGACTTATAGTATTTCACAAACCTCCTTAAAGGACCGACATCGAAGCCCAGCCCAGTAACCTCAAAAATTAAACAACTTTTTAAACCATTTCATGTAAAACAGTTATGTAAACCTCAATCCAACCTTTGGGCCCCTATTGTTGAGCCAACAACTATATATAGTAAATAACACCAATGTAAATATATCTTTAGGAACAATTGTAAATAATATTTTAAGTTCAAGTAAAATTAAATGCAAAAAGAAAATGTATGACACTCAATCCGGATTGCAGCCCACATCAACGGGGTAATAGATCTCATACAATACGCAGACACGTCTTTGCAGTATAGTGTATGTGAAAACATATATGCGCTTTCTTCACACATTACGCACACATCAGTTTTGTATTGTTTCGTCTAAGTGCAAATAATAAGGCGATGGATTCTGAACTGAATTCGCAATGCATACAGTTTGTTTATCAACCTAAGCTTTAAGAGATAAATATGTAGTCGCGGAGTTTAAAAAGGACCTTTTTGAGTTCTACAACTATTCTATAGGAAGCAATTAAATATCACTTACCATTTAGGCTGCGTTCGCAAAAAAATGTATTTTGCTCGATCGTCGTTTCGTCGACTTCAGGTAGTCGCCATGAAAGGTTCTTTTAATTAAACAGGATAACGTTTAGCCTATGTCCACACTGAAATCCTTTTAAAATATTGTTGCAAGAATTTTATTAAAATCTGATGAGTAGTTACAAAATAACCTTCTGCAAACAAACTCATAAACTTTACCTCTTAATAATATAAAGATATGTTTTCACTTTGAACTCTCTCGCGGATATGAGCTAAATTTTCATCACACTACAAAATCTTTTGAATTCGCACAGGACATCGATGCATACAGGCAATTTGGGTAAACTATCCACAGACGGGTTATACAAACAACAACGCAATATGAACATCTGGGCAGACGTTTTTGCGTAGTGTGTGTGACCTATTAGAAGCATGTTTTAGTTGGTTTCCTTGAAAGGTTTGCGTCGGTGCTTATGTGTACTCGTCCTTTGTGTAGTAATTCTTAAAGGGTTATCTGTCTAACCATCTATAGATCGTTTCAAATCTCAGAGAGAGCATAGCAAATATTTGCTGCTTGGAATAATATGTGCACGAATCGGCTGAACTTTCTCCATTTTCATTGATTTTTTATCATACCGATTTTTACTTACAGTACTCAATGGGTAATCGTAGATTTTTCTTGCGCATATGGATAATAGAATTGACACTTTTTTTAAGTTTTACTTGCAGAAAGTAGTTAAGCTGTAAGCCATAAGGACAGAAGACAATTATTTGACATTTGAACAGAGTTGGGATACCTTCACGGAAAGAATTGTCATTATACCCGCCGAACATTCGTCAAGTGATATGAAACGCTACGGCGAGGATTATGATGATGATGATACTCACGATGATTTAGTGCTATTGCATTAAAAATATACCATCTTATAAATAAATATACATATGTATTTAATTAACTATATATACAAGCTATATTTATATTGGCAAAATATTTGTTCTTCTTCTTAACACAATAACTGAGAAGTATAGATCTATTATCATTCTTCGATCAAATTGTCATTACCCACTTCACTAAAAAAATAATGAATGCATACAGCGCACATTCTTTTTACATTCATTTTTTCCATTTGGCAACGACGGCTTAACACCTTGTCGACCAATCGTATTCAAGTAATTATGTGTTTGCGTTGAGAATTCAAAGCGAGGTTAAATGCGATCGATTTTTCTCATACTCTCATACTCATTTGAAATGATCTATAACAGAGCGGGCATGTGTATTTGTGTTTAGTACACTTTGGAATATAACCACGCAAAGACTTATACCCGAAAAACATTTCCAAAACGTGGCACGTTCGCAATACTGTAGTAAGATTTATGCATACAAATTTTCGTATTCATCCATCACGAGCTCGTACTGTGCTTACCGCAGATGCCAGTACCACGGTGGAGTTGATTAATTAAAAACGAGTGTTGGAGACAATGCCGACCCCTGCGGCACAACAGCATTTATATGGTGAGTTTAAGATTTGAAATCAGCCAACACAATTCGCATTGAACGGCCCCAAATGTAGTTTCTCATCTAATAAAGAAAAGATTCGTCGAAGGGCCTAAAGCCAGACCCTGTCAAAAGCGTTTGAATTATCAAGCGTCATAACTCCACTTTTACCTGAAAGATGCTGTTTTTCGGTGAGAAACACGGGAACAAACATCTGAAGTATAAATTTTGGTTTAATCTGATGAATCAAACTTTCAACTGCTTTCGTAGCAGGTTTGAGATGCAAATATCTATTATTGGCACTATTTTTCTTCTCAATAGAAAAATGTAGTTTCATAGATACTTTGAAGATACTGGAAGTGCGCCAAATTAGGTTGTGGCCACTTCTTTTGTCGAATAAAATACCTAGAAAGTTTTGATTGACTTCTAGATAGATTTAAAGCAAATGAATTTGGAGTCTTAACAAATATTTGGCCCCAAGTCTCCAACGGTTTCCGTAGTGTAGTGGTTATCACGTGTGCTTCACACGCACAAGGTCCCCGGTTCGAACCCGGGCGGAAACAGGCAGAATATAAATTCTTTTTTTACTTTTTAAGTTAGCAAATTATATAATTTAATTTTCAAGCCAAGAAAATAAAGAACTTTAATTTGATTGTTGGTACTTATTTGGTACACGGATGGCTAGCATTTCCAAAAATATTTCATATCGAAAAAAACTATGCTATTAGGTATCGACGTTTTTTAAAGAACTTTAATGGTTTATGCAGTGTCTTTATAGCATAATATACTATAAATCAAAATCTTAATGCTGAAGGTAAAAGAGACAGAATCTCGCCTGCAAATTGAAGGTCCTTAAGATGAAAATGGAGTGGAGGTGTTTCAATTCGTACCGGCATTCCTCCTTTGTTAACAAAAAGTTTATCGATAATTTTAAACAGCGGGGTCCAGCTGCGTTGATGCCGTAGTGTCTATCGTCAACATGTGCCGACATTAATCCCAGAATTTTTTCGGTATTTGGGCTTACAAAAATTATTGAGGATCAGTTTATTCTTCATGCGACTTTGGCAACCCGTCTTGTGTAGATGTCATCAGCATGCCCGGGACTGTGTAGGATGGAAAGTAGCTTTTGCTCAGGCTAAGACCTTAAGAATCAATAAAGGACGAGTAAAAGAGGAAATCAATTTCATTGTCACAATCTCTTCATTGATGAAAAACTCTAAAGAGGAATATTGAAAGTTTGAACAAACAAGAAATTATTTGAATTTGAGAAGCAGAAGTAAAAAACTAAAATGGCATTTGTTGTTCTCGTTAGTTAAAGTAAAAAATACTTTTATTATATTTTTTAGTTCACTCGTATTTTTGCAAACGCATTACTGCGGCATTACTATGAGTGTTTTTTTTATTTAATATAGGATGCTTCGTATCTTCTTGATTCTGTTTGGTCGTCATTTCAGTCTTCCAAATATTCCAGAAATGGATTTGTGCAAATTACGAGATGCAAAACACTTAACTGCTGCAGTTTATTTATCACAAACAAGTCTCTCAAATAGTTTGTGAATGGTTAAATACTTGCAGTGATTTCCAGTTAAGGGCCATTTTTATGAATGGGTGCCACAAAAAAGAAACTCGTAAAAATATTATGCAATTCAACCTTAGTCAACGAACAAATATATCACTTCTGAAGTTACACTGAGAGCGCACTTAAGCAAAACTTTCAGATCTGAAAGGACTTTTTTAATACAAGTTGTTGATATTTAGTAAATTATATCTATGGGCCTGCACACACGAGCGAGATAATGATGGTTTACAGTCGGACATAACTTATTCTGAAAGTCGAAGAATCTATATAATTCCACCAGTTGATGAGCACGTAACATTTTTTTTTTAATGCATTTTTGTTATTAGAATTCATATTAACTTACATGCTAGACATAAAAATGCTTAAACAAGCCCAAATAACCATTAACATTTTACTTACTGGCCCTATGCGGACACTCTAAGCTAAACCTAATGCTTAACCTATGTCTTTCGACAATTGAACTAAAATTAAATATTGCTTTAATATACTTCTATTAATTAATTATAAAGAAAATTTGTATACAAAAGAAAAACTTGATACACTATATGCACATTGTTATTTTTAAAAGTCTATATCTAACTACAACTAACGTAAAATAACTTAAAAATAACTTAACCTAGCTACATAACTAATATGTATGTACGATATTTGTTTTTTGTGTTTTTGTGCTGTGCTATAGTTTTATTAGTTTTTTTTGTGTTTTTTTTTTGGTTCTTAAAACTTACCTTAAAATTAACCTAAACCTCACCTTAAAATCTATGTAAGCCAGCTAGGCATTTAAGAACAATTTCTTAACAGTTATAGTGTAAGTTCAATGAACAAGACGACAACTACGAAGTATCCTCTCCGTCATTTAACCACCAAAATTGTTGGTGCTGTCCAATAACATCATCCTTGTCACGGACTGATACCACCCTACTGAACCGAAGATTCTCCTCTGAGCCGCGAGCGACATCTCCATTGTAGGCAAGTCGCCTGTCCTCTTTCGGGCAACATGGAAGATTAATGGAACTGCATTTCTATCCTGAATCAGGCCGTTAATATCAAAATAGAGGAAAGCCTCTGGTGGGGTAAAGCCGTTAAGGCGCACTGTCTCGTGGGACATGAAGTTAGGGTAGTAAGCCCCGGAGATCAGGTTATTGCTCGTTGTCATTGCTCTTGCAACGTGTCTCCGAATGAGTTTAATAAGAAAGTTATCCACTCTGATTAGGTTGGCCCCATTGTACAGGACCTCCTTAGAATAGAATTTTCTGTACTGAGATACTGGAGTTCTATATGAATGGGGACAAGGCCTTAGGCAGCGTCTCTCCATCTTTCATCAAGCTTGCTCCTACGTTGAACCACACGGGACATCCATATGCAAGCATAGGCCGAATGAGGGCCGCGTAGCAGATCAACTTTACCCTGGCATCGAGTTGGCTGCTGTGAAACAGTCTCTTTGTCATGGCATAGGCCGCTTTAGCTCTGGCTAGAGCAGCATCTATAAGTTTGTTAAAATATAGAGAGCACGTAACATTCTTCACATTCAATGTAAGCCACTATTTAAGATCCATATCCTCCTTGTTGAATTTAAAGAAATTACCAATTCTGTACAAAGCCAAGCGACGTTTCTTTAAGTCGCAGTTTAGCAATAAATGCAAAATTAAACTGTAGAAATATCAACTCCTCAGATATCACCAAACAGACAGTCTTATGACTGTGATCCCAACGAGCTAAATAATATCTTTGTGGGATCCTCATCATAGCACCAATAGATAGTAGCTAGGAATATCGAGTTTAGATTCACAAGAGTGAACCAGGTATGAGTAAGCAGGGTGGTCTATAGTTCCCCCTTAAAGTCATCTCAGGTATAGAGGCGCTGTACTGTTATCATTAATCTTTTGGCTTGTTTTAAGATCGCATTGTGAAGACTATATCATAGTGTCTGCTGTAAAGGCATCACAATAACAGCTGAATACCAGAGACATCATTTAAAGAATGAGGAATAAAGTACTGCCAATTGAACGAATGCAAAAAAAAATCAATGTCAAACTCTTAGTCACTTTTCAAACCTCAACCGAAACTCATATGAAGGGTCATTCAATAGGGACTTCCTGGCTGAGCGGCCATATTGCTGAAGCTACGTTTTGCCAAATCACCATGGATGATATAGCGTTTAAAAACACATGTACAAATAAAATTGTTTTATTAAAATGGGTGTTCTGTTCGAGTAGTGTTCCGCGCACTTCGCCTATTTTACGGTCGCCATAATTTTCCTTCCGAGAGGACTATTCGTAGTGTGATGGATAAACAAGATCTGCCGAAACATCCTGGTATGTGCAGGAGAATCCGAGATAGTCGATTTCGCGTCGCTCACAAGAACTCGTTTTTTCGCAGACCACAACTTGACGAATTTTGCGTCATGATTTGGGCCTACGTCGGAACAAAATTCAACTGAATGTGTTCGCTGAACGGGCTCTGGAGCAGTTGGAAGCTGACCTTAAATTTTTCTGGATGGGTACATAAACATGATGTCCAATGTATCAGTCACTGTTTGTTGTGGATTTTTGACTGGCGGCGTTATCGGTCCATATTTCTTTGTTTGAGAAAGACGTATGGGGTTCTCTGAAGTTGCTGGACCATGCCAATAAGCCCCAAGCCAGAGCGGCACTTAAAGCCAACATAACCCATGCCATCGGTCAAATTCAGTCTGATTTATGCGTCAGAATCACGGAAGATTGGCCATTTTGGATGCGCGCCACTCAGATAAGCCGCAGCGGACATTTGAACGATGTTATATTCCATACATAATGGCATCGATAGGCCCTTCAAACGAATAAAAAATGTCGATGAAATCTCACACACACTTTGTTTTATTAAAATTTTAAGATAGGAAGCGTTTACAACTGAGTTTCTTCCATACTTTTGCTCCCTCTGTGCAATATTCAGCATAAGGGCAGCCAGAATCCCTTCGAGAAAATCGCGATCGAGAAAAGTAAAAACAAAAAAAAACAAATTATAGCTCGACAACGAGGAAGAAGAACATTAACAAAAAAGATACGACACTAGTTATTATAGACTTAACTTGTTTTGACAAATGAAAAACAAACAACATTTTGGACAAGTAAAACAAATCGATTGATTGGGCCTTCAAACGGAATCATTACACCCAACATCTGTTTGTCCGTAAATGTATCTAATCTTTTATTCAGATAATTCGACGGCTCAAAAATTCCTACTTCAACATCAAACAAATAAAAAGAAAGAAAGAATAAAAGAAACAACGACAACTGAGAACTGACCTAACCCAGTGATTCAGACTCATAAGCCAGTCTTTAACGTAGACAATTAAGTTAACACTTTCATTCATCGGATCGATGGAGTGGTGTTCGTCAACGGGTTGCTAAATGAATAACCTTCAATAAAAAATGACATCACAGTCTTAGCCTACTGACAGACAAAGATATTTCGAGGTCATTACTCTTGTAACCGATCGATCCGCGGATCCCACGTACTAAACTGCCCAAAAATCGAGTATCTGCGAGTATTAAAAAAAAAAAGACTGAATTGTAAAGCGCAACGCGTTAGGTAACGCGTGTTCAGATTTGTATTTTCGTACGCCATTGAGTCAATAAAAAATGAACAAAAAAAAAACACAAATTTTTTTAAGAAGAAAAGAAAATGAATGATCTCTCATGGACCAGACTCATTATCTCAGACGGTTCGAGGCGAATTGCATAAGTTGACAATATAAGGCGTTCGGCCTTTTGATTCCAGTTTAACAATTTACGTGAGACAGTCGAGTCGCAGATTCAAGCCACATTTATCGATTATGAATTTTACCGTGAGTTCGTGAGTACTTTTTGGGGTGATGCTGGGTTTTAAAAAAAAGGTCCTTTCATTCTTAGAGATACGCGGTGGCCATATTGATGCTGATCAGCTATGTTATGGCTGGGAAGCTAAAGATACTCGCTGTGCATCGACCTGGCTTGGGACTGTTTAAAAAGGGCAAACTGGGTGGCGGCGGTTTTGCAGGTGGTGTTGGAGGCTTTGCCGGAGGATATGGCGGACATGAACACAGCTATGGATATGAACAGCACAGCAGCAGTTACCACAGTAGCTACAGTAGTGGCGGTGGACATGCTGGCGGCTTCGGAGGAGCTGTTGGTGGAATCGGAGGATTTGGTGGTGGGTTCTTTGGAAAGTAGCTCGCAAATGTGGATTGTTTGTTTTTAGTTTTAAGTTTTAGTGAATTTGTGATAGTGCACATGGAATATGTTAAAGTTCAAATTTAAGTCATTGTACATTCGAAATATGTTCATATAATCTACACATCATTGTTTTCAGTGCAACAAATAAAAAATATAATAAATCGAAAAAACGAAAATGTTAATTTTGTTTTTGGCAACAAAATCGAAACGGCTTAAAATTTGCATCCAAAAGATATTCAAAATTGAAATCGCATGGGAGAAGTTTTTTTTGTGTTATATTGTGTCGTGTTTAAGGATTTAAATGAATTCCCAGCTTACTTATCAAGCCTTGAGCAGGAGAGCTTTAGTTTTTTTCGATTTTCGGAATTCAAAGTTTTGTGAAATCAACACGTTTTCAAAGATAAAAAGTTTAATTCTATTGTTTGCAGAAGAATATATAAATGTATGCCTTCGTGTGGTTTTATCCGTCTTGTTTTGTCTTCAAGAATGTAGAGTGTGTCCCAAAACCCCACGCTAGTTGTCAGACTTTTGAATTCTTTTTTATTAATTTTTTGAGGTGAAATCGTTCAAGTGGGAGCCATCATTGATGGTGACCATTTGGGCTTTTTTTACAATATAATCTCTCGCGTACTCTTTGAGACCTTTCAGAATCTGTCACATGTTCTCATAAATTTAGACATCAAAAACCCCTGAAAACGAAGCCTGGAGTGGTAAAATCAGACAGATTCTTTGAAAAAACGTCGGGAAGTATGTGGTATAGTGTTTTTGCATCAGCTTATTGCTGGTAATATTGAGTCAATACCTTCAAACCTTCGCATGCGGGGGCATTTGCTGCTTTTGAGACGGGCCTCGAATGGTTCGATAGACAAGAAGAATGTTGCCCGACGCAATTTCTTCTTCTCAAACGGCTGCAAGACTAGGCCGCTCGAAAACGCGTTGCAGCCGTTCGTAAATTAAGAATTGACGATTTTATAAAAATATAATATTTTGACTTTTTTTAGGTGTTTTATATTACAACGTTTATATGAACAATGTCAAATTTTAATAGACTGCACTGTTTTTATGTGAAAAGATGTAGTTTTTGTTTGATCTTATCCCAAAGTACCCAGATTTCGATTATCCGAACTTTTGATTATCCGAACTAGTCTCGGTCCCAATTAGTTCGGATAATCGAGGTTCTACTGTATGTATATAACGATTTATCACTTTTGATAATTTTCAAAAAATCCGTAGTTGCAAGGAGATTTAATGTGTGTCTAGCACACCTTAAATGTTTAGGTAATGCATCTGAATTAAATATAGTTTCGCAGGTTACAAGATCTTCTTCATCTGACAACCATTCATCCGGATCCAACAGCTCATTTTCATTTTTGTTGGATATACTTGGATATACATACCGAAATCCTTGAATGCTTTGACAAAATTTGAACCGTTGTCTGTAACTGTGGCTACTAAATTTGTATTATTCAAGGCATAGCAGGAACTAATATCTTAATATCAAATATCATATCCGCTATCCTATCCTCCGAATGAGTACCACGGAATCGTTTACAAGCCTAAGCTACAGATTGACGACTAAATATGTCATCGATCCAGTGACAGGTATAACCGAAGAAACTGCGGTGACTGGCCGACCAAATGTCAGCAGTTGTACAAAAATATTTGTTAGAACTAATATTGGCTCTCATTTTGCAGATCATTTGATCGTAACAAGAATCAAGCAGCCTCATAGTTCTTGGTCGACGACTAACTGACAGCCATGATCTTTGAAACTGCGAAAGGTTGATAAATGAATTTCTCTCCACAATTGAAATGGGTGTTGCTGTATCAACTATAAAATCCAACAACAGCTTATCAAATTGTTCTTGTGCTGATTCGTTTTCAGTAGATGTTGTGGGCTTAAAGTTATCAATTATTCATTTTCTCTTTTTGGCGTCATAGTTTTCAAAACTATCGACACGAGCTCTTTTTAAATGTTTAATAAAGTTCGATGTTATCTGAAGCGAACTTTTAATATTATTGTTACACTGTTGACAAACTGCCGAAATGCCAGATTTTCCATCAATGAACTTACTACTGTGTCCAAAAAATAAGGTGACATATGAATTTAAACTGCGCGCGTCGAAGGATTTGGAAATTTTTCTTTCTTTTTAGGTTGGTAGTACTGTCAGTGACATCTATGTGAAATTTCATGTCAAAATATATTCATAGTGTTTGAGATACGCGTCGTTTTGTGAGCTGCTAAAAGTGAGTTTTTCGTTTTTTGCGATGTCGAAATTTATTGAGCAAAGAATTTGCATTAAATTTTGTTTGCGGAATCAATTTTCTGCTGCGGATACGTTGAGGACGGCGCAGAAAGTCTTTGATGATAATGCTATGTCTAAAAAAAATGTTTACAAGTGGTATAATGATTTCCAAGCCGTCCGTGAACGTGTCGAAGACGAAGAGCGTTCTGGGCGACCATCAACCTCAACCGATGAAGCTCACGTCCAACAAATCAAAGATTTGGTGTTGAAAAACCATCGATTAAAGATTAGAGACCTTGCTGATGAAGTTGGCTTATCGAAAGGCTCAGTCAATACCATTTTGAAGGATGCTTTGGGCCTCAAGCGCGTCAAATCTCGACTGGTACCGAAAACATTGAATTTTTTGGAAAAAAAGGCGTCGCGTTGAAGTGAGTGAAACAATGCTTTCCGACTACCAGAATGTCATGAAACGCATTATAACTGGTGATGAGACTTGGATCTATGCTTACGACCCCGAAACAACCGATCAATCGAGCGAATATCGTGCCAGAGGATAGCTGAGACCAAAAAAAACACGCCAAAATCGCTCCAAAATCAAGGACATGTTGACTGTTTTCTTCGATTATCGTGGTGTTGTTCTTTATGAATTCCTTCCAACCGGCCAAATAGTCAACAAGGAATATTATTTGAACGTTATGCGTCGTTTGTGTAACGCTATCCGCCTAAAAAGGCCGGAATTGTGGAAAGACAATTCTTGGTTTTTACACCACGATAATGCACCATCCCATACCGCACTCGTAATTCGTGATCATTTCGCCAAAAACTCAACCCATATCGTTCCGCAACCACCGTATTCACCTGATCTGGCGCCGTGCGACTTCTGGCTGTTATCAATGAATCAAAGAAAAAAATTTATTAACGATTGAAATGCATGCAACGACTCAACTAACGCCTCATTTGCTTTTTTAATGGTTAAGACTTGTGCAATGCATGAGTGTCAATTAAAATTTGTATAGTAATGCATTGCTCCCATCTCTGGAAATAATATGTAAATATTTACAAGAATAAAATACCTGCACCACATTGCCAAAAAATTCACTATTAAATAGTAATTTCCTTGCGAGACCACCATCGGTCTTTCTTATTTTTGACTTAGGTCCAGGAATAATGTCATCATAAGTCGGTGCTCTTTTCCTGCTGTTGGAACATGAAGGCTTGTATATTGAATCAACGACTAAATCATCGGAGCTAAAATCCACATCCTCAGTGGCATTAACTGCTAGATCAATTACTAAGCAATAAAAATAATTTATATATGTATTTAATATTTATTTCAATTTATTTATTCACCTTTAATATTATTTCACAACTTATCACAATCGTCGTTGCTTCGTAATGCACTTATACCACTGATAAAAAGATAACACCAACAACTCTTACTTTACGTGAACAACGGTTCAAATTATAACTGTTAATCCCAAAGTCACATGTATGAGTCATGTTTCTATGATGTTATGATAGCATTGTGATGTGATCATCGGACATCTTACATTTTTTATCAGTGTAATTAACTGAAATGATTAAAAACAAAAAATTTTCAAATTAAAAATTGTAATAAGTTTCTACTTACAATGTTGGTTTTATTAAAAGGAATCCAAATTGACAAATAGGAATAATAAGTAATTTAAGAGAATTGTAGAGTACTGAAGGAATTGTAGAGTACCAAAGGAATTGTAGAGTACCGAAGGAATTGTAGAGTACTTGAGGAATTGAAAAACAATTTTAAAGTACTTTTGGTATTGCAAAAGGAATTACAAGTACATTTATGATTACTTGCCCTGGTAATTCATTTCTTTAAGTATAAGTACCAAGGAATTGTATTTGTACTTGTAAAAACGAAAGTACGGGGAATGGTATTTGTACTTGTTCTTCAGTCCAAAAATAATTCATTCTCTTACAGGTCCGATATTGACGCACCACCACTTCTAAGCGAAGTAAATTTTAGTGTTAAGTCTTTCAATTTCAGAAACTCAAACATTTTTGACTTGAAATACCAACGTACCGAGCCTGTTTCTCTGTTAACAGGTTACTGGCACTCAAGCAAAAACTTTTTGTTTTCCTAACGCATGTTAAATAGCACCGACGGACCTTTATATTGCGAAAGAGGAATTCGAGATATTTAGGATTAACAATTACATCCTTCCTTCCATACAAAAATTTTGAAGGATCCAGAGGTACATTCAATTTTAATTGTTACCATGCTACACAATTTTATTCCTTTAAATAAAAAGTGGTTAAAGAAGTATTCCTCTCAAAATTAGGTAAAATCGGCAACAAGCCTATTTGTCTATCTTAAGGAGAATGGACACCTCAAAAATCTGACTAGTAAGCGGTATCAAATCACATTGCATGTCCTGTCAGCCTGCCGGGCCTACACATGTTTAAGGCTACCTTAAGAAGAGTAAGTAATTATTAATCTTATCTTAAGATAGGATAATTTGTTTATGTTTAAGACTAGTTCCAAGAATAGCTTTTAGATTTTGTGTAAGGTTTAACATCAAAAAAATGTATTTACTTATTATTTTTGCTGAGCTACGAGCGCCTACATAGGAATGAATAAGTGAAATAAAAATACCATTAAAGAAGAATCTGACTTTTTTGTATTCGTTAGAAGGAACAAGATCTCGGGTTTTGCTATTCCCAAGCTCGCAACCTTTCGAGTGATGTAAGGTTGTTTGAAATCATTTTCGACTCCTAGCTTCTTCGAAAAGACTTCATTAAGGACTTAACAATTTCTAATTCTGTGTAATCACCCTCGAGAAGCGGTGACGTTAACGAGCATAGACTTTACAAGGGATGGATGACAATAATCATAAAGGCTGCTGGATCTGTTGTCTGGTTTCCAACTATAAATGTAAAAAATTATCTAACTAACTTTACTAAAGTTTAATAACCTGCTACTCTTTGGACTAGAGTCTTGGGACTTGAAGTTATACTTAATTCATCCTCCCATACATGTTCATAAGGAATGCTATTTAGTAAACGTTCCTGCACAGATTCTTGTCATCATCTGAAGTTGGAGCTGCATTTTTACCGCCTGCTCGCTTGTATTGTTATTTGGCCATGGAGGTGAGGTTGCTACAGATGTGTGATATTACTTCGCAGAAGTAAACAATTAGAGTCGTTGATACCCATCTCGATGAATACTGTCATATTTGGTTTCAATATGTGCCTGGGTTTTCTGGAGCATTTCGACGTGGTTTGGCTCTGTGTTTTTTTGGCGTACCTGAATTTTTCAGATTGGTTTCGACTTCCCCATCAATGAAACTAGCAAAATCTAAAAAAATTACATTAATTTTTCGGACAAACATCAGTTCAAAACAAGTTTTTGCGTCATTGTTTTTTAAAGACAATCTTCCTGCATCACAAACTCATTCATACTGACGATAATTAGTTTTCAAAGTCATGGCTAGCATGCTCAATTACCACCTTCTGTATACGAGATATCATCGACCCCAGTTTGACTCAGTAAAAGTTTTTTGAAGGCAATACGTGACTACCCGTTCAAAAGCGTTGATTGATTTAAGTATTATAATTACGGAATAACTCAAGCAGTTATACGGTAATATGCAAGACGAGCAATGTGATGGTATCAGAAAATTTCGAACAAAATAGCATTTTTGCGCTGACCTAATTGGAGTGTCGAAGAACGCAATCATTTTGGGTAACATTATTCAAAAATCACTTAACGAATTCAGTTTTATGATTGCGATTTTAGAATTTAAAAATGTGATTGACTTCACCATTCAATGAGGTTTAAAAGAGATTGCATTCGATTACCCACAAACTCAAATGAATGCAATCATTTTGGAATTGTTTAATTCATTTACAATCATTTGCAGTCTTATGCATTATTTTAATTACTTTTGCATTTTTGTAGTTATCTTCGTTGTTAATTGAAGCTAAAAAAATTCAAAAACTATTCGAAACTTTTTTGTACACGTGTACGTATGCTCGTGAACTGTCTTTCAGGTCCTATTTCTCATTGCTGAAAACCGTTTTTGACGTGGCGTTTAGAGATTTTCTCACAGCGACTTCTTTGTTCAAAGCGCAGACAGCAACTGAACCCATTAAAAAGTGCAGGGGCAAGAACAAAGAAGAAGAATGATTTCAAGAAAAACCATATTGCTTTGTGTTATCCTAGATGGTAAGCCTTTTTAGTCATAGCATGTCGAACTAAGACAACTTTAATCGGCTTTAAGTGATATCGACTTCAAAGTCACATATGACAGTATTTATCGTCTATCAATATCTCATTAAATAACGCGGTGCAACTCAGAAAAATATCGTTCAAACCACATCAATGATACTCGTTTATCGGATTTTGACAAGTAGATAAGTTCTCATGGAACTCCTTCAAAATCGTGCTGGAGCAGATAGTGCGCACGGCGGATGTTAACATTGAAGTCACAATATTTAACAAATCTGTGCAAGTGCTGGGATACGAGAGCAAGATCGGCATCATTGGTTCCTATATTTTACCAAAAACAAGAGCGACACGGGTTCATAACGACATTATTCGACACATCTGTCATTCATGTCCACTTAAAGACATGACAGATTTGTCGAATATAGTCGCTATGAACCCGTGCCTCATTTATTTTGTGAAACACGTAGTTTCAAAACTCCTTACTTGGAGGTCAATCTTTTGAAGATGCCAATGCGTTTGGTTCAGAAAACAAGAAGCAATGAGCTCAGTATCGAAGAGAAAGTCAAGTACTAGGCCTTTACCACCTTAAGATTCAACTGAAGCTATAACAATTGTAAAAGAGAAAAATAATTTCAGAAGGACGGTTCAACATAGCATAGTACCGGCCAAACGTGAATGTATCATCTGAAGACATGGACATTTCAACTGGCCTCCTGGGTCATAGGATTTGACTGCTTTCGATTACTATCTGTGGGTGTATATCAAGTCACTAATTCATGCTTCTGAGCCAACTTCAGACGATGACTTAGACGATGACTAGAACTTTTTTTTATTACAGAAGCTATTTAACTTAGAATGTGATAAGCTGAGAGCTCACACAACTTTAAATCCTCAATCTGAAGTTTGTATCAGTCTAGGGAAGAACATTTTAACGCAGCGAATTGAAATTAAATTCGTCTAACAGGTTAGGAACTTTGTCGAAGCTACCACCCGATCAAAGTTACTTTCCACACCTCACCTTTGATTATGTAGCACCTTAGCCCTTTTTGACATCAATGAACAGTTCCACAATCGGTCTCAATCATCTCACTCATTAGAGCAGTCATCAGTGTTTTCCCATGTTTCATAATATAATTTCAAATACAAACAGCCGCCGTGGCTCAAGGTAGTTCAGCGACCGCTGAAACCGCCACAAACAAACCAGAAATAGCCATCCAACAGTTGAGTAAATTCGTGATGAATTTTCCCCCAATTTGCGGCACGTCAGCGCATTGTTTCTTTGATATTTCCGAATTTTGGAAAATTTACTGCAAAAAAAAAAAAAGGTAAGTGGCTTCCCCCTTGTGTGAAACTGCAGCCAAGCGTGATGGTCGAAATTGTATCTGGGCCTTCTCCAAGTGCATCGAATGTAATACAAACTTACGCAAGCAGACAAAATGTCACAGATGATCAGGAATTCGATCTCGTTTAAATATATAATATCGATCTACAGGCTAACCATATCAAGTCTGTCTTAGGTGGTCTATCGAATTCAATCAATACAGAAGAGCCATGAAGTTTTTGGTAAGAGATCTGCTTGTCTTCAAAAGATGCCATTTATCTTCATATCCTCCTTCCTTGAACAGATAATCGTTATAATCGTCCTGATCGTTGTGGTGTGTATCCTCGCTGAGGATAGCGGTGAAGCTGAACGTCGTACGTTTGATCTTTTCAAAAAGGACAAGAAACACGGTCACAAAGATCACCACCGTCACGATTTCATAGAGGATGATTTCAGGCCTCATCATGGAGGATTTTACTCAGACGTCCATTCTGGATTTCATGGATCATCGCTCCATGATCCAGTGCTGTATGGTGGTCATTTTGATGCAGGTCACTTCGGTGGAGGACTCCATGGAATACATGATCTACATGACGTGCACGATTTAGGGCTTCATGGCGGCTACGATGGATTCGGTGACATTCAACATTTTGGCGGGCATCATAGCCTGCACCACGTTGATAGTTTTGGTCATTTCGGCCACTTGGGACATTTTTAATTAAGTCTTTTGAAATGTTATTTTCATAAACAACGTTTTATTAAATATTAAACTTTTTTTCTATTTCTGGCTTATTTTTCAAGTTCATGGGAACCCCAATCGCCATCGACTAAACATTTAAAACATAACTCTACTCAGGGGCATTGACATTGAAACCCAAGTTTTGGAAATTTATTTCCGAAAAAAAGAATTAATCAGTAAGGCAAGAGAGTTTGTTAAATGTCACTGACCAATACGAGTGCTTCAAATATACTGAGGATGATGACAGTTGGCTTTTGGAGTTCAAAACCAAGGCAACTAAGACACTAGATAAAAAGGCTTTTTAATGAGCTGAAAGACTGGAATTTGTAGAAGTTTAGGCTTAGTTTAGTATAACAGGTTCTAATTGATACATGTTCGAAACTTGACTTCAAGTTGAACCGCTCCCTGAAAGCTAGCGTCCACTGTTGTACGATTATGTGATGGACTTCGTAACTATTTCACTTTAAACAAGAACTCAGGCTTGTTACGACATTTTCCCAAAACTATGGGTCACTTCCAAAGGAGATGCTGTGATTCAAGAGCAGTGCGTGTTTTGAAAAGAATTTCCTGTCGAAGAAGGACAAAAGGGTTTTCATTTTTTGCTTATAAACAACTGAAAATGTGCCCGTTTTCGTCCTGTCTGCGCAATGAAGAATAATGCAGTTTGCAGCTGTGGCCGAAAGAGAGCGAGCCTCGACGCTTCAAAGCGCTCAAGAACTTAACATCAGATGCACAAGGCCAACGAGAATTTCGCATACGGATTTCCAGTTTCGCACCTAGAAGGTCCAATTGATTACCCGCTTCGTTGTCGTTTCTTGGTTTTGGGCTTTGAGCACCTCGAAATTGACGAGAATTTTGCACGAAAAATATTGTTTTCAAATAAACCGCATTTTCAATTCAGCGGCTTCATAAACAAAAAAAATTGCACTATTTGAGGATTGGAAAATCTTAACGCGTTCAACGCTGATGAACTGTTTGATGTGGTTTTTGGTGGAGCAACAAAACCAGTCCGATAATCACTTAATTCAATGATCAACCATTTTTAAGGCTCAATAACTTAGAAGGAGAAACGAAAACTTATAGGATCACTTTGCTGTCCGTCTGTCTGACTGTCAAGAACTTTTTTTATTGAAAACGCATGGTGGTATCAAGTTGAAATTAAAACCAAATATTTATGACTGTGATCTTTAAGGCTGACAAAAAAATCGAGCTTCTAAATCGAAGCACCGCAATAAAAAGAGACCATTGACCCCGCATATTTTGGTACACGCATGGAAATCAAAACCTATAAGGAACCCTTCGTTGATACCTTAAAGCATGAAATTAGTCAGGAAGCAATTTCTTATTAATTTGAAAACCGTAAATTCGAAACATTTTTTTTTAAATCGCAACTCAATTAAACGCCAAAAAGTAGGCTATGTGAAATTTAAAATAAGAAAAATGTGTAGTACGGTGGTACGGAACCTTTCGTATGCGTGTCCGACTCACAATTGGCCACTTTTTTGTTTGTGTTGTTGGTGCTGTCGGAACAAGTCCCTCTGGCTAATTAAACGATCCGAGTCCAACCGATTCCGAAAATGGAACACAAAATTTCAGAACCGTTGCTGTCCAAAAAAAAAAAAAAAAAATAGGATTACGCACATGCTTGCTACTGACTCATTGGAAGTGTCAGCGTTTTTACTGGATTCAAGTGCAGACTGCAGGCTCTAGCTAATAATCGAGAGAACCTAGTCACCGAAGCGCAAATAATGGAAGATGTGTTTAAGAACCATTTCAAGAAGCTTCATAATGGGTATCAGGAAGAGAGTGGGAAGAAGTAGCAATCACTTTTAGCTTTGCGGTATTTTTAAACATGGTGGAGATGTCTAGGTATGAATAGGATGAAGTTATGATCGATGACAGGACGAACAAATTTAAGTGCCAGATCTTTGCTAATAATATCTATCAAGGCATGTCTTTGCTGAGCGTCGCATATAAATTCAAATAGGAGGAAAAACGAAGTATATGCTGCTATCAAGAATAGACACCGAATACCGACATTTTGGTCAGAACGTCACCATTGACAGCTATAACTTTGGGGTAGTTAGGGTTCTAAATGCTTAAATAAATTATCTTCACTAAGATAATATAACCAGCGAAGAATAACCCTTGCTAACCGCTGTTTCTTTGGGCTATAGCTCAACAAGGCCCTTTTCATGCCGGTCCTGCTATATGGTGCAGAAGCACTATGAAATACGGATGAGAGCCACCACTCCCGAGGGACGGCGAAGTTCGTAGCGACCACGACTCAGGTGGTGTACAGAAGTGAAAGGGGCCCTCAACAAACTTGACGTGCATAAATGCAGACAGCTAGTACTGCGTAAATATGTCGGGCTTAAAGCTACATATGAAAAAATTAATCGTATAACAGCTCAGCAAGGCGATGATGGCTGGATTCGGGGTCTCGGTAGAACAAATTCAGCGTTACCGCAGACGCAGGAAAAAGATCGTCCGAACTTTTCTAACTAAATACCGGTTATGTGGCTCCTTCAATATCACATTGGAATAGATAGTACTCACGGCGGTGTCTAACAGGGAGGGTGCTTTCTTCAACAAATCTGATCAGCAACTGCGATACAGGACGTTGATATGATAGGTCGTTAAGAGTTTACTTACACATACATGCATACATCTCAGGCCAGCGACCCATGAAGCGTCTGAGTCTGAGCAAAGGCTGCCTTCCTTCCAGTTGCCAAGACTTAGTCGTCTTGCATCCGCGGTAACTTTGTTCTTTGTACCAAAAGTTCAGCCTTCCTCTCATTCTCAAACTCTCGGCCTTCGCACTATTTCCTCGAGTACCAGATTGAAGAAGACACGCGACAGCACATCTCCTTGCTGAAATCCGATGCAGGTTTTGAACTGCCTAGAGGTCTTTGAACCGAACTGCACAGTGTACCGCCAATTTTTCAAAGTGACGCGACACAACCGCATAGATTTTCCCGGGATCCCAAGTCCGGTCATCGCATTAAAAAGAAATCGGTGAAAAGATGGTGCATGTCGATTTGAAACTCGCCAGTCTTTTCCAGGATTTGTCTCGGTGTGAAAATTTGGTCTATAGTCGATTTGCAGGGCCAGGAGCCGCACTGGGACGTGCCGATAAGTGTGGAGCAAAAAGGTTTAAGAGGTTTACACAAAACACTGGATAGGATTTTTTAGGCAACATTAAGCAGTGATTTACTTCGGTATATGCCAGACTTTGGCATTCCAGTCGCCGGGCATCCTTTCATCTTCCCATCTTCTGCAAATGATCTTTCTTCAGCTTTCGGATAGCTGTGGCTACTTCTTCAAGTTGGGATTTCTTCATGCCCTATCACTCTCTCTATTCCATGTTCGTTTAGCAGCTGATGCAAGTGCTGCTTAAATACATTCACTCTTCCTTTCGGATCAGAAAAAAGATTAGGCTTGCAATTTTGAAGAGACTGGGTGCCTTTCCTTAAACCTTTTGGCTTTTTTGTAAAAGGTTCGTATTTTGTGTTTATCCAAGGATACGATCTCTCTTTTCATTCTTCGCAACATTTTCGTTTCCATCCTTCTTCTGGCGCAGTACTTTTCATCCGCTGTTCTGGTTTTTCCTTACAACGCCCTTTGGCATGCTATCATGCCACCAGTTTCTCTGCAGTGGCGGTCGGTAGCCTAAGGTAGCAGCCGAGACTACTTCCTGAGCAGCCACACATCCATGGCATTTACTATATGTCTTTCATAGGCATATAGAGGAGTCTTTCCGCCAGTCGCTCTTAGTAGGCTCTGGCAACCTCGGGTTTGCTCAGGCGTCCAATGTCAAAACTGATCTTGGTAGATTGTTGTAGCTTTCTGACTTTGGAATTAACTTACCTCGGAGTAAACATCAAGTCCACCTCCTGGAGATTCAATGAAGGCTTACCCTAGAATTCCGCTGCGAAGACCGAAACTCCTTTCACAGATGCGACAGCGCTTGGTCTAGACAACTGGAAGCAGTGTAAACGTTCCGAATCCTTTTCTTGATGCCTGAACAAAATACACTTTATCACGTTATCAACGAACGGCCCTCGCACGTGTGACATGGACATTCCATCTACTCGAACATTGATTCGTAGATTGAGTTAATTAGATCAATCAACGCAGTCAACCAAGTAAACATCTATTGCATCAGATCAGATTTGTTTGGAAATTCCCAAAACTTGACCTTAGCGCCGATCGTACCGAACGACTGTCATCTGATTGTGTTAGCACCTCATAAGCCGGCTAATTACCATACGTACTACGTGCAGCAGCGTAACCCTCTTTATTTCTTTGCTTGACTAAACTATGATTAAAGGTTGACCCTCGATAAAACCCGAAAATACTCTCTGTTCCGTCACCAGCAGAAATCACTGCAGTGACCATGTAGCAATTGGGATCATACAAAACCGACTAAAGCCACTGTATACAAATTCTTGAGAGGAATACCGCCACAAAAAGCCCAAAAGTATTCTCTTGATCGTTTCCGCGGCCCGATTATTTACCTTAGCCCGTATATAAAAGCATTACGACTGGATTGGCATCAAGTTAGTACCACTCAAGACGTGATTGAATAACCAGTGACCAACAAAAAACAAAAAACAAAGACCATGCGAACCTTTGTAAGTTACGAAACAGAAAACCGGAGAGGCGATGGATGTGAATTTTTGAAGCTTAATTTTGAACTTTTGTTTTATTTTTACAGATTTTGTTTGTTGTGCTTTTTGTGGCGGGAGTGTTGGCGGATGATAAGCCTCAGGGCCGAACATTTGGTTTACTTTCGGGTGGCCTTGGTGGAATTGGCGGTATCGGAGCTGGGCTTGGGTTTGGGTCTTCATATGGTTCAGGATTTGGATATGGCCTGGGCGGAGGATACGGACATGGACATGGACATGGACATGGATATGGACCTGGGTATGGTGGTGGATTTTATGGACCACGACCACCGTTTTATGGCGGATACGGTGGCGGATATCCTGGCTTCGGTGGAGGCTATGGCGGTGGTGGTTATGGCGGTCATTATAGTGGACATTATGGTGGACATTATGGTGGTCATTACGGTGGTGGATATGGTGGCGGACTTGGCGGCTTTGGAGGTCATGGATTCTACGGTTGATGACAAACGAAAACAAAGACTTATTATTTATTGAATTATTTTAATAAAATGTGAAAAATAATTGTGGACTATTTGTTTTGTGGATTTGTGATGTGAGAATTTTATGTCCTTCAACTCAAAAATGTATAAAGTGCAATCAAATTCCCATCTAGCAGGTAGACCTAGGATGTTGTAAGACTTCCACATGATTTCAGAAAAGGTTGAAGAAATGCCCGCCAGAATCAAATCCATTTTGGGAATTTTAAAATTTGGTAAAGGAAATCGAAGAGGACACCATTAAGGTTTTTTTTTTTACAATAAGCACGTCTTTAAAGGGGCTAGGAATACCCTTATCATGGTAGCACATAATATTTAATGTGGACATTCAAACTGTGGCCTTAATAAAGGCACATTCCGACGGTGGAAAGGCATTTAATTCCAGTCTATTCTTAGAATACCATGGAAATAAGCTATTTAAAACGGAATTAAGTGAGGTAAATGGCCGAAGTTGAGGGACGAGAATTTATGATCAAATATGCGAAATGGGGGTCAAAAAAGTCAATAAGATTCCCCTTTTCCTTCTGCAAATGCATAACGAGGGTGTTCATAATCAGCTAAGGGTGAGAAATTTTTTAAACAAAAAGAAGAAAAAAACGTCGGAGACATAGTGAAGCCCTGTGGCACATCAATATTTATATAGTGAATTGCTGATTACTCTTGCCAATGGCGACAACTGTCAGTTTTGTTCTAATATTTGAGAATTTTATCTGAGGATCGCGGTGTCATTGTGCGTTTTGAAAGCAGTTGAATGTTTTTGGGCCACCCTACATTTGTATTGAACGAGTCTGAAGGAGGTTTCTACTCCAATATACCGTCGACCCATAATGCATTCACTTTCTGCAAATGAAACTGATGCCAAACTCTGTCAAATGCTTAAGGAGTGGTTTCACCTTACCTTGATAAATGTCATTAGATCATCAGCAGCTCTTCTTCTTGGAAGCCCATGGTTCCGACCATTAAGAACTTTAAGTGATTCGAGATACTTCAGAAGCTAGCGTTTCCATAAGCTTCGTAAGACGGGACGTCAGTTCAAGTATTAGGAAGAAGAAGATTCGCGGAGAAAAAAAGGCAGACTTCCTGGATTCCAAAATCGGCTTCATACCTATATACCTATAAGTGTGTACCAACTTTGAATTCGTTGACTTTTTCCAAAATTTGGTGCAGTGCAAAAATTTTACAAGTATCGATTTGCAGGGCTAGGTCATTGGATTGGCTTTTTTTGTAAATGGGACAGATAGAGCAAATCGTTGGGCTTGCTTTCGTCCTCCCAAATTTAAGAGATGATCTAGTGCATGCTGCATTCCAGATCTTCGCCATACCTTAGAGGTTCCAATGTCTTTTGCAGTGGCTGGGAAAGCTACTACAATCGTTCCAAGTCATTATCCTAGTCTGACCAACCAAACAATCATTGCAAATAACTCGTGGCGTAAGAGCTCTCAGATATTACAGCTTAATTGTCCCACTTAATTTTTTGCCTACTCCTGTTCTGGAAGACATCAATCACTAGTACTACATGGGATAAATCGACTTTATTTCGGCTTCCTGGTTCTATACTTTGCTCGTTCTAAAGGAAATTTGACTACCCTTATAAAGTACTTGGCATTTAGTGAGCAAAACGATAGCAACAAGAATGGAAAGATTGAGATGTTATTTATAGCCCATATGGATTCGGGCTTCAATAAATCCAGTATTGTGCCTTCACCATCATCATCATCATCTACACAAACCATTATTTTGAGGACACGGAGTCAAAATTCCAGCATGACAACCCGATACAGTAATCAGAACAGCCGTTGAATCATCTATTTCCTCAGTCAGATGAGCAGCTACTGGCGGGTCGAAATGAAGTTTGAAACCTTGGAATATGGCTGGATCAGTATTTGTATTTTATCAAACATATAAATGCTGCTCCAGCAAAAGCCAAAGCGGCCTTTGCCTTGAAAAAAGGGACTGTTTAAAAGAAGTCAACTCGATGCAAACGGCCCTCATACGACCTGTTCTTGCCTATAGATGCCCCAATGTTGATCAAGCTTAATGGAACAAGCTGTGTACAAGCTTAATGAAATTTATTTTTCCTTTTGAGAAACTATGTCTTAGGGCCTGATTAAAAAAATTCTTTAGGAATGAAGTCCCGTACCATGGGGCAAACCTGAGCAGAGTGGATAACCTCGTGGCATATTTGAAGCCACATAGCAAGAGCACGATAACCGAAAAGCTGTAGACGGGTGTACCAACTACAACCGAGTGGCTCAAGGGAGACTGGAACAGTAGGGCAGGATCGAAAGACAACATCGACATAATTGGTGGCTAGACGGAGAATGAACTCTGTCGTCTATTTTTATCTTGGCTGTCTTGTCAGCCGGGCCGTCTTATATATGTTTAGGGTAGAATAAGCAATTTTAAATGAGCGTTTTATGCTTTTGTTAAGTTTTGAGTTAAGTTTTTCAGGTTTCTTTTAAGAAATTTAAAGCCCAAATACTGATTTTTTGTTTCAATTAATAAAAATTTTTCTTACTTTGCATAATTTTTAAAACTAAAAATTTATTTATTAATAAACAATTTTCAGTCGTGAGGCAATATTTTAAACATGTTTGTTTTTCAATGCTTAGTTAAGTTAATTAAGTTAGATTTGAGCGTTAAGCAAAATAAATTATGAAATAAAAATGCAATGAAATACGTACACGATGCCCTCGGTTATCTTCTAAGCTCTTCATTTCCGAAGAGAATCCTGGCTTTTTCACGATGGGTTAACAAACTACTGCCAAAAAGGAACTTTACATGAGTAAAGTGGAAAAGTGTCGATTTGATTGCTTCATCCGTGTCCAAAGTCTATCACAATTTGACTTTACTTTTAATTACCGCTCGTTTGCTCGTTTAACGTGTTTGCTTTTATCAACCATCACAATGGGGTTTTTTTTTTTTTTATTCTGGGCTAAGATGGTTGACAAGATTAGATTTTACATGCTTTCGTAAAACTTGTAACGTGTCGTCCCTCAAATTACCGATCAACCAGTTAACATTTTCCTTAACGATAGTACGGTTCAAGTCTATCAACTCATTTAAGACATTTCCTAAAAAAAAAACACTCTTAAATGTTAAGTAACAAATTCAATGGGGAAACTTTAACCGAATTTGAATGAACAGCATACGAATGATACCTACTTGGCCAACATAATTGCATTCGTTGATTAAAGATGCTTTCCAGCTGTTCACATGTCGTTGGCTTTATCTTAATTAGACAGATACAAGCGAAAAAACATTCAAGGTTGCCCCGAATTTGTCTCGCACTCATCTCACCGCAGATCGTGTTTACTTTCGCTTTCAGTGAAGATGGGGGGAGATAAAAGCGGGCGTGTGGCAAACAAAATGAGTCACCAATAAAGTGCGGTCCCCCATCAGGTTTTCCGCTCTGAAAAAGATCATTCAGCCTCGGAGACACTCAAGCGCGGCTGGCGTCTTGGTGGGCACGCAAACTCGTTATGTAATGCAGTAACTCTTTTTTCGTGGGCCTTAAACTGGCTTTACATGTGTAACAAAACATGTGCTTCCAGATGAAGGTGTCTCCCCAAAACTACACAGTTGGATGGGTAAACACTTCCAAGGATATCAAGACTGAAATTATTTTCAGTCTGCCAATTGACTTTGAAGAACACAAAGAGCTGGAAATTACAGGTCTACTCTTCGTGTTCATAGACATGACCAGGTCGTTTTCATTGGGGGTATTCCCCAAAGATTGTTTGTGTTTTGTGTTCTTGTGGTGATAATTATGCGGAAAGAAAAAACCAAAAAAATTACCAAGAGGCTAAGAAGACAAAAATATGAAATATATTTGCTGACAGTCTACAGTTCACATGGAAAAGTAATTAAAATTGAGACTCACTTAAAATGAATGATACATTTTTTAGGGTTTGGCTTTTGTTGATTCACATTTTGGCAGATCAATGCCAAGATCAACTGCGTCAGTTTGACAAGGTTAGTGTTTATTCCGACTTGAAATTTCGAGATGTGCCCCAAGCAAGAGCAGCAAAAAAAGCTAAGTACGAAGAGTTTTAATCAAGGCGCCAGAACTACCTTAGATTACTGCAACAAAAATAATTTCAAAATTAATGGTTTTCGAAAATCAAAATATTGAGATTCTCAGAAGTGTATTCCATTATTTTTGGCAGAATGCAGATATCCTGCTTAAAACAATTTTCGTCTCCAACATCTCGAGAGTATAGATATTGTCAGGAACATTACTTCTGCACTCAACAAGAGTTATTATCTTTTCAATTGAAGATGAAAGTTGCTTTAATGTTGGTATGATATTAGGTGCTAGATCTTCGTCCTCTTCCTCTTGTGAATCTGCAAAATTAGGAATATTTATTTATTTTTTTTTAAATAATTTTAAAATCTTTTAAAATAGTCTTTTCATTCATTCAAATAATTTTAAAATCTTTTGAAATCTTTCAAGCCCTAGGCTACTTGAAAGGTCTCTTAAAATCCTATTTTTAATGCATTGTTACTGCATGAATTCATTTACTTTGCATGCTAGATTTGAGACCAGATCATTGGTCAAATCATTTCATATTTTTGATCCATATTTCGTCCACAAAACATTTAAAAACTCAGGATGCGTCTTCAAAAATTTGTCTCTACTTTTCCTTATTCATGTTGACTTGGGTAAGGATGAGGTCAGAAACACTTTGTTTCGAGAAATATCTCTAGAATCATCGCCATGTTTGACTGGTCGGACATCACAGCAACGGAGCATCTTCTGAGCTGGCCGCTAAACGAAAGCTTTCTCAATTTGTTCAAAAACTCACATTTCCGTAGGACTGACGACTCGTCGGTTGATATGCGATCGCGGTGCTTTTCTTACACAATATTTGTTGTCTTATAGGATTTTCGTACAGCAATTGGATTGTGAAGGCCTGTTATAGCTTAATGCTTCTTTTTCGTTATCAAACTGAATCAATTGACTTAATTGACTCGAGACTTAGCCAAATATTATCAACTTAGCAAATGACGTCGCGTCGTTTACCCAGCTTATATCATCTTCAGACGGCGCATGGATAGAACCTAGCGAGGAACCTGGTGGAATTACTACTGGAGATACACATGCGTGGCTACAAAATATCATATTATTAAAAAATTGGATTAGGGAAAAAGAATTGAGGATGGTACGAGACTTTCAGATTAGCAAGACAGTGTGTTCCGTAAAAATATGCTGAAGGTGAGCTTATAAATGATGATGCCGTAAATTCTTAAATTCATAAAAATCAGGAACTGTGTCACAAACTATCTAATAAAAGCGAGCGACGTAGGGTTATTCCGAATGCAGGGATTCACAAAACACCTTACGTTCTCCTAGTTGGAATGAGATGAGTACTCACCACCCATCCTTTTTATAACCTCATCTGCTCGGAAGTTCAAGGTGTGTGCAGTTCGTTTCATACCCAAAATAATTTTTAATTTCTCTGTTTGGTTTCCTCCGCTTTCACACCTATATTCGGGTTACTTTGTGAAGTTAAGAAATCTATTCGAGTGGAAAAATATAAAAAAAACCGGGCTCAACCGGGATTTGAACCCGGGACCTCTCGCACCCAAAGCGAGAATCATACCCCTAGACCATTGAGCCGCTTAATTTCTGTTCCAAACAGCGCAATATGATGAGTAAAGTATTAGTAATAAATTAATTGAATGTTGACGTCTCTTTCGAATTCAAAGAGTTAATTTTTCCGCACTTCATATACAGTAGAACCTCAATTATTCGTATTGCGATAGTCCGTGTTTGTCTGCTTCGATTGTAAGCCGATTATTCGTGCCATGTATTTTGAAAAGTCATGGAATTCACATGTGTAACAAACAAAATCTCCCGTTTTGCATGTTGTTTTACCAGTTATATTTCTGTAGGCTTGATAATGCGCGTTATATTCACACCCTGATAAAGACTCATAACAAACTTCTGGTTGACAATTTTTTGTATAGTATCAACCATTTTTGATGAAGACAATAACGGTATAGAGACGTTTTCGAAAAACAATGTTGCGATCTCTTCTTGAGGAAGATTGCTGCACGAAGGGGTTTAAGAAGAAGTGGTCCATTTAATATGCTTTCTATGCAGAGGCTTACACCTGGGATGTTATTGAAATGGTTACTCTATTAAGATCATGGTTTCAACTTTGAAAAAATTGAAGATGTTTTTAAATCTGGCGGTTAAGAAAAACACAGTATACCCCATCTCAACTGCTGAATGCAGTACAAAACCGTGTTGTACACACAAGAAGATTCGCAGGAAAGATTAAACTCAGGTCAGAATGAACCAGAAATCAGACTCTACATGACCATGGAATAGCCTCAAACTGTGGCCAATTAATGAGACTTCAGGAGAAAATAAGACAGATTTTGATTGATTGTTCGATACTCCGTCTCTTCCCGATACCCGATAATCGAGGTTCTACTGTACAAACTGTACAATTCTTCTGAGAGCAACAAAAAAAACATTGAAATAACAAATATAAAACAAAATTGTAGGCAAATTTTGACTATATGAAGTTGAATTCCGGACCGAATCTAGTAAGAGATATCATGACTGACACAAATGGTTATATTTCGATTCGAAAAGAAGAAAAGCACAAAGATTGTTTAAAGCAGGGCCAGCGCTTCCAAACTTAACTGATCTGAATGAACTTTTTGCTAAAAGTTGCTATCGATCAGCAACTCACAAAATTCAGCTCGCCATAGGTTATCTAAAAATAAATCCAGACACGAGGGTTTATTTTCACTATCTTGCATCGATGAGGTTGATGTTGGAGGAGCAATTTTAAACAAAAAAGTCAAATGCAGTAGGCTCAGACAAATTGAGTCTAGGTTCGTTAAGACGTTTTTACCTGTCATCCTTTCCCAGATTACCCACTTCGGGTACATACTACTTCAACCGACTACCGTCCAATTGCCATACTTCCGTTTTAGTGATAGAAACCTTATAATAAAATAACAGTCGGCATTTTGTGAAAAAAAAACATAATTGCACTACAGCTCTACTCAAAGTCTGCGAAAATTCACGTGAAGGCTTAGACCGAAAAATGCTGGCTCTTATTGTCTTTCTGTATTTTTCAAAGACGTTTGATTGTGTCAGTCATCAAATATTAATCGAGAAACTAAGAACGCAAATGTTCGATAGCTTATTATGCAAAGGTGTATCTTCTGGTCTTTTTGTTCCATCTGGTGTGTCGTAAGGATCCGTCGTACGACCTCTTCTTTTTACGTGTTATAATAATAAATGACTAATCTGAGCATTAATAACCTGTGAACATAACATTTATGTATGTAGATAATGGGCAGATTTAATCATTTTCCCACAAACCCAAATAAAGGAGGGAGAACAGGACTTAAGCGATCAAATAACTTAGATTTAAAACGGATGCTCGATAATAAACTCAGACTTCACCAAAAAAAGACTCAAGCGATTCTTAAAAATGTCAGCCGAGATAGACAAAATTTTGGTTTTACTTAAGCCACAACCTTTGCTGGAATACTCATGTAATAAGGAAGGGTAGGTAGGTAAAAGTGGTGGTTCAGGGAGAACCTAATTAGCACTATGTGCTGTTTTAATGCCACAACTCTGTTACCTCATTTATGAGGTGTATTTGAGATATCTCTAAATTTAGCCTGAGGTATTTAAGAAGCAGAAATCTCATCAATTGTATTGAAGAAGGGTCTACCAAAACGCTAGCTGTCAAGCTCTAGTAAGGGCCGGACAGGCGCAAAAGAAGTGATTCAGGGTTTCCCTCTCAGCTGTGTTTTTGCACTGCGACAGTGTGAATTGTGTTGGATACCTAGCATAACGGCATGATCCGACCGCCACTAGTCTAGCAATATCATGACCAGCCGAAGGAGATCTTTTCTTTTGAATTGTTTGTATTCAGTCCATATTTTCCTTAATGTTGCACAGTATCTCAGACTGGCCCATCTCGATTTGTTGCCTCAAGGAAGTATGAGGATATAATAGCCTTAACTGCATGAAGTAAGACGAAAACCTCCCCTACAGTCGATCCCTTAAGAACAGATCCCTGCCCAGCAAGTTCATCGTATTTTGATTTGACGACATGCTTCCCGGATTGCATGTAACAAGACTGGCAACAAAAATATGGATCATTGAGAGGACCCCGTAAAACGTGGAATCAAAGAATTATCCCATTCTAAGACTGCAATTATGTTAACACGTCTCGTCAGTTTTTTTTCACAAAGTACACAAAGCAGAAATGTAACATGAACCTTTAAAGTATTTGTGTACGGGTTATGTTTATATCGTATGAAAAGCAGTTCAGATCAGTCATTTAAGAATCCATTTCGTTAGTTAATCTTTATTTGAACTGATCTTATAAAGGCCTACAAAATTAAGACTTAAATAAGCTTAATTGTCTGCTGCATATGCCTCACCTCAGTAATAAGTTACGCAATCTGAAATGATAGGTTAACGCCGTGAAGAAACGCAACCCAGTGTAATTGAACTAGTAATCTAGTCTACCGGTAATGGAGCTTATCCATTTTAGACGAAATCTTCAGAGATTAGGTGCCCTCAAATATATATAATATAGTATACACCAAAGTACCCCCTTTAGTCGTTTAGTAAAAGCGCACAAAGAAGCTTCAAGACATGACAGATTTGCGAGTAGGCTTTTCCGCATTGATTCAAAAATTACTTAACCCACATTCCAATCGATTACAGATTTGCATCTTTTTAGTCAGTCTTCTTGCGGTTGATGCATTTGGCGAAAGGAGAACCGACTACGATGAACCAGAACAAGGTGGTCGATCATTTTTTTTTCTTGGCGGACTATTTCGAAGAATCAGATCTCGTTGGCAAAATCCGAACTTACCACCTTCACCGTATGGCGGGGGACCTATATTTGCAGGATATTACGGGTGTGGCTATTATAATTGCCGACCACCTGTTACACAGTATCAAGTTGTTCAGCCAATGCCGGCGATTCAACATCTTCAAGCTGTCCAACCTGTTGTTGTCCAGCAAGCAGAAGTGTACCAATCGAACGCACCTGTTCAAGCAGTGGCAGTAGCTCAAGTAAATCCTGCTCCAGTGTATCCTGTTGCGGCACCACCAGCACCGCCGCCTCCACCGCAGCCTCCACAGGTTCAATACCCAACTCAAATGGCTTATGGTAGTCCACAACCATATCAGCCATATCCAGTGTATCCTGCCTATGCACCAACGGTTCCTGGACAGATTTATCAAAACGCCGGTTGCCCATACCCGGGCTATATCTGCGGGAGGAAGAGCTAAACGGGTCCAAGCTTTTTTTTTAACAATTTGTTCTTTTTTGTAACAAGACATTTTGAATATATTTTTAGTTTATTTTTATACTTGTGTGACTTTGTGGCTTTTGTGGAAAATGCGATCAAAATTTGGATAAGACGCAACTGCAATAATGGAAGACCCACAAACCTGAGATAAGACTGTCTCTGATCCATCAGATGCCTTTCAGACTACTCGATGAATCAGTTCCTCCTACAAGCAGAACCAAACTTCGCTCGCAAGATTTTTATTTTTTAGGATTTTCGAAGGATTTTTGCAATTGTCTTTATCATCGTGCAGAATTTGAGTGTTAAAGACAAGACTGATTCTACATACTCACCGTTTTGAAGAACAATAATTTTGTCCTTCATGTAAACCAGTCGTTGTCAAGGATTTGTGTTCAAAGTCGTTGCACTGTCTGCTATTCTATTTCAAAGCATAGGCGGTGAAAACTTCAAATCATCATGGCTGCGTATCGTGTGTATTGTAATAAGCTGCTTATCCTGCATGGATCGAAGTAAGAATGCTGTAGTAGTTTGGTTTAATTCGCAGAGGTTAAATATTTTCCTTGATAAATGTTCAAATATTTGAGAGGCAGCTTAGTTGGTAATATTAGGTGAATTTAACATGGCTTGTTAATCTTATGCTTATGTTAGATTCGTACCCATACATGGAATAACCTCTTTTGTCAATGGGATCTCAAGACCAATTGCATGTACCTATCTTGACCATGAAAAACTCCATGGTTCGCAGTACAGACGGTTGAACTCCGATCATTCTACTGAGAATGGAATAAGTGTCTCTTTTTAAACAAAGAATAGATGTTGCAAGACTTCAGTCGATACAACCAAAGCCTTCGACGTCGTAGATCATAGAATTCTTTTTAAAAAATTGGATTTTGTTGGCCTCCGACATTGTGTGTTTCTTCCCACAAGGCACCATTCTGTGGCCAGTCTTGTTTTAATTAAACATTTCATTTCAACATTCATTTACATCGAATTTGGTTTGTTTGAAATAAACTAAGCTTACGTGCTTAAGCCTTATCACAGAATCGTCTTCTAATATTTCAACAGAGTGGACTGAAAATATTGGTCGCAACACGTCAAGTTATATTTTAACAAATAACTGAATAAATATGTAAAAAATAAGGAGACGAAAATCCAACAAATTAAAATTAAATGATTCTTCAAACCTTTTGCTTCTTAATGACAGTTTTTGACATTTGTTAAAATAATCGATTTGAATATAAAATTTATCCGGCCATCTCTTGGGCTAAGCGTACGATTTCATGCATGGTTTGTGTACAAAATAAAGAAGGAAATTGGTGTGAGTATGAACTAGTGATTTTAGTCTTTACTATTTGCAGTTATAAGCTTTAAGGTACATAACCTCCCAAACTGTCTCGATGCTAACTGTCTTATGTGCATGTACTTGCCGTTGCAGGAGAATAACTTGTGTCTAAAATCCAATCCGGCATGCATTCGGAAGTCCTTGAATGGCATTTTTTCTCCATCAAGAATTTTTGAATTAATGGCCACGTTCCATACATTTACTGCTAAAATCCAAATCTGCTATATGGTTACTAACAACTAACACCACGCTAAATGATGACTGTGACAAGATGGGTTTTACTTTATGAGTAACACTGTCACTTACAATGCTTGTTTAATGCAGCACTGAAAGTGTTAACAAATGTGAGGGCACACAAGACTAAAGACTAATGCTAGGATTCCATGATTGACAAAAAAGCGTAAATTTAGCGTCAATTGTTTTACAAAATTCACGTATGATGCAGACGTTCGAGACTCCAATCACTGGTTGACGTAATTGAGTTGTCGGTTGCCGGCTATGCCTTAAAAAGTTCGTTTAAACGAATGACGCAATCGCGTACATTTTGGTTGACGGAAACTGGGGATGATCTGGGGGACAATTAAATTGACTTAGATTGACGTTAAAAAACTGTGGCCTTTATACTACTGATGTCGATCGAACCTCAAAAAACGTAAATATTGACGCAAGTCGTCAATCGTGTAATCCTAGCCTTACGACGAAAGACTAAAGACTAAAGACTAAAGACTAAAGACTAAAGACTAAAGACTAAGGACTAAAGACTAAAGACTAAAGACTAAAGACTAAAGACTAAAGACTAAAGACTAAAGACTAAAGACTAAAGACTAAAGACTAAAGACTAAAGACTAAAGACTAAAGACTAAAGACTAAAGACTAAAGACTAAAGACTAAAGACTAAAGACCAAAAACTTAAGACTAAAGACTAAAGACTAAAGACTAAAGACTAAAGACTAAAGACTAAAGACTAAGGACTAAAGACTAAAGACTAAAGACTAAAGACTAAAGACTAAAGACTAAAGACTAAAGACTAAAGACTAAAGACTAAAGACTAAAGACTAAAGACTAAAGACTAAAGACTAAAGACTAAAGACTAAAGACTAAAGACTAAAGACTAAAGACTAAAGACTAAAGACTAAAGACTAAAGACTAAAGACTAAAGACTAAAGACTAAAGACTAAAGACTAAAGACTAAAGACTAAAGACTAAAGACTAAAGACTAAAGACTAAAGACTAAAGACTAAAGACTAAAGACTAAAGACTAAAGACTAAAGACTAAAGACTAAAGACTAAAGACTAAACACGTAACACAACATTCAAATCCTTACTAACTGTTATGGGTATTAAGCTGGTGCCGAAGTTATAAGAGGAATATTTCAATGAGGGTAATCTAAGGGCTTTTCATACACCTTCACACTTCTAGATGTCAAAATTTTGACTTTGGCTTGCAAGTTTATCATGAATTAGGTCGCCTTCGCTGTAACTCTTCACTGGCTTCACACCGAATTCTGGGACATTTTAAACGTGAATTCTTTTTAGAGGAATAGGAGCTACAACTGTATTGCCGATGGGCCAAATCTGTTCATTATATTAAGGTCGCATTTTTCATCAAGATTCGGGCGAACTAAGAAGATGAAGCTTAATGATCAAACTTGGCTATCGGAAGATGATCCTGATTCATACCCATAAAGTGTTCCATGAAATGACCCAAATTGCATTTTAGAGACTACATTGGCGGTATTACTCTACCGATTATTGATGGAGAAAATCAGAAATATTGAAGATATAAATTTAAAGGGTGGCGCATAAGAAACCTGAAGATTTATTTGAAGAATATAATTTTTCTTTTTGATTTTATTTTACGTTGATCATTTGTTTTAAACTCATGAACTTAATTAGTCTGAAAAGGTGTAACTCCCTAAAAATTTTTAGCAAATACCACCTAGACACCTACCGCCTCATTGCTTGATCCCGAACAATGTTCACATCATTTCGATCAAAACGAGGTCTTCCAGCACGCGGAAGATCACAGAAAATCCCTTGTTACTGAAAACGCTGGACGGCTAATTGTTGGAGCTCTGGGAGCATATCGAACATGAAAGAAATTTGGAATGACGTAGCAAAGCTCATTGTATTTATCCCAGAAGAAAAAGATATCACCAGTCAATACTACTCTGGGAAGTAGCTCTTCCCTACCTCTTGTTCTCTTAACACCAGCATTTCTCTCGGGCACATTTGTTGAATTCCCAAAAAACCAATTCACACAGCTTCATTTGAAAACTTTGACAGATCAATCCGGTCTCAAGCAAAAAAGCGAACTAAAAAATGTGAAAATAATTATTAAAAAAAAAAAACACGAAATATGATTTCTAGGAACACCTGCTGGCAATAAAGCATACAAAAGTTATCTTTGCCGATTGTTTGAATTTCTTCTCCTCCTTCGAACAATTGCACTTCAGAAAGTTTTGTTCTTGTAGATAGTTCGTTTTTTTTACACCTCTTGACCAGTCGGGGGCATTCACCATGACGAGAGATACTTTAATAGATTTCTGTGAACCATTACAGGAAATGGGTGAACTTGGTGGGATGGCACACAACCTTTTTCACAAGTCCTAAATAAACACTGGACAGACAAGAAAACAATTCGCTTTTAATTGGAAAAAAGGAATTCGTCGTCACACACACTTTTACTCCTGACCATGACTATGGCTTGCCATCGCCACCCTATCGGCCGTGGCTAACTTCACTAAACTGAATGGATGATGAGCAAGTGGCAATGGGTGGGTGGATGATTGTTTTGATTTCATCATAACCAAGTGCCGGAGAGAAAGATACATAGATATTCTCGATGTGATCCCCTGAGGGCCAGTGAATGGATGGACAACAAGGATATCTTCATGAGACCAATCGAGAGATGGAGCGACGTTTTAGTTTCTTCGGTGTTCCTCTGTAATAATAGACCTTTGGGTGAAAGAACACACAAGACTTTGCTAAACAGGAAACGTAGAAATGTGGTAGAAGCGTGCGAGTGAAGTTATGGTCAGAAAATTGAAAGATAGTCAAATGAGGCGGTATGCAATGAGTCAAAATTCATTCTGATGAAGAATATCGATAAAAAATGAATATGGTGTTATTTCAGTATGTCAAATGAAAGTAATCACTTTTGTCAGTTGCTTAGTTTGTCCGTTCAGATATAAATTTTGTCCAATGGTAAGCAATCTATTGAAATCTGGCCACAAGGAACTATCGAACTGTTATTATATACGAGAAATAGCAAGATCCCTAAGCTGAAGCCTTCCTTAGCGCGGAATGCCGACTACGAACCTCTCGACTGAGGCCTATCATCTCGCAATCAATTTGACTCCAAATTCTTCAGTTAATATGACGTAACTATTGCAATAATTCTTTCAAATAACTTGGAAGAGACCTCAATACTTGAAAAGGACTCAATACTCCTGCGGACTACCAAACACTCGAATTGTTTTTCATAAGATGCAAACCAACAAGATACAGGACGCTTTAGTGAACATTTTGCTTTAAAGACCGCCCTAGTCTTGCCATTAAATACTTTCTTTGCTTCTTCCGCTTTGTCTTAATACCCAAAAAAGACTGACTTCTTCTTCACACATATTGCTGTGACATAACGACATGTTTGATTTTTATGTGATTTCGAAAACCGGCCTCATTACAACATTTCCAGATGGGAAGTTAAAAAACATTTTTTAATCGCGAAATTTACGAGAGCTTTGGCCCATGGTTTTCCAACCTGTTTTTTCAGCAAATATGATTTTGACCCCAAATGATGTTAACCAATACGCTATTTAATTGGATTAAATTCGAAACATAAAAACACAAAATCAAAAATCATCTTTTTCGAAATTTTCGTCCATTATGTTCAGACCCGTTTTTTTTTCAAAAATCTGAGTTTGGCCATCACGGTGAAGTTGCAAAACAAAATCCAACCACAACTCTAAAACAGAGTCCGGCAGTCAGTGTTGCAGACGTCATCGGATTGTTAACCGAAAGACAGATAATTTCAAGCCACTAGTGTACTGAGAGGCGAAATTCCATCCAATCATTTTGCTATCCTTGGAAGATTAAATAATTCCTTGCGCAAGCAGGAAGTTAGTATCACATTCCATATCGACAGTGATGGGTGTTCGATCGAGTTCGCGATTTGCTCCCTGTGAGTACGTGTAACACGATGTTTGAATAAGGACAAGTAAAGATTTATAGTCTTCACATTTTTGCTGGGTTACCATTCTGAAAATACCAAGGTTTGTCCTCGAAACATCGATCAAGGAGAATTGAAACTGGAACTTCAAAATATAAAATGGATAAGCTCAATGCAACAGTTGACTTGGCGAATATGTTCCTAAAACAGTTTCAAGCATCGAAAGATAATCTTTACAACATATTTCTAGAAGTTTTGAGATCAACAGTATTGATTCAATTATCGTCTGAATGCGTAGATTGACGGCCAAATTGGTGCAGGAATGAGGTGGATTTTTGTCGAAGATGAGTTTGAAACATATTTTATACCCAAAGTCTTTTATTTCAATTTTTATTATGTCTTTAATCTATTTAATCTTGTTGAAAAAAAGAATTTGATTTGATTTTGAATCTCTATGGGAACTCATAAACGGCAGTGAATGTATTTGTATACATATTTATTTTTTGTATGAATTATTTTTTTTATAAAATTAATGTTTATTTTAATTGAACAAGCGGAATTTAAATAAGAGAGGAGATTCTGAAAAATCTCCTAAAAAGAAATTTAAATGTTTGGAAATAGTTTTTGAACCATGTTGACCGATTTCAAGGAGTCTTGTCTCTTGATTTGGCTTTAATTTTTCTTGCAAGAAAAAATCTACTTACTTTAAAATATGCCTGCTGTTCAATCCCAAAAGAATAGATTTTGTAGGTCTATTCAAAATATCATATTTTCGTACACATTTCAAGCGAATGTATCGAAATTTGCATGAACTCCAAGGAAGAACATTTGAATGATGTGGTATTCCATTTAAAAAAGCAAAAAAAATATACTCAAATAGAAATTTTATCAAATTCTTAATTATATGTGAGTTTTATTTAAATTAACTTTAAACGTTAACTAATTCATAACACATTAAATAAAAGTTTTAATAAGTTCGTCACCTTCGCATTCTGTAACTTTACACGTTTCGCCATTTTGTGGATAACCAATCGCCAAGTCCTACAAATATCAATTCAATAACAACATTTTTATTTAAAATGTGAACACTTACCGTTACAAGGAGAACCCCCAATAAAAGTATCGCAAATCGTACGAGTTTATTCATTTTGCAAAATTATTAAAGTCGTCATATGAACCTAACCTTTTATACAGCTTAAAAGCAGCCATGGTTCGTAAGTAATTTCAGTTTTTAATGACAAAATTAGTTCCCTTCTGCGAATCCAAACTTGTTAAAGCTTCGTTTTCGAAATTACACGCTTCGACACATGCAACCCACTGTCACCGTCAGTTATTTACTTAACCTGATAATATTCTAAACGACAACCGCGTAGTGACTTTCGTCATCGCGTACTTAAACAAACTGCGTGTCAATGTAAACTAGGTGTTGTGACCGATTACAAAAGTGCAATTCATTTAGATACCCAATAACGTAAGCGATAAGACAGGCGGCTCTTAATTCGCAATTTATAACATTGAAACGAATACAGTGTGAAAAAATGCCGTAGACTAATATTCTCATTTACAAATTGTGTAATGTTATATGTGGTTAGTTAGGCTGCCCGCTTACAGGCAGCAGCTTCTAAAGGTAAGTTAATACCTCAAAAAACACTTCTAGTGACGTTTTCTTCCTTTTCATCTTCTTTATATAAAGAATGCTTCTGTAAGTGTGTTAGTCACTGAACTTTTTCAAAACGGCTGCACCAATTTCAATGAAATTTTTTGTGTGTGTTTGAGAAACACCTTTAATGGTTTAGGTTCATTTATCAATATTTTTTCATGAATAATTGACCGATGAACAATCTGAGAGTTCAATAATTTAATTTTCTGAGAGTAATAAATAAAGTTGTTCTTGGCGCTGTTTTTTTTAATTTTTCGACGTGTAAAAAACAATTGTAAATTTTGTTTGGAAATAAGACGAGATTTTTCCATAATTCGAAAGCCGGCAAAAGGTTGATGGTCATAATTTTCAGAAAAATTTTATTTCACTGCATTCGAATTTTTTTTAAATGGACATCCTCACGATGGCAATTAGTTTTTAGGGTTTCATATTTTACAATAAAATTGGCTTAATCGCAGAGTATCCTGAGAAAATGAAACAATTACACTTTTTGGAAAATTAAAGCGATGTTGGTAAAAAAATATGTGTCGCAAATACCGCAGGATGTTTTGAAATTATCACCTAAGAGACCTAATATCAATGTAATTAAAAAGTCAAGAAAAAATCGGAAGATCGGCGGATGACACTTCATTTTAGCGTGGAGTGGCAATCAAAAGGAAGTTTTACAAAAAATTATATATTCAATCCTTAGACGACTGCAAGAGGTAATTGCTGCGAAAGGGAGAAATACAACATAACATCTAGTTGTAATAATTGTAAAAGAATAACTCGTTTACATATCAAATATAATTTTTACTGGATTTAGAGACATTATCAGAATCGTGTGTATCCGAATAATTATATTATAAAAATGTAAACCCATTCTTATGTTTGAAGATAAACAGGAGACCTTTTAAAATCAGAAGGAATTACAGAATAACGTGTCCGAATAATTGTGTTAATGACTGTATAGTTATATTATTATATTATATACATTGTAGCAAATCTTTCAAAAAATCGTTTTGGAAAATGCTGGAAAACAAGAACATTGAAAATGACATTTTGAGCGTTTGTTCTTCAGTGAAAAATCGTCCGGTAATAGTCTTACGTTGAAGGCAGAAAAGGATTCAATCTTGCATACCATCGGAAGTAGTAAAATCCAAAAATAATAACAAATTTTATCTGGAATTTCGATTTTCGTTTTAAATTTAGTATATTTTTCCGTTTTCTCTGAATGTGTCGACCGGAATTAAAAAACATTTTCATTGGCTCTAGGTAAGCCTCCTAATAAGTCTCGTTTGCAACCTTTTTCTACGTGATTTTCGGATATTTTCAAAAATGATTTGGTGCTTTCGACTTATGCGGTTGCAACAAGAAGTGTAGTAAAAACAATCTTGATATCGCATCTTTTGTCAAATTTTCCAGGAAGTCATCTCATAAACGTTATCCCTGTGCTGATTTTTGTTATAATGCACACAAATTAATAGAAACAAGGCCTTGTGTTATCCCTTAAAAAACGTTGAACGTTGAAAACCATTTGAGAACGACCTAAGAGAGAGGAGTAAATTTACTTGAAGGCCGAATTTTTAAAATTTACAATTTTCAAAAAGAAACCTTTTTCAGGTCTTTGATGACTACGAGTATTCATTGTTCTTGGTCAATTTTTATTCGTGAAATTTTAAAAACTGACACAGCCCTTAGATACTGTTGGTTTAATCTGAATTCAAGATAAAATCACGCAACTGGTTCTAGCTCCCAAGCAAGCTATCTAGTTCACATCAATCTTGGGGAGCATACGAGTTGTACATTTTCTAAAATTAAGACTTCACCAAAAGCTTGAAAGAACTCAAAAAGTCGATGCACTTTGAATTATATTCAGATAACATGCCTCTTTTATATTTTAGATACAAAGAGAAGTAAAGGAGGGTTTCAAAGTAAAATTAATCCAGAATTCAAGGAATTTATTATAAAAACCGAATAAATAAACAAAAATATACAAATTAAATATGTTCGCCCGTGGCTCTAAAAAAGGCTTGTAGCCTTCTATTTATGAGTAAAACTAGATTTTTTTTAACATTGGGTGGTTTATAGACCAATAAATTCTGTAGGGCGTTTTTCAAGCAATTTTTGCTAAGTTTTGACTTAATTTTTTTCTCCATGTGCGTCCTCAAGTGGTCTATAGGATTTAGATCTGCGTGAGCAACCATTCCCGTACAATAAACGATGCGTGCAAAGCAATAATAGTTGCTTTCCTGTTCATATTACCTCAAAGAATACTGCCTCTACCACGTTTACAGTGCCATTTACATTTGTCGGACTAAAAGTTGTATTTTGTCTCCTCCAAACAAATTGGCGTCCATCAGACCCAGATATGTTAAATTTTGACTCGTTGGTGAAAATTACCGAGTTTTAGAATTCTATAGGTTGACGGACATATATTTGGGTATATTACAGGCGTTTTCTAATGTTTTTTGCGAATGAAAGGGGACAATTGCATTTTTCTTGGGGTCCTTAGCAAAGTCTTGTGCAGAAATCTGGGATCGTTAACTTCAAATCGAACATTTTTTGTTATGTTTTAGAAGTCGCAATTTGGGTCGTTCACTACAAATAGGTCTTTGGGAGAAACCATTTCTGTTAAACACTTGGATGACAAACACTATGGATCTACAATAAGTTCTTTTACAATTTTAGAAATTTCTCTCACACTTTATTTTTCTTTCTAAAACTTCATTATCAGTTTCTATGTGTCAAAGGGTGTTTGGTTTTTCTTCATATTTTTAAACATTTAATAGTGAAAACAATTGATATTAAAACACGAAAAAGAGTCAATTGAAAGAATAAGGGACTTTCCAAGTTTTTTTTTTTTATTTGTTAATTTTTTTTAGATCAAAAGTTTTTACAATAATGAACATTTGACAGAGATACATCCTGGTTGCCTTACTACTGTAATAATTGTTATAAAGACTTAAACATTTTTATGACAGATTTATATCTTTAGTAAATATTTTAAAGCAAAATCCACTAAAAACTTTCAATTCATCTAATTTATGTGCCCAGTCTACCTTAAGGGAAGAGAGAAGAGTCTTCATTTTCATGACTGGAACAAGACAGGATCACAGAGATTAATAATAATAAATAAGTAAATAGAAAATATATAAAATAAATAGTAAGTAAATAAATAAATAGTTTAATAATTATATGAATATTGCATCGTAAGGGGTTGCGGTTCCAATAACAATGTGTAGTTCATCTGTTGAGAAAAGCCAAGGCAGACTTACGATAATTTTCAGTGTCTTGTTTTGTACAGTTTGAATACGTCTAAATTTAAGTTAACTTTAAGCCCAATGGCTTTATATTAAGTCTACAATATTTCATTTTCGACCAATTGTTTATTTTAAAATAACATAAAATTTTTTATAGAACGGAAGGAATTAAAACAATTCGGAATATTTAAGGAACTTAGTTTCACTTGCAGTGTGCATGACTTCAAGAATATGGCATACAGTTTTTTTTTTGGTTCACTGTACAAGAAAAAAAAATCCAATCGGCGATCAAGAAGGGAATGTGACATAACAAATTCCTCGAAAGAACAAGTTCCATTTATGCCGTTGCAAGACTGTATAAAATACAAAAAGGCACCTAAAAACTGAATGTGGCAAAAAAGGGCTTTGAGTGCTGAAGTCAAGCTTAAAATTTTAGGGCATATCAAAAAAGGACAAAGTCATCGGTTAGGTCCAAACACAGAAGAAGTATCTGTAAGGCACGATATTGAGCACCGATTCTGCCGAGACAAAAATAGGCTGGTCAATGATGGATTTCTTGAAGCGGCATCCAGATTAATCTATCCGCCATCAGAAGTTGTCTCCCAAACACGGGCAGTGATACTGAATCCAAGCGAGGTCAAAAATTATTTTGGTTTTTGAAAAAGGTTCTTCCAAAAAAATAAGCTTTCGCAGATGAGATCAGATGAGATCAGAAAAAACTGCTGTCGTCTCGTCATCTTCAGACGTCGAAAATCTGTCTCTTTGTGATGAATCTAATAGTCCTGAGAAAGATGACTAGTTGCAGAGTATTTTTTAGCCTACATTTTTTTAGTTTTAAAATATTCAAAAGACTTTACGCGCTCAAAGTCGCATCGCCTTCATCTCCTTGTCATTCGTCACCACTTGATCCTATCAAGTATAAATCGACACACCTCTCGTAATAAGAAACCATTCTCTGCTCTTAAACCAAGTGCTCACATTTTAAATAAATTAACCTTTCCACTCCACTAGGCTTGCTATGATGAAGCGCCTATGAAAAACCACCACCGTCCCTCTGGTCTTGTGAAGAGTTTCATAAATTCACCAACTCACGTTCCGACAATATTTCTTTATTAAAAAACATTCACTTGCTCTTCACCCCGACGACTTTCGGTCTCTTTCCGTTGGGCACATTACGCTCCACATCTGACAAGAATTATCGCACTTTACCCGGTTTTAACCCGGCTACGTATGAATTATGACAGCCACGAGTACACCCCAAACGTTAGCCTCTCCCACAGGTGACACAAAACATTATAACTGTAATGTTTTCTAAAGTATAAACCTCCCAATCCAGCCACGAGGACGATTTAAATTTTCACTTCACGCCTTCAATACACAACACCGAAGACTGGGGCGCAAGGGGGCACCACAAAGTGCTTTGTTTATCCTCGCCGGGCCTGAGATATGATGGCTGGAAGGATACGTGCCAATAAATTTCCGCACGTTTTTATTATAATTTTGAAAACGTACAAGAACTGTCACGACGATAATAATAAGGCGGACTGTGTAAGTTTCAACTGAAGTGAAACAGGGGTTGAAAAATTAACAAAAAAAAAAAAACAAGAGCAGAAGGATGAGGAAAGTCTGCAATGAATCTCATGCATGGCCATCTGCAGATGCACAGCCAGTGTGTGTCCGATTTTTGTTTGCTTATCAAATTGTAATTGATTGACTCCGTACGGTAAAAATTCATCAGTGAAAGAGGCGACAAGCCGACAATTTCCGACTTCCGTTGAGGACACCAATAACCATGTGTGAGGATTCATCCTTCGTATCGAGCGACGATGCAAAATTCTGATGAATGGTCAAACAGAGCCGTGTGTGCATTGGAGTCAAGTGAATCGATGTCATATTGTGTAAACAAGGCTTTGTGCTGGACACAAGTCGCATCGATTAATGGAGACACCTGTTGTGGCTGAAAAGGAGACGGGCCGCCAATGCCAACGAATGGAAAAAGTCATCGATGAAAAATTTATAATTCAATTATCTTATTTGATGACAAAACAAAAACAATGATGCTGCCTGGACGGACTTAAAGGTTCCTGTTTTCCTAGGAACTCTCGTGTTGACACGATGATGACAACTATTTCAGCCCACATACCGACGGAATGAAAAACTAAAAGGACGTCAGGAAAAAGTGTGCCCACACTACGCTTGGGTATAAAACTCATCACCAGACATCAGGACACGATAACAAACGGCACCAGCAAGCAGTCTGTTGGATTTACGAGTGTGAGGCAATATCCAGATTTATTTTATTCTCTTATCTATTTTTTATGCCCAAACGAACAACAAGGAACAGGATAATAAGGACAATAGCTTTATTATACGCATTACTTTTATGGATTTAATTTCCAATGTCCTGCTGTCGGCGCGCAGGACATTGGTTTCAGTCGTGATGGGTGGCAACCGATGGAGTGGTGGACAATGTCCTTTCTAATTTTCTTGAATGTTCTACAATGTCCGAGTGTGGAACTGTTTCCTCGATCTTGGGTTGGACGATTGTGCGAAGAGGACATGATTTTTACACAATTGTCAGCATTTTTGCTCTTTGTGGTGTCGGTCGGTTGTACGTTTTTATGGTTATCCCTGAAGTTAGGAATTAAACGGAAATGTCCACCCATGAAGATGCATGGTGAGTATATTTGTAGGCGGACGTTAACATAATTTATGTGGTTACATGCGGATGCCGACAGAGGAGTGATAGTTTCGCTTGAATACGTACTCGGGATATGATGATACTCGTAGTTTGGTTTCAGTAGATTATGGTGTGGATTTGTTATATGGGGTTCTGAAAAAAGGGATGTTCGTTTAGAGGCAGATAACGCTGTGAAAGTATTTGAAGGAACATCAAGGAGGATACAGCTTTTAGATTGGTTGGTACTAATTTTAATAAGAGATTGTTAAGTTGACAGGGACTGTCGAATTATAGAAATATGTATTCCCTTTGTCATTTGGCTCGTTAAAAATTAGCAGTGGATCGATTTGAATTTTCAAAGACTTATGCAACTGTTCGGGAAAATGTAAAGTCGAAACCTTTGAGGGACATAACGAGTCTTGCGAAGATTTCTGTCGAAAAAACAGTGAAAAAGCAAATGCAGAAAAACACACATTCATAAAACTTCATAATTTTATTACCCGACTGTGCCACAAGGAGGTTAATGTTTTTCGAGGGTATGAATGTATAATTCTTTGGCACGCTCTGTAGCCTAAACTGTAAGAGTGACACCGGGTAATACAATATTATAAAAATTAAATTTACTGATTTTTATGCGCCACAGTTTATGTATTAAAAAGCTTTTTTCTTTTTCAAAAACTATCAAGTATCAAAACAAAGGGTTCTAGGACTACCGGTTTAAAATGTCGTTTTTTGTTTTTTCAAAAATCAATGCTTTAATGAGGAAAAAAGATATAAATTCAATATTCAAAGTATTGCCCATCGCTAGCCACACATTTTTCCCATTTTTCTGGCAATTCATGGATACCCGTTCTGGAAAATACGACCGGTTTGGGCGCAATCCACGAATCGATCCATTTTTTAACATCATCGAAATGAAGGAATTGCTGGTCAGTCAGGGCATGTTGCGTCGATCGGAAGAGATAGTAATCGGATGGCGCAAGGTCTGGACTATCCCATTTGAGTGTTTGAAGGTAAGTTTTGACGACATTTGCAACATGTGGCCAAGCATTGTCATGTTGCAAAATAACTTTATCGTGTTTTGCGAATGTTTCCGGCCGTTTTTCCTTCAGTGCTCGGCTCAAACGCATCAATTGTCGTCGGTAGACCTCGCCTGTGATTGTTTCATTCGGTAGCTCATAATACACAACACCCTTCTGATCCCACCAAATGCACAGCATAATCTTCAGGCCATGAATATTCTGAACGGCCGTCGATGTTGAGGCATGTCCATGTCCATCACCAGTGACGATTCGACGCAAAAAAGACTTCTTTTTGTGGCGTTCAAGCAGCATTTCGGACATGCAAAATCGGCGTTCGACGTCTCGTGGCCTGAGTAAGCTTCGGTAAGTAATTAATGCGCTTCGGTTGCTTTTTTCTTTAAATGAAATAGCCATATTAAAACTTCCTGCAAAGGTTGTTTTCATGGCACGAATGTAGACATTTTACGGCTTTACAAAAACTTGTGTATTTTCACTAATGACCAATAACCTAGACTGAAATAATTAGACAATGACATGAAGTTTCTGATGTGACAGCTGTCATGGTCAAAATTCACCTCAGAGTAATAGATATGAAGTTGTCTGCAATAACGATATTTTCAACCGGTAGTCCTATTAGATTGCAAAAATGTATGGAACTTGTATGTTTACGTGTAATTCGAAATCAAAAATGTTAAAAAAAAACAATAAAATATTGAACATAAGTTATATTTATATGTGGAAAAGAGATATAACAATATTGTATTACTTATTATAAATGCATATCAGCCAGGGCAACAAATTGCAGTTGTTAATTCCAGTGCACCGTCTGATATACTTGAAGGATGCTTTCCTACGTTATCAACTTGGATTGATTTTTTTCATCTTAAGAAAAAGGAATTGTTACTTGTCAAACAAATGTAGCTCCGCAGTAGCGGAAGTAAACTTAAATGATACTTATTATTTATTCGGATCTCATTCCAGACGACCCAAAGGATACGTTGCACGTATAAGAGGTGCTTCAATGTTAATGACATCAATTACATTGTCAGCATCTAATAGTAAAAGTAATAGTAGTACTTTAGGTAAGACGACAACAAGATATGCAATTAAGTAAAGTTGTCTCACAAATATTTGCAAAACGTCAAGCGTATGAAGCTCATAGTCGAGTTAAAACATAAGATGCATTGACTATCAGAACAACCATCGATTCTATAACAAAACTATTAAATCGACCTTATGAACAAAATTCTTTGAATGAGCTTTAAGGCTTACGGGAATTGAATCCACGAACTGATGACTTAGAGCCTTAAAGTGAACACAAGGACACTTACATAAGATTGAGTTTTATTTTAATATAAAGCTTGAAAACCTATTTGTTACCTTACCTAACGTAAGTGGAAATTGATTAACGTATGATTAATTTAAATGATTAATTTATTTACTACGAAAACTAAATAAATAAAAATATTATTGAAAAAAAAACCTGACTGCGGGAATAGGTTCCAGGTACTTGAGGCGTACTTCATATGCATCCCCTTCCGCAGTGAAAAGACGATGTACGTCGTCGAAGTCTATACAACTGGAGCCACTAAACAATTACAGGGTTCGAGACACTTTTTCGAAACTTACGGTTGGGCTTGGACGAGATTTATTTTTTCAGAGAACCTACTGTTCAACTCGTGGGGTCGGAATAAGGTTAGGTATAGACAAGCCTTGGACCGAGAAACCATTAACTCTTAACTGAAATTCGTGTATGAGAGTCGCAATGTTGGATATAGTACGGACATAACGATTTCTAAAGACAAAGCGAAGTTGAAGGAGTAGTATTGTTAAAATTATAGTAGATCTTACTCAACCCAACATTCGAACCGTGTCGAACGCAGAAATGGACAAGACCATAAAATCAGCGATGTAGATAATTGACGAGACCTTAGCTCTTGAATAGATGTTTTATTAACAAATAAATCTCGGAGGTAAGGACATTGAACCCAGAGCTCAAAAATCTACAGCAATTATATTATTCAGCGGAACAACTGGTCTTGTTAAGGCTAGCACCGTAGCATTTTCAAAAATTTGTTTGTGTGTGATATGCCTTGCCATTTGCGCATGAGCATTCCATTTGAAGATAAAAAAATGATTACCGTTCGGATATATAAGTTAACACTTCTGATTAATAGAAGCTGAACAGTCTCATTAGCTTCATATTCATTAGCGCAGCCTTTACAGATATCACCACTTCGTGAGCATTCGCGTGTCTATTTATCAAGGACCAATTATTGATGTTCGTTGTTTTAATTAAGTACAGGCTATGGTGTATCTACTTTTAATAAATTTGAAATTCGAGGCTTAAAAGAGTTGTTTGCCTCGAAGATCGGCTCTGTCTTACCATGTCATCCTTTGATCATTTCGCTTAGATATTCCTTTGTCTCAATATCCAAAGTATTTGACTTCGTCATCACTCATAAGGATAACTCTTGTTACTTCTTTACTTTAAAACAGATTGTATAGATTTTCGTCTGGGAAACAACGCATGTTTCCCCTTATCTAACCAACTCAAGCCCTTTTTTTAAATCTCTCCAAATTCAACACAAACTCATTTTTGGCCGATATCTGGAGACAAAATGGTCCAAAAGTACATAGTTTAAGTCGAGAGGTTTCTTCCACCTCCTCCTTCCGGTGAAATATTCGGCATAGAATCTTTTTCTTTCTGGTAAAAAGATGGCTTCGAGAGAATCAAATTCAGTTCGGTTTCTTTTAGCCGATTTCGATAGTTCTTTCCAGGCCAATTTGGATAGATCGTTAATATCTATATAATTTTCTGTAAAGACCTTTGGTTTGGTTCCTAATAAGAAACCAAAACAGTGGTAAACAAACTTTACCTTCGGATGTTGTGAAGTGTAATTTTATCCATGTTTTTTAACTTTGTTATATTGCTTTCTTCGCGAAATCAATTGGCCAATATTTGTAGGTTCTCCAATGAGTTTCTTATTCCCGATGTAATTTAATGATAAAAAACGTAAAGCTACAGCAGACCTTGGAGGCTTAGATATTTTTCAGATAATAATACAGATGAATAGAAATTTGAAGTTTTTTGAAAAAAAAGCTGGTGGCTTCACAACTGTCTATGGATGTTTTCATGCGTCAGTGTTGCAGACGTCATTCGGACTCACATTTCTGAAATAATTTTCCAAAATCTGCCGAGGAAACATTTAGGAATTTAGGAATCGAGAAAGAGGCGCCTTAAAATATGAAAAAGCCTCAACTTAATCCTATTTTGGAGGAACTCGACTAACAAGTTCGTTAAACAATGTCGAGCATCGAGGCATAACATTAGAGAAATACTTCGAGTAGTCTTGAGACTAAGAGCATTGAAAACATTAAGAAGTGGACCGATTGAATGTCGAACAAATTGGTGCAAATATGAGGTGGATTTTCGAAGGAAATGACGACGAATAATTCTTATAACCAAGGTTTTTTAATTGCAATGCTTAATTAATTAAGTTGATTGGCATAATAAACATAAACATAATGTTGATGAAACTATTTGAATAAATTTTGACATTTAAATTGAAAAAAAAAACTATTTACACGAATTTATCCGGAATATTTCGATCGACAATGTTTTTATTTGAAATTTGAAAACTATAAGTTAAATGAATTTTGAGCCACCCTATCAAATTTAGCCAAACCCTTTTCGGGTATTTATTCCGTACATACGCTTCGAATGAAACAAATTGTGGCTTTGCAAGATGAAGAAATGTGCACAAATAGACATCTTTCTAAAAATGTGAATTCCGAAAACCGTACCGATTCAAAGAACTTCTTGATGGGATAATAATAATAATAATAATTTGTAAGGAAAAATCACAAATCTTCTCGTATTTACTCGCATGATAACCTTGAAAACTTATTCTTTCACAGCAATTTATTTCAAAACTATCAAAGGCACTTATAAGCTTTAAAACGTGCTTTCAAAGAACTGCTTGAAAATAATTTTGGTTCTTTGACTTCTAATTCTTAATATAAATCCAGTTTTCAAAAGTCAGCCCAGTTGCAATAATATTTCTCTTAACATTTAAGCATCATCCTTTCCCTTAACTTGTTTTCACAGCAACCAATTTGCACCTTTTTGCCATCAAATCAATGGAAACATCCTTCGGTATATCCACAACGACTCAATAAAATAATATTTTGCCATTTCTTGAAGAGCATCATCAAATCCCCCCATCCAGAATTCACCTTGGTTAAGTGGCATCGGGGGACTTAACAAAGGCGCCCAACTTTTCTTTTCATTCTATACCTTTCATCACCTTCTCTTGAATGGCTTCCACCGGCATGAAAACCAATATCATAGGATAGCTCTTTTTGGGTGAAAGCATCCCAAAAAAAGGTGTGGATTTTAAAGATAAATAAATATCTAGGTATTAAGGAGCAAATTTACTACGGATTACGGTGGGATTATGGCGGCTGACATGACTTTGACGGAATTTTATGAATGAGGCGATGGTTTCTTGAATGTGGATGATGATGAAGCACTCGAGAAGTTGAAGAAAGCGGAACTTATGAGAAGCAGCGTTTATTTTTCTTGAGAATGACATTTATTTTATTTCTTGTCTCTGTTGGTACTCCAGTGTTTCGAAGGTCCAAGCGGGACATCACTTTGTTAAATCCCACAATCTGGTAGACCTTTTGACCCAAGTCCTGTAATGAAAGTGAAAATGTTATTGAAAGTATGGGGCTTAGGAAAATAAATAGTCTCATTACCTCTCCTAATTGGTTGTTGGAAATATCAAAATTCAAAAGGGTTGTGCTTTGTATTATAAGCTGCATCATCAACTTTAATATTGAGTCCGTAATGGAACATCCACTTAAGTCGAGTTCCTTGAGATTAAGCTGCTCAATGACTGAAAATATTGCTGCCGCTCCATCGCTTTCAATTGGGTTTAATCTTAGGATTAATTTTTCCAACGACCTTCCGCGAATAACTCTACTTAAAATGTATGCACCTTCAGGAGCTTAAAAAAAAACACACACAAATTAGATTACAACGACTTAACGAGGCAAAGGATGATTTTCTTAAAATCAATGGGTTGCTATCGGGCCTTAAAATTTCAAGGCTGCCGTGGATAATTGTGTCACCCACAGTCTCGAAAGGACATCCAGAGTTCCGTTTGAGCACTTGCACTTGAACGGACAACTAAAAACACCTCAAATTAAAAATTTTCTGGTTAAAGAATGTAGAATTTTATAATGTCATTTACTATATTTTTTGGACATTCAAGCGTTATCAAAAGAATAGAGTAGTCAAAAGCTTCAAAGCAATCAAAAGACTTCTGAAGAACTTTGCTGATGCAGAAAGAGTTGCAAGGATAAAATGTGGGTGTTCGTGACTCAGTGAGTTGCAAGGCTAAAAAGTGGGTGTCCGTGACTCAGTGAGTGTCTCTCTTAGCCATTCAGGTAATCAAAACTTAAAAGTTACTTATTTTTCACAGTAACACAAGTCATTGACAATCATTCGAGAAAGTGGGAATAACTTCAGCTTTTCCTTAAGCCGGCGAACAAGAAAAGAGTTATTGTGGCCAGATTTGGAGTAAAGAATGATGTCCAACCAATTCGGAACCCTTTTCTCGGATCCCAGGTATCGCAATTTCGGTTTTGTGTGCCGTTTCTACTCCCTGCCACTTTTGCTTGATAGTTTCACTCACTAATCTATTTTTAAAAAAATTATACTAATTGGCACTGGCTGTATAGAGTTGAAGACAATTCTCAAGACATTGGCACTCAGAAACTTGTATTTTGTCCAAAAAGCTGGCTTCCACTTTCAGCCATGAGATACATTCTTGTTCCAGCAAGGTTGAGTGAGGGCCGTGTACAGTACCTTTGCAATAGGATAGGTCTCCTTGCTCTTGCCAAGGCACTTGAACACAGACAGCTTTATTAATACACTGCCATAAGTTTTGGTCAAACGAACTAGAAGCTCTGGGCCTGATGAGGGAGTAAGTAAGGTCTGTTTCAATTGTAGTATGTTCTTGCGCCCCAGTTAGTTCCGAAAGTTCGGTTTTCCATGTTAGCCCATAACGAGAAAAAAAAAAAATCTCAAATGGGTAACAAAGAAGGAGTCTTCGTTAAGCTACCGTAGGCCCTCGCGGTCATAAGCAGTGCTGCAAATTTTCTGTATGACAACAAAGTAAAGTAAAGCGGCTGAACGACAGAAAAGAGCATCATAATGTTTAAGTCAAAATTTTTAGGACAAATAAAAAGACTTGTTCGTTTAACGGTCTGCTGAAGAAAAGCCTAGTGCTGGGGACGTTCTGCTTCCGCTGGTGTTAAAGACTTCATTTGTATCGTCGGAAACTAGACAAATTTGCCAAGAGAGATTTAACTCTTACACGAAGGGTTCCGCGCCTCGTAAGAGTATGCAGCACTATATTTCTATGACTTAAGATTTCCCCTTCAATCGCCCATAAATAGGTACGAGAAAGGCGAATAAAGTAAAAGCTCGACTTATAGATTCAATTAGAACAAGAATTTTCAGATGGGAAATAAAAAATTAAAAAAAAGGTTTCTAAATGATAGCAAGATTAAAAGATTATTCGATGCAGACTTACTCTAGAAATGTGTGAATCTATGATTCTGAATTTTTTTTGGCAAATTCATGCAAGGAATTGTAGTGAGGTGGAAATAAAAAATTAAATACAGTATTACATGTGATTCTGGAGCGTGTTAAAGTTATAGTTGTCAACGTATTCAAGAAACATTGAAAAGTTAAAAAAAAGTGTATCGAAACATTGAATATCCATGTGGGTTATTAATGCGTAATCAACACACACATTGTCATTCGATGTTCAAATTTTTATTCATTTTGCAACCCTCTTTTGTGACAACCATAACTCAAACACATATTAAAATCACATGAAATACTTTTTAAAATAATTTATAACGAAAAATTATATTGTAATCCATGTTTTCAGATCGAGAAAAATGCCGCCATACATGAATGTGACTTTTCGTTTGACTGGATAGGCATTCATTCCACAAGTTCCCAAAGAATGATCTTTTGCAAAATGTTTAATATTTATTTTTTTAAATCTACGCTTTACACTTTGTTGGATGGACGAAATCATTGCATACTTTAAAAAGTTATTAAGTTACTCCATGAAACTCATTGGCTACTACTAGGTGTTGTGATTTTTATTGTTGTTGTTGAAGCAGCAATAGCAGTACACCTTCTGTGAAAATTGCAAGCGGAGGGACAGAGAGCGGATTCTGAGTAATAGGGTCCCTTTGGAACCTTTGGATACGGAACCCTAAAAAGGAGAAATTTAAGAAGAACGCATTTTGCTTGGATTTACAACTTTTTGATCCGAAATATTCTTTCTAGGATACGTGAATCAAGAAGAATGAAATCATAGAAGGAAATGTTGACAAGAGTCTTTATGAATTAGATTTTTTTGCTTAAAATGTTGGTGCATGTATCAAATATTGCTCTACAGTGATCCACAGTGCGTCAGAATGGAATCACCAAAATATTTCATAATCTATTCAGATGTGTTGTAATAAATGCTCTTTTGCTCCAGTTACAAATGGCTTTTGAAAAATGGTTCGTTTACTTTCAATGACCACTGTTTACTTGGATTAGCCTTAGAAGCTTTAATATCTCTTCAGTCATGAGTTATCGAGTACTTTGAAAGTAAAAAACTGTGCTGACCATACGAAAGGAAGGAAAGCCTTTTTTCGACAGAAGATCTTGATGTTTTTTGTGCACCATTTTTCTCGAAATACCTTGGTCCTTTTATTATTAAAAAAAAACCCGTCGGCCGTTCCTCATATTTATCAGCCTTTAAAACTAAAATTAAGGCCTATTACTAGAACGGAACTTACTTATATCATTGTCAGTCAAATCCAAAACTCGCAGCGTGGCGAAAGACTCCGAATTGCATCCCTCTATGAACTGCTGCAAGCCATCATCTCTCATCGTGCAATGAGTGATGGCCAATGTAGTCAAATGATGACAGCCCTTATCCAAAGACCTTGAAATGTATGCCAAATAGCTTGGATCAAGTTTCACACTGTGCAGCCTAAAATAAACTCTTCTAAGAACAATTACGTTTTTAGGTTTCGAAATACCTACCAAAACTCAGTTAACTCATAACATCTGCTCAATCCATGCGTAAAAGTAAGGATGTCACGGCGGGAGAAGGACGAGCAACCTAAATAAAAGTTTGTCCCTATTGTCTTCGTGCAGTAAGTTGCACGGAGAGATCTTAAATCGGGGAGACTACTCAAAATAAAATCGAGAGGAACATGATCTACAAAATTAGAAAAAAAATTATTTAATAAAATTCAATTTGACTGCTTGTTCGGACCATTGTTGTCGCCCATTGACGGTTGCAGTGAGTCAATCTGCAATCGGTTTATGTAAGGAGCACATATTTCCAAAACAGCTTGAGCACTCTCCTGGTCGTAATCGCAGACTTCAACATGCTCGATGTACTCTTGCAGATGCTTCTCCATATAAACGTTAATCCAAGGACGGTATTCAATACTGACAGGCAATGTTTTCCACCGAAATTGAAAGGATTTCTTCCAAAAGAAGTCGTCTTTTATGTGAGCACTTGACACTTTTAGAGGAACGCTCATATCCAAGTTGTTTAGAATGTAATTTTTGTCGGATTGTTTGGGGATCTCCTGAAAGTAAGGAATTTCTGAAGCGGACTTCAGTTTGTTCTTGAATGATTTGAGTTGAATTTATATTTACCAATCCAGTTTCCAACAATGCAGTCTAGGGCTAGTTTCCGCAGAGTTTTTGGCTGAAGCGCATTCCAATTTATGTCGAATGCTTGAATGCTTGATTTTGATTTCAAAGGTTTCGAACCTTTCAGCGATTCAACATTGAAGTAGGCTTTGTAGACATTAATATCCAGCGAGCATGGGAATTCAAAATTTCCAAAATCCATTTTCCAACAGCTGAAGTTACACATAACAAGTAAAATGTTTCTCTGACGTTTTGAATGTTAGCCATTAGAACATGTTTGCAAAATTAAACAACAAGACGTTGCCAGAGGAAAGATGTGATTTTGCTTGACAACAAGTGGACATGCGCAAGACTAGAAATGTTGTCTTTCTTTTTTAACAAAAATGTAGTCTGAAAAATGTTTACTATACTTTGTAACAAATATGCCTTACTTGTGCTCTCTACCTCATACACTTTTAATGACTGATGTATCAGAAAGGATAAGGTTGGCCCAATTGTACAGAACCTAATTACGATAGACATTTTTGGACCGACACTCAAAAGTTATTTTTAAAAGTTGACTAGTCCTGTGACCTTGTTTCTGAAACACCCTGAACTTGCTCACGCGATTTAAGCAAAGGTTGAATGATGGACGTCTAGTAGATTACCTTTATTCTGGTATCCACTTGACTGTTGTGTCTCTTTATCGTACCATAGGCCGCATTGACTCTAGCCAGAGCAGTTTCCATATAATAGGATTACGGGTTGAAAATGTCGTTATTGCAGACAACTTCTTATCTATTACTCTGAGATGAATTTTGACCATGACAGCTGTCACATCAGAAACTTCATGTCATTGTCTTATTATTTCAGTCTAGTTTATTGGTCGTAAGTGAAAACACACAAGTTTTTGTACAGCCGTAAAATGTCTACATTCGTGCTATCAAAACAACATTTGCGGGAAGTTTTAATATGCTTCTTTCATTTTAAGAAAAAAGCAACCGAAGTGCATCAATTGCTTACCGAAGCTTACCCGGGCTGTACTCTAGACGTTAGAATGTGTCAGCGGTGGTTTAAGAGGTTCAAAGATGGTGATTTCGACACCGAAGACAAAGAACGTCCCGGCCAGGTGAAAAAGTTTGAAGACAATGAATTGGAGGCATTGCTCGATCAAGATCCGACACAAACGCAAGAAGAACTTGCAAAATCACTTGGCATCGCTCAGCAAACCATTTCCGATCGTTTGAAAGCAATGGGAATGATCCGAAAAGTAGGACATTGGGTGCCGTATGATTTGAAGCCACGAGACGTCGAACGCCGATTTTGCATGTCCGAAATGCTGCTTGACCGCCACAAAAAGAAGTCTTTTTTGCATAGAACCGTCACTGGTAATGAAAAATGGGTACATTACGATAATCCAAAACGTCGGGCAACGTATGGATACCCCGAACATGCCTCAACATCGACGGCCGTTCAGAATATTCATGGCCTGAAGGTTATGCTGTGCATTTGGTGGGACCAGAAGGGTGTTGTGTATTATGAGGTGCTAAAACCGAATGAAACAATCACAGGCGAGGTCTACCGACGACAATTGATGCGTTTGAGCCGAGCACTGAAGGAAAAACGGTCGGAAACGGTCGCAAGACACGATAAAGTTATTTTGCAACATGACAATGCTCGGCCACATGTTGCAAATGTCGTCAAAACTTACCTTGAAACGCTCACATGGGATATCCTACTCCACCCGCCGTATAGTCCAGACCTTGCGCCATCCGATTACTATCTCTTCCGATCGATGCAACATGGCTTGGCTGACCAGCACTTCCTTCATTTCGATGATGTCAAAAAAAGGATCGATTCGTGGATTGCGGCCAAACCGGTCGAATTTTTCAGAACGGGTATCCATGAATTGCCAGAAAAATGGGAAAAATGTGTGGCTAGCGATGGGCAATACTTTGAATATTGAATTTATATGTATTTTTCCTCCATAAAGCATTGATTTAAAAAAAAAAACAGTAGTCCTATTATTAATACAGGCTTTATCATAGCCAGATCACTGCCCGTGTTGTTTTCCAAGCGGCTCCAGCCAACGGCCGGCATTCTTAACAGTTGATCTTCATATTACAATTATCGCAATAATGCTGAAGAGTATTGAAATCAAATTGCAAAAGACTAACAATGCTCTCGATTTTTGAAGCTGGCCAAAGCAGGGTTAAGAGAACATCCGAGATCGCTCTTGAAAATATTGAGTAAGATCAGTGATTTAACTGAACCCTGTTGCAGATCGTTGTTAACTGCATAGGTTCCAGCATCGTTCTTATTGTTGTTCTTCATAATAAATTTTCTTTTAGTGAGAATATAAAAGAGGATGTACAACAGCAGTTTGCTGAGTCCGTCTAGCTGGTAAAAGAGCCAATGCAACTATACGGTGCCGGGCAGGCACCAGTAGGGTTCGAACCGGTGAGTATCGATACCAAGAAAGTATTGACCTAGAAGCATGGATTTTACTCAGTATCGAATACTTTTCGAAAATATGGTTTGAAAATTTCGGTTTGGCGTTACCACTTTATTTTTCGTCGTAAAAAAACATCTGCTTATGGTAAAATATTTGTTTAAGAAAAATCAAAGTTTTTGCTGAGTAAATATTTAAAACCATTTCGACTCAGGTTCTCCGGAGACAGTCAAATAGTCGCAGAAGTACGACTTTTAATATTTTCAACAAACTGGCTTCTCAGCCAAAGCAGGTAAATGGTAGATTTCTTCATCCTTCCAATTGTGTTGCACTTTTCTGCCTCCTCCGATTTTTTGGAGCAACTCAACTTTGATAAAGAGGGTGGCAGGAACTTAATAACTGGTGATGGTAAATTTTTTTTTCGAACTCATTATGTTCTTACGATATGCAGAAAAATCTTAAGCCGATGTGGGTTCTGCGCATCGCTTATCGGCCGTATATGGCTTGCGAACATATCTGAACTGTCCAAAATGTTGCTTAGACGTTCGCCCGTAGTTTAAGAAAATGACTAAGATGTGTCCTCTTCTCTTTCATAACCCTTCTCCTTCTCGTACACATATGTAGATATGCTTTGACACAAAAGCGCCCACAAGTAAAGTATTGGTACAGTATTGGGCCACAGTATCGAGTATCGAAGCTTAAAGTATCAATAACTGCTCAGAATCGAAAGTCTCACACGAAACCTCGGCACCAGTTTCTGTTTCTTGCCCTAAGTTCATTTGACATCCGAAACCAGCTTAGACGCGGCATGCATGGTACTGCGTCCCGCTTTGGCTATCCGGGATAATATTTTTTCCTCAAAAAAAAACATAGTAAGGGTTCTATTGATCACTTGAAGGAGACTGGAAATTTGCCGGATTGGATGGATCTTCATTCTTTTGAGGAATTGGCTGAACCACTGCTGTTTTCTAATATACCGAAAATGTAAAAAAAAATCTGGTAGCATGTGCCTTACTTCGATGTTTGATACAACGGCAATTCCCACAGACAACCGGGTGATCTTCGTTTGAAATGGACGGGGGATGTGACCATTTATCGGCAATGATGATATTACAAAATTGTGATCATTGAATAAAGTAAAACTGATGTTCTCCAATCGCCAATGAAATTGTCATTTCGAAGGCCGGACATGGTCTGGGCGAGTGTCGTTATTCATTTTAAATGATTGCCTGCCGTCTGAAGCTCGTTCTTATTTTTTCTCCGAAATTTTGTATTGGGCAAATTAACGAAGGATCCGCATTTCTACTTTATCATCTGCCGAAGATTTTTGGTCAACAATTTCAGCGTGTTAGATCCCGAAATGCATTGGTCAGTAAACTCTAGATACAAGTTTCTCTAGTTTATCTATTTTAGACAATTATCGCCACTCTCAATTCTATAGGCTTTGTTTTTGACAGCAAAGTCCTGTTCACCAGCTTTGTTGAATGTTGATGAAATGCGAAATCCAAAAAGTTAGTATTTATTTATTTGCATTGCACAGTAAAAGTCATATGTCGGCAAGACCTGGTCAACGTTGTATTGGGGAACATCGTTAAAACATAATCTTTAAAAAGATTGCAAAAAAAAAAATATGCCAATAAATGCAGAATATTTTACTCGCATGTTGATAGATTTGCGAGTAAGCTAATGTTGACATCTTTAGACATGAAGGGTTAAGGAAAATTGAATCCCAAACCTTTATTTATTTCCAAAAAAATATAATTTCTTGAATATAGAATCTTAAAATAGATTTTTGCAACTTGTTTTTATAAATGTTTTGAAAATTATTTTCGTCCTTTAAAGGGATACGCTACGATTATACTTTTTTAATGGATCGATTTGATATGTAAATTTCTGTCGCGAGAATAAGATGACAGTAAGGAGAACGTATTTCTAAGAAGATAATCACAGCTTTACGCCATGTAATTATGGCTATAAGCGTCTATAGGCCGATAGGATTCCCACTGGGTAGACAATTGAAAATCCTTGTTAGGTTCTTGTTATGCTAATTTTATGAGTGAGCGAGGAAAATTTCTTTTTTTTTTTGGTGGTAAGGATAAGAATGTAAGATACAATCGCTGGTTTCGGGCACAACTTTTAAGCGAAAATGAGCAACAGGGTTTTGTTAAGGGGAGAAATATAAAGAAGAGATGAACATTTTTTCTTCGGAATATTTGAAACCAAATAGGTGAGTACACACAAATGACAAAAAGGAGAAATTTAGAAATGGGGATAAGTTAGTTGTTGATATTTGTCCATTTAAATCAAATTAATTGCATGCCAATTAATACAGATGATTTTATTTAATTAAAACAAGAGGATGCTGTATCTCGTGGTTTAAACTTAACACTAAGCATACGGGAGCTCCAGCCAAAGCGACCACATGAGAAAAGATCCGGCAGCATCAACATCAGTCAGTCACTAGCAACCTGGTTCGTGACCTGCTCGGAGGGAAGAAACATAATAACTTCAAGACAGGACCATAGCACAATTTTGCCCACTTCCATTTTGTTGTATCTCCATTCCTTCTGTAACTCAAAACGATAACAAAACTAGAACCCAACTCGTGGTCCAACAAAATTCCACCATACCGACGAGGATGTTAAGTGACCCGATACCAGACAACACTGGAAGTTACTACTGCATCGGCCGCAAAAATTGAGTTATAAAAACACAAATCCCGAAAATAAAAGAAATCGGTCCTGCTTGTCGATTAGCGACTCGTTTAATTCGAGAATTTTGTGTATTTAGATCGGGATAACAAAACAAGAAAACAGGGTGCTCGTTGCTGGTGATCATCGGCTCCACAAAGTTCCTTACAATATTTCTAAGAAAGGGCTCATTTAAGATTCTTTTAAATCAGAAGTTCTTAATAAAGAAGACGCGATCATTGAGTGCTTATTGCTAAATGGAAGAAAAGAGTTGCTACCAAAGCATGAATCTATGTACGACTTTTAATCCTTACTCCAATTATTCATGGTTTATTAATTGTTGTTAATTATGCTGCAAAATCGATCAGTCAGAAACATTTTAAAACTGCAGATTTAGGTGTCTTACCAAATTATGGCCATTTACCATCTAAGGCAGGTTGCGCTGAACCTCAAATTTTAGCCATATCTGTAGTTGAAGTGGTTGATGTTTTGTCTGGGAAATAATCGGACATTTTTCACAGCACCTTCCAAATTAGATCTTTTATTAAAAATAAGATTAAATGCAAACCTTAAAATTACAGGAATTTTTTTATGAATTCGAAATGAAATATCGAGGTTAAGTCACATAAAAAAAAAGTATTTTTAAGGGTTCCGTACCCAAGGTATGCAAACGAAACCCTGAAGCTAAGCCTTCACCGTCCGTTCGTCTGCATTTTCTGAACTTTGTACAATTGTCCACTTATAACGGCCGCTATAACAAGAAATAATAAAAAGTTAAAAAGTTAAGAGGAGGCCACATAAAAAAAAAACACATAAATTAAAATCGCTCAATTATGCCAAGAAGCAGGTTATTATTATTATATTATTATTAGGAGCGGAACCCTTCGTGTGCATGTTCGAGTTCTTCGGCCATCCATTAACCACTATGTTGGTATGTAGACTTCCCCCTGTAAGTGTTAAGAAAAACAAAAGCAATTTATTAATCTGTTTTTGATTTGAAAAGACGAAAGTCGAAAATTTTGTAATGTAATTTATAAAAATAAACCAGTCGGACTTGCGCAACGAAGGTTCTGCGCAAGCTTATTTGTATATAAAGAGTTTGTTCATCTTGCGAATCGAGTCTCGAAGATTTTATCCACTCTTATTTGTATTACAGGTTTACTTCCCCATCTGAGTATCAAAATATTTGGCATAAACAGCAATGTCTTTCAACTGCATTAATTTGGAAGCTTGATCTTACAGCTTTGATGGAGCGCAGTCAAAAGTATTTGATATTAATTTGAACTTGATACCGCCACTCAGCCAGAGAAAAATGGTCGTGACAGATAGGAGGACAACGACATGATCCTTTTGTTTTTCTTTTTGAAGTACAGAGCACTAAAAAAATAACTTCAAAATAACATCTGATAAAGTAACTTTTTTAATAAGTCTGCAACATTTGGCTATGACTGACTTCGAAAAAATCGCAAGACTCAATATTGTTGAAATAAATTCAGTCGATTTCCTTATCCCCAATCGATAACCCCAACCCCATCATTGCCATCGATGCAAACAACCCTCGATTCTTGAATATTTATAAACCCAGTTGATTTAAATATTACAGCCATTTGTGGTCTACCTCCAAATGCGCAAAATACGAGCTGAGAGGGGTGTTCGATTTAATAAAGAAAAACTCAACTGTCCTGTTTTTCACTTTGGTTTTTCGTCCTTTTGTATTCGAAATCGAAATCTCTGTCTGACAGAGGAAGACAGTTTATCCAAACGGTTTCGACGGCTTCTATTCATTTCCATTGTGCTTATTATCCGACTGTCACTGTAAGTAAGTACCCTCAGCTCCTCCTGGACTCATTGTCGCATTCAATTTACTTTTATTTTATTGGAATTTTCCGGACAGGAAAATGGTCAATTTCGTAGTTGTTTCAGCTGTCGCCCGCAACCACCTAGCCAATGCGAAGCGAAACGGATATAAATCATGGCGAATTGAAAAATTCCTTCTCAAAAGCCCAAAAAACACAGGATGCTACCTCAATCATGGAGTCGTGAAACTCAACTCAGCAAATCACTTTTGCGAAAGTTTTATTTAATTTTTAATTGCGGAAGGACATTGCGGTTGTTCTGTACGCTCTGGACGACAAGTCGTAATTAAATCCTAGCCTTGCTCTTTGCAGCTACAATGTAACAAATCAGAAAAAAAAGGATTCCCATTCAAACTTCTTAACTGCTGTTGTGAAAACACATTCCAACTCCTGCCAGGATGTGCAAATACATACGTAAATGTACGTACATATATCCTGCGACATCATTTTGATTTTGTATTTCATTTATGTTAATCGATTCGAGGATTGGAATTATCATAAAAAGTTATGATTTATCAATTTTATTCGATAAAATTATGACCAGTTGCTGGTGAAAGTTTGCGCATCGTTTTCTTGTGGAGTGGAGAAGAGGATGTAGCAAGCTAGGAAGCCTTTATTGCTGTATGCAAATCAGAGTGAATAAATTTTTTGTTTATGCTCGCTATAAATGTCGGGGATGTTTGCGTAAAAAAACAATTCCCACATCATTGGATTGGTTGTGTTTTAAGGGGAAGGGAAACGATGACAAAGGATTCCCATGGCGAGTGTCGCATGTGCGAATTGAATTTTTATTTCCCTTTGAGTTTCGCATAGGTGGCGTATACGTACTTTTATTGCTTTTTATGTACAATTTTACGATACTCCTATTTATTTTGGGAACGAGTGAAAACTGGTATAGACATTTGGATTGGGAATGATAAGCGAGACAAGAGGGATTTAGCCATGCCAATTGACCTACATTTATATTTTTATTTCTCTACATCAAACATGACGTTTGAGTAGAAAACTGGTAATTTAAGGTCTTTTAAATTTAATCTGAACTAGAGAGAAAAAGAACTAGAAGATTCCATGTTTGCATGACTTTGGTTTCACTGAATTCAAAACCGAAATCCCAATTAATGATGCCATATTTCATAACAAAACTGACTTTATACTACCCTTTAATTGAATGCATAAGTTTGTCACTTTAAAAGGGTGAAATCCTCGATTATCTTTGCAAATTTTAACTATTCAAGAATACATCTACAAGAGCAATTTTCAAAATTCAAATTATTTTCGGAGGTATCGTTATTTTGCTGACCCGGCATCCAAACTGGTTCGGCCTGAACTAATCGAACAAAAGACATTAGCGATTCTTCGTCTACTTGAATCCATAGTTCTCAGTAAATCCTTTCGTCCTTTGTATCTATTGTAATACAAGAACCCAAGGTGACTTAAATCTTTGATATTTTGTGTTCACTTACGTCCAGCTGCTAACAGTTGAATTCTAACCTTCAAACCAAGTGGACGTACATATGTGCTGTGAATGGAAAAAAATGTGTGTATTTTTAATGAAGTCTTTATATCTATTTTAAAAATTATGGAGCTTATGTGAATGAAAATTGGCTCGGAATTTCATTCATTTGCTGTGAAATGAGACAACGCCCGGATTGACCGCTTCGAGATACGAGCATCCAACGCATCAAAGGAGGCCAGAACTGCTCGATATGAAGAGAAAAACGCGGAAAATAGTTTTTTCGAAGTCGAGAAAGGTCCGATGTATGAAGCAGGAATGGCAGATTGAATAAATGTAAATCTACAATATCATGTCATGACTAAGCCTGCGAAAAACTGTACGCGAAACTTTAAACGCGTTTTTCTCGAAACTGTCGTTGTCAAAACAATACCCACGATTTCGCAGGTTCTACTGGACCGATTTACCTGACATTTTTAGACAGTCTTCTTTATAGACTTGTCTATGTCTGAAAAATCCCCAAATTTGTATTACTTTTTTTTAAATTCGAAACAGTCAAAAAAGGGGAACAAAAATCTTTTTTTTTCAGGCAGTCACCATTTTGTGAAAAAAAATCTTTCCAAATTTTCAACTTTTTTATTTTTGATTTTTTTCTATATTCTTGTTATGTTAATTAATAACTAATAAAAAAATGACTAGTAAAAGTATTAATTACCTTTTTTAATGGCACTTCAAAAGTAACATGAAATTCAATTCATAAGAAACAACTCCTTTAATGCGTATGCACATCAAAAGACTTTGTAGTGGTGTAAGACTAACATGACATGAAGACTTTGCTGGGTTTTTTATTGCCTTTTTTGCATTCGTTTAATTTGGAAGATTGCTTTGCCGACCTCATCGTCTTCCAATTTCTATACAATGTCAAAATGTTAAAATCTCAAGACTGTTAAAAATTGATTTACGTGGTCTTGGAACTTCAGCGACTTATCTCATTGAGGGAGGTCTGTTTTTTGTTTTTACATCTATACCAATACTTAAAGTACATTACAAAAGTACAATTGAATTTTTTAAAATATCCTTAGGATATATAAAAAAATTTTCTGTACTTTTTGAATTTTGTGCGCTCTTCGTCTTTAATATGTATGAGTAAAATTTGCAAGGTCACACGATCCGATGGATTTTGAAAAATAATAAGAAAGTATTTCCAGCAAATTTCTGTTTAAATCAAAGGCTTCACAAGGACCTTCAACTGAAACTCTTGTAAAAGCTCATATCTTTATTTTACTGCATCCCGAAATATTTAAAATTTGAGTATTTTTCCCTGTCTTCGAATCTGACAAAAAAAAAACTGAAACAAATTTTTGACACACGCGTGATTACTAATATCGTCTTCTAAGTAGGGTAGATTCTCAGCACAACTATCTCTAGCAGTTCCATTTCGACTTTGCCCCCTATGTATGAGTAGCTGCTAACACAAAGTGTTCTATAATATTTAAAAATATGTTCTTGATCTAAAACTCGAATTATTTTGCGCATTTAGTATAATGTAGGCATGTAGACATGTTCGAAAACGCACTGATTTGACTACATCAGTGGATTGCTGCACAATTTTATGCTCAGCGATAAAGGCTGAAAACCCAAAATCTGTTGCCATGAATGCGGCAGCACCAAGCATCGGGAAGGTTTAAACTCAGTTGACTGGAAATTTCCCGATTGATTAGATTGACACCACCTGCGATGCGAGAATCAATGTTGAATGAAAAATGGGTGTATGAGTCCAAATCAGTAAGCTTATTTATAGAATAAACTATCAAAAATGTCATTTGATCAATGAAAATCAAATTAGTTTTGAACTTCAAAATGCACTTGCAGTTTTCAACTTTCCTTTACGATATAAACACAAGTTTAAATATATATTCTGCTTCAAAACTTGCCGGTCAATAAATTCTGTCCGAGAAATTCGTACAATATTGTATTTTTTTATCTATTATAAAAAAATTAATTACATCTAGCTTTATCCAAAATAACTCTTATAGTATGCCAAATGCCTGAGATTTGATCAAACAAGTTTTTGATGCTTTCCAATGTTATTGATCTCAAAACTACGTATGAAAAAGATTTTAAAAAATTTATCTCTGGGTGTTGGCCACTGTTTTAAAAACCTTTTCGTAAAGTTTGTCCCAAAACAGTTCCATCAAGTTGAGCCCATTTCACATTTTGAAGTATCGATTTCCTTTTTTTTTATACACGTTTCTATGGCAAGGATAAGAAAAATATTACAGAAATGGGCATCCTGAAAGCTTATCCTTTTCTTGTTCATGATTTCGAATGTGATCTGCAACACTGGCGTATGAGAAATTCCTTACTCAATTACGGAGCAAACGTCATGATCAACTCGTTGGACCGCACGTAAACTCCTGTTTTTTGTATAACATAAAATTTGTACTCGTCCGTATGCATATATATGCCCGAATAATTGCTGCTACATCATATATGCCTGATGTAGCTCAATTCTTTTTTATCTTTTAACCATGTATAAAAAGTTCATAACACCCGAAGATTGCTTTATTTTACCACTGTTATGATTTCTTATCATGAACCAAGTCCCATAGATCTTTACAGAAAAGGACATCAGACGTGCTTCCAAAGATAAGATGTGATCCTCTCGAAGCTGAAACTGTTACTATCAACCAGAAAGAAAAAGATCCCATGTCGAACACTTCCTCAGCTCGAAGGAACATTTTTCACCTGTCGACTAAAACTATGTACTATTGAAACATCTTGACTTCAAACATTTTGACTTTTCGTCGAAATTGGAAAGTTTTCAACTTATTCTTTTCTGTATTATGTATAAAAGAGTGTGGAAAATGGACCATCACATTTTATGGAGTTAATAAGACTAACGTATATCTATACTTATATAATAAAGAGTTAATGTTTGTTAGTTTGTATGTATGAGGTATTCTTCGAAACTACCCATCCGATATCAAAAATTCTTTTACAAAAACTTACAATAGATCTTCTGAATGAACATTGGCTATAAATCATCCCGTTTAAATAAAATGGTCTTTCGTGGGGACCAATTATTCAAGTAAAGTTATTGAAAACGCAATAATTTTATACGAATGCTATCGCTGTGATAAGAGAAGTTTATTTGTTTTTTTTAGAATAGTTCTATAACAGAAAAGCTTAAGGTTAAAGTTATTACACAAAATAAAAATAAATAAATAATAAATCATAGTTTAAATAGGACTAAAAATATATTTAAAATAAATTTCAACTTGTCAGGGTAGTTATCAATACCTTTTTTGAGTCCTACAACATCTCAACGTACACGAAACTTATGCGGGAGAAGTCGCAGGACATGTCAGACGAACATCTATACAATCCAAAAAAAGCAAGTGCCATCCATAGACGTTATCTTGCCTAGTCGATGATTATCGTTTTGGCAGGCATTGTAGGAAAATATCGAAGTGCCATACTAATACAAGTTATGATGAAGTCAAATTCTTTTAGTATTAAAACAAATGAATATCTTAGCTATAGAAAAAAATTATAAAATAGCAAGGCTGGGTCTTAGGAACAGACAATTTTCTTAAGCCTCAACTTCAAATTTGTTTAAAACATAGGCTGTTCTTAATTGAAATAACAAATATCGTTTAGTTCTTGACTTTGTTTTTGCTTCTTGCGATATCTGCAGAAGTTGCGCTTTCGATTATCAGTATTAGTTAGACCTTACCAAACCAAAGCTTAGTTTCATTGCCACTGCTAATGTTGGATATCATTCTGAGAACTTTCAGAAACACGCCGGTTAATATCAAGACACCAACTCAAACTCGCTTCTTAAGTGGTCATCCGATCACTGGGTAACTAAAATGACAAGGTCTCCGTGCTTATTTTTTCAAAGCCAGATATGATCTATCTTGCTACAAAAAGTTAGGATGTTTCAAACAAATTGGATATGATCTTTTGGAAGGACATGTCAGGAGTGCCTTCAGGCACCCAAGCATATATAAAAAACAAACTGTTATTCATTTTAAACAAGCTATAATATCCTTAAAATCTGCAGCAGCAAGACTGACCTTAAAAGCGCTGCAAACTATTTCGTACAGATGAGCGTCGATAATTGTTCTCATCTCTCCGTACTGAAATCATATTCGAGATTCTTAAGATAAGTTTTAACGGATCGGCATAACATTTCTTTAGATTGACCGGCAAAATAATCAGGAAGCCATACCAAAACGCGATCAGCAATTGACCAGCCTCAATCAGATTCCTTTATAATAAATTTTCCCCGGACAGCTGCTCCAATTTTTGGTCTAAGAGCAGTTGACATTAAGGCTAACGAGACATGTACCAACTGTTACATGTATGTACAGATGCAGATGCATTTTTAGACATAATTGCAGATTAATCTAATAATTAATCGTGCGTTACATAAATGTTTACCAAGTGCCGTAGACCAGATAAATGAACAGGAAGCAAGCTGTAACATTTCATCCTTTTATGGCGTTCCACAAGGGTACCTATTAGGCCCCTTCTATTCCTTCTTCACCAAACTGTATCAAAGAACATCTTGGTAACAAAGGTAGTCATAGAATTAAGCTATTTCAAAAACGAAAGCCTTCATTCAAGTTCCTTCTTTAGCTCATCTCACCGTCCTTTTTATAACTTGTTTTTTTTTACTAAACGTTGCTAACATACTTTCGAAGTAAGATCAAGCAACATTCAACCTCGTAAAAGAAGAAAAATAATATTCCTTTAATACATGTCCTTGCGAGAGTCTCATTTTCGAAAATTATCGTTTTCACGAAGATTTATGATTTGAAAATTTGATACCATAACTCATAGCAGGTGCAGCGAAATGGTTACAAAATTTAAAGGAAAAGAATAATGTCCACTTTTGCCGAACCCTCGGAACACAAAGGACTTTGCCGGACTCCATTTTTATTGGGCGGAAAACTTCCTCAAGTGTGAATGGCTACGTTAAATATTACTCTCATATCTGCCTGATAAAATGCAAGATATTACCGTAATAAAGTATAAAACAGGAGCAAATCAAATCCATCCGAAAATTCAATATTTCGGTCCGCAAACTTAATCGCACCCATTCTATTTGAAAGAAATCAAATTTTCTGCATAAAACCACTGCCGGTTTTTTGGTTTGGTATCTTTTTCTGGACGAGGGGGGGACTGTTTAGCGGCGATGATGGAAGAGCTGATGTTAATGGCATTGTGAATCAGCAATGTTTATTTAAGCCCATCCTTGTTTAGCCGCAAGGACTCATGGGACTGGCTGTGTACGCATCGACGGAGGAGGATAATGAAGAGTTTACTTTATTTTCTTGCGGTAATTTATGTATTATTTACGGTGTATGATTTTCATTATGTCTTCTTCGAATTAAAACCAAACAATCATACCGCTGTTAGCCGCGTAAGCAGGGGGCACATGTGGCATGGTGAGAATCAAGTTGTTTCATTTATTTTGTTTCATTTTATTCGCAGTTGTTTTTTTTTTGATGCTGGTATCCTTCGGGAAATAATTTAACATCAGGAATCTTATTTATATTTTTAATATGCTTAGGTCCGAATCAATACTTGGCTCTATACAGAGAAACTGCCAACATAAGTATTTTGTGGAATACGATTTTGTTCCTTCGATTAAGGCGTTTTAATTCCAGTTGTTTGGATAAACGCAAGTAAAATCGATTGTCATCATTGAGTGATGATGTTTGTCCCGACATCTCTACGGCAGGACACGCTACTAATAAAATGTTGAAGAAATCATGCCACAGCGAATCTCCCTGCTGGAATCCGGTGCACGTCTGGAATATCTTCTGGAAGATGTTCTTGGTCAAAACTGCGCACAAGAAATCAAGCGATAAGAACTTCAGTACAACTACTGAGCAAGTTTGTCTTCAATCCATCCATCCATCATTCATGTTTAAGTGCCTCTTTATCTAGCGCTTCCTATCTTTAAGTTAGAGTGAGATATCATTGAAATTTTTTATTCGTTTAAAAAGCTCATCGATGCCTTAATACTTGGAATATAACATCGTTCAAATGTCCAATTTTCCATGACTCTGGCGCATAAGTTAGACTGAATTGGATCGATGTTTACTTTGAGGGCCGCTCTGGTTTCCGCCTATTCGCATTGATCTGCGACTTCAGAAAATCCTATCAGAGAAAGCCTAACGTGGTCAAATCGCACGATCTAGGTGGTCGTGAAATGACCATGCCATCAAATCACTCAGAATTTCCAATGTGCTGTGAGCTATTTGGCACCATCCTGTTTAAACCACACGTCGTTGGTGTCCATAAGATCCGATTCAGGTCAAAAGAAGTTGGTAATCATCGACCTACAGCGCTCGCCGTTGACGATGATGCCATGGCCAATGTCGTTCTCAGAGAATTATGGACCGATGACGCCGCCATCTAGCCCAAAATCCACAACAAACAGTGGCTTTTTCGGGAGCGATGCATTGGACGCTCTTTGATCTCATGTGGGTTGGTATCGTCTCAAATTCTAGCATTTAATTTGTTGACGTACCCATTCATCCAGAAATTGCTGACGATGATTTTTTGATGATAAAAATGTTCAGTTTCCAACTGCTTCAGAGCTCATTAAGCGAACACACGTCGTTGCCTATGGTCGTATACTTTCAGCTCATGGGTCAGTTGAATTTCATACGGGTGAAAGCCCAGATTATGATGCGAAATTCCCCCAAGGACGAGTTCTTGTGAGCGACGCGAAATCGATTGCCTCGGATTCTCCTGCACACTCATACGGACAGCGGCGATGTTTTCGTCGACGTGCGTAGGTTGATTGACCGCTTACTGAACCAGTGAACTCAAATTTATTCATCGCACTGCGAATAGTCCTCTCGGAAGGACGATTGTGGTGACCGTAAAATGGGCGAAGCGCGCGGAACGCAGCCCGAACAGAACATCTTTTTTGATATAACAATTTTATTATTTGTACATGCTATTAAACGCTTTTTCCATCCATGGTAATTTGGCAAAACGGGCTGAAGAAATGATAACCAATTTGACAGCTGCTCCATCAACAATATGGCCGCTATCAACTGTCAAAGTTCGGAAGAAGATGCTTATCTTTTTGTTTTTCGTGGATGCGGATCTGCTCTGTTCTGAAGAGTTGCCAATGAAAGAGGTATTGGGTTACGTGATCGTTAAGGTAATTGGTAGTATCTCCCGTTGTCGCGCTTGCAGAACATCGACGTTGAATGTCTTCATGAAGGTTCTTTGATTTCTCGAAGTCCTTAAGCTAAAGATTTTTTACCTTATTCTGCCACTGATGACGTTATTCTTCTTTGCCGGTCCATAGCATCGAATCTCTTTGATGTCCATTCTGCAGCATCTAAGGGTTTCAATGAGCACGGGCTGACTGCGTCCTGTAGGGGATTCTGAGCCAATGTATAATGTGCAGTTTATCAGATCCTCACTCTGAGGATTTCTTGTTGATATACGAGACGCTAATCCGGTCAAATCCTTTGGTTGCAGTAACCTTGAGATGTTCTGTGTTACTCCGATGTACATAGCCCAATACCGTGATTTTCTTGATCTCAGAACGAAGGGAGTGGATAATCTCGGATGTGCAGGTGCATTGCTTGTTTACAATAAGTCAGATCACACACTTTTGCAAGCAAGCGGTATTAATTAAAACTGATATGACCATGACAATTCCTTTGACAACTCTCTCAATAGGAATGACACAACACAATGCCGTTCTTATATATCGATGTCATCTCATTTCAACAGTCGTATATTTTCTTTTGTCCTCCCGCAAATATTTCAGTTAATTAGCATCTAAAGCAATGTGAACCAAAAATATCAACAGCCCATTCCAGTGATGCTACTGTGAAACCATTCAAACAGGATACTCCCTTTACCCGCAGGCTTCCTTTATGCTTTATGTCAACAGATGTCCTCTTGTGAACAATGGACACATCCTGATGGTCAGTTCTCTGTGTGGGCATCTCCAAACTCAGAGTGCACGAGTAAACTTTTGGTCACTTTTTAATTGTTTGTTTTTTTATTTCATTTTGAAACTCTTCATGGAGAGCATGCATGTAAAAGATATCCTCGTTATCAGGGTATCTTGTCATCGCAGGTTGTTTTGTTTTTTTTTTTTTTATTCCGTGAAGTTTGGATTTTTTTCCCGTTGCCATGTTAAGTCTTCATTTTCAGACTGAAACATGATGGCGTAGAGGAGCAAAAAAAAAAATTTAAATGGACTTCGTATCCGATTGCGGATTAAATACACTTTATACTCTAGGTCTAGGACATGTCCGCGGATATGGTTCTATTTTTTTTTTGTTTGTGTCCTTACATGTAACTCTATGCATCGCTGTTGAGTGGTAAGATGATTTAGTACTTTTAATGTGTGAAATTTTATTTAATTAAATGAAGAGAAAAGATTTTGAAATCTTTGCGAGTACGAATGTCCTCTTGAAACTCAATTTAGCTTCCGATAATTTCACCTATGAAATTGGTAACAATTCACATCGCTCCTGTAATCCCAACATTATTTACAGGCCACACAAGCACGTCTTTATTGAAGGGAACCAAGTATGAAAAATAGTATCTGCAACAAAAAAAAAAATATCCATATTCTTGGCTTCATTGTTATGCTTACTCAACGAGACGATAAGTGCCATAAAAATAATTCAAAATAAATTGCTTTACATAAAAATTGGCTTCATCCTGCGTTATATTCGTTTTTTTTTTTTTTGCCTCGACATAGATACAATGTATCTGGGGTACAATGGTTGAGTGAAGGTGAATGATGACGATGCAAAACATTTGCTCCATCATCATAGCGAGCAAAATTTACGTTATAAGCTAATAATTTGGTAATAATAATGCGAGTCATGAGTTTCCCGCAAACACATTTAATTTAAAGAGGCTTTTGGTGACTTTTCTACAAAAATAAGGGAAAAATAAATAAAGAAAGATGCAGAGTGCCATTGTGTTTTGTGTTGAATAAAAAGCACGAAATTATTGGTAGAGAATTTTTTTTTTTTGCAAGTAAAATTAATTGATCTTTTTGACTTATTGATTTTGGCTTTGTTATCTTGGTTTGCTGATTAAATTGAGAGGTCTGAAATGCCTTTGGAAGGTTGCGTCCTTCAAAACGAAACGTCTGTCTGAACGCGTGAAGATATCAAGTGGAAATTAATACCGAATACTTAATACTGTGGTTCATTTAATCTGTTTTTGTCGCAAATTTTGACACTCGCAAGGGAATCAAAGCCCAAAGCCGAAAAACTCGTTGAAATTCTATTTCCGTGACGAATGAATTATATAAATACCCACAAGTTTGTACGGAACCTTCGTTAAGCGAGTCCGACTCAAGTTTGGCTGGGTTTTTATTTAGAAAAGACTGCAATTTGATTGGGAAATTAATTTTTTTACCGATCTTTATCTGAGGTGTCTCATAAGCCGTTGCCTGTCAGTAGTGGAGGAACAGCTTCAGGACCTTCTTCTGCTGCCTGCAAAATTTTTTAAATAAATTCTGCATTCGCGATTCAACTACTCTACAGATTTTCCAGCGCCAACAACACTTACATTCCTGCTTTATGTATTTCTTTTTTTTTCTTCAGGAGTAGTAGCTATATAAACTTGCCTTTCAGGGTTCCGTTCCTATTGGATGCCAACAAAACCCTATTACTTAGCCTCCGCTGCCCGTCCGTCTGTCTGTCTGTCACACGGCTGTATCTTCTGTTTTATAATAGGCCTTGTTTTTATTCCTTATGTGTAAATGTAAAATTTACCGATCGTCAACTGGCTTACTCGGACATATGTGCGAAGCTATGACAAATCTAAATTTAAAGAAATATAAAGTGTTGCATACTGTAGTGTGGTGCGGGAACCTTCGTGTTGCCATCAATCTCGCACTTGGCCGCTTATTCATAAGGTGCTTTGTCTTAAGGGATTATGACTGCCCTTAAATATGATTGGAATCAATTACTAAAATTTTTACTTATAGCTCATCAAAGTGTGTTTTTTAAGCCAGGTGACATTTTTAGACAACCTTGTAGTCGCCTATTAGGTTCATATCCTTGTCCAAAAGGCATTCAAAGGCTTCTTTATCCTATTTATAGTGAAAATTTTGTGCGTGAGGTAAGATTTGAATTTTAACTAATTGATTTTGGCTAAAGTGATAACTTGTGCATCGAAAACAATGAAAATATCCTGCAGATGGAACTGCGATCGGTTCCTTTCAAGCCCGCCTAACAGTCCGTTGCTTCGACTCTACCTCCAAACCAGATGTGAACTGATTCAACCAAAGTTACAAAATGGACCCAAAAGCTCGGCTTTAAACGTATGCAACTTCGACAAAAACTTAATTGAAATATTCTCACGACGCTTGTTTAAAATTCACTGTGAGTGAACACAGAGTTCTGATATTTAAATTTTCAATGACATTGGGAATCACTAGGATGGGGCCTTTTGTTTACAAGCAAGCTCCACATATGGAAGGTTGACTGGACAAAAAATTGCGAACTATTGCACTGAAAATATCACAGTAAGAAATTTGACCACTGTTGTACTACAACCTTATACGATTCTAGAGGTTATAAGGAAAAGACACGCACTTGCGGGTGACTAAAATGGCCGATCACTGGTAAATGTCTCGAAGGAACTAGCAAAATCTGTTAACAAAAAAAGACTGCTTAGAATATCCTCGAAGACACAACTTGTACCAGAAAGAAAAAGATTCCGTACTAAACCCATCCTCAGCTTGGAATAAAACTTTTCACCTCTCGACTGAAAATTACCTTTTTGTCTATGAAGAGCAGAAGAGAAGTGGAAAAAATTACTCAATATTTTTATGAACCTTCAAGAGGGTCTGAGTCCCTTAGATAACCGAACCCATGCAGTCGAAAAAGTATCAAAAGTTGTCCATGAAAGTTATCAAAAATATGAGTGTAGATGAATTCCGTCTTTTTAGACAAACGAAACAGGCACAGTTTAAAATGGCCAGACGAGAGAAGTCTTAGAAGCAGAGGACTCATTCAAGTCTGATTAAAAACGCTCTAGCCTTTACTTTTTGGCCCTGGATAAATGACCGAACGTATGCTTTGAACTATCCCCCGCAATTTGTAAACACCTCACAATGATATCTGCAAAATCTGTGCTTACAAATGTGAGTATGAGACTATCAGCAATTAACAACGCCATGAAGAAATAACGCCAAAGAAGTTCTGGAATAAGTTAAGATCAGGAACAGATTCACAAGAGCATCTTCTATCGCAAGAACTCAAAAAAGAAAATGTGCATTCAATAAAGACAATTCTTCATCAACAAAGCGGAAGTTGAGGAAGTGGGTAGGTCCAATCGCACCCAAATCTTTTTGTTTTAATTAATTATTGTTAATTTTAGGCAAAAGTATTAAGCGGGCTCAACCGGGATTTGAACCCGGGACCTCTCGCACCCAAAGCGAGAATCATACCCCTAGACCATTGAGCCGCATATCTTTTTAATTTTTACTTTGGCCAAAAGCTGTTGCCAAATTGCCTTATCGGCGTATTTCTGCAGAAGTCATTCTAGATAATAACAACAAGGTAAGCAATTGACGCAGCTAGGCACGCAAACAACATTTCGAGACAACACAGCAGTTAACTTTGTATATTTGGAGTAGTCAGCTGAATTATTTAAAAAAAAAATAAAAACAAGAAAGGTAAATATGAGCGCTGTTTAAAGCTGTTGAAAGTTATCTCGACTGGTGAACAAAAAATCTATACCTACATGTTTGTATGCCAAGTCTAATTTCAAACACTTAAAATGTTTGCGTTAGAATGTGAGTATTAACAAGATTGTCTTGACTTGGTGCTGATCTTTTTTTATGGTATGAAGTCCTGCACATTACAAATAAAAGATTTATAAATGACTGAACAAACCAGGAATCTTAAAAATTCCACAGAAACCTATTCATATGCATATACGAGTTCGCGCAGTAGTTGCCCAATCCCACGGGATACATACAGAAAAGGTTTATGTTAAACTATGATAGAACACAGCTGCAGTGAGCCTAATGGAGGCCTAACCAACGTGGACTCTTCTTAAGGTAACTGTCCAACCAACCAATACAACTTATAGCATCGATGAAAATGATGTAAAAATCGGCATCATCAGTAGGCTTGCCAGTGTTATGGAGATGCTTTCCACAATATTGCGGTGATTTTAAGCTTTAGAAAGCGGCTGCATTGCTCCAATCCTAGCAAATCAATATCGTGTGCGTAAGGTTTCTGAATCAAGACCACATTGAAGTTGTCCTCATCCAATAGATGACAGTTGTAGGTAGATCAGTGGCCTATAACACTGTCCATTTGTGCACAAAACGAAAACTCTGTGAAAACTTCGACAATTGTCATAGTGAAGACTGACAAGTGCGGAATTGCTTAGTTTCCATCTTTCTGTAAAAGAACTTGACAATTGTAGAGAAATACTTGCAAAATGTGGTTAATCGATGATAGGTGATTTGAATATTGTCAAATAAGTACACTTTTTAAAAACATATACGTAGAAATAAAATTGTATTTACGTAATTCAAAATGTAGTTTTTTGATTCTGATTTTACAGTGACTGTGATTGTGATCGTTTTTAAGCAAAGAATACATTTGAATGTCAGTGATTATCGGTTTACTGAAAATTCTTGCTTATCCAAATCAACTGCACACAATTTTGCTGAAACACTAACCAGAGAACTAAAGTACACTACACATAAATATTCTTCATTGGCCGTTTCCAAACAACTTTTGTTTGCTCTAAATTGGTTCGGTTTAAGTTCACAGTACCATATTTAAGGTGAAATGCACGTTTAATGTTTAAAATTACTTCTTATTTACGAACTTGCAATTGAGCGTTTCTTCGAAATATGCGAAAATACGTCCCGTATCTTAGCCCAATTCTAGTCATCTAGACTAAGCCAAGCTACATATGTATTTCTTTCCATTTTTTGTTTTCGATTTCTTTTGTTAAAATTTGTTTCTTTTTCGCAGGAACAACGACATAAACACCTTGACGCTTGTTAACATAAGGATGTTGGATCCTTGCGTAAGATTAAGGCTTTTCAAAACTTATCATCGTGCTGCAAACTAAGTTTTGATTTTTGGAAAATTGATAGGCCATCAAGCAAGGGATTCAGTCTATTTCAGCGTTTATCGCAAAGAATAGATCGCTAAGCGGCTTAGAATGACACAAATCTTTTATTACCAGTCAGTTATTATTGAAGCCAATCTGGTAGCTCTCAGTTGGTAAGGTAAGTTCCTCAACTCAAGTTCGCTTACAAGCCATCTTCAATGGAAACATTTCCAATTTTTATTTTTTGATTAATTATAAAATATTAAGCAAGAAAAATTTCTTACACACTGCGCTTCAGGTTGCGACGTCATGCGAGTCAAACGACGCGGCTCGTATTTGCTCAGTACGTATAAATTCATTGGTGTGTAGTCTATTGCGTCGTTCGTATCGTATTTTTGTTAATATCTTTTAATGGACAATGGCTTAAGATATAGGTTAAAAAATACGCCTACAAATATTGTGTAGTTCCGGCACTTGAACACCCAAATTAGATTGTTTTTTGTTGTACCAAATGAGACGTGATATGTGGGTGAAGATCATTTTGATATAAGTACCCATGTACCTTTAAATACAAGCTGCCTATTTCTGATTAAATTACCTATTGGGCCTGCACACTCAAGATGAATTCATCCCGAGAAGAAAGTGCAGTATGGTGCAGTATGAAGCGGATAGGCTAAATGACTTCAATGATCTGTTTCAGTCATTTATTGATTGATTTCAAAATTTTTTCAATAATTTATAAGTTTAAATCTTTAATACCATAACGATAAATATGGTATTTGCAACATCATGAAACTTCTCCATTGTATGTGGCGATGGTAACGGCTGGCTGTTCCGTATGTTAAGTTTCAGATCCAAAGTCTATTAGCTTAGCTATTAAGAAATTCTTCAAAATGTTTGCATTGTGTATTCTGAACCTGCAAACATTTAATAAGTAACTTATTAACTTGCTGGACTACAGTAGTTTGCTGCCCAACATGCAGCGATAGTAGCAGTCTCGCACCCCATTGATGTTAGAGCTAGTATTCCCGCCAGATTTTCTTATTTCATTGACCGACATATCCACCTATATAACCTATCTTCATGATGGGATATAACTCCAAGCCTTCTTATCCAGATATGAATAGTCATATCTTCAGGGTCGTATACCTTTAATATTTTAAAACACGGAGTGAAACTGCAAAGACAACATTTTTATTTCAATTCTTGAAACTAGCCAACAAAAGTTGAACCTTCAGGAGTCACGATCCGGCACCACTGGAATCCAAAGGCGTACAGGTTTGAATTTATTTTTATTAAGGCTATCTCATGTTATGAAATCAATGGTATTGGTAAAATGGAATGAAAATAAAACGTTATACGGCTGTTATACGGATTGAAGTGAGATTTGACAAATATCATATTTGGCCTGATGTGGTATCCTCATTTTTAATCGAGATGCATACAGTTAGTGTAAAAAGTCTGCTTACAAGACATACAACATATTTTAATATGAAAAAATATGGGCGATTGGATTGAAAAATTATTCTTTTTCATTGAGTACAGTTAAGAGAATATTTATTAACTAATTCAAGAGCAAAAAACAAAAATATAACATAAACATAATTTCCGTAAAAAAATTATTTAGGCAACGTAAGACAAAGAAACAGCACACAAAAAGTATGCGTACATTACATAAAACTAAACGAAAATAAGAAAATATAAATGATTCAATATTTTGTTAAGTACCCTCGTCTGAATATGACTTCTTTCAATCGTCTTCCCATTGAATCAACCAAGCGTTTCGTATATTCTTGAGTTATTTTGTTCGATTCCTAAAGCAGCATTTCTTTCGTGTTTTTGGACGATATGGTAGGTTGAAGAATGCGACGGTCCAACAACTCCCATAAATGTTCAATGGATTGAGGTCTGGGGATTTTGGGATTGTATGCAACTGCTTTGGGCATTAAACAGTAGCCAAAGCTTTACAATGTAAGCAGTATGCTTAGGATCATTATCTTACTGAAATATAAAATGATCACCCAAGCTGAGTTTGTTGGCACTTTCACGGAATTTTTTTTTTAATGACGTTTAAATACTGGAATTTACCCATTGTACTTTGAATAAATTCTAATTTCCCAACCCCATTTGCCTCCATACACCTCCAAACCATGACCCCTCCCCCACCATGTTTCACTGTTGTGAATTGGTTTCAGTTGCTAGTTTTCTCCAAACAATACCACGTCCATTCGATCCAAATATGAAAAATTTGTTTTCGTCTGAAAACAATACACTATTCCAAAAACTTTCCGGTTTGTCAATATGCTCTTTGGTCCTTGGCATAGGCAACACGCTTCCTTCGGTTGGTTTTTGAAATATAAAGTTTTTCCTTCCAGATCGTCCATGATAACCTTCTTCTCTTAGGATATTTTTAACGGTAGAACAGCAAACTGTCTTGTTAAACTTTCCTTCGATTATATTTACTATTTTAGGTACACTTTTCGTGGATTTGCTTTTACTTCAGCCAAAACTGACCGTTTTTCTCTGGCTGTAAGTAGTGTTGGGCGTCCAGATCTATATTTACAAGTAAAATTCTCAGTTTTTGCGTAATTTTCTAATACTCCTTGTACGGATAAATGTGGTTTCTCAATTATTTGGCCAATTTCTCTTAGAGTTGTATCCTCCGAACGTAGTTTTACTACCAATTTTCGAATATCCACGAAAAAAAATTAAACCTAATATGTTTTCGCGGATACACAATTTGATAGACTAAATGAAAGAGGTAAATGCAAAAATAAGTTGATTAAACGCAATAAAATTGTACGCAGAGTTTTTGTGCGGATGTTTCCATAGTGCCTTGCAAGAATTGAGGTCAGTCGGGTTCCCGAATATGAGGAATGAAATGACGGATATGATGGCAGTAGAGATTATTCCTACATCAAGATATTTAAATTTTTTATGAGAATATAAGTTTCGCAGGTCAAGGCTGGTAGTGTACGCAGACTAGCTGTGTAAAGGACAAAGACACGACACAATTTGACTACTTTACGAAAAAATTTTCGGTAATTCATGAACCAAATTCATTGTGTTCAAAGCTATCCAAGGATATTTTTAAAAGATATAATATTATAATTTTTTTTTGTTGCAAATACTTTAACAACGTTTTAACTTCTTACTTTTTAGTTCGCCACGAAAGAGAACACATCTCACCCAGCGCGTAACATTTTTTTTTCCTTCCAATTCAAATGAGATATTAACACCCCATAAATCTTTCGAGGATTCCGCATGTGATTTATGCCAAAGGGGAGCCAGCCGTCGTTGGTTTCTGTATTCTTTTTTTTTCAAGAATAACAAAACAAACTCTCACCACAAGGACCTGACGCAGGAAATTGATTTTTATCTCATCGGTACTTGAACACAGCCCATCCTTCCATTTACACATATTTTATTAATTTCACAAACAAACAGATACAAAATAAACAAAACTATGTAACGGCGAAAACAGAGAACCATTCCAGACGCAGACCAATTAAATCTCGGCTAATTTTTCCACCTAGACGCACTGGGCACGGCTTGTTTTGTTTTGGTGGTGCGCGGGGAGACCAACTCTTTGATAAGCGAAACGAAAAGTTTTTGGGGCACATTTGACCCTTAAAGGTCATTATGGTTAGGAATGGTGCGCCGCGGACGGCGTGCTTAATTTTTCCATTAAAAATAATTGTTCTTCGTAAAAGATAATTTCCTTGATGTAGGGTTAAAAATTAGAATTGGCGCCAGCAAGGATACTATTATCCCATTTCATCCGTTTTCGCTTGTTGTTTGGCATTTAGCCGACGCGGCGAAAAGTTTTCAAATTAAATTAAGAGTAGAATAAATGCTGATGAGTGCGCCGTTTCTGATTAAAAGTCAATAAATCATAAAAAGGGATAAGACACGAAGTTGTTATGAATTTCTGACGTTATCCTTTTTGCTTTTTTTTGTTTCTTTATTTTTCTGTTTATGTAGTCCTTTTTTGTTTTGTGAGCAAGGAGGAAATTTTTCAATTGGACTCAGAAGGTGTGTTGTGAGATATGAGGTTCGAACAACGTAACGACAGATGTTGTAACATGGAATTTAGTCGCGATGATTTTGATGTGTTCCGGCAGATACAAGGAGGAATGCAGAGTGTACAGACGTTCCCTCATGCAGTGCATATCTAAAAAATTAGTACGCAAGTATGGGACTATCGACTGTTTGGATGACATCAAAAGGCTGTACCTTCTTTTTGTCGCCAGACACGGTGGTGGCTTTTGAAGCTTGAGAGGTGCTCCTCTTTTTGCCGTCAACTTCGTTTACAATTGCAATTGTGGCACTGACGGAAGTGTCAATATCAGAATTTGATGCGATTCGCTTAAGACCGCGGGCAATCAGCCAACGCGTTAGTCAGTGCATTTGGTATGTAGAGATTAGAGATTATTTTGCAAGTCAAATCGGGGACCATTTAGGTGCCAGGACACCACTCGAATGGAACGATCAATGTGCCCACCTTTCGTTTGTAAAGATGCCAACCAGTAATCTGCATGTAAAAAGTGGATATGGAAACAGTAGCAAAACCAAAAACCGATTAGACTGATGCGCCACAGCCAGTCTTCTCTAGGCAACAGACGATAGAAAAGATAAAGCATTCACGAATCCCTAGTCCATCACGAAATGGAAGACTAGCAAACGTTCTGTTTAGCCTTCTCGGAGATTGAGGGAATTCTTCACAGGTGGAGATAAACCTTACATAACAGTCGAATAAGATTAAAAGAGTGGTCAAGTACTCTAAATAGAAGAGGCCAAACGATAGTTCCGTACAAACTTTTAGATTCCATTGTGGAAAATCGAGTCTTGTAGAGTTTTCTCGCTTTTGTTGTGTGTAGTACCCTTAAGGTTGCAATTCCCTTGCGAGTTTCAAAATATGCTGCAAAAACAGATATATTTTTTGGCTGTGTCGATTAAGCAGCTTGAGAGAACGCACTCATAAGCATTTGATATTTATTTCAACTTGTTGCGCCATCGTGTTTCAGAGACAGACAGACGGACGGTGTTGCTGACAGACAGACGGACAACAAAGTGGTCCCATTATGGTTCCGTTTTTCCTTTTGAGACATTTGTTCCAGATGATGCGAAGAAAAAAAAGGGACATATTTGAAGGTACTATTCACTAAGGATTCACCAAAGAATTTGCGGACAGTGTACACTAGTGTAGTGTTCTTATTTCCTCAGTATTGGCCTCAATTGACTACTTGACTTAAATTTACCCCAAAATACATAAGATATCATTTGATGATGATGGAGCCAGCATAAACCAGAACCAGAAGAAAAAAAATTATGATCAATTAAGATGCGAAGGGTGAATGAAATGACGGGAAAACAACGCTATGCTCTATGATCGAAAATGCCACTTAGCTAAAAGCAAGACACTACACCGCAGTTGTACGTCTGGTTCAAGGATGTTTATACGTCAAACAGCACATCTCCAGCAAAGTTGAACATGTCCGACTTATTTGGAATTGTCATGTTTAAAGCAGAAATTCTCCGAACCCCGTTTCAATCATCATTGGTGTAAATACTCTGTTCTCTCATAGTTTTGATTTGCTGAAATATGCATTTCAAATATAAGCTAGGAATTCTAAGAACAAGGATATATTGAAAATGCTTAAAACCGGAATGATCTGATTTAGCCCACACTGGAAGTCCTGGTGACTGAAACCAAAATAATTGATGTACAACTGTACAATGATACGAATTCTCCTTTACGGCATTTAAGTATGGTGGCCAACGATAGATACAAAATACGTAGCCGAAAGGCTCATTAAGATGCAACGTTTAGCATGCATGGGAATAACAGGTGCACAAAAAAATCGCAGCCATGGAAGCAATTCTAAGCTTTACACCAGTACAACTGGAAGTGAAAAGACAGTCATGACTCTTTGATGACAGGAAAAACACCGAGCATAGAATCGGCAAAGCGATCTAGAAGAGAAAACCTTTACCTTTAATAACAACTTTAAGACAACTATTTGGTTTAATCAACAAGTATACGGACAGATCTCTATCGTCAGAGTCGGGGGCAGGGTTCTACTGCCCAAGCCCTTCGATCGAAGTTTCAAGTCATCTTGTTCCAAGCAGAAGTTATCACAATACTAAAAGGAGTATATAATCAAATAGTAATCAAATACTTATCTGCTCCGACAGTTAGCCACCACTTATCAGTATCGACACAGCTGACAAATTGGCTAGAAAAGGAGAAGGAAAAAGAGGACAAAAATCTGTTAGGGAAAAAGGCTTCCCGCTGACAGCTTTTAAAAGAGCTTCAAACGAGTGGGCAACCCAAGAATGCAGAAGTCACTCGGTCAATCTGACAACGTTGATAAACCGACTAAATAGGTAGCAAAACGAGCTCTAAATTCCACCAAAAGAAATCTACGGTTAATGGTGGGACTGGTAACCTAAATCTCCACTAACATAGACTCGGACTAGCAGAAACTTCAATATGCAAAGTCTGTGAGGAGAAAGAGGAAGATCTGAAGCACTTCTTATGCCACTCTACTGCAGTCAACACTGTTACCAAATCTTTCGCACCTCAAAGGACCGGTCAGATCATGGATTTCGCAAAACGAACGAAAAGACATCCCCCCGTCTTTTTTCACTACAACCCCCGACTTAATTATTATCTTTTACATACAGGAAAAAGGGGAGCACAGCGGGCCCAATCAGAAGACTAGGTGCAGAGCAAATAAAGCTCACTTTTACAAGCCAACCAACCAAACCAAGTAAAAATAAAGCAATGAAATAAAATAAGAACAAATCCAGGATAAGAATATTTTACTGAAAAGAAAACGGCAGGCTGTGAGCGAAATTATGATATCAATCAGCATAATTGAAATTCCCCAATATCAGTCCCAACTGTGCACATTCTCCAATGGATGAGAGGGAAGCCGCTTTGAAATAGAGGTTCAACGAGCTCGTCAATACAAGGACGCGGGACTAAACCGAAGGCATTTAGGATTTTCTGAAAGAAGTGTAACACAAATGTTGGATAGCTTTTTCAAAGGATGAAAAACAATTTACTTTGCCTTATCTAAGCAGGAAGAAAACCGAATTAATTTTTTGCCCGATCGCTGTTTTCCTGTATCTCACCACAATGAAATTGAACGCTCCAGGTACACCGAAATAACTATCTCAATCTGGAATTTCAGCTTTCCATTCAGATTTAAGGCTCTAGGCTAGCCAGGTATAGCCGGATAATTTTGATTACAATCACTTGGGATACTTTTTCTTAGCTGGCTAATGCCTACCCCCCTTTGGTATTTGCGACTTATGCGATCACTAAAGTCTAAGTTTCTCTGCGTCACCAAAAAAAGAGATTTCATCATGACGAAGGCTGGTTTTGTACATAAACGCCTTATTTTTCAATTTAGACCATCACCTGTTTTTCATATTTTTGGAAATCATGGTAATAGCTTAGTAGCTTGACAATTCTTAGGTTTCTTGATTTTTTTCCTTTGAATATGGCAAAATCTAGGTATACATTTTTGCTAGATTTACAAAAAGCGTACTTTACAATTAATGTTAATAAAATAGTATAGTAATTGGGTTTCAAAAATAGTAAATCGGGCTCAACCGGGATTTGAACCCGGGACCTCTCGCACCCAAAGCGAGAATCATACCCCTAGACCATTGAGCCACTTGAATTTTGTGAAATCAAATAAAAACTCTTCAGGCCTTCACTTCGGTTAACTTGGCTAACTTGAAATACCTGCGAAAGGCCTCCGGCTATGTTGGTTTCTTTCTTTTTCTTACTTCTCTTTACCTGTCTTTCTAAGATGTGAAGACAATGCATATGGCTTTTATGCATTACATTTCAGTGTGGTTAGTTGGCCAAATTCGTTTTTTTGGTCTAAATGTAGAGTAAGCTTTAAACTGGGGATGTAGCTCAGATGGTAGAGCGCTCGCTTAGCATGTGAGAGGTACGGGGATCGATGCCCCGCATCTCCAATAAACTATTTTGATGAACCTTCATTTATCAATATTCATAAAAAGAAGATTTAAGTCACTCAATAAGCTGGTCAACATCGTACCGAGATGATGGCTGTTAACCTTCGGTGAGCCTAATGGCACTTAGAGGCCCGGCCCATTTTTTTTATTATTAGCTGAAATTCGATGCATTATAATTATTATACGTGTTCAATTTAATATATTCGTTTATAGATTTATTGCATGATCACAAAATATAACTTCCAGTTTTGGGGTTTTCTGGACCCCAATAGGCTCACGGCGTTATTCTGTTCACCAAGCATATGGAAGGTAAACCGAGCAGACAGAAGCGGGTTAATCCTTCTTGATTTTATTTAATTACCAGAACTTACCAAGGTTGCCCTATTCGAGAATTTCCTCAATTCGAGAAAGTTTAATTATATCCACGAAACCGCTGTTTTTAAACCGAAAATAAACTGTCCTTGTTAACCCATTTTCAAGGGGTTATGAATGCCCTTAAATGAATGCGAATGGAATATTTAAGGTAGAAATAAAGACAGGTTTTAAAATTGTTTATCGCTCAATATTGAACTCTGCCAAACAGGCCCAGTAGGCTCTTTAAGCTAACTGCTCAGATATGAGGGACAGACTTCTGTTTTGGACAAATTTAAGCTGAAATAAAGTATTTCTAACATCATCTTAGGAAACCTAGATTCCGGGCAGATAAGCATTCTGGCTTCGGGTTTATAAAATGTAAAAATCAATGCATTTTGGGAGCGTTCGGTTGCAGTATGTCCTTAGAGCTCCATGAAAATATGCTTCTAATATCGGAATGAATGAGTTCAATATAAGCATGTGTACGAGCGCGACGTCAATATGAGAATTAAATTAAATTAAACAAAATGCATCTTCGGGTCTCATTGGTGGCTGGCGCTCAACAAACCATCCGACAGAATTTGTATTAAACGACTCGAAAGAAAATTTCCAATCAAGAACAGATTCGGCGACAGTTGGCGCATTTACGACAAACGAAAATGATGCCTTCGAAATATCAAACGCATGCCAATCCCCCCCGAAAGAACTCATTGTAATCTTCTGCGTTCAGTTGGAAGATGGCCAATTTAGCTGCAATGCTAGAGACCCTAATATTTCTGCTGACTTTTTGTATTCGAACAGAGGCATTAATGAGACGTTTCTTTTTTTTGCTGTAAAGACCTTTTTTTTTAATCGTTCGCCGGAGCTGAGAATCAAACCAGGCACCGCGGCTTAAGAACTTTCTTGCTTATGTTCTGCGCCACGCTGGCAATTCAAATTCCATATGCTAACCGCCAACATGAATCACTCTTTCCATATGAAAAGATTATCATAAAAAAATGCCTTTTGAAAGCGAGAAGTAAATAAATATTTGAATATAGGTTATTATTGTTTTCAAAAAGGTTGGTTAAACCTGATAAAGTTTTTTGAACGACACGTAAGAATTTAGAGCATGGACTGACTGGATTGCCGGAGAAACGTTTGGTTTGATTCCTTTCACTTTTCTTTTCAGGTTTCTTTTAAACCGATGGTTAAGAATGAGATATGAAAAAACACACACGAAAACTTAGCGCTCACCGCAGACAGGTAACTTGTGCCTCTGATTCAAAGTACCTTATCCATTGTAACAGTGACCGGTTCTGCTTGGAATTTATGTATATTGCTGGACATGTTCATGTCAAGTGCGTAATTAAGATGCAAATATTTGTTTTTGAAGTTTGATTCGATGTAATCTACCTCGAATAACTGGGGATGTAGCTCAGATGGTAGAGCGCTCGCTTAGCATGTGAGAGGTACGGGGATCGATGCCCCGCATCTCCATACTTATTGTTGGAACATTTTGTGTTGTTGCCATTTACCAAACATTGAAAAAAAACTTTTGAAATTTGTAGGAAGGAAAAAGAATCAGAGAGCAGTCAAATTTATTTTGAGGCTCAACTGTATTAAATATGAGTCAATTTTATATAAAATTTTTAATATCGTTGTAAAATGAAATAATCCATTATGCTGCATTCACATACTGGGAGAAGTTCCACTGTACAAAGCCTAATTCTGCCGTAAAATGCAGTTGCAATTCTTAAAATCACGTGCTTTGTATGCGGACCACCCGTTGTTTTTAAATTTTTCGTTTTATTATTATTTTTTGTTCCATCGGCAACTTTTGGGAATGGGACCCTTTAAGTACCACTTCACTCAAAATTACGCCGTGAGGCTCAGGTAAGCGACGAATATGAATTATACCAGGTGACCCAAAATATATCACCCCACCGGAATTTGTTATATTTTTATGCAAATGGTGACAACTATCAGTTTTGTGTTACGTTATAGAACATAATGTTCCTCAAGATTGCGGAATTTATAACAATTCAAAACAATAATACAATAATCATGATTGATGACATGCGTGATGGAGACATGTGGTTCCATGAGAAAGGCGCAACAAAAACACACAGTCCACGCAACAATGGATATTTTTAAGTTTGAATCGTGGCTCACCTTAAATCTCACATTTGCACTGATCACCAATATCTCCCGATTTGACCACTCTAGGACCCTAATACTAAGGCTCCACCATCCGTTCGTCTGTCATGGGTAAAAACGACTTACGGATTATGGATTTTAAAAATTAAAATTATCCCAATCTTACGGCAAGAAATTGTGGTACGGAACCTTTCGTGGGCATGTCTGACTCGCACTTGGCCACTTTTAAAAGTCCCTGGGTCTATGTGAACCAACCACAGACTTTTAAAGCTTTTTAAGAAAGAGTAAAGATTTCTTGATTGCTATCTTTTTATAAATCTGGAAGATTCAACCAAAAATATAAATATGTGCAAATAAATGCAAAAGAATAAAGTTGTACGACTTTGGTTGAAAAATTAAGGCTCTGTTTGCAGAGAAAAAAAATTACAAATAATCCTTAGCCGACAAACTAATTCTTCAGAAGAAGATTTGTCATCAGGCCTTATTGTTATTTGCCACTGGATTAAGTCATTTATGAATGACAGCGAAAGGTCAAATTTTGTGGCACTCATCTTTTAATAATTATTTAACCCTATTTATCAGTAAATGAATTCTTGATTTATTGATTCATTTCTCACAAGAATATCACTTTCTTTCCTTCGATTTCTGCCCTTGTTGCAGGCCTACAAAAAGTATGAAGTAGTTCACACTGCAGCCGATAAAGTAGTTCTCACAGCCCCTTACTTCAAAGGAATTAAAAAAAATAAAAACAACAAACATAAATTTAAAACAGCAAAGCGACGAGTCCAGATCCCAAGTTGAAATTCATAATCTGGCGTTCAAAAGATCACACAAACAAATATCAGGTTTTTAAGGACTATTTAGGCATATCCTTGCGTTACGTCACTCAGAAGATCCTTTCCGACGCATTCTTTGAAGCTTTTGCCACGTTCAAATCATTCATAACCATTGAAGCCTCGAGCCCGATAAATCGACTACGCTCAGCGAGAAACGCTACGACAACGAGAAACCATAAACGACACTTTGGTGGTTATTTGGTTTGTCCAACTAGGATCAAAACTTCTAACTCCTGACACTAAACTTGGCAAATTCTTCTATTTACTTACTTACTTAGGGTGGCGCTACCATTCAGGGGCTCAACCAAGAAGCGTCTCCAGCCAGCTCGATCTGCCTAGCTGCCTTCAGTTTCGTGCACTAAGTTGATTGAGGTCCCTTTCCACTTGCACGCGCCACCTTAGTCGCGGTCTTCCTCTGCTGCGCCGTCTCTCGGGGCTGGATTCGAAGACTTCCCGGGCCGGAGCATTGGTTTCCATCCGCTCTACATGATCTAGCCATCTCAACCGTTGGATCTTCTTTCTTCTGGCTAGGTCGATGTCGCTGAACAGCTCGTATAGTTCGTGATTGTATCTTCTCCTCCACTCACCGTATATGCAGACAGGACCGAAGATCACCCGAAGAATTTTCCTCCCGGAGCAGCCAAGAGGAGCTTCGTCCGCTTTTGACAAAGTCCATGCCTCCGCGCCGTATAGCAGGACTGGGACGATTAAGGTCTTATATAGTATGACTTTGGTTGTCAGAGAGAAGGCTTTGTTTATCAATTGCTTTCTCTGCCCATAGAAGCAACAATTGGCAAGAGTAATTTTTCGTCTGATTTCAGCGCTGGTGTCGTTGTCTGAATTGATAGCGGTGCGTAGGTAGATAAAGTCTTTGACTACCTCAAAGTTATAACTGCCTTCTTTGATGTTCTGTCCGAGACGTCGGTGTTGGGAGTCCTTTCTCGTTGTAAGCATATACTTTGTCTTGCCCTCATTTCCCGTCAAACCCATTTTTGCGGCCTCCGTCGCTATACTCACAAAAGTGCCATTGACATCAAGCTGCGTTCTTCCAATAATATCAATATCGTCGGCATATGCGAGTAGTTGGATGGACTTCTGAAAGATTGATCCTCTGGTGTTGGTGTGCGAGTTTTGAACAATTCTTTCAACAACGATGTTGAAGAAGTCGCATGACAGCGCGTCGCCTTGTCTGACCCGACCTTGATGGAGCAGCGTATATTCTCGTCTCGTATATCGTCATCCTACACAAACGGACGAGCTTTGTAGGGATGCCAAAACTAGACATTGCGCTCTATAGCTCGTCTCTATAAATGCTGTGATACACGCCTTGAAATCGATGAAAAGGTGGTGGGTATCGATCTGTTGATCGTGGGTTTTTTTTCCAAGATTTGCCGTAGTGTGAATATTTGATCTATTGTTGATTCCCCTGGTCTAAAGACACACTGATATGAACCAACCAGGTTGTTGACGAACGGCTTTAGGCGCTAACACAACACGACAGATAGGATCTTGTAGGCGATGTTTAGAAGTCTGATTCCTTTACGCAAACAATGCTGAGGTTCCATTCATCGGGCATGCTTTCCTCCGACCATATTTTACAAATGAGTTGGTGCATACTCCTTACCAAATCATCGCCTGCCGCTTTGAAGAGCTCGGCACGTAGACCGTCATTGAGTCGCCGTTATACAGTCTGCTGAAGAGTTTTCTCCTTATCCTCAGCTTCGACTGCGATTCTACTAGGATGCTCCCTTGATCATCCTTACAGGCTACGGTTCGGGCTTTATAACATTCGATCGTTATTTTTACCCTTTGGCAGAACTTCCTTACCTCCTGCAATGATATCCCTCAATACTAATGATCTCACGCTTCTCATGCTCCTTTCTTTTTCTCCTGAGAAGCCGGTGTTCGTCTCTCCTGTTCTGCTCGTAGAGCTCGCGAGCAGCTCTTGTCCTTTTTTGCAGTGCCGCTTTATGTGCCTCCTTAAGTTCTTCTATGTGGAGTCGAATGTTGGACGATAAGGAAGACAACAGGACATTTTTAGCGAATTTTAAAACTGTCTGCGAGAAGGGCTCATGTAGGAAAAGGTACGACCAAAAAAAATGCCAGCTTCACAAAGATGTTGATCTCATCTGGAAGGCAGAAATCCGCCGACTACAAAGGCTTGGCTACATTTTGAAAACGGACTCTCTATGCCTCAAATAAAAAGCTATCGCGGATGTCAGGAAGCTTGGTCTAACCAATTGAAAGCATCGTAAATGAGTCTTAGCTGATGCTCAGATCCTCATGGATTGATGGTCTTATAAGCAAATAAAATGTGTCATCTAAATTTTTATTGCAGTATTGTTTGCCTGTGTCAATTTAAGGGTCGGAATAGATGCAATTTCCATTGACAATTCTTAAAAGAAATATCTCAGCTTTTCAGTTCGACTTGAGAAGTATTAAAATCTGATGATTCTTTTAGTTTATAATCGGAACCTTGTCCAACAATAAAAATATCAAAAACAATTGCAAATAAAATCGCTTTCCTGTCTGTTATTCAAATGACACAATCTCAGACACAACAATCAAAAGCGATTGCAATCAGGAAATTGTTTTCCGATAAAACTCACACCGAAATGAAATCAGAAGTGCGATCAAATTATCCGTCATAAAACTTTTAATGTTTGCGGAACATGAAAACCCTTGCAGTGGTTGAAAATCCGTTCAGCGAAAACCGCACCCCAAAAACAGTGTTGGTCTTTTTATAACCTCAAAACATGACACACCAATCGGGGTTTCACATCGGCACTGGAAGTGGGGTAGGACAACGATGGCGTTAAGGAAATTTCAAAACTTCTTAAAAGTTTATTTTTTTTTACCCGCAATTATTGCCGCCAAAAATCACACAACAAACCGGCGCATAATGTTATTTTGTTTTTTTTTTGTTTTCATTTCATCCGAATTAAACGCCACTAAAGCGCGATTCGAGAGGGTGGCGGAATTCGGCCCTTGGGGAACCATTTTAACCAGCCAACGGACCAAGAGGAACAACCGGCAAAGTAAACGATTTATCTGAAATGGTAAAAGTTGAAAAGAAAGTTTTGCATTATTTTCAAGAGATTAAATTGTTTTAATGGCTCCAAAAGTTCGGGAGGCGGTTAAAACTTTTCCAAAGCAAATGTTAAATTGTTTTTCCACAAAAACGTATTTAACTTGAGAATAAGTGTCGGTTAACCTACTCCTGTCTGATGGGTTGGTGAAGTTTAAAGAAGCAGCAATTATGGCGTAAGCGATTCTTGAACGATGATGGATGAAGGCCTTAATATTTGCGGAACGTTGTGAAGATCTTAGCTGGCATTGTTTACAATAGTAATGGATTTCGAAAGATGCTCTGAAGTGAGAAATTTTGTTGACCAAAGTAATGGGTTTTGAGAGCAAACTCCTAATTTCGAATTTCGAAAATCATAATGATATCAATTTGGTTAATTGAAAATAGAAGCGCATAAAATTGCATTTCGGGACGATTCATAGAAAGGTCCCGCCCCTTGAGAGTTTTACAAACACATGATAAAGCCTTTGGAACCAAACAAAGCCTTAGACAGACTCACTGCCAATCGAATAAGAACAGACATTGAACTACAAATTGTTGACTAGCCAGAGCTCAGCTGAGTTAAAATTTTCCTCAGGAATGGAAGGGGCTGGACTGGCTGGTTTTTGCATACTCTGAATGACCGCAGGAGCTTCCGCGTTAATGTTACAATCTTGCAGTATTTTCAGTGATTCGCAAGATATGGGTCCGTCACAAATTTCCGATGCTAAAGGTTGGGTCATCAACGGCTACTAAAAAACACAATTCAATATTTTAAAAAAAAATATATTTATTGAAAAAAGTAAGCCTTCCGATTAATTAAGGAATATGATTTTATTCAAGTGTATGCCTCGGCAGCTTGGCTATTAACAATCATTTCGAAAATTTCGATTGTCAAAATAGCCCAATCCTTAATTTCTGACCATAAAAGATTGGTCAGATCGGTTGGTTGTAGGCCAACTCCAAACACCACACCAGACAAGTTAAGGATCTATTTTGCATTCTTTTCTTTTAAAACGAGTTGATTTCAACCCCAAGTGCGACAATTTTACTTGTTTACTTAGTTGCCGAGTCCAAAATTTATTTTCGAAAATAACATTGTTTCGGCAACAAAGTATCTCCTTTGGAAGTGGCTTTGCAATATTTTAAAACTTTGTTTAAGGGGAATTTGGCCCGTTTTGAAACGTCAAAGATTCAAAAAAGCCGTCCAAGTGCGAGTTTTGATAAAATGGATAAAATAGAAATTCGTGAGGTGATTAAATAATTTTGGTTGAAAAATGTTTCAAGGGACATTAAGAGAGGGTGATCCTCCATATTTTACAGTGGTTCGGTGCAGTGTAGATTAAAAAGATGAAAGAACTTTCGTTCAAGATGATCCGTGTTCGGGCTGCCATTCGACGCCAGTCACTCAGGAAATGGTCAAAAAAGATGAAAAGAATCGTTTTGGAAGATCGTGTAACAGACAATGTTTTTTACTGAGGACCTTCCCGGACTTAACTTACAGTTATTTTAAATTATTTCCGCGTTTGAAAGACCATTTGAGATGCACAATATTTGAAGATAAGGAAGTGGTAAGCTGCAGTAAACTAATTAAAAAGTTACGAAGATAAAGATTTTTTTAAAGTGGAATTTTTGGTCTAGCAAAAACAAAGTTTGTTTCTTCTTGGCGTAAAGTTGAATTGCGATTTAAATGCTTCTGATATAAGCACCAATTTTCGATTTCCGGAATTTTTGCTTCTTGCCAAATTTTTTAATCATGAGGATCAAAACATGCGACAAAACAGCCTTATCGTTTGACTGCGTCGATTTTAAGCTCATAATATAATGGTACGGAACGGAAAATTGAAAGCAAATTTTTGAAAATTTAACTGATGGCCTACCCTATATTCAACGGATTAGCTGATTCCGAGAAGAAAACGTTACCGAAATCAATCAGAAGTATGTCAGGAAAAATGTGTTCCTAGAACAAACATGCAGAAGCTTTAACGAAACGATTCAATACCCTGGATTTTAGCTAAGATTTTCAGGTAAATCTTCTTTTTATGAATGATGAAGGTTCGAAGGCGCTATAAGTTTTCGTTATTCAGATAATGAAGATAGCTAGAAGTCCGATTTGTCTGTTGTGTGCTTCCATCTTAGAGAATTTTGTCCTCAAACACAAGATGCATGTTACTTTTAGCATTGCTCATGACTCCAATCTGCAGAGAATTTCTCGTGACCCTTTTTCAAGCTGTTTTGTTAAAAGAGATTTTGTTTGAGGTCAGAGATTTGAATGACAATATTGGGCAATCGAACGATGACTATTAATACTACCATGGACGAGAAGGAATAAACGCTTTTTATATAGAATCCCCAACATGATCAGGACACATGGTCTTATTGAACGTAATTCAAGTTATCAAGTTTTTCGGGCCAAATGATAGTCAATCTGTGTTTCATTTTGCCTAGTGATATACGTCATCACATGCCGACTTTTTTTTGACGAATTTAGAAGTTCAATAAGACTATGTGTCCTGATCATGTTGAGAATATCTTCATCACAAGCGTTTATTCCTTCTTGTCCATGTCAGTCTTCATAGTCATCGTTCGATTACCCAATAAAGCTCTTCTATTGGAATGTTCTTCGTGAAATTGAAGAACTTCCTGCTCTCATAAGTAAAATCTAAGAGCGGCTACTGGACAAAGATGAGACCGATACTATGCTCACGCTGATTAGTCCATTTCGTTTCTTGAAATTTTACCCCGTAGACCCGAAAAGCTTTGATTTGAGCAATTCTGCTTGGACCAGAATCAAGCCGATGCATAAGGGATATAAGCTGAGGTTTTTTTCGACAGGCACAATGACACCGCTGGTCTACAGTCATGTCAACCCACGGATTAGCATGTTCACTTAAGTGAGTAACCCTTAGTCGTCTTTAACCACGAGTGCTGGTTATTTGAGGGCGCTTGATTGATGTTATTTCAACCCCTAGAAAATTGTTTAATAATTTGTTTTAAGCTTCCTTCAGAAGTGGGCAGCTACTGACTCTAGAAAAGCAATGAAAACTGAATTGAAATCTCCTTTGGGCACCAAAAATAACAATCAGCCTAACGCACTACACAACCCAGTGGACTATGTTTCCCATTCTAGCTTCTTGCTGATTTGTTTTTCTTTCATTTCACCAACCCCCAGCTACTCCCACGAGGCAATACACGAACACTCCATGGCGGATAGGTTCCTTCAAACCGATTTTACATCACATCGACGTGTAACATTCTTCAACATGTTTCCTCTCCTCACTTGCTCAAGTAACTGGACGACACAATCAAGAAGGCTCACCCGCCACCATCCATCACAGGATGTTCCCCCTAATGTATCTGGACACAGGATGATATGGATATTTATCTCCCACAAGGCATTCATCTCCCCAGATATGAGAAAAATAAACATACATCGAGCTCCAGAAAAAAAAAAAACAACAACACTGAATCCTGCTTTTGCGGTAGCTACCATTGGACAAAAAGTCCTGGAGTTGTTAGTTTGTTTTGTTTTTTCTTGGTCCTTTTTCAATTAAAATCAAATTGTATTCTTGTCTATGCGGTGTGTTTGTTTAGGTCCATCTCTAGAGTAAAAGCACTCCGATGGTCCATACTCTCACCCAGAAAATTAAGTGGTATCTCTGAAAAGTGTGGACATGCATAAAATGTGTCCGCGGTCAAGGATATCTGAATTACTACTTTTCTCTTAAGCCCTATCAATACGCACACATCAGACACATTAATCAAAGCTCAAGGATAGTGCTGCTTATTGAGAATCCCAACTCATTTCCGGGGCTCCACCCATTTCATTTGCATAAAACCACCTACTCCAGCCATACGAATCGCACAGAAGACAATTCCAAGGATGTCTCACTCGGTGTTTCCTTTTTCACTTCAAATTCAAATTCAAGTACCGATTGGGCGGCGGGCGTTTCGTTGGTAGTGATCAAAAAAAAATAAACAGGATAAAAGTGGAATTTTATGAACTCGGAGTTGGTTGCTTGTCTTTGACTTAAGTTTTAAGGATTAAAACTGACAAAAACAAAATAATAATTTATTTGAATTCAGTCCTTTTAATCGGCTTATGGAATTTCGAAAGCTGGGTGTGTTTTTTTCAATTTTTATAAGGACACTGGCGCCGTACGATATGAGAAGTTAGCCTCTTCACCAAAAAAGGATAAATCCTGCTGCTCACGCACTTGAGCGTCGTTGTATTGGACGAGTGCGAGCATCCTCGTGCACACCTTCATCATATTGTCTTCGGGTTATTTTTCGTCTTAATAAATCAAGCAGATAATCCTGTCAAGATTTATTGGATGATTATCTGCTTCGAGACAGGTGAAGGCAATGGAAAAAAGAATAAGCAGAGGATACGGATGAAGATTGTGAGAGTGGGAGACAAGTCGTGTGGAAAAGGATTCGAATGCGAACGGAATAAAATAGTATATCGCCGCCTTTTTGAATCTTGAAATTGATACGTTCATTCAAATACTTGACTTTGTTAATGTACAAACACAGAGTGTAATAGAAGAAGCAAAAAATAAAGGGTGGGATATATTTTTTGAATCATCTTTGATTTGGACACTGACCAAGATAATAATTTTTGCAAATAAAACAAATACCGGAAAGTTACTTCCAAAGTGGTTACTGTGTTGCCGGAACATTGCAGATTTTGAAATTCAATTTCGGTTGGTCGGTGTGCACCAACTGATCCTTGCGTACGCAAGTTTGTACTGTCTGCTCAACAGGGAATATTGCATCTCTTACAGAAAGTCTGCCCCTTAACCCGAGAGCCTGAACGCGTTAAGCTCAGCAATTGAACATTCGTCGCATAAGCCTGCGGACATTTTTTCAAAAAAATCTCGGATTATTGCGTAGAAAAGTCGGATGGATTCAGGAACTGAAGCAATGCCATGGAGATGCACCAATAATGAATTTGTTGCATTTAGACTTACTTATCAGACCAATTAGCCTTGGTAAAAGTGAACCCGGGCTAAGGCCGGTCTCTATCTTTCACATTCGCGTTAGCGTTGATTTTGCTTGATTAGAGTTTCAATCATGGCATCAGCACTTACATTACCTCTGAACTGGACGATGTTGGGTCTAACCTTTTTTGTGAACCTCTTGGCTGCGATTCAAAGACAACTCCTACCTGAAGCACTGTTGTCAGATGCGAAACGAAAGTCCTCGACCGTTTTCCATGAATGAGTGAGTACTTGGTAAGTGTATCAACAACAACCTCGGTTGGAATGATCACATAACCGTTATCGCCAAAAATGCTGCGAAATGTCTAGGTTTCCTGCAGCGATGCAAGAAATACTTTAGCCCATCTGATCTGGCTTAACTGGATTGGGCAGATGCTCCAAAGCCCATTTTGAGCCTGCTTGATAGAATTCAAAATCGAGCGTAAAAACTCATAGGTGACAAAAATATTACAAAGTCAATTGACTCTCTTCACAACCGTCGTAACGTCTCCTGTCTAACCATATTTTATCGCTTCTATAACAAGCAGTGAATAAGCCAGCTGCATTCCACCCCCTCATCACTTTCACCGTAACACACCCGTCTAGCCAGGAATGCTCATCAGCTCACCCTGAAGCCCAACTTTGGTCGTACAGTATAGAGACTCGTTGATTAGCCGCACAACACGAATGTGGAACGCTCTACCACGCTCGGTATTTCCCACTCATTACAATCTGCAGCAATTCAAGAACAATGTGCATCAGTACTTATCCCTATTTCCTCTCTGATCCCTTTCAACATTTTAAGGGTAGTCATAACCCCTTGTAAAAAAAGAAAAAAAAAAAAAGATCGCTCAACGTTGCCGAACCATAAACCAGGGGTTTTTGACTTGCCCTGAGAATCTACAACATTTCCAACATTCAGTGATGAGTGTTCAGAGCATGATTGTGGTCCTTGGAGCTATTGAGATCGAAGTAGTACCGATTGACTACGATGAGTCTTCATCCGGTTTCGATTGAGATACTTTGAGGATTGATTTCGTGTGGACAGCATGTTTTTTTTTTGTCGTGCTAGAGCTTCAATGATGTATCGTAATCACTTAAAAACAATTTTGGTAGGAACATGAAAGCAGGTCTTCTTGCCGGAAATTAGTGCAGGACTGAAATAATTCGTAGGTTCTTGGTCCATCTGCAAAGTGCATCGCATTTTTTCAAGCTTTGTGCCATAAGAACGGGATGACTATCGACTTGAAATTTGTTGGACGATTCGAGAATGTGGTCAACTGTGAAGATTTTTGTCGGACCGTTTTGGCCGATTTGTTTATTGCAAAAAGCCTACAAATGTTTCCATAATATATAATAATAGATCTTGTGAGCGACTGAAGGCAAGGATATACGTCGATAGTTGTTGCAAGGCCTTTCGTAGATGGGACGGATAGGATCGTATTCGTGCCCGATGTAATAATGAAACACAAGCGACTACACTTTAAGGGAAACAGTTTGTGGATTCTGTTTTCATAAAAAACTGCGTGGCTTACCTTCGAAAAATTTCGTAAAGTAGTCTTCGACCGCTTCGGGAGAATCAAGTTTCCATTCAAACTATTCTGAAGGCACCGAAAGAGATGCAAATCTGAAGGATGAAGTTCCAGGAAAACGGTAGATGCTGAAGGATATCCCATTTTAACTATTTCAGTTTTTGCAGAGTTTATCGGGCGACATGTGGCCTGACGTTATCAAGAAAGAAGGTGATATTCTTCAACTTTGCTCACAGTACAGATAACAGAACCTTCATTGGACGTACACCAGCTTTTCCCACTGGTTCTACACCTTTACCTGCGTGTTTTCAGCTCCTTTTTCGCTTCACTTTGTTGTATAGAATCCACTTTTCGTCATCTGTTATGAATCGATCAAAGAAAGGTCCGTTATCATGGCGTATGAGCAGAGATATGGCCACGTAGACGCGGTTCATATTACTTTTTTCCTTCAAACATTGTGGAACCCACGTATCGAGGTTGAACGTGAATCCCAGCTTCTTGAATTCAGCAATTTCCTCAGTTAAAATCTTTAGGCTATTTTTTACTAAGGTTCGAAAAATATCGTCATCAATTTCGAGAGGCCGTCCAGAACGCGGTTGATCGTCCAAAGTCATATCATTGCAACCAAATTTGAAGCCACTTTCAAACGGTCTTACGAGCAGGAACATGATCCGAATAAATGCTCCGAAAATTTTTTGTTGCAGTTAAAACACTCACTCCTCGTAAACTCGTAGAGAATTAAATGGTGCAGGTGATTTGACTTAACTCAACCGCCATGTATGAAGATCGGGCACGATCTTTTGCAATGATCTAATCGATTTTAAAAAGTTTAACTTGTAGACTATCTGCACTAATGAAGGAAACGCCTTTGTTTATTTGAATGCGCTTCAGACACAAATGTATAATGACCAATTGCATGGTACGCCTTCTTGTCGACAAGAATGACTCATCGGCAACATCTTCAGCCGCAACATCGATATTCCCATCGTAACAAGCCTTTGGTCTCTTGATTTCTAGTCTCTTTGAAGTGAACACCTTATTATTTGTTCAATTGACTAATTATATTTTCTTAAAAAAATCATCACGAGTATACTACAACTTTGAGGACTAAATTGTATATTCAACATCTGTTTATTTAACAAACACCAAAACGAGTAGAATCTGCTGATAGAATGATACATTTTGGACCACTTATTTATATGAAGGCAGCTTTTATTTTGTTTTTTGTCATTTTATTTTCATTGGCATTTCAGATCGAACCTTATTAATTCTTATACTCTTGATGGTCAGCGTCGTTTTGTTGCTCCTACCTGTTTGGAAAATGCCATTTTTGTCATGTGTTTTTAGTTGCTTAAATATATGTGCATATTTTACTGTTCGCAAAAAAATTAAATTAAAAATATAATTCGGGCTCAACCGGGATTTGAACCCGGGACCTCTCGCACCCAAAGCGAGAATCATACCCCTAGACCATTGAGCCGCTTAACATATGGCCATTTTGGCCAAACTTTAAAGCCAATTGAGTCAATATAAAAGTAAACTTGCCGCATTGCATTTTTTCTCTTTTTAATCATTTCTTGTTTTTTGTGTCTTGGCCTTAAACAGCACTTTCCTATTGGTATGATTGAAGTTGATTTAGCAGCGTGAAAAACAAGTCTAAGCTTATGCTGATTATGTTTTTAGGAGTGATAAAGACCAGCATCACCATTCAAAGACCTTTCATCACCAAGCAGGGGGAAATTGAAGCATGATTCGGGGTAGTACTTATATAAATGATGGAGGCCAGGCTTTGTGTAGACGTGACATTTCATATCACATAATTGCAGATAATTTTGATGTGGCAAACTACAGTGTCTCACAAAGCATACTTATCTGACTGAGTTTCACGTGCCAACAGCATATTTATCCGTAAACCACGGAAAACAGTCAAGCTCTAATGGCATCGAAAATATGGCTTAACTCACCAACATTTTTTTTTTAAATCAAAGCAACATCCAACCAGGTGAAATGCTAAAAAAAAGAACCTTACTTCCGCAGTTCTTAACAGTTTATAAATGAAATAGCTCGACTAAAAAAACTTGGTTGCGACAGAAACCTGTTTTCTGAAGAAAGCTGACGGGCATTGACACAAATCCAAGCAAAAAACACTTGGTCTACACAGAAAACGTCGCTCTGGAATAACATATGGGAAGGAAAAGTTTCGCTGACACCATTTTTTTATCCAGCATGCGCATTTAAATTCGTGGGACAATTTTGAAATCCGAATAAGAAACACCCCCCCCAGTTTGACTTCACCCATAGACGTATCGAACCAGGCATCAGGCATTAAGAACTGAGCATCTTCAGTTCTACGCCACGCAGGCAACTGAAATGCCACGTACTAAAAACCAACTTGAGTCGCTCATCTGGTATAAAAAAAAATTATCATTCGATCTCTTGGCGTCTTAGACTTTTTCTCTTACAGGTAAATTGTCTGGTTTATACTTTTAAAGATCATTTTTTTGGTCTTGGAATACATGTTTCGCTTAACGCATAATTTGTGGTTGGATGGCCTTATGTAGATACTTGTACTTATGGGTTCGTACTCACTAACTGCATGACAATTAATTTTACATTCAATCCGGTCATCGAGGTGTTTGACTTCACAGGTAAAGGTAAAAAACGACAGTGACCAAGGGGATGTAGCTCAGATGGTAGAGCGCTCGCTTAGCATGTGAGAGGTACGGGGATCGATGCCCCGCATCTCCAATTGTTTTATGTTTTTTTTTGTTATAAGGGGTCTTCCAATTGGGCCTTCCGAACTTTGTCAGTTGTGGCGACAAATAGTTGAAGCTATATCTGCCTGTAATTTTTTCAGGCTCTTTTGTCAAATTACAATGGGTGGATTAATCGTTAAACAGCACATGCAAATATAAAAATCGTTATAACAATACAGGTGTCCTGTTCGGGCAATGTTCCGCGAGCTTCGCTTATTTTACGGTCACCGAAATCGTCCTTTCGAGAGGACTATTCGCAGTGTGTTGGTTCATTAAATCATTAAATGGTCAACCGACAGACGTACGTCGACGAAAACATCTCCGCTGTTCATGAGAGTGTGCAGGAGAAACCGAGGCAATCGATTTCGTGTCGCTCACAAGAACTCGGCCTTTCATAGACCACAATTTGCCGTGATTTGGCTCTGCACCCGTACAAAATTCAACTGTCCCAGGAGCTGAAAGTAAACAACCATAGACACCTAATTGTGATGGCTGAATGGGCTGTGGAACAGGAGGAAACTAACCCTAACTTTCATCGAAAAATCATTTTCAAGAGGTCGTTTCTGGATGAATGAGTACGTTAACAAACGGAATTGTAGACTTAGGAACGAAACCAATCCACATGAGATCGAAGAGCGTCCAATGCATCCCGAAAAACTCACTGTTTGGTTTGAATTTTGTTTTGGCGGCTTCATCCGTCAATATTTCTTTGAGAACGACGTTGGCCAGGTCATCATCTTCAACGGAGAGTGCTATAGGTCTATGCTAACCAACTTCTTTTGGCCTGAATCCGATCGTTTGGGCACCAACGACATGTGGTTACAACTAAATAGCGCTACGTACCGCACAGCTCACGGAATATTGGAAATTATGCACGAGCGGTTCGAGAGCATGGTCATCACACGTTATAGAATTCACGACCTGGTTATAGAATTCACGACCTGGTAACTGGTATTCAAAGACACTCTTAGCTGGAGAATTCTCCCTCGATTTAACGGATGCATTTTTGCTTTCCGGTCGAGATCCTCATCATTATATAGTTCTACATGCTCCCGCATTCGCCCTCGTCTTAGCCAAGATGGTTTATCCGACTTCAAATAAGAGATCTGGATTTTGTTGGACGTCATTTTGATACTTCAAGCTCAAGTTTAATCCCAGTGGAATCAATGAACAAGTCGATTTCATTATCACATGCATTTACGTTTATCTTCATTATTCGGGCTAGTCAATGAAAAGAACTACTCTTCTGGCCTCTTCTTCAAGTGCCGTGAAAGCTTGAATGCTCCTTGCAAGTAAGCAATGATGTCAATATCCTCTGTGTATCCCAGGAGCTCAACAGACTTGAAAATTGTTGAAGTTGGCGAAATCACATGACAGTGCATTTGTTTTCTAGAATTCGGTGCAATTCTGGAATAATTCGAAGGTTCTTGGTCTTAACTCGACAGCATATGGCATGTTTTTAAGCATGTTTACAAAATGTAGTAGAACGCCTCTATTAGGACCGTCCCTAAAATATTGTCTTATGTGATCAATAGAAAAGTGATGAGAATCGATTTGGAACTCGTAGTTCTGATGAACTTTTGAAGTTTTGATCGATCGTGGATTCACATGGTCAAAAATCACTTCAATATAGTCAAATCCGAGCATTTTACCTTTTTCATTTTTAATTTTCGCAGTTACGAGAATGTCTTTTCTATGAATCGGACAAGATGCTGAGACTCCATTCATCAGTCAAAATTTTATCCTAGGGTGTTTGCACTTAATTTGGAGCTGACTGAAAAAGAATCGGCAGGAAGTAAGTCAGCTTCAGCAGTCTTGTTCGACTTTAGTTTTTTTTTAATTTTTTGTAAATGATGCAAGAGCTCAAGGGATTGGATGTACCCTTATAATGTATTTACGCACCACCAGCAGAGTACGCCCAAAAGAAGGCTTTAGGGGTTGCGAGTGAATTGTTGATGAAATTAGCTATTTCGTTGGAGTTTTGATGAAAAAAACTATCTAATAGTTGAAAGCCTTATAAATTGTAGCTAAGTCGGAAGGGGTAAATTTTTTCTTGCACCTAGATAGGAAACTAAAGCATTTCGCCTTTATTACCGAGAATTAAAAGAACAAACTTCGCGTTTTTAATTCACAATTATTGAGGCAGGTCTCAACGATGGCGCAAAATTTGTGCGCTGAAAAATGCTTTAAGTTATGTCAGCACTTAAACTACATAGGACTATAATGAAATTGAAAACTACAAAAATCTTGCACTCTATATAATGTTTCTATTTATTTTCAATGAAAGATTTTCAATATGACATCTTTCTGGAAAAATTACAAGTTGCTGAGGTTATCTCAATGTATTTTCAAAAATGGCGGTAATACAAAACCAAACAATTATAGACCTATTTCTCTTCTATTTTTTGAAAGTGGTGAAGAAGAGAATTTTCAACGGAAATCGCACTGCTGGAATTTCGCAGTCGTGTTGTAAGAAACAAGGACACTAATAACTGCCTCTCTCGTCATAAATAACACAAAGGCTTTTCATTTTTTGATTCTTTGAAAATAGTCTTTAAAAGTTTAGGGGATGAGGTTGTTGGCGTGGTTCGAATTCATAGCTTTTATAGTAATTGCCTCGATTTACAGATGGGAGTCCCTCATGGGTCACTCCGTTCAGTTATCATTGAACGGTAGCGATCCTCATTCACAGTGACGTGCTGGTCTTGATCATCACGGAAGAAGTACGGCCCAATGACGCCGCCGGCCCATAAACCACACCAAACCGTAATTATTTCGGGACGCAATGATGACTCATGGAGTACGTGTGGATTGCTGCCTGACCAATACCGCATATTTTGTTTATTGACGGAGCCATTCAGCCAGAAATGAACCGCTGAAGATGATTTTTCGATGAAAATCCGAATCATTTTCAAGTTGTTGCTCACCCCAATTCACGAACATACGACGCTTCTGGTGGTCAAGCGGCTTCAGTTCTTGCGTCAATTTAATCTTGTAAGGATGTAGGCCAAGATCTTTTCGCAAAATTCGCCACAACGACGTCACAGAGATGCCCAACGCTTGAGAACGATGTGTGAGAGACACATTCGGGTTTTCTGCAACTGAAGCCTCAGCGGCAGCAATATTCTCGGCACTATGGGCACTTCTTTGTCTCATTGGCTCGTATATCTTTCCATCATGAAATGGCAAACCTTACTGAAGAGCGGCTAAAAATATGGCGTCGTTTGCTGTCCCTGTCGGTCTACTTTTGTAGCGTCCCTGTTGAAAAACCCGCTCTATTGAAACCACTTATTGTTACACAAAACATCTTTAACGCCTCATTTGTGCCAGAAGGCATAGAGAACAAAGCTTCCCGCTCTTTGATAATTCACAAATTCTTTCACTCAAACATTCCTATTTCTACAAAAATTTGAAAATCTTGTTTGTAAGGAGTAGACATTTTGAAATTCGTGAATGGTTAAGATTCTTCTCATTTATTTTAACATTCTTTCCCGTTCAATGTCCACACAGTGACGTGAATCATCAAACTCATATGTGAAACTATGTGAAACTGATGGTATTGTCATCCGCGAAGGAATACTATATATTGGCATTTTCGACAATAGAGCTGAATTCCGAACTCTGTCAAATAATTTTGAAAAGTCAAGTTCAACTATATTTGACCCGCCGAAATTATGTTTGTACATATGTATGTATATGTAGATTGGTACTACTTTTAGGTGAGACAAATAATAATCATAAAATTGCCTACCATCAAAAAGTTTTCATGATTCATGATATTTCAACGACGATTTGCTAGCGTTTCCACGACCTTAGAAAGACCTCCTGACAACTGCGTGGGTTAGTTTATGTTGGCTCAACAGACTATAGCCCATGATTTTGAAATGCACTTTTTTCCTGATTTTGAGTTTCATCTAAACTGCTCTATTGATCCTTACAAAGGCTTCAAACTGAGCACATATATAGTGAAATTAAGAAAAACAACCTATATTTGAAGGAATTATCGAGAAAAAAGATAGAAGCAAAAATCGCCTTTTTTCACACTTTTTTGTGGACTATAGCCCATGATTTTGAAATGCACTTTTTTCCTGATTTTGAGTTTCATCTTAACTGATCTATTGATCCTTACAAAGGCTTCAAACTGAGCACATATATAGTGAAATTAAGAAAAACAACCTATATTTGAAGGAATTATCGAGAAAAAAGATAGAAGCAAAAATCGCCTTTTTTCACACTTTTTTGTGGACTATAGCCCATGATTTTGAAATGCACTTTTTTCCTGATTTTCAATTTTTTCTTAACTGATTTTTTGATCCTAATAAGGGCTTCAAACTGAGCACATATATAGTGAAATTAAGAAAAACAACCTACATTTGAAGGAATTATCGAGAAAAAAGATAGAAGCAAAAATCGCCTTTTTTCACACTTTTTTGTGGACTATAGCCCATGATTTTGAAATGCACTTTTTTCCTGATTTTCAACTTTTTCTAAACTGATTTATTGATCCTAATAAGGGCTTCAAACTGAGCACATATACAGTGAATTTAAGAAAAACAACCTATATTTGAAGGAATTATCGAGAAAAAAGATAGAGGCAAAAATCGCTTTTTTTCACACTTTTTTGTGGACTATAGATCATGACTTTGAAATGCACTTTTTTCCTGATTTTCAATTTTTTCTAAATTGATTTATTGATCCTTAAAAAGGCTTCAAACTGAGCACATATATAGTGAAATTAAGAAAAACAACCTATATTTGAAGGAATTATCGAGAAAAAAGATAGAGGCAAAAATCGCCTTTTTTCACACTTTTTTGTGGACTATAGCCCATGATTTTGAAATGCACTTTTTTCCTGATTTTCAACTTTTTCTAAACTGATTTATTGATCCTAATAAGGGCTTCAAACTGAGCACATATACAGTGAATTTAAGAAAAACAACCTATATTTGAAGGAATTATCGAGAAAAAAGATAGAGGCAAAAATCGCCTTTTTTTCACACTTTTTTGTGGACTATAGCCCATGATTTTGAAATGCACTTTTTTCCTGATTTTCAACTTTTTCTAAACTGATTTATTGATCCTAATAAGGGCTTCAAACTGAGCACATATACAGTGAATTTAAGAAAAACAACCTATATTTGAAGGAATTATCGAGAAAAAAGATAGAGGCAAAAATCGCTTTTTTTCACACTTTTTTGTGGACTATAGCCCATGATTTTGAAATGCACTTTTTTCCTGATTTTCAATTTTATCGAAACTGCTCTGCTGATCCTTACGAAGGCTTCAAACTGAGCACATATATAGTGAAATTAAGAAAAACAACCTATATTTGAAGGAATTATCGAGAAAAAAGATAGAGGCAAAAATCGCCTTTTTTCACACTTTTTTGTGGACTATAGCCCATGATTTTGAAATGCACTTTTTTCCTGATTTTCAACTTTTTCTAAACTGATTTATTGATCCTAATAAGGGCTTCAAACTGAGCACATATACAGTGAATTTAAGAAAAACAACCTATATTTGAAGGAATTATCGAGAAAAAATATAGAGGCAAAAATCGCTTTTTTTCACACTTTTTTGTGGACTATAGATCATGACTTTGAAATGCACTTTTTTCCTGATTTTCAATTTTTTCTAAATTGATTTATTGATCCTTAAAAAGGCTTCAAACTGAGCACATATATAGTGAAATTAAGAAAAACAACCTATATTTGAAGGAATTATCGAGAAAAAAGATAGAGGCAAAAATCGCTTTTTTTCACACTTTTTTGTGGACTATAGCCCATGATTTTGAAATGCACTTTTTTCCTGATTTTCAACTTTTTCTAAACTGATTTATTGATCCTAATAAGGGCTTCAAACTGAGCACATATACAGTGAATTTAAGAAAAACAACCTATATTTGAAGGAATTATCGAGAAAAAAGATAGAGGCAAAAATCGCTTTTTTTCACACTTTTTTGTGGACTATAGATCATGATTTTGAAATGCACTTTTTTCCTGATTTTCAACTTTTTCTAAACTGATTTATTGATCCTAATAAGGGCTTCAAACTGAGCACATATACAGTGAATTTAAGAAAAACAACCTATATTTGAAGGAATTATCGAGAAAAAAGATAGAGGCAAAAATCGCTTTTTTTCACACTTTTTTGTGGACTATAGATCATGATTTTGAAATGCACTTTTTTCCTGATTTTCAACTTTTTCTAAACTGATTTATTGATCCTAATAAGGGCTTCAAACTGAGCACATATACAGTGAATTTAAGAAAAACAACCTATATTTGAAGGAATTATCGAGAAAAAAGATAGAGGCAAAAATCGCTTTTTTTCACACTTTTTTGTGGACTATAGCCCATGATTTTGAAATGCACTTTTTTCCTGATTTTCAATTTTTTCTAAATTGATTTATTGATCCTTAAAAAGGCTTCAAACTGAGCACATATATAGTGAAATTAAGAAAAACAACCTATATTTGAAGGAATTATCGAGAAAAAAGATAGAGGCAAAAATCGCTTTTTTTCACACTTTTTTGTGGACTATAGATCATGATTTTGAAATGCACTTTTTTCCTGATTTTCAACTTTTTCTAAACTGATTTATTGATCCTAATAAGGGCTTCAAACTGAGCACATATACAGTGAATTTAAGAAAAACAACCTATATTTGAAGGAATTATCGAGAAAAAAGATAGAGGCAAAAATCGCTTTTTTTCACACTTTTTTGTGGACTATAGATCATGACTTTGAAATGCACTTTTTTCCTGATTTTCAACTTTTTCTAAACTGATTTATTGATCCTAATAAGGGCTTCAAACTGAGCACATATACAGTGAATTTAAGAAAAACAACCTATATTTGAAGGAATTATCGAGAAAAAAGATAGAGGCAAAAATCGCTTTTTTTCACACTTTTTTGTGGACTATAGCCCATGATTTTGAAATGCACTTTTTTCCTGATTTTCAATTTTATCGAAACTGCTCTGCTGATCCTTACGAAGGCTTCAAACTGAGCACATATATAGTGAAATTAAGAAAAACAACCTATATTTGAAGGAATTATCGAGAAAAAAGATAGAGGCAAAAATCGCCTTTTTTCACACTTTTTTGTGGACTATAGCCCATGATTTTGAAATGCACTTTTTTCCTGATTTTCAACTTTTTCTAAACTGATTTATTGATCCTAATAAGGGCTTCAAACTGAGCACATATACAGTGAATTTAAGAAAAACAACCTATATTTGAAGGAATTATCGAGAAAAAAGATAGAGGCAAAAATCGCCTTTTTTCACACTTTTTTGTGGACTATAGCCCATGATTTTGAAATGCACTTTTTTCCTGATTTTCAACTTTTTCTAAACTGATTTATTGATCCTAATAAGGGCTTCAAACTGAGCACATATACAGTGAATTTAAGAAAAACAACCTATATTTGAAGGAATTATCGAGAAAAAAGATAGAGGCAAAAATCGCTTTTTTTCACACTTTTTTGTGGACTATAGCCCATGATTTTGAAATGCACTTTTTTCCTGATTTTCAACTTTTTCTAAACTGATTTATTGATCCTAATAAGGGCTTCAAACTGAGCACATATACAGTGAATTTAAGAAAAACAACCTATATTTGAAGGAATTATCGAGAAAAAAGATAGAGGCAAAAATCGCTTTTTTTCACACTTTTTTGTGGACTATAGATCATGACTTTGAAATGCACTTTTTTCCTGATTTTCAACTTTTTCTAAACTGATTTATTGATCCTAATAAGGGCTTCAAACTGAGCACATATACAGTGAATTTAAGAAAAACAACCTATATTTGAAGGAATTATCGAGAAAAAAGATAGAGGCAAAAATCGCTTTTTTTCACACTTTTTTGTGGACTATAGCCCATGATTTTGAAATGCACTTTTTTCCTGATTTTCAATTTTATCGAAACTGCTCTGCTGATCCTTACGAAGGCTTCAAACTGAGCACATATATAGTGAAATTAAGAAAAACAACCTATATTTGAAGGAATTATCGAGAAAAAAGATAGAGGCAAAAATCGCCTTTTTTCACACTTTTTTGTGGACTATAGCCCATGATTTTGAAATGCACTTTTTTCCTGATTTTCAACTTTTTCTAAACTGATTTATTGATCCTAATAAGGGCTTCAAACTGAGCACATATACAGTGAATTTAAGAAAAACAACCTATATTTGAAGGAATTATCGAGAAAAAAGATAGAGGCAAAAATCGCCTTTTTTCACACTTTTTTGTGGACTATAGCCCATGATTTTGAAATGCACTTTTTTCCTGATTTTCAACTTTTTCTAAACTGATTTATTGATCCTAATAAGGGCTTCAAACTGAGCACATATACAGTGAATTTAAGAAAAACAACCTATATTTGAAGGAATTATCGAGAAAAAAGATAGAGGCAAAAATCGCCTTTTTTCACACTTTTTTGTGGACTATAGAACATGATTTTGAAATGCACTTTTTTCCTGATTTTCAATTTTATCGAAACTGCTCTGCTGATCCTTACGAAGGCTTCAAACTGAGCACATATATAGTGAAATTAAGAAAAACAACCTATATTTGAAGGAATTATCGAGAAAAAAGATAGAGGCAAAAATCGCCTTTTTTCACACTTTTTTGTGGACTATAGCCCATGATTTTGAAATGCACTTTTTTCCTGATTTTCAACTTTTTCTAAACTGATTTATTGATCCTAATAAGGGCTTCAAACTGAGCACATATACAGTGAATTTAAGAAAAACAACCTATATTTGAAGGAATTATCGAGAAAAAAGATAGAGGCAAAAATCGCCTTTTTTTCACACTTTTTTGTGGACTATAGCCCATGATTTTGAAATGCACTTTTTTCCTGATTTTCAACTTTTTCTAAACTGATTTATTGATCCTAATAAGGGCTTCAAACTGAGCACATATACAGTGAATTTAAGAAAAACAACCTATATTTGAAGGAATTATCGAGAAAAAAGCTAGAGGCAAAAATCGCTTTTTTTCACACTTTTTTGTGGACTATAGATCATGACTTTGAAATGCACTTTTTTCCTGATTTTCAATTTTTTCTAAATTGATTTATTGATCCTTAAAAAGGCTTCAAACTGAGCACATGTATAGTGAAATTAAGAAAAACAACCTATATTTGAAGGAATTATCGAGAAAAAAGATAGAGGCAAAAATCGCTTTTTTTCACACTTTTTTGTGGACTATAGCCCATGATTTTGAAATGCACTTTTTTCCTGATTTTCAACTTTTTCTAAACTGATTTATTGATCCTAATAAGGGCTTCAAACTGAGCACATATACAGTGAATTTAAGAAAAACAACCTATATTTGAAGGAATTATCGAGAAAAAAGATAGAGGCAAAAATCGCTTTTTTTCACACTTTTTTGTGGACTATAGCCCATGACTTTGAAATGCACTTTTTTCCTGATTTTCAATTTTTTCTAAATTGATTTATTGATCCTTAAAAAGGCTTCAAACTGAGCACATATATAGTGAAATTAAGAAAAACAACCTATATTTGAAGGAATTATCGAGAAAAAAGGTAGAGGCAAAAATCGCCTTTTTTCACACTTTTTTGTGGACTATAGCCCATGATTTTGAAATGCACTTTTTTCCTGATTTTCAATTTTATCGAAACTGCTCTGCTGATCCTTACGAAGGCTTCAAACTGAGCACATATATAGTGAAATTAAGAAAAACAACCTATATTTGAAGGAATTATCGAGAAAAAAGATAGAGGCAAAAATCGCCTTTTTTCACACTTTTTTGTGGACTATAGCCCATGATTTTGAAATGCACTTTTTTCCTGATTTTCAATTTTTTCTAAATTGATTTATTGATCCTTAAAAAGGCTTCAAACTGAGCACATATACAGTGAATTTAAGAAAAACAACCTATATTTGAAGGAATTATCGAGAAAAAAGATAGAGGCAAAAATCGCCTTTTTTCACATTTTTTTGTGGACTATAGCCCATGATTTTGAAATGCACTTTTTTCCTGATTTTCAATTTTTTCTAAACTGATTGATTGATCCTAATAAGGGCTTCAAACTGAGCACATATACAGTGAATTTAAGAAAAACAACCTATATTTGAAGGAATTATCGAGAAAAAAGATAGAGGCAAAAATCGCCTTTTTTCACACTTTTTTGTGTACTATAGCCCATGATTTTGAAATGCACTTTTTTCCTGATTTTCAACTTTTTCTAAACTGATTTATTGATCCTAATAAGGGCTTCAAACTGAGCACATATACAGTGAATTTAAGAAAAACAACCTATATTTGAAGGAATTATCGAGAAAAAAGATAGAGGCAAAAATCGCTTTTTTTCACACTTTTTTGTGGACTATAGCCCATGATTTTGAAATGCACTTTTTTCCTGATTTTCAATTTTATCGAAACTGCTCTAGTGATCCTTACGAAGGCTTCAAACTGAGCACATATATAGTGAAATTAAGAAAAACAACCTATATTTGAAGGAATTATCGAGAAAAAAGATAGAGGCAAAAATCGCCTTTTTTCACACTTTTTTGTGGACTATAGCCCATGATTTTGAAATGCACTTTTTTCCTGATTTTCAACTTTTTCTAAACTGATTTATTGATCCTAATAAGGGCTTCAAACTGAGCACATATACAGTGAATTTAAGAAAAACAACCTATATTTGAAGGAATTATCGAGAAAAAAGATAGAGGCAAAAATCGCCTTTTTTCACACTTTTTTGTGGACTATAGCCCATGATTTTGAAATGCACTTTTTTCCTGATTTTCAACTTTTTCTAAACTGATTTATTGATCCTAATAAGGGCTTCAAACTGAGCACATATACAGTGAATTTAAGAAAAACAACCTATATTTGAAGGAATTATCGAGAAAAAAGATAGAGGCAAAAATCGCCTTTTTTCACACTTTTTTGTGGACTATAGCCCATGATTTTGAAATGCACTTTTTTCCTGATTTTCAACTTTTTCTAAACTGATTTATTGATCCTAATAAGGGCTTCAAACTGAGCACATATACAGTGAATTTAAGAAAAACAACCTATATTTGAAGGAATTATCGAGAAAAAAGATAGAGGCAAAAATCGCCTTTTTTCACACTTTTTTGTGGACTATAGCCCATGATTTTGAAATGCACTTTTTTCCTGATTTTCAATTTTATCGAAACTGCTCTGCTGATCCTTACGAAGGCTTCAAACTGAGCACATATACAGTGAATTTAAGAAAAACAACCTATATTTGAAGGAATTATCGAGAAAAAAGATAGAGGCAAAAATCGCCTTTTTTCACACTTTTTTGTGGACTATAGCCCATGATTTTGAAATGCACTTTTTTCCTGATTTTCAACTTTTTCTAAACTGATTTATTGATCCTAATAAGGGCTTCAAACTGAGCACATATACAGTGAATTTAAGAAAAACAACCTATATATGAAGGAATTATCGAGAAAAAAGGTAGAGGCAAAAATCGCTTTTTTTCACACTTTTTTGTGGACTATAGATCATGACTTTGAAATGCACTTTTTTCCTGATTTTCAATTTTTTCTAAATTGATTTATTGATCCTTAAAAAGGCTTCAAACTGAGCACATATATAGTGAAATTAAGAAAAACAACCTATATTTGAAGGAATTATCGAGAAAAAAGATAGAGGCAAAAATCGCTTTTTTTCACACTTTTTTGTGGACTATAGATCATGACTTTGAAATGCACTTTTTTCCTGATTTTCAATTTTTTCTAAATTGATTTATTGATCCTTAAAAAGGCTTCAAACTGAGCACATATATAGTGAAATTAAGAAAAACAACCTATATTTGAAGGAATTATCGAGAAAAAAGATAGAGGCAAAAATCGCCTTTTTTCACACTTTTTTGTGGACTATAGCCCATGACTTTGAAATGCACTTTTTTCCTGATTTTCAATTTTTTCTAAACTGATTTATTGATCCTAATAAGGGCTTCAAACTGAGCACATATACAGTGAATTTAAGAAAAACAACCTATATATGAAGGAATTATCGAGAAAAAAGATAGAGGCAAAAATCGCCTTTTTTCACACTTTTTTGTGGACTATAGCCCATGATTTTGAAATGCACTTTTTTCCTGATTTTCAACTTTTTCTAAACTGATTTATTGATCCTAATAAGGGCTTCAAACTGAGCACATATATAGTGAAATTAAGAAAAACAACCTATATTTGAAGGAATTATCGAGAAAAAAGATAGAGGCAAAAATCGCTTTTTTTCACACTTTTTTGTGGACTATAGATCATGACTTTGAAATGCACTTTTTTCCTGATTTTCAATTTTTTCTAAATTGATTTATTGATCCTTAAAAAGGCTTCAAACTGAGCACATATATAGTGAAATTAAGAAAAACAACCTATATTTGAAGGAATTATCGAGAAAAAAGATAGAGGCAAAAATCGCCTTTTTTCACACTTTTTTGTGGACTATAGCCCATGATTTTGAAATGCACTTTTTTCCTGATTTTCAATTTTATCGAAACTGCTCTGCTGATCCTTACGAAGGCTTCAAACTGAGCACATATATAGTGAAATTAAGAAAAACAACCTATATTTGAAGGAATTATCGAGAAAAAAGATAGAGGCAAAAATCGCCTTTTTTCACACTTTTTTGTGGACTATAGCCCATGATTTTGAAATGCACTTTTTTCCTGATTTTCAACTTTTTCTAAACTGATTTATTGATCCTAATAAGGCTTCAAACTGAGCACATATACAGTGAATTTAAGAAAAACAACCTATATTTGAAGGAATTATCGAGAAAAAAGATAGAGGCAAAAATCGCCTTTTTTCACACTTTTTTGTGGACTATAGCCCATGATTTTGAAATGCACTTTTTTCCTGATTTTCAACTTTTTCTAAACTGATTTATTGATCCTTAATAAGGGCTTCAAACTGAGCACATATATAGTGAAATTAAGAAAAACAACCTATATTTGAAGGAATTATCGAGAAAAAAGATAGAGGCAAAAATCGCTTTTTTTCACACTTTTTTGTGGACTATAGATCATGACTTTGAAATGCACTTTTTTCCTGATTTTCAATTTTTTCTAAATTGATTTATTGATCCTTAAAAAGGGCTTCAAACTGAGCACATATATAGTGAAATTAAGAAAAACAACCTATATTTGAAGGAATTATCGAGAAAAAAGATAGAGGCAAAAATCGCCTTTTTTCACACTTTTTTGTGGACTATAGCCCATGATTTTGAAATGCACTTTTTTCCTGATTTTCAACTTTTTCTAAACTGATTTATTGATCCTAATAAGGGCTTCAAACTGAGCACATATATAGTGAAATTAAGAAAAACAACCTATATTTGAAGGAATTATCGAGAAAAAAGATAGAGGCAAAAATCGCTTTTTTTCACACTTTTTTGTGGACTATAGATCATGACTTTGAAATGCACTTTTTTCCTGATTTTCAATTTTTTCTAAATTGATTTATTGATCCTTAAAAAGGCTTCAAACTGAGCACATATATAGTGAAATTAAGAAAAACAACCTATATTTGAAGGAATTATCGAGAAAAAAGATAGAGGCAAAAATCGCCTTTTTTCACACTTTTTTGTGGACTATAGCCCATGATTTTGAAATGCACTTTTTTCCTGATTTTCAACTTTTTCTAAACTGATTTATTGATCCTAATAAGGGCTTCAAACTGAGCACATATACAGTGAATTTAAGAAAAACAACCTATATTTGAAGGAATTATCGAGAAAAAAGATAGAGGCAAAAATCGCCTTTTTTCACACTTTTTTGTGGACTATAGCCCATGATTTTGAAATGCACTTTTTTCCTGATTTTCAACTTTTTCTAAACTGATTTATTGATCCTAATAAGGGCTTCAAACTGAGCACATATACAGTGAATTTAAGAAAAACAACCTATATTTGAAGGAATTATCGAGAAAAAAGATAGAGGCAAAAATCGCCTTTTTTCACACTTTTTTGTGGACTATAGCCCATGATTTTGAAATGCACTTTTTTCCTGATTTTCAACTTTTTCTAAACTGATTTATTGATCCTAATAAGGGCTTCAAACTGAGCACATATACAGTGAATTTAAGAAAAACAACCTATATTTGAAGGAATTATCGAGAAAAAAGATAGAGGCAAAAATCGCCTTTTTTCACACTTTTTTGTGGACTATAGCCCATGATTTTGAAATGCACTTTTTTCCTGATTTTCAATTTTATCGAAACTGCTCTGCTGATCCTTACGAAGGCTTCAAACTGAGCACATATACAGTGAATTTAAGAAAAACAACCTATATTTGAAGGAATTATCGAGAAAAAAGATAGAGGCAAAAATCGCCTTTTTTCACACTTTTTTGTGGACTATAGCCCATGATTTTGAAATGCACTTTTTTCCTGATTTTCAACTTTTTCTAAACTGATTTATTGATCCTAATAAGGGCTTCAAACTGAGCACATATACAGTGAATTTAAGAAAAACAACCTATATATGAAGGAATTATCGAGAAAAAAGGTAGAGGCAAAAATCGCTTTTTTTCACACTTTTTTGTGGACTATAGATCATGACTTTGAAATGCACTTTTTTCCTGATTTTCAATTTTTTCTAAATTGATTTATTGATCCTTAAAAAGGCTTCAAACTGAGCACATATATAGTGAAATTAAGAAAAACAACCTATATTTGAAGGAATTATCGAGAAAAAAGATAGAGGCAAAAATCGCTTTTTTTCACACTTTTTTGTGGACTATAGATCATGACTTTGAAATGCACTTTTTTCCTGATTTTCAATTTTTTCTAAATTGATTTATTGATCCTTAAAAAGGCTTCAAACTGAGCACATATATAGTGAAATTAAGAAAAACAACCTATATTTGAAGGAATTATCGAGAAAAAAGATAGAGGCAAAAATCGCCTTTTTTCACACTTTTTTGTGGACTATAGCCCATGACTTTGAAATGCACTTTTTTCCTGATTTTCAATTTTTTCTAAACTGATTTATTGATCCTAATAAGGGCTTCAAACTGAGCACATATACAGTGAATTTAAGAAAAACAACCTATATATGAAGGAATTATCGAGAAAAAAGATAGAGGCAAAAATCGCCTTTTTTCACACTTTTTTGTGGACTATAGCCCATGATTTTGAAATGCACTTTTTTCCTGATTTTCAACTTTTTCTAAACTGATTTATTGATCCTAATAAGGGCTTCAAACTGAGCACATATATAGTGAAATTAAGAAAAACAACCTATATTTGAAGGAATTATCGAGAAAAAAGATAGAGGCAAAAATCGCTTTTTTTCACACTTTTTTGTGGACTATAGATCATGACTTTGAAATGCACTTTTTTCCTGATTTTCAATTTTTTCTAAATTGATTTATTGATCCTTAAAAAGGCTTCAAACTGAGCACATATATAGTGAAATTAAGAAAAACAACCTATATTTGAAGGAATTATCGAGAAAAAAGATAGAGGCAAAAATCGCCTTTTTTCACACTTTTTTGTGGACTATAGCCCATGATTTTGAAATGCACTTTTTTCCTGATTTTCAATTTTATCGAAACTGCTCTGCTGATCCTTACGAAGGCTTCAAACTGAGCACATATATAGTGAAATTAAGAAAAACAACCTATATTTGAAGGAATTATCGAGAAAAAAGATAGAGGCAAAAATCGCCTTTTTTCACACTTTTTTGTGGACTATAGCCCATGATTTTGAAATGCACTTTTTTCCTGATTTTCAACTTTTTCTAAACTGATTTATTGATCCTAATAAGGGCTTCAAACTGAGCACATATACAGTGAATTTAAGAAAAACAACCTATATTTGAAGGAATTATCGAGAAAAAAGATAGAGGCAAAAATCGCCTTTTTTCACACTTTTTTGTGGACTATAGCCCATGATTTTGAAATGCACTTTTTTCCTGATTTTCAACTTTTTCTAAACTGATTTATTGATCCTAATAAGGGCTTCAAACTGAGCACATATATAGTGAAATTAAGAAAAACAACCTATATTTGAAGGAATTATCGAGAAAAAAGATAGAGGCAAAAATCGCTTTTTTTCACACTTTTTTGTGGACTATAGATCATGACTTTGAAATGCACTTTTTTCCTGATTTTCAATTTTTTCTAAATTGATTTATTGATCCTTAAAAAGGCTTCAAACTGAGCACATATATAGTGAAATTAAGAAAAACAACCTATATTTGAAGGAATTATCGAGAAAAAAGATAGAGGCAAAAATCGCCTTTTTTCACACTTTTTTGTGGACTATAGCCCATGATTTTGAAATGCACTTTTTTCCTGATTTTCAATTTTATCGAAACTGCTCTGCTGATCCTTACGAAGGCTTCAAACTGAGCACATATATAGTGAAATTAAGAAAAACAACCTATATTTGAAGGAATTATCGAGAAAAAAGATAGAGGCAAAAATCGCCTTTTTTCACACTTTTTTGTGGACTATAGCCCATGACTTTGAAATGCACTTTTTTCCTGATTTTCAATTTTTTCTAAACTGATTTATTGATCCTTAAAAAGGCTTCAAACTGAGCACATATATAGTGAAATTAAGAAAAACAACCTATATTTGAAGGAATTATCGAGAAAAAAGATAGAGGCAAAAATCGCCTTTTTTCACACTTTTTTGTGGACTATAGCCCATGACTTTGAAATGCACTTTTTTCCTGATTTTCAATTTTTTCTAAATTGATTTATTGATCCTTAAAAAGGCTTCAAACTGAGCACATATATAGTGAAATTAAGAAAAACAACCTATATTTGAAGGAATTATCGAGAAAAAAGATAGAGGCAAAAATCGCCTTTTTTCACACTTTTTTGTGGACTATAGCCCATGACTTTGAAATGCACTTTTTTCCTGATTTTCAATTTTTTCTAAACTGATTTATTGATCCTAATAAGGGCTTCAAACTGAGCACATATACAGTGAATTTAAGAAAAACAACCTATATATGAAGGAATTATCGAGAAAAAAGATAGAGGCAAAAATCGCCTTTTTTCACACTTTTTTGTGGACTATAGCCCATGATTTTGAAATGCACTTTTTTCCTGATTTTCAACTTTTTCTAAACTGATTTATTGATCCTAATAAGGGCTTCAAACTGAGCACATATATAGTGAAATTAAGAAAAACAACCTATATTTGAAGGAATTATCGAGAAAAAAGATAGAGGCAAAAATCGCTTTTTTTCACACTTTTTTGTGGACTATAGATCATGACTTTGAAATGCACTTTTTTCCTGATTTTCAATTTTTTCTAAATTGATTTATTGATCCTTAAAAAGGCTTCAAACTGAGCACATATATAGTGAAATTAAGAAAAACAACCTATATTTGAAGGAATTATCGAGAAAAAAGATAGAGGCAAAAATCGCCTTTTTTCACACTTTTTTGTGGACTATAGCCCATGATTTTGAAATGCACTTTTTTCCTGATTTTCAATTTTATCGAAACTGCTCTGCTGATCCTTACGAAGGCTTCAAACTGAGCACATATATAGTGAAATTAAGAAAAACAACCTATATTTGAAGGAATTATCGAGAAAAAAGATAGAGGCAAAAATCGCCTTTTTTCACACTTTTTTGTGGACTATAGCCCATGATTTTGAAATGCACTTTTTTCCTGATTTTCAACTTTTTCTAAACTGATTTATTGATCCTAATAAGGGCTTCAAACTGAGCACATATACAGTGAATTTAAGAAAAACAACCTATATTTGAAGGAATTATCGAGAAAAAAGATAGAGGCAAAAATCGCCTTTTTTCACACTTTTTTGTGGACTATAGCCCATGATTTTGAAATGCACTTTTTTCCTGATTTTCAACTTTTTCTAAACTGATTTATTGATCCTAATAAGGGCTTCAAACTGAGCACATATACAGTGAATTTAAGAAAAACAACCTATATTTGAAGGAATTATCGAGAAAAAAGGTAGAGGCAAAAATCGCCTTTTTTCACACTTTTTTGTGGACTATAGCCCATGATTTTGAAATGCACTTTTTTCCTGATTTTCAACTTTTTCTAAACTGATTTATTGATCCTAATAAGGGCTTCAAACTGAGCACATATACAGTTAATTTAAGAAAAACAACCTATATTTGAAGGAATTATCGAGAAAAAAGATAGAGGCAAAAATCGCCTTTTTTCACACTTTTTCGTGGACTATAGCCCATGACTTTGAAATGCACTTTTTTCCTGATTTTCAATTTTTTGTAAATTGATTTATTGATCCTTAAAAAGGCTTCAAACTGAGCACATATACAGTGAATTTATGAAAAACAACCTATATTTGAAGGAATTATCGAGAAAAAAGATAGAGGCAAAAATCGCCTTTTTTCACACTTTTTTGTGGACTATAGCCCATGATTTTGAAATGCACTTTTTTCCTGATTTTCAACTTTTTCTAAACTGATTTATTGATCCTAATAAGGGCTTCAAACTGAGCACATATACAGTGAATTTAAGAAAAACAACCTATATTTGAAGGAATTATCGAGAAAAAGATAGAGGCAAAAATCGCCTTTTTTCACACTTTTTTGTGGACTATAGCCCATGATTTTGAAATGCACTTTTTTCCTGATTTTCAACTTTTTCTAAACTGATTTATTGATCCTAATAAGGGCTTCAAACTGAGCACATATACAGTGAATTTAAGAAAAACAACCTATATTTGAAGGAATTATCGAGAAAAAAGATAGAGGCAAAAATCGCCTTTTTTCACACTTTTTTGTGGACTATAGCCCATGATTTTGAAATGCACTTTTTTCCTGATTTTCAACTTTTTCTTAACTGATTTATTGATCCTAATAAGGGCTTCAAACTGAGCACATATACAGTGAATTTAAGAAAAACAACCTATATTTGAAGGAATTATCGAGAAAAAAGATAGAGGCAAAAATCGCCTTTTTTCACACTTTTTTGTGGACTATAGCCCATGATTTTGAAATGCACTTTTTTCCTGATTTTCAACTTTTTCTAAACTGATTTATTGATCCTAATAAGGGCTTCAAACTGAGCACATATACAGTGAATTTAAGAAAAACAACCTATATTTGAAGGAATTATCGAGAAAAAAGATAGAGGCAAAAATCGCCTTTTTTCACACTTTTTTGTGGACTATAGCCCATGATTTTGAAATGCACTTTTTTCCTGATTTTCAACTTTTTCTAAATTGATTTATTGATCCTTAAAAAGGCTTCAAACTGAGCACATATAAAGTGAAATTAAGAAAAACAACCTATATTTGAAGGAATTATCGAGAAAAAAGATAGAGGCAAAAATCGCCTTTTTTCACACTTTTTTGTGGACTATAGCCCATGATTTTGAAATGCACTTTTTTCCTGATTTTCAATTTTATCGAAACTGCTCTACTGATCCTTACGAAGGCTTCAAACTGAGCACATATATAGTGAATTTAAGAAAAACAACCTATATTTGAAGGAATTTACGAGAAAAAAGATAGAGGCAAAAATCGCCTTTTTTCACACTTTTTTGTGGACTATAGCCCATGATTTTGAAATGCACTTTTTAACTGATTTTCAACTTTTTCTAAACTGATTTATTGATCCTAATAAGGGCTTCAAACTGAGCACATATACAGTGAATTTAAGAAAAACAACCTATATTTGAAGGAATTATCGAGAAAAAAGATAGAGGCAAAAATCGCCTTTTTTCACACTTTTTTGTGGACTATAGCCCATGATTTTGAAATGCACTTTTTTCCTGATTTTCAACTTTTTCTAAACTGATTTATTATTCCTAATAAGGGCTTCAAACTGAGCACATATACAGTGAATTTAAGAAAAACAACCTATATTTGAAGGAATTATCGAGAAAAAAGATAGAGGCAAAAATCGCCTTTTTTCACACTTTTTTGTGGACTATAGCCCATGATTTTGAAATGCACTTTTTTCCTGATTTTCAACTTTTTCTAAACTGATTTATTGATCCTAATAAGGGCTTCAAACTGAGCACATATACAGTGAATTTAAGAAAAACAACCTATATTTGAAGGAATTATCGAGAAAAAAGATAGAGGCAAAAATCGCTTTTTTTCACACTTTTTTGTGGACTATAGCCCATGACTTTGAAATGCACTTTTTTCCTGATTTTCAATTTTTTCTAAATTGATTTATTGATCCTTAAAAAGGCTTCAAACTGAGCACATATATAGTGAAATTAAGAAAAACAACCTATATTTGAAGGAATTATCGAGAAAAAAGATAGAGGCAAAAATCGCTTTTTTTCACACTTTTTTGTGGACTATAGCCCATGACTTTGAAATGCACTTTTTTCCTGATTTTCAACTTTTTCTAAACTGATTTATTGATCCTAATAAGGGCTTCAAACTGAGCACATATACAGTGAATTTAAGAAAAACAACCTATATTTGAAGGAATTATCGAGAAAAAAGATAGAGGCAAAAATCGCTTTTTTTTCACACTTTTTTGTGGACTATAGCCCATGATTTTGAAATGCACTTTTTTCCTGATTTTCAATTTTATCGAAACTGCTCTGCTGATCCTTACGAAGGCTTCAAACTGAGCACATATATAGTGAAATTAAGAAAAACAACCTATATTTGAAGGAATTATCGAGAAAAAAGATAGAGGCAAAAATCGCCTTTTTTCACACTTTTTTGTGGACTATAGCCCATGATTTTGAAATGCACTTTTTTCCTGATTTTCAACTTTTTCTAAACTGATTTATTGATCCTAATAAGGGCTTCAAACTGAGCACATATACAGTGAATTTAAGAAAAACAACCTATATTTGAAGGAATTATCGAGAAAAAAGATAGAGGCAAAAATCGCCTTTTTTCACACTTTTTTGTGGACTATAGCCCATGATTTTGAAATGCACTTTTTTCCTGATTTTCAACTTTTTCTAAACTGATTTATTGATCCTAATAAGGGCTTCAAACTGAGCACATATACAGTGAATTTAAGAAAAACAACCTATATTTGAAGGAATTATCGAGAAAAAAGATAGAGGCAAAAATCGCTTTTTTCACACTTTTTTGTGGACTATAGCCCATGATTTTGAAATGCACTTTTTTCCTGATTTTCAACTTTTTCTTAACTGATTTATTGATCCTAATAAGGGCTTCAAACTGAGCACATATACAGTGAATTTAAGAAAAACAACCTATATTTGAAGGAATTATCGAGAAAAAAGATAGAGGCAAAAATCGCCTTTTTTCACACTTTTTTGTGGACTATAGCCCATGATTTTGAAATGCACTTTTTTCCTGATTTTCAATTTTATCGAAACTGCTCTGCTGATCCTTACGAAGGCTTCAAACTGAGCACATATATAGTGAAATTAAGAAAAACAACCTATATTTGAAGGAATTATCGAGAAAAAAGATAGAGGCAAAAATCGCCTTTTTTCACACTTTTTTGTGGACTATAGCCCATGATTTTGAAATGCACTTTTTTCCTGATTTTCAATTTTATCGAAACTGCTCTGCTGATCCTTACGAAGGCTTCAAACTGAGCACATATATAGTGAAATTAAGAAAAACAACCTATATTTGAAGGAATTATCGAGAAAAAAGATAGAGGCAAAAATCGCCTTTTTTCACACTTTTTTGTGGACTATAGCCCATGATTTTGAAATGCACTTTTTTCCTGATTTTCAACTTTTTCTAAACTGATTTATTGATCCTAATAAGGGCTTCAAACTGAGCACATATACAGTGAATTTAAGAAAAACAACCTATATTTGAAGGAATTATCGAGAAAAAAGATAGAGGCAAAAATCGCCTTTTTTCACACTTTTTTGTGGACTATAGCCCATGATTTTGAAATGCACTTTTTTCCTGATTTTCAACTTTTTCTAACTGATTTATTGATCCTAATAAGGGCTTCAAACTGAGCACATATACAGTGAATTTAAGAAAAACAACCTATATTTGAAGGAATTATCGAGAAAAAAGATAGAGGCAAAAATCGCTTTTTTCACACTTTTTTGTGGACTATAGCCCATGATTTTGAAATGCACTTTTTTCCTGATTTTCAACTTTTTCTAAACTGATTTATTGATCCTAATAAGGGCTTCAAACTGAGCACATATACAGTGAATTTAAGAAAAACAACCTATATTTGAA